>OY755038.1:142859450-143491950 GCA_963576565.1 Aspidapion aeneum
ACGAAAGGTAATTGAGTCCGGACTTTAACAAAATACATTTTAGTTTTTGTTTTTTTTGTAAGGGTGGGGGTAGATTTCAAAAATTTGAGTTTAAGGCAAAACATGGCTTGTGTGGTATCAAACAAAAGGTAATTTAGTCTGGAGTTGAATAAAATATATTTCAGTTTTTAGTTATATTAGCTCACACGTACACTATAACTATAGTACCTAGTGTGAGCTTAGGGGCCCATATATTGGCAGAGTATTTTTTATGATAATACCATTTTATAGTTAAAGATCATTAATTTTTACTAGGTAAATTTTATAACTGTGTTAATAACTTAAAACGTAGTGATCTTTCCCTTCCCAAGTTTTTGATGATGGATAATCTTGTAGTTAAAGATCACTAATTTTTACCAGGATAATTTTACAACTTTGTTATTTTTCAAATATGAATTAGTTATAAGAAGTTTTGTATATTTAAACCATTTAATAGTTAAAAATCTCTAAATTTTACCAGCTGAATTTTATAACCGTGTTAATTAACTAATACGTAGCAGTAATCTTTAACTTTAGAAGTTTTTTATGATTGGATCATTTTATAGTTAAAGATCACTAATTTTTACCAGGAGAATTTTATAACTTTGTTAATTATCTAATACAAAGTAGTGATCTTTAGTTTCTATTTTTTTTATGATTGAACCATTTTATAGTTAAAGATCACTTATTTTTACCAGGTAAATTTTTAGCAGTGTTATTTATTAAAGACAAGGTAGTGATCTTTACCTTCCCTAGTTTTGGATGATGGATCATTTTGTAGGTAAAGATCACTAATTTTTACCCGGATAGTTTTACAACTTTGTTATGATACAAATACGAATTAGTTTTAACTTTTTACCAGGTAAATTTTATAACTGTGTTAATTAAGTAATACGAAGGAGTGCTTTTTAACTTCAGAAGATTTTTGTAAGTTAGATCACTTTATAGTTAAAGATCACTTATTTTTACCAGGTAAATTTTATAAAAGTGTAAATTAATTAATACCTTTGTATTACTTTTAGTGATCTTAAACTTCAGAAGTTTATTTATACCTTGTTTCCATCAATGCATGCCCACCCCGATTCACAAAACGCATCACGTGATGGGCCATGGGTTTGCACCGGTTTTAAATGCAGCGTCACCTGATGCGTTTTTTGAATCGGGGTGGGCATGCATTGGTGGAAACAGGGTATCATGATTGGACCATTTTATAGTTAAAGATCACTTATTTTTATCGGGTACATTTTTATAGCCGTGTTAATTGATAAATAGTAATAGTAGGGATCTTTACCTTCACAAGTTTTTTATGAGTGGATCATTTTGTAGTTAAAGATCACTAATTTTTAACAGGAAAATTTTACAATTATGTTCAATTTCAAATACGAAGTTAACTTCTTAAGTTTTGCGTAATTAAACCATTTAATAGTTAAAGATCACTAATTTTTACCAGGTGAATTTTATAAGTGTGATAATTACATAAAACGTAGCAGTAATCTTTCACTTCTGGAGTTTTTTATAAGAGGATCATTTTACAGTTAAGGATTACTTATTTTTACCAGGAGAATTTTATAACTTTGTTAATTATTTATTACGAAATAGTGATCTTTAGTTTCTAAAGTTTTTTATGATTGGACCATTTTATAGTTAGAGATCACTTATTTTTACCAGGTAAATTTTTAGCTGTGTTATTTATTAAAGACAAGGTAGTGATCTTTACCTTCCCAAGTTTTGGATGATGGATCATTTTGTAGGTAAAGATCACTAATTTTTACCCGGATAGTTTTACATCTTTGTTCTGATACAAATACGAATTAGTTTTAACTACAGAAGTTTGGTATAATTAAACCATTTAATAGTTAAAGATCACAAATTTTTACCAGGTGAATTTTATAAATATGTTAATTTACTAATAGGTAGCAGTAATCCTTAACTTCAGAAGTTTGGTATAATTAAACCATTTCATGGTTAAAGATCACTAATTTTAACCAGGTAAAATTTATAACTGTCTTAATTACCAAATACAAAGTAGTGAATTTCAAAAGTTTTTTATCATTGGACTATTTTATAGTTAAAGATAATTTTATACCTGTGTAACTATCAAATACAAAGTAGCGATCTTTAATTTCAAATGTTTTCCAATGGAGCATTTTATACTTAGAGATCAGTAATTTAAACGAGGTAAATTTTTAGCTGTGTTAATTATCAATTACAAAGTAGTGATCTTTAACTTCAAAAGATCTTTTATGATTGGACAATTTTATTTTAGTAAAGATCACTTTTTTTACCAGGTAAATTTAACAGCTATGTTAACTATCAAATACTAAGTAATGATCTTTACTTTTGCAAGTATTTTATGAGTGGATCATTTTATAGTTAAAGATCACTAATTTTTACCAGAAAAATTTTAAACCTATGTTGAAAATTTCAAAAAATTTAAAAAAGAAACAACTTTTTTGCTATTACTATGTCAAAACAATTGTTATATTTTTATTGCTTGCCTCACAAAGTAATAAAAATGACCCCAAAAGTTGGTCTAAAGGTTAGTGTTTGTAAGAAATAAATAAAAGTTTAAATTGCCAAAACTCAAAACTGAAGTGACTTTGACAGCCTCTCTCGGCATCAATATAAATACCTGTCCTTTACCTTTTATATCGCTATATAGAGGGCCCCGAGAAGTTTAATTTAATGTATTATAATATTAATTTTGAAAAAGTTAACAATTTAAAAACAAAAGTAAATTGATTTATATTTTTAACGTACGTAACTGTAGGTTAAACTGAATGTACTTTAATTTATTTTTTAAATATTTTAAATAAAATGACATACATATATTTTAAAAAGTTTTACTTATTTTAATCTTTAGACTACACTTTATCACATACCCTAAAATTAACTTTTTTGAAAAACAACAGAGATATTGATTATTGTCGAAAAACCCTATTTTTGTCCGCACTGTGCGCCGGCGCCGTAACCATCTTTTCTTAAAACATTTCAGCCGATATTTGACCTATCTAAAACAACTAAAACTCTACTTCGGAATGAGCTACGAATCTCAAACTTTGCACAGTGGTAGATCTTCATGAAGTTAACATATTCCATTAAGTAGTAAAGTAGTTAAGAAATTTTAAAAAACGTCGAAATTGCCACTCACTAATGTATAGAACATCAAAATTCTACTGTACTTCCCGGTATGCTACAAAGCTGAAATTTGGCAGACTGATAGAAATTATGACCAAACCCCTGGAAAAAATCAAAAAACCCCAAAATTCTAATTTACTCCCCTCCCCTAGAATGTAAAGTTATGTAAAAGAAATGCTAGAGAGCTGAGCTTTGGTAGACTGATAGGAACTATGATAAAACTATAGGAAAAATTTTAAAAACACCAAAATTATAATTTACTTTTCTCCCCTATAAATGTAAAGTTATGTAAAATTAACTTTGCCCACTTCCAGAAACGCTAGAGAGCTGAGCTTTTTAAGACTGAAAGGCACCATGATAAAACTATAAGAAAAAATTTAAAAACGCCAACATTTTAATTTACTTCCCTCCCCCATAAATGTAAATTTATATAAAAGTAACATTGCCCACTTCCAGAAACGCTAGGGAGCTGAGCTTTGGAAGGCTAAAAGGACGTATGATGAAACCATGGAAAAAAAATTCAAAACTACAAACTTTTAATTTGCTCCCCTCCCCTATAAATGTAAAGTTATGTAAAAGTAACATTGCCCACTTCCAGAAACGGTAGAGAGCTGAGCTTTGGAAGGCCAATAGGAACTATGATAAAACTATAAAAGAAAATTAAAAAACCCCAAATTTTAAATAACTTCCCTCCCTATAAATGTAAAGTTATGTAAATTAACATTCTTCACTTCCAGAAACGCTAGAGAGCTGAGCTTTGGAAGACTGATAGGAACTATGATAAAACTATAGGAAAAAATTTAAAAATATCAAAATTTTAATTTACTTTCCTCCCCTATAAATGTAAAATTAACATTGCCTACTTCCAGGAACACTAGCGAACTGAGCTTTAGAAGGCTGATAGGAACTATGATAAAACCATAGGAAAATATAAAAAAAAACCTTGAAATTTTTAATAAGGTGTTGCAAAAGTTTTGAACAATATTCCGCATATTTTACTACTTTAAAACTTAAATAATATCCAAATCCTTTAAAAAAGGAGTGAAATCATAACAAAAACATTTCATGTAAAAAAAAGCCAAGTACGCGAAAGTGGTATTCCGTAAAAAGAATTGAGATATTATCTCAATTCTTTTTACGGAATATCTCAATTCTTTTTACGGAATACCACTTTCGCGTACTTGGCTTTTTTTACATGAAATGTTTTTGTTATGATTCTAAAATTCCTAGGTACAGGATACCCAAACTCGATTAGGGGGTTCCAGGTATCTTTATTAGACCTGGGACCCAATTCTTGAAATAAATTCGTATACGGATTCGGCGAAACGTATACGGATATTCACCATTCGAATTTTTGAAAGCTCGTATACGAGTTTTTCGTTCGGAAATAGAGTCGAGTGGTAAAGTCCACTCGAATCTCAATTTCCGTATACGAATCTGAGTGATCTAACCTAACATTTTTGTTTACTTTAATATATTTTTTGGTGTTTGCTTAATTTTTCTTTATTTAAAAAAAATTGGGAGGTCTTCTGAAAAAAGACGCGATTTGGCAAGCATCATGGCTATAAAAGGGCTTGAGGACGCAAAGAGGTGGAAGGGGGATTTAGCCTCTTGTAACACTCAGTTTTTTTTAATTTCTTTTTTCTTAGAAATGCCTTACAAGGAGGGGGGAGTGAAAAATCCTGAATTTTTAACAGCATTACAAAAGAAAAATAATTTAAAAAAGTTACAACTTTGTAATACATTTTCAAGAAAAAATATATAAAAGGAGCGTTTTCGGGAGGGGATTAAAAAGTTTCAATAAAAATTTGAGTATTGTGCAACTTTTTTGTTTTGTTTGTATCTCTCTTTTAACACACTTTATCAACTATTTTGTAGGGCATTGATACCTCATAATCCCCCCCTGGGTACAACGTCTTATCTTGTTTTGCTTAACTTTTGGATAATATAAGGGCCCAACTGCTTCAAGTAGGAAAATCTCCTGCATGTAAATAATAAACCTGATCTTATACTTACCAGTTTTACTATTTTTTCTGACTTTTTCTATGTTGGCCAAAAATAAATATAAAACAAAACATTATTTTTCTTTATTTACATTTCAAAGTACATAATAAGTACTTACTGTCAAGTGCATTAAAAAACGCTATGCAATATGACTACAGTGTGAGAACAAGCCAGTTTGAATAAACTTGCTAGTCGGTTAAATTTAAGTTTTTTGAAAAAATCCAGACACATTTTTAACCGGCAATATTTTTACAGAATATTTTTTGGACAGACCCCTAGAAAGGGGTCCACTAGCATACAACTCATTTTTTAAGATGGAATGACCCCACTTAAGACACCTTGTTAGAAATAAGGGCATCAAATAATTTTTAAAAATTAACAAAAAGAAAATTATTTCTATTTTTTTGTAATTTTTAGAGAATATAAGTGTCATTTAAAGTAAAACTTATAATTTTATTAAAATATAGGTGGTGGACCCCTGACAAGAGGTCCAGTAATACCAACATTTTTTTTACAACTGGTAGACTCAACTTTGTTCAAAAACTAATAAAAAATGTTTTTTTTTTATTTGACAGATTTCCAAAAAAAAGTGAACCATAATTTTTCTTTTTCAATAGGCTTTCCAACAAGGTGGCACAAGTTTTATCTTGTTGGACCCCTTTCTGGGGTTCTGTTCAAAAAAAATTCATCAAAAATATTGCTCATTAAAAATCTCAGTAGGCATGTTTTTGGTTTATTCTAAAAAACTGTAATTTTACCTGCTAGAAAATGTATTCCAACTTGCTCGTTCTCACTGTATAAGCTTTTATGTAAGAAGTTGTATAATCTTTTTTACAATAAAAACTACAATAAACTTATTTTTATTATACTTATAATTTATTTAAAAAAGTTCTTTAAAAGTTAATAGATCACCAATTGCATCTGAGTATTTCTAGTAGGATCATCATTGCAACAGGACTGCTAGGCAAAAACTGCTTCACACCTCAAAAATGATCTTCATGCCTTCTCTGAGAAACCTGTAACAATTTTTTTTTTATTAAGTGTAAAACAGCAGACCTCACTGAAACAAAGACATCTACAAAAATAATGTACATATTCAAATCAAATCATACTGATCATATGAGGGCTGCTTTAGTCTACAACAGTTTTTAATATTTTTGGAGTTAATTGACAGGTAGACATTCAAATTTAAACAAAAAAATGGGTTTTTTGAAGAAAGGTTACTGATTTTGTCAATTTTTATTTGAAATGTTTATTATGCTTATCGGCCTAAAAGGCAAAACTGTTCTACTCAAAAAGAAACTGAGAAAAAACACTGGGAGCAAAAATTTAAATTGTTTCTATACTACAGACAAAATGCAAACTCCAAATGTTTCAGTAAAAACCCCTATGTACTTAACACTTGTACAATTTTTGTCAAAGCATGATGTATGAAAGTTCGTCAAACACAGGCCACTCATTACAAACAAAGCCTCAAGATCAAGACCCCTTTAGAATACTTATGAAGTTTATTTGTTGTCTTTTAAGCATTCTCAAAATTCAACTGCGAATTTTACTCCGAAATCTCCACACTTCAAAGAGGTTAGATGCCTCTAGGCCCCAAATTTCCATTATCTACTATAATTTGGTACTTACCGTTACTAATGATTACATAATCATTGCTGTTACCAAAATAAAACACAGCTTCTTGTTCTATTAAAAAAAAAATATCGTGAAAATAAATCACACTTTAAAAAAAATTTACGAAAACAAAAGATGTAATGTTAATCTACTGTCAACCTTACTTCATCGCGGCAAGTTTAGGCGCACATACCGACGTTAGTTTGGCCAAAATTATACGAAAGCAGCGTTGCCAAGTAGTGTAGTCGAAAAAAAAAGTCGGAAGCCATTAACGTGCTTTCGAGTGGCATTCAAGAATAGCAATTTTTCCAAGCACTCGAAACTACCATTTGAATTTTACTCGAGTAATATCCCTGGAATAATAACATCTCATCTTGTTTGTAATAACAAATATATTGCTGACGCCGTACATTGAAGTTTATATATGCACCCAAATGGTCTAATTAGGTATCATTATACTTTTACAAGTTGTATTGGTCATTTTAGTTATAAGTATTTTTTGTAGTCTTTTCAAATAAAAAGTTTTTTAAAAGCTACGTCACCGGACTTCGTATTTAATTGGCGCTGCGAACAGGATAGTGCGATTTCGTCCTTTATCGGTTTTCCGTTGTACGAAAGTGACTTTTAAGTCTTAGTGCGCTATTCAAACCGAACTTTACGTCCCGTACGAATTGTGAACTTTTTCTTAAAAGAAAATACCTTTTACGACGTCGAACGTAAAGAAGTGTTGTGGAATAAAGCCTGGAGTTGAAGCTAGTGACGTCTACCGTGTTGTATGAGTCCCGCCGAAGCCAAAAGCCTAACCAACGACACATCCCTACTGAGCCCGGTGTCATAGGCAGAAAAGCTAAAGTCAACCCCCATTTATAGGATTCCTTTTGGTGGCGTAACCTCTACAGAACAAGCCTTATGGATTTATCCTCGATTGTTATGTAAGTTTTTTTGACTTTCTTGATGCCTAGGCGATTAAAGAATATTTTAGAAAAGAACAAAACAAAACTAGGATTAGGAGCAGAAAATAAGAAAGAAAACGTTAAAACTGAAATTGAAAACTATCTAGCAAGTTTGAAGAAACCGTCTTTAAATTTAAATTTTGAGCAAATAAGTAGTTTGCAAAGTAGTTTAAGAAATTTAAGTGGTCAGTCGACATCGAGACTAGACACTCAACAGCAATTAGAAAGTATAGAAGAAAGTTTAGAAGAAAATACTGAAAATAATTTAGAAAATAGATTTTTAGAAAATTTTGATTCTTTAAATTTTGCAAATTTAAACACTAGTTTTAACAGTAGTTTAAGTAGCGTTAGTAGTAACCAATTAGATAACACTTTACAAAACGAAGAACTTTCTAACACAATGGAAAATCTTAAATTTTACACGTCATTGTTGCCCACATTTGATGGCAGTCAATCCCATTTAGAAAGTTTTTTGATTTCTGTACAAGAATTTTATGAACTTTATTTTGGTAATTCTATTGAGCAACAAAAATTGGTCCTGTCTGCCATAAAATCGAAACTGGTAGGCAAAGCTCAAAATTTTCTATTAGAAAGGCCAGATTTAAATACTTTTGAAAAAATTAAGTTAGCTTTAAGACAAAAATTTGGTGATCCAATTAATCACGAAATTTTGATGCAAGAACTTCAGTACATTAAAATTGACGCAAACGAAGACATTTTGCAGTTTATCGATAGACTTAAGGCCTTTTGCCAAATAATTTTTGGAAAAATTCAATGTGAAGTAGCAGATAACGCACAAAAGTTACTGCTTATATCTCAAGTAGAAAAAGTATCTGTTTTAATTTTGACCGCAAACTCCCCAGACTCTTTAAAAACGCTTCTTATGCTTAAAACTCCTGCAACTTTAGACGAAGCCTACAAGGACGTCATGAGTAATAACATAGTAGAAGCGCAAGTCAATTTTACAAGTAATAACTCGAACTTGCACAAAGGAAATAATTCATTTTTAAAACCCAACAATAACTTTAGACAAAACCAAAATTTTAATCGCAACCCCCAAACTAATCAAATAAGACCAAAACCACCCCAACAACGTTTTAACCCGTTTATGCAACCTTTTTCGAATCCTCAGTTTACCAGACAATTTAATTTTAATCCACCTTTTAACTCTCAATTTAGACAACCTAACTTTAATTTTAATCAACCTAGACCTTTTCAAAATCAACCTCAAAATTTTCAAAATTTTGGAAGACCAACTAACGCCTTCGCCCCACAAAATAAACCCATTTTAGACAAGCCAACCCCTATGTCGACATCAACAATTGGTCCGTCAAGGCAACACTATCAAAGACCCCCATACAATCGACCTTCAGGAATTTTTAAACCCTCAGGATTTTTGACAAATGTAGAAACATACCCAGAACAAACTTACGAACAAAACTACGAACAAACCTACGAACAAACCTGTGAAAATCAAACTTACAATAATTATAGTGAAGAAAACCCTGACTATTTTTACGATCCTCATTTTTATAACGAAGAACCCACTAGCCAACAAGAAAACTGCTCTTACGAACATAATTTACAAACAAACGCCGCAAGCGAAAATTTTCAGGAAACAGCCTTGGATCCCCCGTCGACTTAAATAACGTTGCCCGACAAATCGAACTACCATATTTTTATTTACCAAAAACGCAAATAACAATTCTTATCGATTCAGGAGCCTCAGACTCTATAATCTCCCCAAAAATAGCCAAAATGTACCCCGATAATATATTTTTTGAACCTTTTGAAGTAACTGCCTGCAGAAAGACATACAAAGAAAATCAAAATTTAAAATTAAATTTATTACAAGAACTAGGAATAAACGAAAATTTTAAAATGCGTGTTTTAGACTGGCATAAGGACTTTGATGCATTAATAGGCTCAAGAGACCTTAAAAATTTAAACGGTATAGTCGACTTTGAAAATAGAATATTAACTTTAAACAAAATTAACATTCCTTTTTCGCTAGCCTATAACAAACCTTTAAAGCAGCCGATTCAAAATTTTCATGTCAATTCCTTGATAGTCCCTGTCAATTACAAAAAAGGCACTGCACTTTTGCCCTCTTTTTCTATAAATGATCACATTATTCCCGACAGTCTCGTAAAAATCGAAAACGGTTTTTGCAAAATCCCCAATCCAAACCCAAACGTCAATATTAACTTTCACGATCGAGTCAAGGTCATACCTCAAGAACAATTCGATATAATTGACCCCCCTAATCAATACAACACAGCCTTCGACCCTGACACACAATTAAGACTAGATCATCTCACGCCTCTTGAAAAATCTAAAATTTTGCCTCTTTGTAAGGAATTCAAAGACATTATGTATAACGAAAATTGTGACCTTTCTTTTACAAGTCAAACTAAACATTTTATCCGCACGACAAACGACCGTCCTATCTATGTTAAATCTTTTCGACATCCTCCAGCAATGAATGCTGAAATTCAAAGTCAAATTCAAAAGCTTCTTGACAATAAAATCATTCGTCCCTCCATTTCTCCCTATTCTGCACCTGTTTGGATAGTTCCAAAAAAGGCAGATGCTTCTGGAAAGAAGAAATTTAGGTTAGTCATCGACTACCGCCGCTTGAACGATGAAACTATTGAGGACAAGTGGCCTCTTCCAAGAATAGACGAGATCCTGGATAATCTAGGAAAATGTACCTACTTCACGACCCTTGACCTTGCCCAAGGTTTTCACCAAATAGAAATGGATCCTAAATCCATCGAGAAAACTGCTTTCACAGTTAATAACGGCCATTTTGAATACTTGCGCATGCCTTTTGGCTTAAAAAACGCCCCCGCCACATTCCAAAGAATGATGGACGAAGTCCTTAGGGACTACCTGTACAAATTCTGCTTTGTCTACATGGATGACGTAGTCATATTTTCAAAATCTTTATCAGAACACATTGATCATATTAGAATCATATTTAAAAAATTAAAAGAAGTAAACCTAAAAATACAGCCAGACAAATCAGAGTTTCTACAAAAAGAAGTTGCATTTTTAGGGCATATCATAACGCCGGAAGGTATTAAACCGAATCCAATGAAAATCGACGCGATCATACGTTACCCTATACCTAGAACACAAAAAGAAATAAAATCTTTCTTAGGTCTCGTAGGATACTACCGCAGATTCATAAAGAACTTTTCTAAAATTACATTTCCTCTCACGCGATGTCTACGAAAAGGGAGCGAAATTAATATTAAAAATCAGGAATATCAAAATGCTTTTCAAAAATGTAAGGAACTTATAACAAACTCTCCCGTTCTTCAATATCCCGACTTTACAAAACCCTTTATACTTACGACAGACGCCTCAAACATAGCTCTAGGCTCTGTCCTTTCGCAAAATAATAAACCGATCGCATATTACTCCAGAACTTTAAATTCAGCCGAGAAAAACTACTCTACTATAGAAAAAGAACTCCTTGCTATTCTAGAATCAACAAAACACTTTAGACCTTATCTTTACGGACAAAAATTCACCATAGAAACCGATCACAATCCATTAGTTTGGCTGTCAAAAATTCAAGAGCCAAACTCCCGTTTAATTCGTTGGAAACTTAAACTAGAGGAGTACAACTTCGAAATAAAATACAAAAAAGGCAAAGAAAATGTCGTTGCTGACGCACTCTCAAGAATAGACATCAACACCCACGAAACAAATGACGTCATGTCTATATCCCCTAACGTCGATCACTCAGTTGCGGACCTAACCGATTTTAATCTCTCCGATTACGTCATTAACGAAATTTACCAAGAAACACAAACCAACCTAACTCGCCTTAATGAAATGACAAAACCATCTACATCAAACTTAAATCCTTCTCAACCAATTGAAACTGACAAAGTTCAGAATGATAACGACTCTGACGTCACCGTTCACTCGAACAACGACACAGACGGAAAATACCTACCGATTTCAGAATTACCCCTAAATTACGCAACTAATCGATTAATAATCGATTACGGTAAAGAATACAAACATTTCCATACAAACCCGTTTAAGAAAAATCATAACTTTGTGCGAATAAACAAAGATCAGCAACAAGGATGCATTCTTAAAATCTTAAAAGAAATAGTAAAACCCGATTCACTTTTCACGGTTTATATCCCAAATAATGAACTCAAACTCGAATTTCAAAGAATAGTTAGCTCAATTTTAAACCCTCATGCAAAACTTATTTTTTCAAACATTTATGTAACAGATGTCATTAATACCGAACAGCAAACAGAAATAATAGCAAATTACCACAAATCTAATCATAACGGCATAACTGAAACCTACAATCATTTAAAACAAAAATATTATTGGCCTAAACTAAGAGACTCTATTACCAACTTTATAAACACCTGCGAAATATGCCTACAGAATAAGTACGAAAGACACCCTTACAAAATAGCATATGAAGGACCCTTATTGGCCGAAAAACCTTTTAAAACTCTTCATATGGACGTTTTTCGATTTTCAAATTGTCAATTTTTAACTATCATTGATTCATTTTCAAAATATGCACAAGCTTATTTTATCTCCGATCGAAACGCCGTTACTATTCTTAGCAAATTAAGACATTATTTTTCCCACCATAACACCTGTCAAAAAATTGTGACAGATAAAGGAACTGAGTTTGACAACAATCTCCTTAAAGAGTTCTGTCAACTATTTTGTATCGATTTACATTATACAACACCCGCTAACTCCTCTTCTAATAGCCCCATCGAAAGGTTACATTCAACTTTGTTAGAAAAATTACGTATCTTGAAAATGCAAAATCCCGATGAGACACCTCAAAACATAATGACGTCAGCCATCTTAATATATAACCAAAGTATTCACTCTACTACCGGTTGTTCCCCCTTTTCAATTTTATATGGCCCTTATGTGAACGAACCAAACATAAATAACGACCTCACTCTTTTTGAACAATATAATGAACAACGAAAGAAAGAACTAATACCTTTTCACGATCAAGTTTTCAAAAAAGCATATCAAAAACAGTTACACACCACACAAAAACAAAATAAAAACACCGAAGAGCCCCCTCAAATTCAAAAAGATCAAACTATCTTTAGAAAAAACACCCTTCGAAATAAAATGAACCCCCAATTTATCCCTACCAAAGTAACTAACGTCAATAAAAATGTTATAACTGGTATCTCAAAAACTAAACCAATTAACACACATGTCAGAAAAATAAAAAGACTCAGGAAAAAACCTAAATCATTCCAGGTTCCTGATCCTGTCCCTCCTGACATTGACGAACCTCAACCAGGCCCTTCAGGTCAATAGATTGGACAATAATGGATTCTACACCGAAGAAATCTCTCCTTCTTTAGTTGTAAGCCATTATCATACTATGTACATACCTTTTAATATGACAAAAATTAAAACGTCTCTAAGCCAACTTTTTACTACTAATTCCCTATTTTTATCCCCTTTAGTCAATCAAGTTAATAATACTTTATTAAAAATACAATTTCAATTCCTTGAATCATGCTTAAACGATACGTACAATACTTATGAAAAACTAAATTCTTTAGAAAACAATGAACTTAGAAAGAAACGTGGTTTATTCAACCTACTGGGAAGCGGTATTAAATTTGTCACAGGAAACCTAGATAATACCGACCTAGACACAATAACGCAGAACTTACAAATACTGAAACAAAATCAAATTAACACGATGCACAAGATAAATGACCTTAGTTCATTTGCCGGGAATATTATAAACAAATTCCAGGAAAATGTAAACATTATAAATAAAAACGCAAAATGCATTCGCTTCGAAATTTTAAAATTGAATAATGAAATCACGTTATTACTCAGTATGCAAAACCAAATTTTACAAATCTCAAAACTAAACAAATTTTTGGAAAAAATGCTGAGAATGATATCTTTTGCGCATCTGCAAACTTTAGATTTAGAAATTTTGAATGTCAATGAAATTAGGGAAATTTGGCAATATTTGACAGCTCATTATCCAAAAAATTCTCTATGGCCACTAAAACACCTGTCAGAATTAACTCTTATATGTAAAACTGGCCTTATTCTGTTAAAAGATATGTCAATCATTGTAGTGAAAATACCAATCTTTGAAAAATATTCTTGTAGTCTTAAGATAGTTTATCCAATACCTAATAATGAATCAAAAATATTAATTAGCCCCAGTAAATACTATTGTAACAATTTATGGTATCAGCAATGCTCTGAAATTAACTCAAATTGGATTTGTTTCAACCCCATTGCACATAGTTGCCTTTTACCAAAAAATTGCCCTTTCGCCACAGTAAAAAATAATTTTCAAATTCACACTTTAACTTATAAAAGTGGTCTACTTTTCTGTACAAAAAACTCCGAAACAATTTACGAAAATTGCTTCCAGTTTCAGAAAACCACACTTCAAAACTGTTATCTTATTAACAGCCAGTGTGACATAATAATTAATCAAAATAAATATTCATTATCAATAAATAACATTTCTGTTTCATTGCCAGATATAATAAAGCTTCCTGAAACAAACTTGTCTATCAATTTGCAGATAAGACATTTAGAAAACCCGCAAAAAATGCAGGAAGACCTTTTGGATCCTTTAGTCCTACAGGAACTTAATTTTGAAAGCCAAAATTACATTATCTTAACTTTATGTTTGGCAGTAATCTTGATATTTATTTTTATTTTCTATTTTTGGCGAAAACAAAAAACCTCAAAGACAAAAAATATTCCCTTAAGGGTTCTCCAAAAACTCATCAACGAGGACGTTGACGAAACTAAGGGTGGAGGAGTAATATCCCTGGAATAATAACATCTCATCTTGTTTGTAATAACAAATATATTGCTGACGCCGTACATTGAAGTTTATATATGCACCCAAATGGTCTAATTAGGTATCATTATACTTTTACAAGTTGTATTGGTCATTTTAGTTATAAGTATTTTTTGTAGTCTTTTCAAATAAAAAGTTTTTTAAAAGCTACGTCACCGGACTTCGTATTTAATTCTCGTATACGACAAAAAATCCGAGTGGTTCAAGAATTTGGTCCCTGAAAAGGGGTGACAGATGGTGAACATGGGATAGTTTTTAAAATACGATATCGTATGTGTTTTCCAGCATTTTTTGGGACGGCACGGGGCGTTTACAAAAATTAATTATTAATTACTTTCACTTAATAAATAATAATTAAAATCGGAGCAATCAAAAGAGTAGGGGTGAGGCTAAAAATGAAAAAAATAAATTGTACAGGGTTTCCTGTATATTTTTACACCATATTTAAAACGTTTATTTGAATAGATATCAAAATATCACAAATACAAAAGTATCATAACTTTTTACAAAGTTTAAGAATCAGAATGTCAAAAAAAAAAATCTAAATGGCCAAATTAGACAGGTTGATGGATTTTTTAAATTTAACCCCCTAGAGCATCACTTTTTGTGTCAATGTGATTTTCTTTTTCATGGCAGCCTTGAAGTTTAAAAGTGTATCAATTTAAGTTTTTAAAACTTTTAAACGCATACATCTACAAAATAAAAAAAACTATCGACCTGTAAAATTTTGACTTTCTTAATATTTTTTCGACATTTTAACATTCCTAAACTTTGTAAAAAATTACGAAACGTTTGTCTTGGAGGGGTTGTTAACTCCATGGAGATCTACGACTGTGCAAAGTTTGAGATTCGTAGCTCATTCCGAAGTAGAGTTTTAGGTAGGTCAAATATCGGCTGAAATGTTTCCAGAAAAGATGGTTACGGCGCGCTAACTTGGCGAGGCACTGCCGTGCCCTCAGATACGCAGGATAGCTCATTGTTTCTTGTGCTGTAATAGGTTACATTTAGTAAAATTGCTTCCCGGGATGTGGCCTGTAAGTCCCGTAGGTCGTCAACGTCTTCGGATCCAAATTGTGTAGGAGTATTTATAGCAGCGGTTTAGATAACGTTCCAATCGGAGCGGCCCATATACGTCCACTGTAGGTCGGACACAACGCCATAAGCCATACCCAGATGGTACCTCCCAGTAATGTTTCCAGCAGGGTTTAGTGAACGTTCCGGTCGGAACATACCATATACGAATGTTGCTACGATATGGTGCATCAGTCAACATCTCATCGGTATTTACAGTGTCCCCCATAATGTTCGCGACATATGGGAAAAATTTTTGTTTGTGAGATATGGGAACAAATTTTATATACGATCAATCCTGCTTGTTGAATATCCTAAAAAGACATTTTAATATTAGTCACATGATCACTGTCATGGCGGCAAATTCAAAAAATTAGGCATGACATCCCAAAAACAGAGGTTAGATGGCAAAATATCAAAAAAAGTTATTTGAAAAAAGTGTTTAGAATGTCATTTTAGGGTCCTCTATAAAATTTGGAGTCATAATAATAAAAAATAAGAAACACCCTATTTTTGGCCCCAGCCTTATCTGAGGGCACGGCAGTGCCTCGCCAAGTTCGCGCGCCGTAACCATCTTTTCTGGAAACATTTCAGCCGATATTTGACCTACCTAAAACTCTATTTCGGAATGAGCTACGAATCTCAAACTTTGTACAGTCGTAGATCACCATGGAGTTAACAACCCCTCCAAGTTTCATGGAATTCCATAAAGTACTAAAGTAGTTACGAAATTTCAAAAAACGTCGAAATTGCCACTCACTCACTGACTCACTCATGTATAGATCATCAATATTCTACTGTACTTCCAGACATGCTACAAAGCTAAAATTTGGCAGACTGATAGAAATTATGACCAAACCCCTGGAAAAAAAACCCAAAAATGTTAATTTACTCCCCTCCCCTATACATTTAAAGTTATGTAAAAGTAGCATTGCCCACTTCCAGAAATACTAGAGAGTTGAGCTTTGGCAGACTGATGGGAACTATGATAAAACTATAGGAAAAAATTAAAACTTCCCAAAATTCTAATTTACTTCCTTCCCCTATTAATGTAAAGTTATGTCAAAGTAACACTGCCCACTTCCAGAAACGCTAGAGTGCTAAACTTTTTAAGACTGAAAGACAATATGATAAAACTATATGAAAAAATTTAAAAACACCAACATTTTAATTTACTTCCCTCTCCTATAAATGTAAATTTATATAAAACTAACATTGCCCACTTCCAGAAATGCTAGAGAGCTGAGCATTGGAATAAGTCCAATATTTTCATTTATTCTCCTCCCCTATACATGTAAAGTTATGTAAAAGTAACATTGTGCACTTTCAGAAACGCTCGAGAGCTGAGCTTTGGAAGGCTGATAGGAACTACGATAAATCCATGGAAAAAAATTAAAAAATCTCAAAAATTTAAGTAAGGCATTGCAAAAGTTTTGAACAATATTCCGCATATTTTACTACTTTAAAAATTAAGTATTATCCAATTCATTTAAAAAAGAAGTGAAATCATAACAAAAACATTTCATGTAAAAAGAAGCCAAGTACGCGAAAATGGCATTCCGTAAAAAGAATTGAGATAAAAGTAAAGCCAAGTTTTCCAATACAAATTTCAAAATGAAAGGTTCTTACTAGTTTGGAAATATTTTTCTAAACTTGGCTATTACGGCTGTAAATGACTCTGAGGCACAGTGCTAAATTGAACATAAAGAAGTTTGGCTGTAATAGCAAAGTTTAAAAAAATATTTCCAAACTAGTAAGAACCTTTCATTTTGAAATTTGTATTGGAAAACTTGGCTTTACTTTTATCTCAATTCTTTTTACGGAATGCCATTTTCGCGTACTTGACTTTTTTTACATGAAATGATTTTGTTATGATTATAAATTAATTTTATACAGATTTTATCATGGAAATACTTCAAGTAACGCAATACATAATGGGCAAAAGTAAAATGATTCCAAATTCTTCCAAACCTTACAAACTGTCAAAAAAAAGACCAGTGCGACAAGAAAGGTACATTTGCTAATCGGATATTTTTATTTAATTTTTTATAAACGACTTCAATAAAGAATTTGGAATCATTTTACCTTTGTCCAATAATAAAATCTGTATAAAATTAATTCATAATAAGGCTAGGCCCAAAAATAGGGTATTTCTTATTTTTTATTATTATTGCTCCAAATCTCATAGACGACCCTAAATGACATTCTAAACACTTTTTTCAAATAACTTATTTCGATATTTTGCGATTTAACTTCACGTTTTGGGATTTCATGCCTAATTTTTAATTTACCGCCATGACAATGATTATGTGACAAATGTCAAAATGTCTTTTTAGGTTATTTAATAAGAAGGATTGATCGTATATAAAAAATTTTCCCATATCTCACAAATAGAAATTTTTCCAATATGTCGCGAACATTATGGGGGACACTGTATAAGAGACGCAAACAAACGCATAAAATAAATTTCCTAAATATAAGTTCAAAAGAATCTTCGTACTAGAGATAAACGATCCCCTCTTAAGAATGGTTGTGCCGGAATAGGTATTTATTGCACCTATACAGCGGCGTAGCGTAAGGGGGGGGGGGCGCGGGGGGTTCGTCGCCCCCCCCGCCCCGAGGGTAGTGGCGCCCCATTGGTGGTCGAAACGCCCCCAGCTTTATTAAGTCGGGCGGGCCAGTTGAGTGGGCGCCAAAGGAAACTAACGACATGATGACCTTTTTTTTTTTTTTGGGTCACAAATTTTTTTTTCAGAGGCGCCCTTTTTAGCGGTCGCCCCTCCCGCCCTTTCGGGCACGCTACGCCGCTGCACCTATAGTATGACCGGCACCTGTTGCAAGTGCGTGTTTCATCCAGATTTAATCCTACACAAAAAATAAAATAAAAAATACTATTTTCTTTTCCTACTAAAACCTCTCGAGGACGTTCTTGTATGTACATACGTCTTGTATGACGTTGCAAAATGATTCTTTAAACGTGTCTGTCAGGAAATAAAACATTTTATTTTGCCAAATCGCTAGTTTTTGGAACCTTCCCGCAAGGTACTGCCATCAAACAGGACGTTCCCAAAACGTCCTGTAATTCATGGTGGGACGTCGGTCGCAAGGACGTCACTGGAACGGACATGTTTTGTTAGGCATAAGTTGGCCTCGTCTAGTATATTAGCTCACACATATACTATACTATAGTAGTGTGAGCTATGGTGATCCTAATTTTTTCTAGAAAAAAAAAGTTGCTCCGATTTCAAAATTTTTTATATATTTTTGCGTTTCAGATGATTTTGAAACTTTTTTGTCGCGCCGTCTGTCTGTCTGTCTGTCTGTCTGTTTGTCTGTCTGTATGTCTGTATGTCTGTCTGTCTGTCTGTCTGTCTGTCTGTCTGTCTGTCTGTCTGTCTGTCTGTCTGTCTGTCTGTCTGTCTGTCCGTCTGTCTGTATGTGTGTGTATGTGTAACGACCAACGCATACAGACAGACAGACAGACAGACAGACAGACAGACAGACAGACAGACAGACAGACAGACAGACAGACAGACAGACAGACAGACAGACAGACAGACAGACAGACAGACAGACAGACAGACAGACAGACAGACAGACAGACAGACAGACAGACAGACAGACAGACAGACAGACAGACAGACAGACAGACAGACAGACAGACAGACAGACAGACAGACAGACAGACAGACAGACAGACAGACAGACAGACAGACAGACAGACAGACAGACAGACAGACAGACAGACAGACAGACAGACAGACAGACAGACAGACAGACAGACAGACAGACAGACAGACAGACAGACAGACAGACAGACAGACAGACAGACAGACAGACAGACAGACAGACAGACAGACAGACAGACAGACAGACAGACAGACAGACAGACAGACAGACAGACAGACAGACAGACAGACAGACAGACAGACAGACAGACAGACAGACAGACAGACAGACAGACAGACAGACAGACAGACAGACAGACAGACAGACAGACAGACAGACAGACAGACAGACAGACAGACAGACAGACAGACAGACAGACAGACAGACAGACAGACAGACAGACAGACAGACAGACAGACAGACAGACAGACAGACAGACAGACAGGGCAACAAAAAAGTTTCAAAATCAACTGAAACGCAAAGATATACAAAAATTTTTGAAATCGGAGCAACTTTTTTTTTCTCGAAAAAATTAGGATTACCATAGCTCACACTACTATAGTATAGTATATGTGTGAGCTAAAATATTACATGGTTAAGTGTATTCGGTTTTTTTTTTAAATTAAGTGTAAACAATAATCTTGCCTGCCTTTTCCCTAATTTAGGCGATTTTTTTATTTAAAAGAATGAAGAAAATATTCAAAACTTAAGCATAATTAATAATACCAACGAAGAAACATTTAATTACCATAACTCGTATCATTAATATTTTTTGTTTCTGGTTGTTTAGTTGTATTTATCAAAATAAATCAAATTAACTTACGAGGGCTTTTTAATAAATTACGTCGTAGAATGTTGATCCAAACAAATAATTCGTTGATCATATACATACTGTGAGTTTTAATTATTATTGTATCCGTAGAAAGTTAAGAAAATTTCGGTTCTTTTGGTTTGGTTTGGGTCTAGGAACATTCTCTACGGCCGAGTCATTGCTGATCAGATACGGCTCCGTCCGAACTTGCCACCCTGGCCAGGGCCGTACCGAGAAAGAAATTTCGGGGGGGTGGGGTTAATATTTTTTATAAAACTTTGCGTATTTTGCAATTTTTGCTTCACACTGAGAAAAATCGATCAACTAAATTATCAACTTGCCAGGATTGGATGGTCCCTCGCTTCGGCACAAAAATTTTACGGCAAAGAAAACGAAGCTATATTGTGTTATTTTTGTTTTTGATATTATGGAGGTTTTGTTATTAAATAATGTTAATTTTAAAGGATGTAATTTGCATTTTGAGAAAAAATACTTCATAACTTGTGAGATACAAGGTGTTTAAAGACTTTCAAAAAATCTCCTTTTTTATTAATATCTGTGATACTGCTCTAGATATTTTTGTAAAGTTTTATATTTTCTATGCCTATATTAAACACTAAGTACCTATTACATAATTAATATCTAATTTATTTACAAAATGAAAACTCAAAAAAATACTTTGCCAATATATGGGCCCCTAAGCTCACACTAGGTACTATAGTTATAGTGTACGTGTGAGCTAATATAACTAAAAACTAAAATATATTTTATTCAACTCCAGACTAAATTACCTTTTGTTTGATACCACACAAGCCATGTTTTGACTTAAACTCAAATTTTTGAAATCTACCTCCACCCTTACAAAAAAACAAAAACTAAAATGTACTTTGTTAAAGTCCGGACTCAATTACCTTTCGTTTGATATCACACACGCCATATTTTCACTTAAACTCTAATTTTTAAAATATACACCCACCCTTTTTTTTTAAATAAATTAAAATGTATTTTGTTTAACTGCAGACTCAATTACCTTTCGTTTAATATCACACACGCCATATTTTCACATAAACTCTAATTTTTGAAATCTACCTCCACCCTTTTATTTGGTTTGTGTTCGGTGGATTTTGTTCATTTTAAAATGGGACCATCTCGACCCAAGACCCAACCTAGGTACCAAATTTCATGAAAATCGGCCAAGCGGTTTTTGAGTTATGAGCGTTGGTCGTTACAGACAGACAGACAGACAGACAGACAGACAGACAGACGGCGCAACAAAAAAGTTTCAAAATCATCTGAAACGCAAAGATATATAAAAATTTTTGAAATCGGAGCAACTTTTTTTTTCTCGAAAAAATTAGGATCACCATAGCTCACACTACTATAGTATAGTATATGTGTGAGCTAATACTCTGCCAATATATAGGCCCCTTAGCTCACACTGGGTACTATAGTTATAGTGTACGTGTGAGCTAATAATAATTAAAAACTGAAATATATTTTATTCAACTCCAGACTAAATTACCTTTCGTTTGATACCACACAAGCCATGTTTTAAATTAAACTCAAATTTTTAATATCTACCCTCACTCTCAAAAAAAAACAAAAACTAATATGTGTTTTGTTTAACTCCGGACTCAATTACCTTTCGTTTGATATTGCCATATTTTCACGTAAACTCTAATTTTTAAAATTTACCCCCACCCTTTTTTTTAAACAAAAATGTATTTTGTGTAACTCCAAACTCAATTACCTTTTGTTTGATATCACACACGCCATATTTTCACGTAAACTCCAATTTTTTTAATCTACCCCCACCCTTTTCTTTGGCTTGTGTTTGGTGGATTTTGTTCATTTTTAAATGGGACCATCTCGGCCCAAGACCCAGCCTAGGTACCAAATTTCATTGAAATCAGGCAAGCGGTTTTTGAGTTATGCGCGTTGGTCGTTACAGACAGATAGACATTGGAAAGGCCGTACCGAAGGGGGATCAATCCCCACCAAAATAGTCAACAAAGTATGTGATTTCACAACAGCAACACAAATAAGAAAAAAATTGGACAATATTTTTATTACATTTTTCAAGTGTAAACTTCTTTAGGCGCGTTTAGCAGTTTTTGTGGGTAGCGAATTGAACTGAGCCGTCAGGCTCGGCTATGTAACGCTCATTCGGGTGCAATCGGCTCGAGTCGACTGTGAGAAACATTCAGCGAGCGATATGATGATGTAGATGAAGGCCAGTACACAGAAGAGTTCGGTCCGCTTTGCAGAATATGTTATGGGCCAGTATTATTAATTTCACCTTGTTGAAGTTTACACTTCTGCCGTGTGGTCTTAAGCACACACAATTTTATTTAATCTCCCGATTTTTCTTCTGGATATCAGTATTGTAAAAAGATATTAATAAGTTAGTGCCATTATCACATTATCTTCTTGATACATCTGAGAGCACGGCAGTGCCTCGCCAAGTTCGCGCGCCGTAACCATCTTTTCTTGAAACATTTTAGTCGATATTTGTGTATGCACAAGACATACACCCTTTCGATAGCTTTAGGCGCTGGTTAAACTTTTAACGTATTAAGGATAAAAATGGAAAATAACGCGAGAACCATACAAAATGTCGATTGACACCTACCTTGTTATTTCTCGGCGGTACAAATTCCATTCACTGGGCGCCCAGGCTTCTACCAGAGTTCTTGAGTTGATCGAAATCACTGTGAGGAGTTGAGGTAACGGATTGGAATGATTTTAGAATTGATTGGCACTAATTGTAATTGATTGAATTGTAGTTTTGGAAAAACCGAGTAAAACACGCCGGTTTCAATATGGAGGCTACGATGATCTCTCTCTCATCGCGACGAGTCGTTAAATACCGAGATGAATTCCACCAAAGGAGCATGCGCCAAAATTAACGTCAAAATGTCTAATTTAAATTATTGGCGCGAATACCGTGATTGGTGCGAGATCGAAGAGCTTAACGTATAATAAAAAATTCAAGGTATAAAATAATGGTTTTTTATAACCGGAGCACTCAGCAACTTTATCATTGAAAATAAATTGAGATATTTTTGGTTAATTATGACAACTTTAAAAGCAAACATAATTTTTTTCTATCCGTCGCCATGTACATAGTGACCCAAATTCGATGTTTTGGGGGGTTTCGGGTATTTCTAGAGGGGCTAAAAAAACTGATCCCCCTTTGCGACATTCAAATTTTAAAAGAAGCTTAAAGGTGAAAATCGCATTTTGATATAGCAAGCCGTTTTTAAACTACGGGGTGTTTTTAAAAAGTCTGCATTTTGGGAAGGGGTCTATAACTTGTTTATTTATTAATATTTTTTATTTCTGTGAAAACATGTGACAGTTTTTTAAGAGGAATTCAACTGTTAAATTAAATTTCATTTGTCACGTTTGGTTTTTGAGATATCACATAAAATTAATTTTTCTTTATGGGAGGATCCCTTTATTTCTTTATATTTTTGTATTTTTTTTTATTTTTACCACATATTTTAGTTTGCTTAATGGGTTTAAAATATTTTAATATTATAAAAATAAAAAAATAATAAAGAGGTGATTCAAAAATAAAAATAAAGAAAACAATAAAAATACTCTGCCAATATATGGGCCCCTAAGCTCACACTAGGTACTATAGTTATAGTGTACGTGTGAGCTAATATCACTAAAAACTAAAATATATTTTATTCAACTTCAGACTAAATTACCTTTCGTTTGATATCACACACGCATTATTTTCACTTAAACTCTAATTTTTGAAATATACCCCACCTTTTTTTTTAAATAAATTAAAATGTATTTTGTTTAACTCCAGACTCAATTACCTTTCGTTTGATATCACACACGCCATATTTTCCCATAAACTCTAATTTTTGAAATCTACCCCCACCCTTTTATTTGGTTTGTGTTCGGTGGATTTTGTTCATTTTTAAATGGCCCAGCCTAGGTACCAAATTTCATTAAAATCGGCCAAGCGGTTTTTGAGTTATGCGCGTTGGTCGTTACAGACAGACAGACAGACAGACAGACAGACAGACATACAGACAGACAGACAGACAGACAGACAGACGGCGCAACAAAAAAGTTTCAAAATCATCTGAAACGCAAAGATATATAAAAATTTTTGAAATCGGAGCAACTTTTTTTTTCTCTAAAAAATTAGGATCACCATAGCTCACACTACTATAGTATAGTATATGTGTGAGCTAAAATAAAATATAGAGTGTGATACATCATTTTAAAGGAAATTTTAAGCTGGTTTTAAAAATCGAATAAAAAAAGAGTGATTCTGTAAGAAAAATAACAACTTTATGCAATATTTTAAAAACCAAAAAAGATACATAAAAACCGTTTACATCTGTAAATTCTTCAAGAAAAGATCTAAAGCTATTTACACAAAAACAAAAATTTCATAAACAAAAAAGTTATAGACCCCCTCCCAAAATGCAGACAAAAACACTCCGTAGCTTAAAAACGGCTTGCTATATCTAAATGTGGATTTCACCTTTAGGCTTCTCTTGAAATTTGAGCGTCGCAAATGGGGGTCAGTTTTTTTCTATCTCCCCTAGAAATACCCGACACCACAAAAAAACAACGAATTTGGGACACCCTGTACAGGGTGTGACAATGAAGTAGATTTTTTGAGAGGGAACACCCTGTATATTTTTGCATTTTAAGATTCGTCTTTTCTTTCTGATTTCAAAAATATACAATATCTACGAGTAGCGATTAATATTTTTTGAGGTATATGCAGTATTTCTTCTATATGATCTTATGCATTTCACGTTTATTTTGTTTTGCCATGGGAGTATTGACTCTCAACTCCAATGTTTCTTCAAGTATTTCTTGATTGTGTATTTCAAATCATCACACAGATCCAAGTTTTTTGGGAAGGAGCATTTACATTCTAGGCATCTAAACATAAAAACACTTTCTGCATAGGAATACCTTTGTTTTTGTATGCCATGTTTACTTTGACAGTGTTTATTCAAATTAAATTGGGCACTAAATAATTTGTCGCACAAATTTCACGTTACCCGCATTTTCACAGCACAAAAACGACGAATTTTCATCAAAAAGAACTGGAAATTATTAAAGTTTTGCTGTATAAAACCATACTGAAATATCTCAGTTGATTGGTTGGCAGAAGTGACAGATCAACGCTTGCGCACGTCTTGGAATTCATCTCGGTATTTAACGACTCGTCTCATCGCGCCGGTGGGTTGCGCACTTTCTATCCGCGCACTTTGCGGTGTCACGTGACACCCTGTATGGCTCAGTGCAACGGAATAATTAATATTTAGGAAAATTAACTAAGTATTATTTGTCTTGCACGTACAATTTGACCTACCTAAAACTCTACTTCAAATCTCTGCACAGTCGTAGATCTCCATGGAGTTAACAACCCCTCCAAGTTTCATGGAATTCCATAAAGTAGTTACGAAATTTCAAAAAACGTCGAAATTGCCACTCACTCACTCACTCACTCATGTATAGATCATCAATATTCTACTGTACTTCCAGACATGCTACAAAGCTGAAATTTGGCAGACTGATAGAAACTATGACCAAACCCCTGGAAAAAAACCCAAAATTTTAATTTACTCCCCTCTCCTATACATTTAAAGTTATGTAAAAGTAGCATTGCCCACTTCCAGAAATACTAGAGAGTTGAGCTTTGGCAGACTGATGGGAACTATGATAAAACTATAGAAAAAAATTAAAACTCCCCAAAATTCTAATTTACTTCCTTCCCCTATAAATATAAAGTTATGTAAAAGTAACAGTGCCCACTTTCAGAAACGCTAGAGAGTTTAACTTTTTAAGACTGAAAGACAATATGATAAAACTATATGAAAAAATTAAAAAACACTAACATTTTAATTTACTTCCCTTTCTTATAAATGTAAATTTATATAAAACTAACATTGCCCACTTCCAGAAACGCTAGAGAGCTGAGCATTGGAATGCTGATAGAAATTATGATAAAACCATGTGAAAAAATTTTAAAAGTCCAATATTTTCATTTACTCTCCTCCCCTATAAATGTAAAGTTATGTAAAAGTAACATTACCCACTTCCAGAAACGCTAGAGAGCTGAGCATTGGAAGACTGATAGGAACTATGATAAAACTATGGGACAAAATTTAAAAACACGACAATTTTAATTTATTTCCCTCCCCTATACATGTAAAGTTATGTAAAAGTATCATTGTGCACTTTCAGAAACGCTAGAGAGCTGAACCATGGAAAAAATTAAAAAACCTCAAAAATTTAAGTAAGGCATTGCAAAAGTTTGAACAATATTCCGCATATTTTACTACTTCAAAAATTAAGATTATCCAATTCGTTTAAAAAGGAAGTGAAATCATAACAAAAACATTTCATGTAAAAAAAAGCCAAGTACGCGAAAATGGCATTCCGTAAACAGAATTGAGATAAAAGTAAAGACAAGTTCTCCAATACAAATTTCAAAATGAAAGTTTCCTACTAGTTTGGAAATATTTTTCTAAACTTGGCTATTACGGCTGTAAATGACTTTTAGGCACAGTGCTAAATTGAACATAAAAAGTTTGGCTGTAATAGCAAAGTTTAAAAAAACATTTCCAAACTAATTTGAAATTTGTATTGGAGAACTTAGCTTTACTTTTATCTCAATTCTTTTAACGGAATGCCATTTTCGCGTACTTGGCTTTTTTTTACATGAAATGTTTTTGTTATGATTATACTTATTTTAATATAAAAGTAACTGTAACAATCAAAGGAGTAACGCAGGCCTGGATTTACTACATAAACATTTTTTTAATTTAAATGTAATGTTTTAATTAGTTCGTTAAATATACAAAAATAAATATTAATAATTTGGAATAGGTACATCGGGCCAGGGCTATCAAAATGGACGGGCCACGATCCTCCACTTTGTTGACGTCACATCCGGGGCTGATTTTTTTTGATGGTCACGTTACGACACAGCTGATTGTCTTTCAAATATTGAAGTTGGAATGACGGTTCATGGATATTTGATTTTATTTTAAATAAAGCCGTTTTTGAGATTGTTTTTACTTTATTCTGGCAGAACAATTTTTTTTTAATGTATAGTAAGCCCTAATTTTTCATAGCCGCTTCATTAGCTCACACAAAAATTAAGTTTAAAGCAGAAGCGAATGTGACAATCACATATGACAAATTCAAATACATGTCAAATATAACAGTTGGCATGTGGTACACGGCGGGTAATTTGAATTCAAAATAAGGAATGCTAAATCTTGAAGATTTTAACCTTTTAATCATGTTGCTTCCTTACAAACCTTTGGTGAAATATCGGGATGGTGTCTGAGAATATTTCACTGAAATTTTGCGGAAATCTGTAGTGCCATTTTGAAAATATCATAAAAAAACCTCTGACCTCCCATAAGACCCAATGTAAAATTCAGCCCCGGGAGAACAGCTGATTTTTTCAGGGTCGTGGCCTCTATTTTTGTGTTGGCCTTGATCGGGCATTTGCCCGGTTGCTTGCCTGTCCCATCCAACCCTGCAACCTGCGTTTTGTGTGCTTGAAAATAATATAAAACTTAACTGTTCTAAATATTTCTGTCATTTGTTATAAGTTTTTTCGTCCACTTAGACTACATTTTTCCATAAAAATTTAAAACAAATTATTTGGTCACCTAGTTTTAATAAAAGCTTTATTCAATTTTAATTAAATATAAATTTTTTAATTTTTAATATAAAATCTATTTGTTTTTAATAGGTTTTACTTTTAAATTTAATGTATGACATTTATAATAAACAAATGTTATAACATCTAAGATTTAATGTTAATCCTACTTCTTTTTAAACGTTAAGTGAATTGTAGAAGATGGCGCTAGGGGCAACAAAAAGTTTCGCAAGGTACATTGTATTTTAAATAAATCCGAATGTAGGACCAGTTTGTTTCCAGGGTAGCGGGCGTGGCAGTGTTGCCAGGTCCCACAGAAATATTGCGTGAGATTTCAAAAAAATGCATGAGATGGCGGAATTGTCGCTGTTGTCTCTAGCATGGTGCTCATTCATTATTGCAGGCACTTCTTACCACGCATACATTGCTCCCTTCCTACTGCATTCTACCCAATGAAACCCAGGTAACTTTATTCAGTCTTTTTTAAAATGTTGTTTGTAAATCTTTTTCTTCTTAGCAGAACTAGGTCCGGGCAGGTTTTGGTTAGTTTCACTACCAATGTTAGTAGCACATCACTTAGTACCATTTTGTATAAGTAATCTATGTATCTCTTAATACCATTCAGTTTATTTAGTTTCAGTTTCAGTTTTATTCAGTTTATTCAGTAATACATTTGTACAAGTGAATAATAATTATAAGAGGCACGTGTATCTAATAGATATGTGTGTGCCTCTTTTGTAGAAATATAATAAAAATAAAATTAAACCTATTACAAAGTCATGTTATGTTATTCTAGTAATAATTAATACATTGTTATTAAACAACTACAACAATTACACTTAAAAACAACTCTATATAGTAGGTAGTGATGGGTCGTTCGCGAATGAACCGGTTCAAAGATCCGGATCTTTATACTGAGCCGTGAGAACCGACTCAGATTTTCAAAGAGCCGGTTCGCGGATCCGCGATCCGTGAGTCTGTGACGATCTGGCGATTAAGAAAGCGTCCGGAGATTCGCGAACTCTTCCGACCACAGAACTCTCGACTGAACCGCAGTTCAAACTGCTCAAAAAGATCAAAGCGACCGAAGAGATCCGAGATCCGTTGAATGCGTTGAATCGCACGAATTGCAAAGAAACAGAACACTGAAGGGAGGCTACGTAAAGAGCACGTTGACAACTTAAAAACTTTATTTTTTACGGCACAATTTTATGATCATTTATTTACTTAATTACTTGAGAACAAAAGGACGTGTTTCTTAATGTTTTGTTATCATATGATTCATAACTACAATGGCGCTGTGATAGTTTTCTTATGTGCCGCCAAGGCTTTGGTGGCGTCACGTATCCACGCCAAGGCCAAGAGCGCAAATTGACAGCGAAGCGGAGAACCGAACGCAGAAATCACGATCGTCATAAATGAGAAAGATCCGCGAGCCGGTTCAGTGAGTCGGCTCTTTGTACTGACCCGGATCCGTTGAGCCGGATCTCAAAAAAGACCCGGATTGCCCATCACCAATAGTAGGACGCGTACGACGTAAAGGTGTGGCACATAACAGAATAATCGATTATCGTTTTCGAGGAATACCCGAATAAGCGAACCGCGCATTTGTACGTCATACTCTCAACCAGGCGCGAGGTTGCAATTTGCGATTATGAAACACGACCCAACGATGCCAAATGCCGGGTTGCAAATTTTTCGCGGCACTTATTTGTAACGTTACCTCTATAATTAACTTTTAAGTATAATTTATTTTTGTCTTTGAAAGCTGAAAAGCATGAGATTTTGCAATAAATTAATGATAGCATGAGATTTATTTGAAAAATATAAGATCTCATGCAAAAGAATGAGACCTGACATTAGTGAGGCGTGGTGTCCACTCGAGAGAAATGCTCTAAGGAACCAATATACTTATAACTTTAAAAAAACTTCATCCGTTATTTAATAAATAATCTATTTGCGTTTCATATATGACCTACTAAATACTATAAAGAAATATTATATAAAATAGTTTTTCTAATATTTTCTCTATTTGCTTTAAATGTTTTTTCTGCATATTCCAGTATTTTTATAATAAATATTCTAGGTGGATCGGCAGCGTAGTGCCGCGGTATGATCCTCGGATTCACATGCAGAAGGTACCAGGTTCGCGTCTCGAACAACAACAAAAAAAGGCTCGTCGCCCTGCCGCCAACTTTCCTTGATACGATGACAAGAGCTATGACCAAAGTAGGAAAAGATATCGCACAAAAAGATAAAAAGAGGGAAAAGTGTATATCAGAAGAAATAAAGAGACTGATGGAAAAAAGGCGGACCCTCGATAGAGATGGAAAAAGAACATCTATAGAATATACAGAAATAAATAAAACTATAAGAAAAATTATAAAATAAAATAAAAGAAAGAGCCAAGAAATTAAAGTTGATAGAGTTATAAAAAATAACAGAAATATGAAATGTCTAAGGCCGACTCTATATAGATATGAAATAAATAAAATAAAGGATATTAACAGCATAGAAATTAACGTTAAAGAGGAGGACATTACAAATATCACACAACTATTCTATACAGAATTATACCAAGCAAAAAGGGAACCATCACGAGAGACCATGAAGAAACTGAGAGGTATAACCTGAAATAAGCAAAGCGGAAATAAAGAGAGCATTAAAGAAAATGAAAAATAACAAACCACCTAGAAAAGACGAAGTAACCATTATTAAATTATTCTACACAAGAAAGGCGATAGAGCAGACCTAAAAAACTATCGACCTATAACACTCCTCCTCCTTAAACAGTTCCAACCAGTCCATGAGTTTACTTGATGAACTAAATATGAGCAATTGTGGTGGGAACAGCCTGAATCCAAGTTCCCCGCATCATTTTTTAGAGAAGCATCTAACGAAAACAATCAACCTTTAACTGACTTTAATCAGGTGTCCTTAATGCTTCTCAACATCCAATCAGCATGAAGCAAGGCTGACGAACTGTTCTTATTTCTTGAAAGTGAAAACTTTCCGAATCTAGTTCTTCTAACAGAACACTGGCTGAAGGATGGAGAACCGGTTTACGTCCCAAACTATCAAACATTATCAAAATTCTGCCGTACTTCTTCTAACAATGGAGGAACCTGTATCCTTATTAATTCCGAATTCTCATTAATTTCCGACCTTTGCAACTGCGACACGTTCGATTTTATGGTCTCTGAAAAATCTTTTGAGTTTTCGCTTCTATACTCAAAATCTTTTAATACCTACATATTATGCATTTATCGGTCTCCAAATTCTAATGTGTCTGATTTCTTGGATAGCTTTGAGCTACTCCTATCCAACATATCTAACAATTCTAAACTAATAGTAGCTGGCGACTTCAATCTTATGATGCATGTAAAACAGCCAACAAGGGTTACTAATTCTACATCTACTACTATTTCTAGACTATTTCTGCTTAATCTTAATCCGATCTTGACTGTAATGTCGCAGTTTTAACTCTATTGCCCCTAAAAGCCAAGAAACTTAAAAACATTAAAAAAACTAGGGCGAATTTTTAGCAAAAAGAATTTTATTAAATTTCAACAAACCTGCAATTATACTCTCTGGCAACCCTTGGTTGTAAAATCTGATCCCCTTGAAGCATTCCATATCGTTTTAATTGATTTCGTCAGCAAATCCTTTCCTTTAAAATCTCTGCGTAAAAAAAAGGAACAATAAGCAATCGCTTAAAAAGGGCTTAAGGATCTCAGCAAAGTATTTGAGATCTTTAAGTATATTAAAAAAACACTATGTTGACAATTTATTTATTCGGAACTATTACTCTTATTATCAAAAACTTTATAGGAAACTAATTACCTCAGCAAAAAACTTGTTCTATTTTAATCGTCCAAATATTGGAACCAATAAATTATGACGTTTGTGTATATGTGAACGCAACGATTGACTTTGCAATTATAATTTATTATAATAATTAGCAAACGATATTTAAACAATCAATACAAGTAACCCAAATACGTAAGCACTTTTAACATAGTAACAAGCCTAAGGTTATTGTACCACATCTTCCCCTTTCGAAAGAATAGAATTCATCTGCAGAATGAATGACATTCAATCAAACTATAACTTTACCGATTCTGGAAAGGATAACATAAGAATTAAAATATAGTTTTAAAATAAAATAAGATATAAGAATTACTATATCACTACCCTATATAAAAGATATTCGCGCGAATATGAATAAAATATAAATAATAACATAAAAACATTTAATAATAAGTACATATTAAGTACATAAGAAAATTTTAAAATATTTTAAACAGATTTAAAAAAAAATTAAATATTATTTTTAATAACGCGGTTTTTATGCACCGTGAGTTCTTTACCATTTTCACTTTTAACAGTACAGTTTACACTATTAGTACTTATTACTGTGAAAGGACCTTTAAACCTAGGGTCAAATTTAGTACGATTTTCGTTCGTTATCATTACTAAGTCGCCTGGATTCTAGTTAAGATTTTGAGAAGTTACATCATACCTAAGTTTACGATTTTCTTTAACTTTCATTAAAAAATCTCTAGTACTTTGATGTGATATTTGCAATCTTTGCCTAATTTCTAGGTAGTATGCGTCAATGTTATACAAAGGATCAATTTTTTTATGACATCGTCTGGAAGTTCTGATTTTCTTCCAAAGACAAGCTCAAAAGGAGTGTAATCATGATAAACTCCAGGAGTTGTATTATAACAAAACGCGTAAAATTTAACCCACTGATCCCAATCAGTTTGCACATCGTTAATGTAAGATCTTAGATATTCATTTAAAACTCTGTGGTTTCTCTCGCAACCTCCGATGCTCTCATGATGATACGCAGTTGAAAATTTTTGACTGATATTTAACAAATTTGACAACTGCCCTAGAACCTCGTTTCTGTATTCTCTTCCCATGTCGCTTCTAATTTCTTTCATGGGGCCATAAATTAAGATAAAGTTGTCCATTATCGCTTTTGCTATTGTCACAGCCTCTTTATTTGGCACCGGTGCAATAACCACATATTTGCTTAGTTCACAGTGTATGGTGACGGCATAAACCATGTTATTATTAGACTGGGCCAACGGTATCTATGCAAGCAATATCGAAAGGTTTTTGCGGTGTTGACGTAATCACCATTGGTTCCGTGTGTTTAATTTTACTTTTGTTTTTCCAACGGTACTTTGACCTAAGTTTTTTCAAAAGTCTCTTTTGCCCACAGTGTCCTCCAATCAATGGATTATCATGAAATTGCTGAATTAATCTTAATTTTTCTTGGTCATTGTCGATTATTTTGGAATCCTCGTATAAATAAATACTTACGTTTTCTAATAAATCTTGTCCTATTAATTTAAGATCATTTAACGTGCACGTTTTAAATATTTCATCATTAATTTTTAACTTCAATTTTTCTAATTTATTTTCACTAGCCATTTTGTTCAGCTGAGACAACACTTTCCCGAGAGAAAAATTGCCATTAGTGAAAATTATCTTATTTTTTTTCCAAACTTTTCCATAATTATCCATAGATAATTTGGCTTAATTATAAACTTTAATGTAGGAACTGTAAATAAATCGTAATTATCATTGGTTTGCAATATTTTTGACGTCATTGAAGGTGGTTGAACTTGTTGATAATTTTTGTTACTCTACGGTAAACGCTGATTTCTTGTCATTGATCTTGTGACAGCTATAATTTGAGACGATTTTTCGTTAATATTTCTCAAATCATCAATAGAAATCCTAGATAATGCATCTGAGACGCTGTTCAAATGACCAGGGATAAACTCAATTGAGAAATCGTAATCGGCGAGATCTAATCTCATTCTTGTCAATTTTGAAGATGGATTTTTCATAGAAAAAAGATATACCAGAGGACGATGGTCACTTCGCACCAAAAATTTTGTACCGTACAAATAATTTATTGCCCAGTGTATAGCGGCTAATTCTTTCTCAATAGCTGATTTATTTTTTTCGCCTTTTGTAAAATTTTTCGAAGCGAAACAAATAGGCAAGTCTTCTCCATCAAAATCTTGGCTTAAAATTGCTCCACACGATTCCATGCTGGCGTCTGTGGTAAGGACAAAGGGCCTGTCAAATTGAGGGTATTTAAAAATTTTTGGATTACGTAGTTCCCTTTTAAACATTTCGAAAGATTTTGAACACTTTGTATCCCATGTAAATGTAGCGCCTTTCTTCATTAATTTATAAAAAGGTCTGGCCAATTCAGCGAAATTCCTTATAAAGTGTCTATAGTAATTACAAAATGCGACGAACCGTTTTACTTCATCAGCTGACTTAGGTGTAGGATAATTTCTAATTACCGTATATTCGGATTCATCAGGCAAGACTCCCTCTGACGTAATTTTATGACCGAGGTATGTGACATTATTTTGGAATAGCACACATTTTCTTGGATTTAACTTTAGTTGATATTTTCATAAAACAACTCCCCAGAAAAGCTATCGTAAAACTATGCAACCTAATTAATGCGTCTTTTAGGCTTAGGTATGTACCTAAACTGTGGAAAGTTGCAGAAGTTATCATGATTCCAAAACCGGGAAAACCACTCCATGACGTGTCATCTTACAGGCCAATATCTTTGCTGCCAATTATATCCAAGCTCTATGAAAAATTATTGCTTAAAAGAATAAAACCCATCATAGAAAGACAAGAAATTATTCCATCTCATCAATTTGGGTTTCGAGACAAGCATTCCACGATAGATCAAGTACACAGAATTACTAATATAATAGAAAAAGCACTAGAAGAGGGAAAAGTATGTTCTGCAGTTTTTCTAGATGTAGCACAAGCATTTGACAAAGTGTGGCATGAAGGCCTTAATTTTAAACTAAAAAGGTTTCTGCCAAAACAGTATTCGGATATTTTGGAATCATACATATCTGATAGACATTTTAGAGTAAAACAGGAAGACTCATACTCAAATTTAAGAGAAATTCAAGCAGGCGTGCCCCAGGGTAGCGTACTAGGCCCTTATCTATACTTATTATTCACTTGTGATATCCCAAAGCCAGAAAATTGTCACTTAGCAACATTTGCCGATGATACTGGTTTATTGACGGTAGAAAAATCTATTGAAAAATGCATAGAGAAACTTCAGGATGCAGTCACCCAAATTCACAGTTGGACCACAAAGTGGCGAATAAAATTAAATGAAACCAAATCAATTCATGTTGATTTTACAAACAAAAATATAAATCACATACAAATAACAATTAACAACATTCCAGTACCATATTCGAATCAGGCAAAATATCTAGGTATGACACTTGATGCCAAATTGCGCTGGAAAGCACATGTTAAGAAAAAAAAAAGAAGAACTTGAGATAAGGTATAGAAATATGAACTGGCTAATTGGAAGGAAGTCCAATTTAACAATTCATAATAAGTTACTGCTTTATAGACAAATACTGAAACCAGTATGGACATATGGTATTCAACTATGGGGTTGTGCTAAAGAGAGTAACATTCTAGTTGTACAGAGATTTCAAAATAAAGTATTAAGAAACATTGTGAATGCACCTTGGTACGTTCGAAATAGTGACCTTCATCGAGATCTAAAAATCGAAACTGTAGCAGAGACTATAAAAAAGTACGCAAAAAGCCATGAAGATAGACTCCATCGGCATGTGAATGTGGAAGCAATTCAGCTTCTAGACAATACTATGCTAGTTCGACGACTAAAAAGAGTGAAGCCGTTTGAGCTAGTAAACTAAGTGAATTACACATAAAACAAAATAATGCTATAAACACAACACAATTGTGAGTTACAGACTAAACAAAGCGGGGAGAACTGTTGAGTGAACCCTAAGTTTAAATCTGACTTTTCTAGTAAATTAAGTTAAAACAAAATTGCTAATTAGTCTTACTGACTAGATTGTAATAAAAAAACACAGTGTGTTTGACAAAAAAAAAATATTGATATTTTCTGCAAATTTTAAATACGCTTTTCAGATTCTCTAGCATATGGCCTTCTGAACAGCCATACACAATTAAATCGTCCATGTATAGAAAAGCTTTCTCGGGGGTTATCCCGGCAAAAGCTATGGTCATCATCCTTTGAAAGCTATTAGGAGAAATTTTTAACCCAAATGGAAGTCTAGTGTAACGGTAAGATCCTGAGCTTGTGCTGAAAGAAGTAATGTCCCTAGAACTTTCCTCCAATGGAATTTGGTGAAACCCGGCTTTTAAATCCAATGTGGAGAACCATTTTGCTCTTCCCAATTGATCCAGAATTTGATCTAGTCTTGTTATCGGAAATTTATCAGCACAAAGTTTTTTATTAATAAGTCTGAAATCTTGAACTAGCCTCCATTTTTTCTCTCCATTAATTGACTTTTTCGGTACGAGTAATATTGGACTATTAAATTCTGACTGCGATGGTTCAATTATATTATCCTTTAGCATTTTTGCTACTTGTGCATTTACTTCATTGATTTGTGAGTAAGGTGTTCTATAGTTCTTTACGAAAACTGGCGTATTATCTGTCAATCGTAATTTTTGTTGATAAAAATTATTTGCTGTCAAAGGATCATTGTCCAGTGCAAAAATGTCAGAGTATTCTTGACACAAGTTAATTACGTCTTGTTTTGCAAAATCTGGTATTGCGCTTGTGTTCAATTCCTGTAACAATATCGTATTTCTATTTTGTTTACTAGTATTACCGCATGGGCCGACCATGTGCGTTTCTGCGCTTATAGTGCATATGCTATAGTTATTTAAATTAGTGCAGGAAATGTTTGGATTTTTTATTGTGATACTTTCAAAATTTGTATTTAAGATTTTTACGTATGGACTTTGGCATGATACTATCGCTCCGGCAACAAAAACTCCTGATGCTATTTCTTCATTTTGAACTACTGAATCCTGTTGTAAGCGTGCAAGGGAATTTAATTTTCGTATTATTTCACATCTAGGTGGAATAGTGATAACGTCATCTGGACTATTATATATTGGCAAGATGATGTCGCCGTCAACTGTTTTTAATAGTCTAGCTGGCAATGATATTTTGAAATAAAATCTATTCCGAGAATCCCGTCGGCAGGTATCGGGAAATCTTGATCTACTATATGAAATTCGTGCATAAACATGTAGTCGTCCACTAAAATATTTGCCTTAGTAGTTCCTAAAGACGGTAACTCCTTTGATTCTGGAGATGTTAGATTTGTTGACAATTTGTTGCGGGTCTAATTTGTTTCTCTTGAATAATGAAATGTCAGCTCCTGTATCAACTAATAAAGTGACATTTAGCATTTCTGTCATATCGGTCTGAACTATTACAAAATTTGAAAGCGTTAGGTCCATTTTAAACATTTTTAGGAGTGCCCCAAAGGACCTTGTTGAGGCTCCTGTTGGTTTCCCTGGCCTTGCTCAACATCGTAGGCTCTTACGTATCTACTAGGCCTACCTCTGTGTGAAAAATATGCACTTTGTTGAAAGCTTCTTTGCTGATTATTTGACTCAAATCTGGTTTGATATCTGTTTTGGCGGTAAAATTGTTATCATTCGAATATGTTGAAAAATTTCTTGTAGAATTCGAATAAGAATTATTAGGACCGCGGAAATTCCTTCTTCCTCGAAAATTATTTCTAGTGCGGTGTGCACCTCGATGATGAGTAAACAACACGTTTGCGCTGGAGGCATTTTCTGCGCTGATGTTGACGTATTTCGTAAGAACATCCTGAACAGTCTGAAAGCTAGATGCTTCCATAATTATTTTAGCTTTCTCCGAGCTAGAATTTTTAATTATAGATTTGACAGTTGTATTTTTAGTATAATTCTCTGCAGCTTCTTCTGGTACTCCTTCGCTAATATAAGCCCTTTTCAATTTTCTTGTTAAGCTCTCAAGTTCTGTCAAGTAGCTCGAGTCATTATGACGCTGTCTGAGATTAATAATTTTGGAAGAAACGGATTCGGAGCTGTCAAATTTGATGCCATTTTTCACTTTTGTACAAATTTCATCTAATGTATTAGTGTCACCTATCAAATCTCTAGCCGTTCCCGTCAGTCTGGTTTTGGCATAAGCAACCGCAGTTCCCTCATGCGTATCGACATTTGCCTTTAACAAGGTCAACGCATCCAAGAATGAGGTTAACTTATCTACAGAACCGTCGAACTCGTTCGGCAGGATTTTGCTAGCGAAACCAATAAATTCTGAAGTAAAGAGAGGCATGATGGATGCAGATTTTAACAAAGTTTGTAAATGTTCTAACTGTTCCTCACTGTCACTGTTACTTTCGTCGTCGGTTATGTCAATTATGGTCAGTTCGTCTTTTACCAATGGTTCTATTTTTATCAAAACACTGGTAGGGATTTTATAATCAACTTGTAAAACCTGGTATGACCTAACAACTCTATCTCGTATGGTATTAAATAAGGGTTTAATATAATTGCTATATTTTTGATCGTCAAGATCCTTCTAAATGCTTTTAACCGTTAAAATAAATTCGTTAAATAAAATTAGTAAATTATCCCTTACTTGATTCCTGATAGTTTGCGACTTAGGAATTGCTTTTTTCAAAACTCTCTTGGACTCTTTAATTACTTCATCTTTTATATTAGACAACTTGGCTAAAATTTCCTCCCACGCAACCTTAACTTCTAGTTTAGCTGAATTCATTAACCATTAAAATATAAAATAAAACATAACTGACCTATCTAAGCTATATCTACCAGTTTAAAAAAAAATCAAAGCAATTTAAAAATTAAATTTAAAGTCTGTTTATTATCTTCTTTTTTCGTTGAATTAAAAACATTTTCTTGGTAACTTGGCGTCACCTTTCATATCATTTATCAAAATCATTTCGTCAGCAAAACAGGATACCAGTCAGGAATCAAGCAGGCAGAGTAAGTAGTTAGTAACAACATAAATAACTTACAGTTTCTCGGCAGATTTTTTTTGTATAGGTAATTTACTTATCAGCCGTTTATCCATATCCATATCAACAGTCGTCAGAAGGTCCGGTCTGGGGTGGTTTTAAATAAATGCTTCTGCTAATGTCTCTTTTTAGCCCTATTCGATAGGCTTTTCTCACTTTTAGTGCCGTAATAATTATTAAACACAATGTCGAAGTGTACATTAGAACTTTAATTTCAGTAGAGGCTTTTATATTTTGCTCATCAACGATAACGTTTGAGGTAACCACTCCCGTACTGGACACGTCACTTTCTTTTGAGACACTTTTCCCCATTTTACATTGGGTGTTTTCGTTTCAGTTTTAAAGGTAACTTTTTCGCGTCATTTTTTTTAAACTACGTAGCTACTAATTTTTCACTATTTAGAAATGTTCGCCTAGAGCTATACACGATACCAATTTTGAACCCGGAATTTTTTGGCAGGGTCGCCTTATGACGTTTGTGTATATGTGAACGCAACGATTGACTTTGCAATTATAATTTATTATAATAATTAGCAAACGATATTAAACAATCAATACAAGTAACCCAAATATGTAAGCACTTTTAACATAGTAACAAGCCTAAGGTTATTGTACCACAAAATCCAGAAAAACGTGTAATATTATAAAAGAAATACCTGGGAAAACAAACACCAAACCACATGAAATTGAAATTGAACCCAAGGTTTTGAATAATTTTTATTGCAATGTTGCTGAAGATCTTGCCTTAAAGACTAGCTCTGATATTGATCCCCTAACTTATATAGAGAACTTACGAGTAAATGATTGTTTTACAATTCTACCTACTGATATACAGGAAGTCAAACGTGTCCTTAAATCTTTTAAAAATCAAACAGCAGCAGGTTCTGACGGTATCTCAATAAAGATTCTTAATGAACTTCCAAACCGGGCCCTTCATGTTCTAGCAGAAGCTATTAACCTTTCTTTTTCTTCAGGTGTTTTTCCATCAACTCTAAAACAGGCACTAGTTGTACCGATTCATAAAAAGGGCAATACAAAAGATCCCTCAAACTGTAGGCCAATATCGCTACTTTTAACTATTTCCAAATTAATTGAAAATCTCTTTAAAACAAAAATGATTGAATTTTTAATAGAACACAATATCCTTAGCTCAGCTCAGTTCGGATTTCTTCCTAAAAAAAACACTCATGATGCTATGTACCGGGTAACTGATCAGATTTTTTGTCACTACAACAATGGCTATTCCACTGCGGGGGCTTTCTGTGACTTGTCCAAGGCATTTGACTGTGTGAGTCACAGAACGCTAGTAGTGTTGTTGTGGAGGTTCTTCGAAGTGGATGACCTGTTGCTGAAGAAGTGAAAATAGTTTGACCTTGGGACTAAAAGAAGTGTGTAAGAAATTGTCAGCAATGACGTAACAACCAGAGGCTGTTAAAGGCCCTATTGGTCAATGAGTTAAGTGTCAATGAGAGAGTAGGTAAAATGGGGTGGTTTTTTTAGTAAGATAGCTACTTCACTAGCTTAGTCTGGCCTAGGTAAGTGATGTGAAAAAGGCGTTAATTGATTAAAAATTATTGTTCCTGTGTGTTGAAAAATAAAATAATTTCTAAAAATGATTGCACGTATTGGTGTTTATGACCCCACACATGCTTCTGTGTTATCTAATTAGCAAAGTCAATCTGTCAATGACAAGCTGTCTTTCGTCTTTAATTTTGTCAATGGAGGCTTAGTCGTTTACAAAAAATGGGTGAGCTGAGTTTACGACGCGGGTCGATCGATCAGTTGTTATATTTGTATGTTAACCAAACAGACCTTAAGCTAAGGCAATACTCCGGACTGATATTCGAAAACGTTTAAGTAAGAGAGAGAGAGATAGAGATAGAGGGAGATAGCGAGAGAGAGAGAGAGAGAAATAGTGTGTGAAAGGGTCTTACTAACTGTTATAGTTCTGGCTGAACGAATGACCGAAGTGTTGGTTAAAATGATATAAGGCGAAAGTTGTTTGTGGTGTTTAACACCACGTGACCAATGCATGATATAATAGTGATGTTTATTTGTATTGCATTACCTACCTATTATGTGACGTAATCCGTGGCTGCTGTTCAAGTTTGAAGGACCCAAGAAATAATGTGTACCTATTATTGTGTTGTTACCTAACAAGGTGTAAAATTGACAAGATAGCCAACAAAAAGACCACACTAGCTTAGCCTGGTGTGTTTGAATGTAAAACAGGCGTTAGTTGATTATTAATAATAATAATAAATATTGTCCCTGTTTGTTAAAACAGACAGACAGACAGACAGACATACAGACATACAGACATACAGACATACAGACATACAGACATACAGACAGACAGACATACAGACAGACATACAGACAGACATACAGACAGACATACAGACAGACATACAGACAGACATACAGACAGACATACAGACAGACATACAGACAGACATACAGACAGACATACAGACAGACATACAGACAGACATACAGACAGACATACAGACAGACATACAGACAGACATACAGACAGACATACAGACAGACATACAGACAGACATACAGACAGACATACAGACAGACATACAGACAGACATACAGACAGACATACAGACAGACATACAGACAGACATACAGACAGACATACAGACAGACATACAGACAGACAGACATACAGACAGACAGACAGACATACAGACAGACATACAGACAGACATACAGACAGACAGACATACAGACAGACATACAGACAGACATACAGACAGACATACAGACAGACATACAGACAGACATACAGACAGACATACAGACAGACATACAGACAGACATACAGACAGACATACAGACAGACATACAGACAGACATACAGACAGACATACAGACAGACATACAGACAGACATACAGACAGACATACAGACAGACATACAGACAGACATACAGACAGACATACAGACAGACATACAGACAGACATACAGACAGACATACAGACAGACATACAGACAGACATACAGACAGACATACAGACAGACATACAGACAGACATACAGACAGACATACAGACAGACATACAGACAGACATACAGACAGACATACAGACAGACATACAGACAGACATACAGACAGACATACAGACAGACATACAGACAGACATACAGACAGACATACAGACAGACATACAGACAGACATACAGACAGACATACAGACAGACATACAGACAGACATACAGACATACAGACAGACATACAGACAGACATACAGACAGACATACAGACAGACAGACATACAGACAGACATACAGACAGACATACAGACAGACATACAGACAGACATACAGACAGAAATACAGACAGACATACAGACAGACATACAGACAGACATACAGACAGACATACAGACAGACATACAGACAGACATACAGACAGACATACAGACAGACATACAGACAGACATACAGACAGACATACAGACAGACATACAGACATACAGACAGACATACAGACAGACATACAGACAGACAGACATACAGACAGACATACAGACAGACATACAGACAGACATACAGACAGACATACAGACAGACATACAGACAGACATACAGACAAACATACAGACAGACATACAGACAGACAGACATACAGACAGACATACAGACAGACATATAGACAGACAGACATACAGACAGACATACAGACAGACATACAGACAGACAGACATACAGACAGACAGACATACAGACAGACATACAGACAGACATACAGACAGACATACAGACAGACATACAGACAGACATACAGACAGACATACAGACAGACATACAGACAGACATACAGACAGACATACAGACAGACATACAGACAGACATACAGACAGACATACAGACAGACATACAGACAGACATACAGACAGACATACAGACAGACATACAGACAGACATACAGACAGACATACAGACAGACAGACATACAGACAGACATACAGACAGACATACAGACAGACATACAGACAGACATACAGACAGACATACAGACAGACATACAGACAGACAGACAGACATACAGACAGACATACAGACAGACATACAGACATACAGACATACAGACAGACAGACATACAGACAGACATACAGACAGACATACAGACAGACATACAGACAGACATACAGACATACAGACAGACAGACATACAGACAGACATACAGACAGACATACAGACAGACATACAGACAGACATACAGACAGACATACAGACAGACATACAGACAGACATACAGACAGACATACAGACAGACATACAGACAGACATACAGACAGACATACAGACAGACATACAGACAGACATACAGACAGACATACAGACAGACATACAGACAGACATACAGACAGACATACAGACAGACATACAGACAGACATACAGACAGACATACAGACAGACAGACATACAGACAGACATACGGACAGACATACAGACAGACATACAGACAGACATACAGACAGACATACAGACAGACATACAGACAGACATACAGACAGACATACAGACAGACATACAGACAGACATACAGACAGACATACAGACAGACAGACATACAGACAGACATACAGACAGACATACAGACAGACATACAGACAGACATACAGACAGACATACAGACAGACATACAGACAGACATACAGACAGACATACAGACAGACATACAGACAGACATACAGACAGACATACAGACAGACATACAGACAGACATACAGACAGACATACAGACAGACATACAGACAGACATACAGACAGACATACAGACAGACATACAGACAGACATACAGACAGACATACAGACAGACAGACATACAGACAGACATACAGACAGACATACAGACAGACATACAGACAGACATACAGACAGACATACAGACAGACATACAGACAGACATACAGACAGACATACAGACAGACATACAGACAGACATACAGACAGACATACAGACAGACATACAGACAGACATACAGACAGACATACAGACAGACATACAGACAGACATACAGACAGACATACAGACAGACATACAGACAGACATACAGACAGACATACAGACAGACATACAGACAGACATACAGACAGACATACAGACAGACATACAGACAGACATACAGACAGACATACAGACAGACATACAGACAGACATACAGACAGACATACAGACAGACATACAGACAGACATACAGACAGACATACAGACAGACATACAGACAGACATACAGACAGACATACAGACAGACATACAGACAGACATACAGACAGACATACAGACAGACATACAGACAGACATACAGACAGACATACAGACAGACATACAGACAGACATACAGACAGACATACAGACAGACATACAGACAGACATACAGACAGACATACAGACAGACATACAGACAGACATACAGACAGACATACAGACAGACATACAGACAGACATACAGACAGACATACAGACAGACATACAGACAGACATACAGACAGACATACAGACAGACATACAGACAGACATACAGACAGACATACAGACAGACATACAGACAGACATACAGACAGACATACAGACAGACATACAGACAGACATACAGACAGACATACAGACAGACATACAGACAGACATACAGACAGACATACAGACAGACATACAGACAGACATACAGACAGACATACAGACAGACATACAGACAGACATACAGACAGACATACAGACAGACATACAGACAGACATACAGACAGACATACAGACAGACATACAGACAGACATACAGACAGACATACAGACAGACATGCAGACAGACATACAGACAGACATACAGACAGACATACAGACAGACATACAGACAGACATACAGACAGACATACAGACAGACATACAGACAGACATACAGACAGACATACAGACAGACATACAGACAGACATACAGACAGACATACAGACAGACAGACATACAGACAGACAGACAGACATACAGACAGACATACAGACAGACATACAGACAGACATACAGACAGACATACAGACAGACATACAGACAGACATACAGACAGACAGACATACAGACAGACATACAGACAGACATACAGACAGACATACAGACATACAGACATACAGACATACAGACATACAGACATACAGACATACAGACATACAGACATACAGACATACAGACATACAGACATACAGACATACAGACATACAGACATACAGACATACAGACCTACAGACATACAGACATACAGACATACAGACATACAGACATACAGACATACAGACATACAGACATACAGACATACAGACAGACATACAGACAGACATACAGACAGACATACAGACAGACATACAGACAGACAGACATACAGACAGACATACAGACAGACATACAGACAGACATACAGACAGACATACAGACAGACATACAGACAGACATACAGACAGACATACAGACAGACATACAGACAGACATACAGACAGACATACAGACAGACATACAGACAGACATACAGACAGACATACAGACAGACATACAGACAGACATACAGACAGCCATACAGACAGACATACAGACAGACATACAGACAGACATACAGACAGACATACAGACAGACATACAGACAGACATACAGACAGACATACAGACAGACATACAGACAGACATACAGACAGACATACAGACAGACATACAGACAGACATACAGACAGACATACAGACAGACATACAGACAGACATACAGACAGACATACAGACAGACATACAGACAGACATACAGACAGACATACAGACAGACATACAGACAGACATACAGACAGACATACAGACAGACAGACAGACAGACATACAGACAGACATACAGACAGACATACAGACAGACATACAGACAGACATACAGACAGACATACAGACAGACATACAGACAGACATACAGACAGACATACAGACAGACATACAGACAGACATACAGACAGACATACAGACAGACATACAGACAGACATACAGACAGACATACAGACAGACATACAGACAGACATACAGACAGACATACAGACAGACATACAGACAGACATACAGACAGACATACAGACAGACATACAGACAGACATACAAACAGACATACAGACAGACATACAGACAGATATACAGACAGACATACAGACAGACATACAGACAGACATACAGACAGACATAAAGACAGACATACAGACAGACATACAGACAGACATACAGACAGACATACAGACAGACATACAGACAGACATACAGACAGACATACAGACAGACATACAGACAGACATACAGACAGACATACAGACAGACATACAGACAGACATACAGACAGACATACAGACAGACATACAGACAGACATACAGACAGACATACAGACAGACATACAGACAGACATACAGACAGACATACAGACAGACATACAGACAGACATACAGACAGACATACAGACAGACATACAGACAGACATACAGACAGACATACAGACAGACATACAGACAGACATACAGACAGACATACAGACAGACATACAGACAGACATACAGACAGACATACAGACAGACATACAGACAGACATACAGACAGACATACAGACAGACATACAGACAGACAGACAGACATACAGACAGACATACAAACAGACATACAGACAGACATACAGACAGACATACAGACAGACATACAGACACACATACAGACAGACGTACAGACAGACATACAGACAGACATACAGACAGACATACAGACAGACATACAGACAGACATGCAGACAGACACACAGACAGACATACAGACAGACATACAGACAGACATACAGACAGACATACAGACAGACATACAGACAAACATACAGACAGACATACAGACAGACATACAGACAGACATACAGACAGACATACAGACAGACATACAGACAGACATACAGACAGACATACAGACAGACATACAGACAGACATACAGACATACAGCCAGACATACAGACAGACATACAGACAGACAAACAGACAGACATACAGACAGACATACAGACAGACATACAGACATACAGACATACAGACATACAGACATACAGACATACAGACATACAGACATACAGACATACAGACATACAGACATACAGACAGACATACAGATAGACATACAGACATACAGACATACAGACATACAGACATACAGACATACAGACATACAGACATACAGACATACAGACATACAGACATACAGACATACAGACATACAGACATACAGACATACAGACATAGAGACATACAGACATACAGACATACAGACATACAGACATACAGACATACAGACATACAGACATACAGACATACAGACATACAGACATACAGACATACAGACATACAGACATACAGACATACAGACATACAGACATACAGACATACAGACATACAGACATACAGACATACAGACATACAGACATACAGACATACAGACATACAGACATACAGACATACAGACATACAGACATACAGACATACAGACATACAGACATACAGACATACAGACATACAGACATACAGACATACAGACATACAGACATACAGACATACAGACATACAGACATACAGACATACAGACATACAGACATACAGACATACAGACATACAGACATACAGACATACAGACATACAGACATACAGACATACAGACATACAGACATACAGACATACAGACATACAGACATACAGACATACAGACATAAAGACATACAGACATACAGACATACAGACATACAGACATACAGACATACAGACATACAGACATACAGACAGACATACAGACAGACATACAGACATACAGACATACAGACAGACAGACAGACGATGCAACAAAAAAATTTCAAAATCATCTGAAATGCAAAAATGTTTGAAATCAGAGCAACATTTTTTTTCTCGAAAAAATTACGATCACCATAGCTCACACTACTATAGTATAGTAGTAATGTGAGCTAATATATATTACTGCGCGGGGGCCGCCTGTGGTATACACTATAATAGGCATGCAAAAACGCGCTGATAGCCTTGTGAGTGTAGATGGTGGTAAGTGAATATCCCCAAGCAAGGAATTTAACTCGTTATGTCTAGTTTACCCATTAAAAACACAAAAAAGTTGAATACATTGAAATGCATTAACCTGTTTAGCCAAAATTTTTGATTAGTCACAATTGCAATCAGAAACGCAAATTTAACAAAAGTTGGGAACTTTCAACTCTTGTGTGTGTGATTGCTAAAAAACGGTAACTGCGCATGCGTTTATGGCAATTTTTAATTTTTCAGCCAATAAGTGTCATGTCATTTGAAAACATAACCTCAATTAAACAGCAGTGAAACTTTTGTTTTGTATTTTTTTTTTAATTATAAGGTTTATTGAATTGAAACAGTTGAAAAATTTGAATGCATATGGACCCTAAAAAGTAAGGGCCACAAGGACAAAATTGAGCTTGTTTTCAACCAATCAAATTTTATTCACTCCAATATAGTGATTGTGCTTAATCAATGGGTAAACAGGAAAAATTTCTTAGGCTTAATTTGAAAGTGTGATTGTGTTCCTGCTTAATCATAATCTAAAATTTCTGACTAATTAATGAGTAAACTAGGCATTAGAGACAAAAACTCAAGGGCGCACGCTTTCAACTGTTCTTTCGAATTGCGGTCTTTACCCGCGGAAAATACCGCGCCGTCCGAAACAGCGCAGCTCAAAACCGCGCCGGCCAAAACCACGCCATTACCAAAACCGCGCTATGACCTAAATGACGTGGGTCAAAACCGCTCCGACCAACACAGCGCGAATACTGAAACCGCGCTGTACAATTACCGCGATAGATCAAGACAGCGCCGCCCATCACAGCGCGCGACAATGACAGCGCCTAATCCTGAACAGCGACTTTTGATATGTAATCAATATTCCTTTATTTTTTGTCCATATCAAGTATACCGGGTGTTTCAGGAGGGTGATTCACCCCCCTTTTTTTTCTGTATTTTTCATGATCAAAAATTTTGGGATATCATATAATGTCAAAAATGACTTCTTTCCCCGTTCGTAGAGGGTGTGAATCCGAACCGAACCGAATCGAATCGAATCGAATCGAACCGAACCGAACTTAACCTAACCTAACCTAACCTAACCTAACCTAACCTAACCTAACCTAACCTAACCTAACCTAACCGAACCGAACCGAAACGAACAGAACCGAACCGCACCGCACCGAACCGAACCGAATCTAACTAAACCGAATCAAATCTAATGGTATGGTTAGGTTTGGATTGGTTCGGTTCGGTTTCGTTCGGTCCGGTTCGGTTTGGTTGAGTTCGGTTCGGTTCGGTTCGAATTCACACCCTCTAGGATCCCGGGAAAGAAGTCAGGAAAGTTTTTTTTTTTTAAATTGTTGGTTCAGTTTGCTTTGGTTCGGTTCGGTTCGGTCGGTTATTTAGCACTTTGTACAAAATTCACGACACCCGACATATTGACAACAAAATTTAGCTATGGATATTAAGAGAAAAGTAGGTACTCAAATCAAGGAAAGTAAGATTTTTTCACCTAAACAACGAAACAAACAAAATGCATTAAAGGCACGGGAGTGTCATAAAGCTTACAAAACTTATTATAATTTTTCAAGCGATGCGCTGTTAAGGATTAGGCGCTGCCACTGTCGCGCGCTGTGATGGGCGGCGCTGTTTTGGTCTATCGCGGTAATTGTACAGCGCGGTTTCAGTATTCGCGCTGTGTTGGCCGGAATGGTTTTGACCCACGTCATTTTGGTCATAGCGCGGTTTTGGTCATGGCGCGGTTTTGGCGGCGTGGTTTTATTCTGCGCTATTTTGGACGGCGCGGTATTCTCCGCGCGGTAAAGACCGCAATTCTGTGAACCTAGTTATTTTTAAAGGCGAAAATTAAAAGATAAAGACATTTCTGAACTATTGACACATTTTTGGTTTCTAGCGAAAAATTGACTCCCAGATACCTTCCTAGCCCATTAACACACTCCAACTGAACTCCACGCTATATCAGCCTTGAAAACAGTTTTTTGCAAATATTCCAGAAACGAAAGTTTCTGGTTATAATACAAATTATTGAGAAAAATGTGTTCTACTATATTCTGAAAACTGCATATTGATGCGTTGCTCCGTTAAAAAGTTAGCAGTTAGCATATTTTCATTTATTAAACTGTCAAAAAAACTGTCAGCATTAATAGATTTTGATGAAAATCTAATCAGCTCGTTACAATGTCGCACACTATTTTGCTTGAATTTTATGAAAAAAAAAATAACATGGCTGGTTCATTAAATCAAGGCGACATATAATAACAACAAAAAACAAATCGATCAATACCAACATTTAACATAAATATTATTTACCTGTTTTCGTCCGTTCCAGATACATTTTCTTCGCTAGTACTACCGGCGGCTACTAAGCCTTCCTCGTCGTCTTCGCTCACAGCACCGTTCTCTGCATCTTCAGGATCACTTTTAAAAAATTGCTTAAATTGTTGTTGACAAGCATTGTTCAAAAGTCTTGAAACTGGTACGAGATCTTCTTCTTGTTTAAAGGTTTTGTATAATTTTTTCATTTGAGAATTTTCGTTTGGGTCAGGCATAACATTTTTCGATTTATCTTCATTTTCATCAATAATAAGGGCACAATCTTCAGAATCTTCTTTTTTTGTTATGTTTTCTCCAGTATTTGTACTTAATTGTTGAGCAAGAATGGCATATTTAAGTTTTTCGTTAACATGTTTCTTAGATTCTGTAAGATCATACAGGTTTGACATTTTGAAATTGGGTACACATAATTCGTACGGATTTAGAGGCATTTCTAAAAGTTTTTTGGTGTTATTTGGAATAATGTTATTTCGGTGACGCTGAGACCAATATTGCGGATGTTGTTGCTTTATGTGTCTTTCCATATTTGATCGTAATGTAAATTTAGCAGAACAGTGTTCGCAAGTAAATGGACGTTCAGTTCTATAGCGCCGTTGCTTTTGTTTCGGCATGAGAACACCATTTTTGATTACCATTTTAACCGAACTTATTGAATGAATTTCTGAATTGGAAAAGCTTGGTACTGGGCTATTCATTTTGCTGTTTTCTAATTCTGAACTCGCGCTTGTGGGTGTTAAATCTTTGTTGTTAAGAAAATCATTAGAATTTAGATCTACAGCTAAATCTGCAGTAAGATCAGTATGGATTTTGAGAGGCTCCAAATTAAGTGGCTTGACTGTTTGAGATAAACTCTCTGTTTGCGGAGGTTTAGGTTTATCAGATATTAAAGACCCGCCATATAGCTGAAATCTTTGCATCCTTTCTTTAATGATTTCATGTGAGTTTTGAGCATGATCTCCAGGAAGTACTGAAAATAATATTGGATTGACAGGAAAACCTGGCCATCCAGGAAATCCATTGCGGTATAAATGTGTGGCATATAAAGTTGCCGGGTCCATTTTTTGTTGTGCATTAAAAAGTTGTTGGTGTAGTATTTCTGTGATATTGTTGGGAAATTTGGGGGTTTGCGGAGAATGACTTAAGCTTTTCTTTGAAAGATCTTCAGGTGCGTCGTCTTCAGATGGCTTAGCTTTCTTAATACTTAAATCCAGTGCTACGTCTTCAGAATGATTACTGAAGGTTTCCTCTTTTTGTGGTACAAATCTTTTTATAGAAATTCGTGACGGGGTGATGCTTTCCATGGACAAATTTTTGGGATACTTACTTGAAAACAAGTTAATAGCCTGGGGTAAAATATTGGGAATAGTGTTTTCAGATGAATTGTCTCTAAAATTATTAATCCTATTGTTTTGTAAGAAATCCGTGTTTGAAAACATTGTGGGCTGGAGTTTTTGTAGTTCGGGTATCAAAGAAATGCCGGATTGTTTTATAGGCAGATTTGGTTTTGCAGTGCTCAGGTGAGTTTTTGGAGTGGAACAATGCATTTTGATTAGACCAATGTCTTTGTTATCATTTTTGTGGTCTAACTTTATATTAAGTTTATTGAGATCTTCATTAGTAGGGTCTTCTGAAGGATGATATATTATTGATTTTTTTACTTCTTCTCTGGTAGTTTTAGAATGTCTATTTCGTAAGTGTCTCTCACAGTTGGCTTTTGTAGTAAAAGCATAGTTGCATATTGAACATTCATATGGTCTGTCACCATTGTGTGTTCTCATGTGGCGAATTAATGCAGCCTTGTCGACTGAAGAGTGAGGGCACATGTTGCAAAAATACATGCCGCTTGAATTGCCATTGAGATGAGCTCTATTATGACCTTTTAAAGCTCTTAAGTTAGGAAACACAGCAGTACAAAGCCTACATGGAAATTCCCCCCGCAGTTTCATTTTTCTGAATTCAATTGCAAATGAATCTTGAGCTTCTTCTTCACCATCATTTTTGTTTAAATCATTGAGATCATAACTAAGTTTGTCGTCTTCTGTTACTTCTTTATTTTTGCTTTGAATCTTCTGCAAATTTGTGTTGGAGATGATTGACTGTATATCAGCTAAATCTTTGCCACTATCCATCGCTCTGACAAAATTATGATTCATTGTATTTGGTGATTTTATAGGTGATTGTGGTCGAGAATCGCATTCTTTTTTAATAGTATTCTGCAAGCGGAGACCAGAAAAGAAGTCGCGCCTTCTTAATTCATCTTCAGAAATGTGTTTAAATTTGATGGAATTGGTTTCTTGAATGCAATTTTGAATATGATTACTCAAGGAATTTGAGCAAGGAAACGCTCTTGAACATTGACTGCATTGAAATTTTAAGCCCCTAGAAACGGTATGCAAATTAGCTTCACATTCGTGCTGAGCAATAACAGGAAATTTGTTACTGGAAAAATCAACAAAAGTTAAATCTTTAAAACCAGGGACAGTATTTTTTACCGAAGTAATTGCATGCGACGTGTTTTTATGCATACTTAGGAGTTTGTTGTTAATAAATATTTGTTTGCAGATAGTACACGTTGCTGGATATTCTGGGTGGTTATCTTTTACATGACTGTTTAAATTTGACATTGATGTAAAATCCTTTCTTTCGCAGACTGGACACTTAACTGTTTTTAAATCATCATCTTCCGTCGACCTTCGTCGTTTGTTAGGTGGTTCTTCTAAATTTAGTCTTCTTTTATTATTATTTAGCTCTTCGTCAACTTTATTGTTATTATATTCGTTGCTTTTGTTACTGTTGCTCTCAGAACTACCATCGGATTCATAATTTAACAGATTATTTGAATGAGTTCTCATATGCCGGTGCATGTTTCCATTTGTGGTAAAGGTGTCTCCACAAAATTTGCAATGAAAGGGTCTTTCACCACTATGCACTAATACATGGCGATCTAAACTCGAGCTGGAACTTAATATTTTATGACAAATTTTGCAAGTAAATCCTTTTTCGTTGTTTTGCTCTTCTAAATCGTTGTTGTGAGATCTTATATGGAGAGTGAAGTCATGCGAAGTTGTTAGCATCATGTCGCAAATCGAACAAATAAATTTAGTCTCAGGAGAGCTACAATCGCTGCGATTATCGGAATCACAATTTGTAGTATTGGCTGTTGTCGACAGGAAACCAGAGTCACATTGTTCGCTTTTGTTGGCAACTGATTTTTCTTTGCCACGGGGCTCATCCATATTGGTCACTAAAAAAATTATATGTTTTAAATTATTTGGGTAAATATGTTTACGTTTTGTTACGTATGAGAATACAATTGCGGAAGGGCAGCTATTTTCACAACGGGAGTACTATACCCAAAAACAATCATTAAGAAGAAGATTATTTAAAAATCCTAAATTGTTATTCACCTTTAATTTATTAACTCGAGATTGAAATTTTAGTAGTATTAATATATTATTTGGAAGTTATAATATTTTTTTTTTATGTCAAACACACTATGTTTATTGTATTACAATCTAGTCAGTAAGACTAATTGGCAATTTTGTTTTAACTTAATTTATTAGAAAACTCAGATTTAAACTTAGAGTTCACTCAACAGTTCTCCACGCTTTGTTTAGTCTGTAACTGTGTTGTGTTTATAGCATTATTTTGTTTTATGTAATTCACTTAGTTTACTAGCTCAAACGGCTTCACACTTTTTGGTCTTCGAACTAGCATAGTATTGTCTAGAATGCTGCTTCCACATTCACATGCCGATGGAGTCTATCTTCGACTTTTAGATCTCGATGAAGGTCACTATTTCGAACGTACCAAGGTGCATTCACAATGTTTCTTAATACTCTATTTTGAAATCTATGTAAAACTAGAATGTTACTCTCTTTAGCACAACCCCATAGTTGAATACCATATGTCCATAATGGTTTCGGTATTTGTCTATAAAGCAGTAACTTATTATGAATTGTTAAATTGGACTTCCTTCCAATTAGCCAGTTCATTTTTCTATACCTTATCTCAAGTTCTTCTTTTCTTTTCTTAACATGTGCTTTCCAGCGCAATTTGGCATCAAGTGTTATACCGAGATATTTTGCCTGATTTGAATATGGTACGGGAATGTTGTTAATTGTTATTTGTATGTGATTTATATTGATACGGGTTCACTGCTTCAAATAAAACGCAAACGTCAAAAAAACGATATGTTAATTTATTTCGACAAGTAAAACACGCACTTAAACCTAATAACTTGCTGATAATTTACTACTATAATCGGTCTATCGTGTTAATATCTCATGACCACTACAGTACGTTATCTGTGACTGACTCCATACGCAGCGTCCGGCCCTATATATAGGGTCTGCCTACTATTCGAGAACCATCCATCCTTCTTCGACTCACGAGCATTCTCGTCTCTTCCAGAAGGTACGCGACCGTGCATGAGTTTGTCACAGATAACGCAACTAAAACCTAGACTAAGAATACAACCTTAAGATAAATCAACCTAATACTACACTAAACCTAAATAAATTCTAACTATAAAATTTAAATAACTTAAATTTGTAACACTATCCGCCTCTTCAGGTTTGATCGTCTCGATCAACATTTCCCAGGTAAGGTTTTAGTCTGTCTAGATGAACAACTTTCATCTTGGACTTCGGGCTTCTCTGTATTCGGTAGACTACATCATTAATTCTCTTAACAACTTTATAAGGTCTTTCCCATGGTGGTGTCAACTTAGGTGATCTTCCTTTCTTGCGTTGAGGATTGTATAGCCAGACTTGATCATTCTCTTTGAACCCTGAAGAGTTTGCTGTCAGGTCATATCTCGCTTTCATGCGGTCTCTGGCTATTTCTATTCGCTCTCTTTTGCCTTAAACGTTCGACGTAATCATTAACCTTAAAGTGTCTTCTTCAGGTGAACCAAACATGATATCACATGGTAAACGCAGTTCTCTACCAAACAGGATACTAGATGGAGTAGCTCCTGTCGTATTATGTATGGCGGTTCTGTAGGCCATCAAAAACAATGGAATATATTGGTCCCAATCTGTTTGGTGCTCATCAACAACTTTGCAAAGATGTTCTTCTATTGTTTTATTAAATCTTTCAACCATACCATCTGACTGCGGATGTAAAGCAGTAGTTTGTGTTTTATGTATTCCTAAAAGGTCACAGAGATTTTGGAAGAGCTTTGATTTAAAGTTTCTTCCTTGATCTGAATGTAGTTCCAAAGGAATGCCAAATCTGCTGGAAACATCGTTTACCAGAACTTCTGCAACTGTAGCGGCCTCTTGGTTAGGCAAAGCAAAAACTTCTGGCCATTTGCTAAAGTAATCAACAAGAATGTATTTGTTGCCCTTTTTAGTTTCTGGAAATGGTCCGGCCACATCAATAGCAATGCGTTCAAATAGCAGACCTACGTTATATTGTTTCATTTGACCTCTGGACCTTGTTTTGGGACCTTGGCTGGCCGCACAAGTCGAACATCGGCGGCACCAGTTTTTCACATCTTGAAAGGAATTGACCCAATAAAATGGGTTTCGGATTTTGTCCATTGTTTTATTTATGCCTAGGTGCGCGCCTGATTTTCCACCATGGCATTCGGCCATTATATGGTCTACCATGCTCCTAGGAACCACTACTTGATTAATCACAGTAAGGCCATCGGCACCACTTTCCCAGGCACGTTTAAGGATGTTTTCTTTTACTATCAGTGAATCCCATTGTGCCCACAGTGATTTGAATATCACCCTTTGCTTTGCGATATCTTGCCATGATGGCTTGTTCTCTTCTTTCAATCGCAAGATAGGTCCTACATCTTTGTCGTTAAGTTGTGTGGTTCTAATCGAAGCCGACATCCATTCTTCATCTGGTTCTAACTTTATCTGGCGCACGTAGGTAATTCCTTCTTTCTGGTCAATTTTCCTGCAATGTTTACAATCCTCAGGGCAAGGTCTTCTCGACAATGCATCCGCATTATTATGCACCCTTCCCGCTCGGTGCTTAATTTGATAATGGTATTGTTGTAGCTTTTCTATTCATCTCGCGACTTGCCCCCCAGGTTGTTTCATTTTCATGAGCCACTGTAACGCAGCATGATCCGTTCTAATCAGAAACTCTTGTCCATAGAGATATTTGTGAAAGTGATCTGCGGATTTAATGATGGCTAGGAGCTCCTTTCTGGTAACACAATAATTTCTCTCTGGTTTGGATAACTTTTTGCTGAAAATTTCGATGACCCGTTCTTCTCCATCTTGTACTTGGGAGAGTACTGCTCCTATGCCATCGTTGCTTGCATCAGTTTCTAATATGAATTTACCTTTGGGAATGGGATATGCAAGAATCGGACTAGAACATAATGCTGCTTTTAGTCTTCTAAATGCTTGGTCACATTCGGTATTCCATTTGTAAGAAGCTTTATCTTCTGTAAGTCTATGTAATCGAGACGCTATTTTGGCGAATCCTTCTACAAATCGTCTGTAGTATGTACACAGACCCAAAAAGCTTCTCAATTCATATTTGTCACGAGGTTGAGGCCATTCTTTTATTGCTTGTAACTTCTTGTCGTCGGTATGGATGCCTTCTCGCGAAACGACCTGACCCAAGAACTCAACTTTTTCTTGGAATAGAAAACATTTCTTTGAGTTTAGTTTAAGATTTGCGTTCCTGATTCTTGAAAATACTTCTCGTAAATTGTCTAGATGATCTTGAAATGATTTTCCCATTACTATGACATCATCCAAATAAACTAAGCAGGTTTTCCAAGTAAGGCCTCGTAGAACGACTTCCATTAGTCTTTCAAATGTAGCTGGGGCATTGCATAGGCCAAATGGCATCATATTAAACTGATAAAGTCGACTTCCAGCAGAGAATGCAGTCTTCTCTTTATCTCTTTCAAAGATTCCTACTTGCCAATACCCACTTTTCAGGTCAAGAGTAGAAAACCAATATGATCCTGCCAACGTTGTTAATGTGTCGTCTATTCTTGGCAGTGGATAACTATCTTTCTTGGTCACATCGTTAAGTTTCCTGTAGTCGACACAAAATCTAGTACTTCCATCCTTTTTAGTAACCAACACCACAGGAGATGACCAAGGACTTGATGACTCTTCAATAACACCATCGCTGAGCATTTTATTAATGAGATTGTGAACTTCTTCTTGTTTGGCCATTGGTAGTCTTCTTAGGGGCTGTCTTATCGGTTGGGCATCGCCAGTGTTGATGGAATGTTGAATAAGGTTTGTGCGTCCCGAACTGCTCTTAGTTTCGAAGATATGACTTTTTTCTTCTATAAACTCTCTCGCTTTACTACATTCTTCTGGAGTGAGATGTTGCCAAGTTGACTCAAATTGCTGAAGTACCTCCATTGGTAACTTAATTTTATCCTCCGAAGTTGGCTCTTCACATCTTGTCACTTTCTGTACTGGTATTTGGGAAAATATTGGCGACTCTAATCGGGATGTCTTTATCGGTTTTTACTAGTGACTTTGCAACGAGGTAGGTGTTGAGTGTGTTCTGTTGGCCTATGAGTCCGACGCAGCTTGATGTTTTACTTTCTAGCCTCTCAAAAATTATGGTCTCACTGTTACCGACCAGTCTTGTTGTGCATACTGCCACAACCTTTATTGGTTCTTTATTGATGTGACTATTTGACAAAATGAACTCTTCGTTCCCAAATCTTAGAGTATTAAGTTTATTATCAAATGCAAATCCATGTTTTCTTATCAAGTCCATTCCCAAAATAAATTCATCTTCTATTTCTGCAACTAATACAGTGTGGCGAATCTTCAACCTTAGCCAGCCAGCTGTAGATCTATATCTGTCTGCCCCAACACGTCGGCGGATTCTTCAGTCACAGTCTTAAGTGTTATTTTCGTTTCTGTTGGTCGAATTTTATATCTCGTTGCAATTTTGGACTTAAGCAATGATATGGCTGCACCGGTGTCTACTGTGATCTTAACTTGTCTTCCATTTATAAGTCCGTCAATGTTGAGGCTGTCAGCAGTATGTTTTAAACTCTTAATAGAGTAAATTTTGGGGGCTACCATTCCATTAGTTAACACCCGCCTTTCCGTGTTGAAAAGTTTTAGTTTTTCCTGATCTCCTCTTCTGTACTTTGTCCCGCTAGATGGTAGGCGAGACCTCATTTGAACACGACAATTGCGTTGAATGTGCCCTGTAAGTCCGCATCTAAAACACTTTACATTTGGAGAGGATCGTCTGCTTTCTTTTAGAGAGACAATCTTCTATTTCAGCGATTGAAGAATTTGGCTTAGCGTCTTTGAGGGAACCTCTTGTTCATTGCTCATTTCTTCACCCTCGTGAATTGAAACAGCCCTTACTTTTGGCCTGGACATATTATTTGATGACTCAATTTCAAGGGATCGAATCAACAATTCACTGCTGTTATGGAAGCGTTCTCGACGAAGTAACTTTGCTAAGTCTGTGTCTCGCAAGCCGTTAATAAAACGATCTACCGTGAAGGGATCTCTGTAATTTTCGGGCATTTCTGGATAAGCCAAATACATCAGCCTCCTGATATCTGCTTCATACTCTTGCAATAATTCTCCTGCTCTACTACTAACAAGGCTCTTCTTCGTTATCGTCCCAGCCTTCAAATAAAACTCGCAAACGTCAAAAAAACGATATGTCAATTTATTTCGACAAGTATGTACAAAAACACGCACTTAAACTTACTAATAACTTGCTGATAATTTACTACTATAATCGGTCTATTAACTTCGTGTTAATATCTCACGACCACTACAGTACGTTATCTGTGACTGACTCCATACGCAGCGTCCGGCCCTATATATAGGGTCTGCCTACTATTCGAGAACCATCCATCCTTCTTCGATTCACGCGCATTCCCGTCTCTTCCAGAAGGCACGCGGCCGTGCATGAGTTTGTCACAGATAACGCAACTAAAACCTAGACTAAGAATACAACCTTAAGATAAATCAACCTAATACTACACTAAACCTAAATAAATTCTAACTATAAAATTTAAATAACTTAAATTTGTAACAATATTTTTGTTTGTAAAATCAACATGAATTGATTTGGTTTCATTTAATTTTATTCGCCACTTTGTGGTCCAACTGTGAACTTCGGTGACTGCATCCTGAAGTTTTTCTATGGATTTGTCAATAGATTTTTCTACCGTCAATAAACCAGTATCATCGGCAAATGTTGCTAAGTGACAATTTTCTGGCTTTGGGATATCGCAAGTGAATAATAAGTATAGATAGGGGCCTAGTACGCTACCCTGGGGCACGCCTGCTTGAATTTCTCTTAAATTTGAGTATGAGTCTTCCTGTTTTACTCTAAAATGTCTATCAGATATGTATGATTCCAAAATATCCGAATATTGTTTTAGCAGAAACCGTTTTAGTTTAAAATTAAGGCCTTCATGCCACACTTTGTCAAATGCTTGTGCTACATCTAGAAAAACTGCAGAACAAACTTTTCCCTCTTCTAGTGCTTTTTCTATTGTATTAGTAATTCTGTGTACTTGATCTATCGTGGAATGCTTGTCTCGAAAACCAAATTGATGAAATGGAATAATTTCTTGTCTTCCTATGATGGGTTTTATTCTTATAAGCAATAATTTTTCATAGAGCTTGGATATAATTGGCAGCAAAGATATTGGCCTGTAAGATGACACGGAGTGGTTTTCCCGGTTTTGGAATCATGATAACTTCTGCAACTTTCCACAGTTTAGGTACATACCTAAGCCTAAAGGGCGCATTAATTAGGTTGCATAGTTTTACGATAGCTTTTCTGGGGAGTTGTTTTATGACTATCCGTTAAGATCATACCCTGGAGCTTTTTTCGAGTTAAAATTTTGATTTCTGTTAATATTTCTTTTGGTGATGTAAGCTTAATATGGCCTTCGATTTGATGGGGTTGATTTAAATGAAAGTTTTCATCCGGTGTTTCGTGGGCCTGAAATGTTTTTTTCTAAATGACTTGTTGTTGTTAGATTTTCGTTTGGGTGGAATTTGGATAATTGGTCTTTTAAAATCTTTGGTTGCTTTCCAAAAGGAATAGTCGGTATTTTTATCATCTGTAAGTTCATTAAGAAAATGGTTAATAGATTCATTTTTTATTACTAGAATTTCTCGCCTAATGCGCTGCGTCATGTTGTTGAGATTTGTTTTGTTCCAAGGATCACGGCTTTGCTGCCACTTTCTTCTTAGTTTCCTTTTTTCCAATATAAGGTCTTTAATTACCTTTGGATAGTTTTTTTCCTTAAAAATTCTCTTTGGTTTTGGTCTGTTTTTTCAAGCTGCTTGTTGAATTTTTGTAACAAAATATTCAACTTCTTTATCGATTTGTTCTGGCGTTTGCAATGGTACTGATAGGTTTATTTTTTCTGACAGACTTTGTTTAAAACTAATCCAGTCAGTCAGTTTATTAACTATTGAGATATTTGCTTCTATCTTTATTATGTTTTTACTAAGAGTTAGAATAATAGGTTCATTGAATGATCTGAGTGTAAATCAAAACTTTCTTCTATATCTACAAAACTTAAAGATATATTTTTTACTATAAAAAAATCAATTAGATCTGGAATTTTTCCTGGATCTGTTGGATAGTATGTGGGCTTACCAGTTGATATTGGCTCACATTGATATTCACTAATAGCTTGCAAAAGTTCTTTTCCTTTAGAATTCGTCAGTCTAGATACCCAGTAGGTATTTTTTGCATTAAAGTCACTTCCAATTATAAAACGGTTTCCTAATTTTCTAAGAAAATTAAAATATTGATTTTTCTTTAGTAAGTGCCTTGGTGGTATATAGACAGCACTTATGATTATAATATTTACTAATTTTTTCTGCCTAGCAATTTGTTTTTGACAATTTTCCTTAAGACATCTTTCCACGTAATTTAAAAAACACACACGTTTTAGCTTTGCTTTATAAATAATAATATAAGCAATACTAAATATTTAAAAATCCCTTCATGATGCGAAAGTATAGTGTCAAATTGTGTTTGAGAAACTTACTGTAATACACTTGCTTGACCTAAATTCGTTATGGGTACGTTTTCTAAGGATTTACAAGTTTGGAAAATGCAATAATTTGTATGCATGTGGCGTATTGAATGATATACTATAATCTACATACTGTACCGAAAGTCGTCGATAATTCAACGATAGGTTCTTCCAAAAGATCTATGTATGTGTAAAACCAAACATTAAAACCAAACTGATGATTGATTTAGTTTATTTTGGGACCTCGCCTCGGCTCGAATTCTACATCTTGTATCCTTGTTTGGGTCGTTTGGATATCCTTGGCTGTCACAGTCATGGCTTCTTCTAGGATCTTCGTTATCCGCCATGACCCTGGCAGCCAGGGACACTCAAACGGGGATCAAAGAAGTAGAAATCGAGCGCAGATCCAGAAAAATAGCAAATTATTAGACCGCAATTCTTGACAAATTAAAATATTTTAAATTCCAGTCCAGACTTATTAAACATGAAAAATAAAATATGTATTTTGCTGCCTTCGTGGCGCCACAGTTCATCACTTATTGGTCGATTCTAAGTAAAAAATATATATTATTTTCGAAATGTCTATTTTCGTGTAGGTGGTGGCATTCAAAAGTATACAGGGTGTTTCAAAATTTTGAACATAATTTTAAAGTTTCTTAACTGATTTCAAGATAATAACTTTATGTATAAATAGGTCCGCAAATGCTTAATTTTTAAGATACAGTGGGTTAAAGTTTAATTTTGTTTTTTGTTGATAATTCGCGCAGTTTTTTAAGATATTTAGCTTAAATTTGACAAGTATACTTAGCTATTGGGACCATACTATAAGACATTCTAAATGATAGTAAAAGGTAAAGGTTGATACTTTTTCAGGGGTCATGTCGCATTTTCCTCGGATTTTTAGCTCACACGTATACTATAACATAGTAGTATGAGCTATGATGATCGTGTCAAAAAAAAAAAAAAATTAAGCGTCGGACCAAATCCGTGTGAAGCAAAACAGCACGTAAGGCTAAAACCGCACTATACCAAAACCGCGCTTACAGAAAATAAAAGGTAAGCCAAAACCAGAAACGCGCAATGCATTTTTTTCGAAAACCTAACCTAACCAATATAAGTCGACTAACGGGAATTAACTCAACTTATTTTTACTTAAATCAGCTCTACTATCCTAGTTTTCGGCAGGTCAAATTCAATTGTAACCGTACCTTGATCAATTGAGGCAAACGTAACCTAACCGGTGTCACGCCTTCTTTTCTTGGGCGCACGTTTGATCCAACGCGATAACAAGGGCTCTGGTTCGAAATAGCGCTGTTCAAAATAGCGTCGTTCAAAATAGCGGTATTGTTTGAGCGCTGTTTTAAAATAGCGCGTAACAAAATAGCGCTCGACTAAACAGCGCTGTTTTAAAATAGCCCTAGTATCAAAATAGCGCGTAATGAAATAGCGCCAGTATCAAAACAGCGCGTAACGGAATAGCGCTAGTATTAAAATAGCACTGTGTTAAAATAGCGGTAGTAACGAAATTGGGTCTCTTTCTAACATATTTAAAAAAAAAACTTCCCTGACTTCTTTTGCGGGATGCTAGCGGGTGTGAAACAAAACTGAACCGAACCGAACGGAACGGAACCGAACCGAACCGAACCGAACGGAACTGAACTGAACCGAACCGAACCGGCATCCTAGAGGTTGTGAAACCAAACCGAACTAAACCGATACTTCGATTTGGTTAAGTTCGGTTCGGTTCAGTTTTGTTTCATACCCGCTAGGATCCAGCGAAAGAAGTCAGGGAAGTTTTTTGCTTTTTTTAATTTCGCTATTTTGAAACTGGCGCTATTTTGTTACGCGCTATACACGCTATTTTAAAACAGCGCTATTTCATTACGCGCTATTTTGTTACTGGCGCTATTTAATTACGCGCTATTTTAATACTGGCGCTATTTTGTTACTGGCGCTGTTTCATACCAGAGCTATTTCGTTACACGCTATTTTAAAACAGCGCTATTTTGTTACACGCTATTTTTAAACAGCGCTATTTCATTACTCGCTATTTTGAACGACGCTATTTTAAACAGCCCTATTTCGAACCAGAGCCGATAACAAGAGATATTGGGCATTGAGTCAAGTGGAACCGAGATGAAAGCCGCATCGATTTTATGCTAAACTGTCGTCACTGTTCTTTTTTACTTGATGCCCATTGCTACCTCTTGCTATAAGTGATTCCCTATAAGCAAACCTTAGCACCAACTTTTGGTTTAATAGTTTTGCCATTTTACCCATTTAAGGATTCCACTTTGCGTCGGCGTCCTATGTGAACAAACTGCTTAGTTACTTAAATTCTCTTGTCACACTTTCTAGTAGCATTTTTTTTCTTCTATCAAAAACTTTTTTTTAATGAAAAATATTAAATTAATGCGGCAAAAGAATGATGATTGGATGATTAAAAGGGTTTGGTTTTATACGGAGTCTTATTGGAGAACGGAGCAAAATTAATATAATATTAATGTTAATTGGGCAATATATTTTGAATATATTGAAATTTTGAGAATCTTAAGGTTTCCTAATATAAATTTTAAAAGAACAAGAAAAATACGTTGTTTATACAGGGAGTATAAAAACTAATAAAATACTCTGCCAATCTATGGGCACCTAAGCTCACACTAGGTACTATAGTTATAGTGTACGTGTGAGCTAATATAACTAAAAACTGAAATATATTTTATTCAACTCCAGACTCAATTACCGTTCATTTGATACCACACAAGCCATGTTTTGACTAAAACTCTAATTTTTAAAATCTACCCCCACCCTTTTTTTAAAAACTAAAATGTATTTTGTTTAACTCCAGACTCATTTACCTTTCGTTTGATATCACACACGCCATATTTTCACTTAAACTCTAATTTTTGATATCTACCCCCACCTTTTTTTTTTAAATAACCTAAAATTCATTTTGTTTAACTGCAGACTTAATTACCTTTCGTTTGATATCACACACGCCATATTTTCACATAAACTCTCATTTTTGAAATCTACCCCCACCCCTTTATTTGGCTTGCGTTGGGTGGATTTCGTTCATTTAAATGGGACCACTATGGCCCAAGACCCAGCCTAGGTACCAAATTTCATTTAAATTGGACAAGCGGTTTTTGAGTTAGGCGGGTTGGTCGTTACAGACAGACATACAGACAGACAGACAGACATACAGATAGACAGACAGACAGACAGACGGTGAGACAAAAAACTTTCAAAATCATCTGAAACGCAAAGATATATAAAAAATTTTGAAATCGGACCAACATTTTTTTCTCGAAAAAATTAGGATCACCATAGCTCACACTACTATAGTATAGTAGTAGTGTGAGCTAAAAACAATCAAAATAAAATTTAATAATCAAACCGTTTGTGCAAAAATTAAAAAATCATTAAAAATTCAGCCTGTTTCATTACTTAAAAAATAGACCGGTGTGCTGTGGACTATTTGCGTTAAATGTCATTTAATATTTGTGCAACTTGCCATTTCCACAGCTTTACCACTTTAGTCAATTACTACTCAAATTAATGTGCAACAAAAAAGATTATATTTCTTATTGCCCCAGTGTTTACTCAAATTTAACAAATTTATAGCAGATGCAAAATGTCGGACTTTTTTATTTATGAACCTATATGTATGAGATTCGGTACTTTGGGGTGTCTTAGGTTATGATTTTGAATCCAAATTTAAAAAAACTCAAAATTGAGGATCCAAAATTGCGGACTTTCAAATTCACGAACGAAAAAATTAAAATGACGGTTGAGAAATGGCGGACTTTCATATTTATGAACCTGCATGTATGAAAACCGGTTGATACAAACACTTTTGTTATATGAAGAAAAATAAACTCGTAAAAGCCAATCGCAGCGAGACATTCTGTACGTAATTGCGTAAAAACTAAAATTCTAATGAATACCTAACTCTTGGAATAAGTAAGTAGACTTACACTCCGGACTGTGTGGTGGAGACGATCCTTGCTGTGGATTTTTGGAGGCGCAGACTGTCCCTTGCATGGTAAGTATTGATGCTGGAAAAAATAATATGTGATTATTTTGTCTGGTTAGATTATCATATTGAATACAAAATTATAGATGAAAATTCCCTTTTCGTACCGGGTGTGTAAAAAAACGATTTTAATATTACAAAATGCACTGCAAGGAATTGGTCAGACTTTTGACCAAAAATATTTTTTTATCCAAGATGTTCCGGAAATCTTTTAGAATATTTATAACATTCGTAAAAAAGCCCTAGTTTCGGCTTGCATAACAATTTTTTTAACAAGTATGCTATTGCCTTCTCAATTTGGTCTGCATTAACTTTTTCATAAAACTATTTATACAAAATCGATTTTTATTATTTATATTTAATGATCACAATCGAAATTTTTAAAATTTTTAAAATTCAAGATGGCGGACTTGATTAAATTTGACTCTTTTTATTTTTGAAATTTAAACTTCTTTAGACGCGTTTAGCAGTTTTTGTGGGTACTTTGGCGGACTGAGCCGTCATTAGCTGGCCATACACACAGAGGTTGATCCGTCGGTTTGGAACGGCACAGATAAGTCTGACCGTATTGTCCGTAACGGTTTAAAACTGCTGCAGTCCACTAACACAAAAAAAAATCTTTCGAATCGATCCTTCATATCGGTCTGTGGCAGACATAACCGCGCGTTAGTGGGCTAAAACTCAAGATTTATCTGCCGGTTTAACCAAAACTGTGGAATTTTGTCAAGTCGAAAGTTTTATGCGGCACGGTATTTTAAGCATAGCGTATGTAAATTGTTTAGTGCTAAATATAAGCAGGCTCTGTGTATGGGAATGATTATTAATATGAAAATAATGCATAGTGGTGTAAAAGAGAGACGTTCCCAGTGGGTTAAAACTTATTTGCTTAATAGGAAACTATTTAGCCATGACCTTCTATTAAAAGAGTTACGAGAAAATGATCCAGACGATTTTAAAAATTATTTAAGAATGGATATCAGAGAATTATTATTATTGAAATACAGCCAGGCTATAATTGTGCCAGGCACTATTTTGACACATTCACATTAAAAACTGACAGTTGATCCTTCAAAATTGACATATCAAAGTCAAATTTAAAACATTCGTCGTTTATTTTCAATTAATAAAAGAAGGCACTATTTATTCCGGTTCATATAGTAAACAAAGGCCGTGTGTTAAAAGATCACAGCTGATATTACAATGTAAAGGTGTCAAAATTGTACCTGGCTTTATTTTAATAATTCTCTATTAACACGTATGATTTTTTATTAAATTTGGTAAGAGAGGATCTTACGAAACAAGATATCCAAATGAGAGAAGCCGTTGGCCTGAACAGCGATTAAACCGACAGAGAAGTCTGCGCCGGTTAAAATATCTATGAGCGCGGAACCCAGAAGTTTCGCCCGCCGGTCTGAACTCACAGATAAATCTGTGCCGGCTATAACTGGCGCGTGGAATGTCCACTAATTGAAAGACAAATCCGCCAGTTTAAACCGCGCCGTTCCAAACCGGCGGATCAACCTCTGTGTGTATGGCCACCTATTAGGGTAAAGTCGGCTCGAGTTGACTAACTGTGAGAGGAACGATATGATGCAGATGAAGGCCAGTATTATTAATTTCGCCTTGTTGAAGTTTACACTTCTGCCGTGTGGTCTTAAGCACACACAATTTTTTATATTTTAACTTTGTTTACATCCGAAATATTAATTTTTGTTTCAACCATTCTTATACAGACTATGATGAGAATTGATGATTCATATGTGAGTGGGCCTTGCAGCCCTTCCACTGCGACCACCAGTGGGTCTATTGTGGCTCACTTTTGAGTAGTTTCTCTCCACTATATGCCTAATCCTCCAAAAAGACCGGCTATCAGTTTGAGTGAGACACTGTTCAGATCTTCTAAGTCAATCGGAGATTTACCGAAAATGTTCTGACGTAAACGTGCAATAGCCGGACATTCGTACAGTACATGTCTGACTGTTTCGTCATCCTCCATACAGAGTTTAGATTCGGTCTCTTCTGTTAGTGCCATTCTGTGCATGGGTACTCTCAGTCGACAGTAACCGGAAAAAGACCAGTCACGTATCTCCTGTCTGGTAAGTCCAATAATGTTCCTGGCTCTGTTTCTACAAGGTTCTTTAATGAAGTCTTTAGAGTGAGCCAGTTCTGGTATATTTATCCAGTATTGTTGGAAGCTATTCTCCATCCATTTTAATATGGTTGATTTAGCAGCATTGTATGATATCCCCAGGGCTGGCTCGGGGCCGAAAAATTCGGCAGATGCCGCTTCCCTCGCTGCTAGGTCTGCGACGTCATTTCCCTCTAGACTATATGCCTTGGGAATTCTTTCAGCATTCATTTCCTTATACATTTAATATTATTGTATAGTTTTTGCAAAGTCAGTTAAACGAAGATAAAAGCCGACCATCGGCATATCCTTTACAGAAAATGACATGGGCGGCGGTAGATATACTCATGAAAATTATTTCATTTAATTATGGCGTAAACTAAAGAAATAAAAATAGATAATAAAACTTTCTATTCCTACACCTACAGGAACGACACTGATTTATTTTCTAACTCTGCATACTGCCGACTAAAGGGGTCCCGAAAAGCACACCCGAAAGCAATTAAAAGCGCATCTCAAAAAAATCTGCCAATCAGGTGCCGTCTATCCACCTGTGCTCGGTCGGTCCGAAAACAAATACTTTGTGGTCGGACCGCAAAGAGTCGCGCCTCTTCTCTGTCGGTAGGGTTGAAATTATACCAGGAAGATTTTATATGAATTTGGATAACTTTTGAAGGGCAGAATGAAGCAAAATTTCATGAAATCGATAGAACCCCGTATTAGGAGTTATTCAAATGGCTTTGCAAAAACTATACCTATTTCAATTAAAACAAAAGCATCAAAGTCAGAATTTTTGTATTTCATTAAAAAAATTAATGCAGAGATGCAAGCGTCTAAAATGCGAACAATCGGTAAACCAAACACTAATATCTCGAGAAATATACTAAAGCGATTTTGATGTTTGGAACCTTGTTCTTTGTGTCCATGCAGTTTAGATTATTTATATAGATTTTAAAACGTGCCGAAAGTGTCCCGCAACACAAAAAAAGCAATCCTTTATGTATCTTCAAATTTGAATACATCCGCTATTTTAGATTTCAGGATGGTGACAATAATTTGTAAAGATCCGTCAATTGTTACTATCATGCTTCTGCTATTGTTAAAATCGGTTTAGTAAATTGAGAAGGAAATCGTATTGGTAAAACAATGGTTGAAAAAAAAAAGAATTTTTCGGGAACCATCAAACCGATTTTGATTATTCATACTTCAATGGCACACCCAGGAATAGTGTTGGAAGGGGCCCGAGAGTCTTGGGGAGGGGGGAAAAACCCAATAATGCCATATTTTATGCTATTGTATTAGTTTATTTATAAAATGTGTCAAAAATATTTTAAAAAATTAAGGTTGGGTGGGTAAGTATTTCCTGGTATTTCCAAGTATTTCCCAAGCACTTTCCGGTATTTCCTAGAATATTTTCCAGTACTTCCCAAGTATTTCCTGGTATTTCCCCTAACCTGTACACCAAAAGGAAATACCGAGCCACCCCTCGGGTATCGGCGTTATAACCTATAATACAACATAATTTGTATGGTAGATTTGTCATGTGTTCCTGGCAAAAGTCGACTTTTTTTGCAATGGGGACATTTTGTGATCGGTTTGATGTATCCATGGTGAAACAACTTTTAATACAACATGCAAGCATGCGCCGATCAGGGCCAAAATCTAGGTGAGGTAAGGGGTAGTGGTCGACGGAAGCACTATTTATACAATTATGTTAACTTCCCAGCGCGCGCAGCAATGGTTATTACTTTCGACGAAAATAAATTTTAGAGATAACGCCGAAAATGTGTTATTGGCTGTATTTTGATCTATCTTAGCAATATCGTCGTGATGTGAACACGACAGCTTCTAAACCGCTAAATCGATTTTCACAAAATTTGCAGGTAAAATAGTCCTCGACACTGCAACGAGCTGATTAGATTTTAGTCAAAATTCATTATTGCATCGCATCAATATGCGGTTTTCGGGATATAGTAGGTCCCATTTTTCTCAATAATTTTTGTTATAACCAAAAACTTCGTAGAAGCTTTCGTTTCTGATATATTTGAAAAAAACTGTTCCCAAGGTTGATAAATCAAGGAGTTCACTTGAAGTGTGCTAATAGGCTAGCTAGGAAGGCATCAGATCCGTCATGGATCCATTTATATTTTCTAGCGCTTGCATGCAAGAGAAAAACTAAAACTTATAAGATAATAAGATGCTAAAATAGTAGTTTTCCTAATCAGTGCTCAAAGTTATATTTTCCTGCACGTGAAAGCAGTTAGACGAATGACGCGCAGCGGAGTTTGGATAAGTTGTAAGTGCGGGAAAGCTACTTTGCGCACGTGTCAGGAACAATATTTTGTGCGGATAACATAAAAAAAAGAAAATTACAAGAAAAATAAACCAAAACCAATGAGTGGCAACCGGCAAGCCTTGCAAAATTGAGGGGCAAATGGCGCTGAAATAAATTCGTCTAGCACGCAATATTCAGAGACAACTACTATGATCTAATGGCATTTGACATATACTTATTGCCAAAACAAACACACACACGGGCACCTCGAACTACTTGAGACTCGAAACCTACATGAAATGTATTTTGGTTGCTAACAAACCGCATTTGACACATAATATGGCAATTTTACTTTAAAATAAGTTTTAACACACAGTGTGCAAGAAAAAGCTTCCCGCAAAAGAAAAATAATTTTTAATTGTGCCAATTCAAAACATCCTTAAACAAGGTGTCACTGGATCCATGTTTCCTATTTAGATGCAAATATTAGCGACGGACCGTTCGGTTAGTGGTTCTCTTCGTTTAAATGCGAGAATCTAACAGAGAGCGTTAACCAAGAAACGTCAAAAAACCATGCATTTGCATTGTTTTATTAACGAACGAATAACCGAACGGTCCTTCGCTAATATTTGCCTTAAATAAGAAAGGGTGAAAATTTCCTCTCACACAGTTTTTGATGAGCTTTTGTATTGAAGTTAATGAAAAAATCTTAATTTTTAAAGAGTGTTCGAACAAACTTAAAAAGTGTATCAGCACTACGACTTCTCGATCGAGCCAAATCTGGTTAAAATTGATTAATGCGTTTTCAAGTTATGCCTCCAACGAGAACTGGCTACAGACAGACAGTAATGCAGAAAGATCCATCAAAATATTGCTCGTTGTTTTTTTACCGATTACAGTAACTACAATACCAGTAAGAATAGAAATAGTAGCATAATTAACCATGTATAATAGTTTGGATGGGTACTAGGTAATGGAGGTATGTTTTTGTTGCTTTTCGAAATCTTGAAACAAAACGAGATGCTTGACAGTTTAATTGGGTATCCACACTAAACACATTTTATCGAATGACGCGAATAACAAAAGTTGGTATGTACGTACAGTTTTCTTACACGGCACATTTTTTTATGGAACAAAACCTAAATTTGGCTGTCACAGATTAAAAAAAATGATTGGAGGCTTACCTAAACTTCTTACATTTAATTATAAAGAATACGGTTAAATTAGCTATGTAACAACTGAATGTTTTTTGGCTTTGCCGGAAAATGCTAAAATATAAAGAAATTATCCCAACAAGCTTTGTCTCGTTTGGTAACGCTATTTTTTGATGTTACAGAAATTGTCCTGTGTTACCGATCGGGTAATTTTAGTTGGAAAATAGTTGTATTAATATTCTGCCTTGATTTTTTTGGCTTTGTAATTTTGTTTTGTCCCATAAATTATGTGCTTTTTAATTTTTGTCCCTTCGGTAACGTTAATGTTCCTTTCCATAATCCAAGTCCGCAAGTCCGTGTTGTTTTAAACCAATTTTTCTAATTTTAGTTTGTTGTTTAGATTCATCTCAAGTAAAAAAAATAATTATTTTTTAGATAATAAAGAAATACTACCTAACCCGAATCTCTAAAAATTAGAAATAAAATGTATTTATTTTAAACATGAAGTTTCGGTTAGTAAGTATTTCTAACCGTTTTCAAGTGTAAACTAAACAATCCAGTCTACCAGCTACTACTTATAAATACTAATTGGTATGCAGTCAGGTGTGAGGGCCCGCCCCCTTGTTTAATCCTAAGACGCTTGTTTTCCTTAAGGGTTGGTTTCCACATGTTTGATGCCCGTGCTTGGTTGAATGAAAACTTCTTTATTCTGCATTACAAATGCAGCTTCAATAAACTTTCGTTTTTGCCAAAGTGACTCCTTATGCAAAACTTTAGCTTCAGACCATTAAATCCTGTGATAATTTAACCATGCATGATCCGCTAAACCGGATTTTTTAATACCCCCTAATTGGGTACTTTTTAGATGTTTATTTACTCTAACCAGGGTTGGATAGGACAGGCGGGCAACCGGGCAAATGCCCGGTGGGCCGGTACAATTTAGGGCCGGTTGGGCCGCCGCACAGTAGTGTCCCGTAGAACATTTTTGGCAAATAAGGGTTATATTAGAACTACCTTTGATCTGAGTAAATTTAATATACAAACGTAGTAGAAGGTCTAGTAGGCCTAGGAAATAAAAAACACTTAACCAAAAGAATTCCTACAGTTGCCAAAACGAAGCGTCCTGTCGATGTTCTACAATCACGCTGAAAAACTCTTGTTTTTTTAAAACAATTCATTGAGTTTGTTTATGTATATTAAATGTATTTAGAAAGATATCATAAAAAATTGATATGGAAGCTGCAGAACGACGTAAGCAAATACTAAATCATTTATTTAAAGTTTGATTTTTTGTACAGAGCAGTTGTTTTGAAGGGTTGTTTTATTGATGATTAAAAATTACTGAAATTTTTAGAAATTTTTCCTTTAATGGAAAAAATTTATCTTTCCGTTTTCAACCGTTTTCACAATTCATGGTGTTTTTATTACAACATTATCTTAAGATAATTCTAAGAGTTAAAAGAGCCCCCGCTTTGTCCCGCTTGCACTTGTATATTGCTATTCATCAATGCTAGTTTTTACAATGCAGTACATTATATAGTATACATTTTTAAAAAATGAACACTGAGTAATTTTTTTTACCTAAGGAACTAAGAAAAACCTACAGTTTGGCATACTAAAATTAGTCTTTCCTCACATTCATCGATATCGGTAATTTCTAACCTCCAAATATATCGCAAACAGGTTTTTCTTATGTAGGGTCGCTGGTACGTATGAAATCAGTCGATTATTTCTTAAAATATTCTTACAAAATAATGAAAAAAGTTTAAAAGAAAAATTGTAGGAATTTCAAATGTCTACTTAGCAGCAATCATTTATAAAAAGTTGGGCATAAAGTAGTGGCACAATAAAAAAAAATTCAGTTAACAACAGTTATTTAAAATTTCTCCTTCAGTTTTAAGCAAAGTAAAAAAAAATAAAGGGTGTTGCCACTACTTTATGCCCAACCTTGTATACTTAATATAAATACTGATTAGTACAAATTTTAAAACCCTAGGTACAATTTTTGTAATAAACTTTTTTCGACAGATAATATAGTTCATACTAACAAGCGACCCTGTATATATATACAGGGTCTCTAGTAAGATACTGCTCAGCTGACAGAGTTACAAAATATTGCGAATTTTGGTGGTAAAACCATCAATTATTGTACCCGAAATTCTATAAAAATTTATAAACTAAGATTGGCTTTTTGCACAAGTTTCTGTATCTACGTTTTTGCAATTTCCTTGAGTAGTGACATAGTTGAATATTACAAACTAGAAAATTTAGAAAACACAAAATTTTTATGGGCCAAGGTAGCGGATGCAATAAAAAAATCAATTGTCTTTGCAATTTAACCTTAATTAATTAATACTTAATTACCGGCGTATATAAAAATTAATTTTGGAGGGAGGGCAAAGAAAATCAAGAAGAATGCATTAAATGACTTTTTGTAATGTAAAATTGACCTGTCAAATTAAATTAAATTTGTAACATTTAGTTTTTGAGTTTTATCATGTATTTTTTTCTTTTGGAATGACCCTTTTTTATTTTATGTTTAGATTTACCGTAGTAAAATTTATATTTTATTACTTTTTTATATATTTGCTTTTACTGTTTTTAATTACCTAAAAGAAGACAAGCGCCGATTTGAGGGGGTAACGTGGTAATTACACCCCTAGAACAAAAAATATGCATTTTTTGTAATTGATTAAAGGGAAAACAGGCGAATTACCCCCCTCCCTAAAAAAAATATATTACAAATAATTTTTTCGTCGACTATTACCACTCCCTAGATCCGCACTTGAAAGAAGACAAAAAAAACTAAAAGAAAAAAATATTAAAATTAGCCAAATTAAAAAAAAATTATATAAATTTATAAACATTAAAATCTTAAATGGTATGCATCAGAGGAAATTTTACACAGAATTCAAAAATCTTATAAAAAAATTCCATTCCATAAAAATAATCAACTATATGTTATTTCTTAAAAACTAACGGTGACAGATTAAATTTAATTTACGAAATTAATTCTAGGTAAAAAGAAATAAAAAAGGTATTTAAGGGCAAAAATAAATAACAAAAATTAAAAAAGTTATATGGAGTCTTTTCAAAATGCAAATTTTTCAGAAAGCCCTCGTAGCTCAAAACCTGTGTGGTGTATTAAAATATGGTTTTTATATTCAAACTCGCCTCGAAATTCGAGCCCAGGACATCTCTAACAATTTCTTGATATGTATGCTAGAAATACTACCCTTATATTTCGACAAAATTGGACCACCCTGTACAATCTATTTTGAGAAACCAAAGTCCAAATCTATAAGAAATTTTAATGTGCCTTACAATTCATGCTAAAATTATACTTTTAAACGTAATTTACTTGATTCAAACAGAAAATATTAATAATAACTCACATAACCTACTTAAGGCCAAAAAAGTTGTCCGAAAAACTACTGTGCGCCGCTGCCCGATGTACCTATTCCAAATTATTAATATTTATTTTTGTATATTTGACAAACGAACTAATTAAAACATTAAACATTTAAATTAAAAAAGTCTCTATGTAAGAACTCCAGGCCTGCGTTACTCGTTTGATTGTTACAGTTACTTTTATACTAAAGTAAATATAATGTATCAAGGAGATAATGTGATAATGGCAGTCACTAACTTATTAATATTTTAAAATTGAGTATACTTCATTCTTTAAAGTTTAGACTTGGAACGTACCTTATTCCATTCTATAAGTACCTAATCCTTTCTCGAAATATAACAAAGGCTTTCGAAAGGTACCACCTATATTCTTTAATACAGGGTCAAACTCATTTTAAAATTGTTAGCGGTTACTGTTTATATTAGGGATTTGAATTATTATTGTGAATAACAACAATTATAAACCTGTACATTTTAGTTTATAAGTGATATTAATAATGGCGTTTTGGCGGCCATTTGAAACACCACAAACAAATTTTTGGAGACCATTTGAGGACCAAGGAGGAGAAGAAGTGGTGGTACCACTAGTGTCTGCGGAATTTAAACTTTCTAAGTAAATTTGTTATATGATGACTTTAAAAAAAGGTACCACTACAAACTTTTTTATAAAGAACAAGTAAAGTTAAAGAACAAAAAATTATAAAAAAAGTTTTCTGTGTTTTGGCCAGGGATCAAACCTGGAACCTCTTGCTTTGTACGCAAACGCTCTCCCAATTGAGCCACCAAAACAACATATGTATAATTTGGTAAAACCTTAACTACATATATGTGTCACAGTACAGTATTTTTTTAAATAATTTTTCGTTCTTGGTGATTTTGAGTCCTTGCATTATTGCATTGGTATTTAAGAAAAAACTTTTGATCTAATTTATGTCTAGCTAAGTTGGAACCATTTGGAAAACTTGTTTACTTTTAACTTTAGGAAAAAAGTTATTCTTCATAAAAAGTTCTGCATGTTCTAAAACCTAAAATCCAATCATCAGATATCAAATGTCTTTAGTCGTATACAAGGTTTGTCAAAAAATATTAATTTTGCTTAAAGTAAAATACTTTTATTTTCGTCAATATCGAAAATAGTTGTAAATAAAAACTATGTTTAAATATGCAATTATATCAGTTTATAATGAAAAATTATGTTTAGTTAATTTTGACCAGTTTTTCTACATTATACAGTGAAAAGGTAATAATGCCACTATTTTTATGTGTTTTATATATTCTAACGCATTTTGACGGTTACAATAATCCATTTGACTAAGTTACGTCTAACTACAGTTTTTACATTGTTATTATTGAAATATGTACATATTATAAAAAAAACTGAAATATTTTCTTTTTAATGTATGATGGTAATAGCATATTTAAACAAGGCTTTTAGTTTTGATTGACGTTTCTTTATAACAATTTTTGATATTGTCAAAAATTTACTCTTGGTCAAAATTTATATTTTTTGACAAACCTCGTATGCGACTGAAAGAATTTGACATCTGACGATTGTATTTTAAATTTTAAAACATGCAAACTTTTTATAAATAAATACTTTTTTGCTAAATTAAAAATAAAAAAGTTTTCCATATGGTTCCAATTTAGCTAGGCAACATGTATATAACCTGTTATAACAATTCATCCTGTACCTAATGTTACATTTAAATAAAATGTATAGTACCTATCTATTAATGATTATTATACGTATTAAGCACCAACTTTTATTAAACGTTTTATTTTACTGAATACTATAAAAAGTTCCCAGTCCGGCCCATATTCTCTTTTATTTGTTTAGGATTCCTTGATGGGTTTCACACTTCAAATTTTGTTATGGTTTTTTGGTGGCTTTTTGAAATGAAAGGACTTTACCTACTGTTCCGTGTGTAAATGTCCTATATGCGAACATCCAAAAAAAGGTAAGGCCGAATCTTTTTCAATTTCCATTGTGCATTTGATTGTTGGTCTTATACTGTTCAGGTGGTGTAAAAAATACTGTAGTTCATCATCTTCCGACCATATAATAAATGTGTCATCCATGTATCGTAGCCATAGTTTTTGGCTACTCTTGCTGTGTTGATCGCATGGTCCTCGAACTACTCCATGTACATGTTTGCTACCAGTGCAATGGCAAAAAAGACGAACCCATTGGTAGTCCATCATTTTGCGCGTCAAAGTTATCTTTGACTTGAAAGTAAGAGTTATGGAGACAGAGCTTCAATAGATCCATCACCCACTCCACCGACAGCGTTGTTCTCTCGTGAAGTGTATTATCAATTTGTAATTTGATTTTGATGATACTGAGTGACTCATTTATTAGCACGTTGGTGTACAGACTCTACATCAAAACTAAGAAGTCTATCTTTGGGATCTAATTCGATCCTTTTTAAAACCTCGCCAAAATATTCCGAGTTTTTGACAAAAGGTTCGAAATCACCCTGTAAGGGTTGTAGTATGTCCATCAAAAACCTCGTCAAAGTGCTGGTCGGTGAGTCCCTGGAGTTGGTAATTGGTCGCAGTGATATATTCTTCTTATGGATCATTGCATGGTAGTCCATAAAAATGTGGTGTGGTCTCAGGCGGGATCTAACAGCGTCCGGAATATTTTCAGCATACTTCTTCAAAGTCCTGTAGATGCGTCCTTCTGTGGTTGTGGTTGGATCTTTTGGTAGCTGCTTGTAGTCTCCTTTCTACAGAACTTCTTTGATCGAAGACTTAACCCCTTACTGCATACTGTTCCAAATATGACACAAGCAAAATAAACTATGTTTTAAACAGATATAGTCGTTTTTCTCTTTATTTGAGTTTAAATTGTGCAATTTTTGGAACATGTCAAAATTTTGACACTTTAGGTCTTACATATTAAGTTCGATTTTTTTAAATAATTTTTATAGACTAATACGTACCTAAACTATTGCATATATAAAAATTAGACAAACTAAAAGAATCATGCAGTAAGGGGTTAAGTTCGTAAATTTAAAAGACAGGTGAATTTGTCTCACAACAAACAGCAAAATAAAAACTAGTAGAAATGAGGGGATGGCGATGCTGCGTCACCTAATTTTAAAGTTACGAGCCGCTACTGCTTCTATGCTAATTATGTGAAAACAGTTTAAGTTTTTATAAAAGTTTATGGTTTTTAAATATCTAGTAGGCAGCAATGGTTTATTTATACAGGGTTGGTCATGAAGTCGAGTGACAATATTATTAGTTAAAATTCTGAATTTTAACTTGTTTTTATCAATGACTGTACACAAATATACAGGGCATCTCACAACTGACGATACAAACTATAACTGTAAATTCTTTCGATAAAAATATTGAGATATGTCTATGTTACTTGAGTTCAAAAGTTTTTAGACAGAAAGGATAATGAATATTTAATTCTTTAACTTTAAGAGTGTTTTTCAGAAAACTTTTTGTCTGGAAAAAAACTTTTTTGCGTCTAAGTGTACTTCTGTTTTATTTAATAAATTACTATTTTCGAAATTTTTGCTTAAAAAATTTATAGGTACTTACCTGGTAGGGGAAAGGGGCGCAATATGGGGTACTTAACTTAATAATCTTATTTATCTGACATTCAGTTGAATAGATATGTTATTTTTATGTTTTAAGTTTTATATAATATTTATTAAGTATAATATTTTTGTAATTTAAGAGTCCACTGTGCTTACTAATTTAAATTACCACATAGTAGTTTTAAGAAAATTTACCTACCTAGATGTTTTTAAGTTCTGCTGATTTTACAATAAAAAATATATAGATATATTTTTTAATATCTTGACATTTTAAAAAAGACAGGGATCTAGGGAATTTTGAGAGGTTATTGAAAAATTGAACGACTCAAAATTATTATCAACAAAATTAAATTCCTTGTCCTGAAAAAGCCTATCTTAAAAAAAACAAGATATCCTGCACAACTGTTGGGATACCTTGTATGTACATAAACCAGGGGCTAAACGTCATGGACAGTTTGAACAAAATTGACTAGTTCTGGGAAACTATTAAAACTTATCAACAAGCACAATTCTGCGAGTTTCTTAATGGTATGAAGTTTCTGATTATAGCTAGATATAATTCCTAAAAGTAGTTAAAAGTAGTTACTTGCACGTAAATTTTTAATTGTCAAGAGGTTTTGCCAGCTGCATTGAATTTTTTCATTGTTTCATCTTTACGCGTTTGCCAAATTTAACGTTTTTCTCATGTTGTCATAAAAAGACTCTTAATTTGAAACAGTTATTTTGGTAACATGGTAAAAAATCAATTTGAACATTCAGTCCGCAAAGCACAGAATGGGAATTTATGTGCAAAATATCTAAAAAACTCTTAGCTTCGAGAGGGGGGATCCCCCCTTATATACGCCACTGTATATCTCGTAAAACATATCACTCAAGTAATAGGGTAATAATAATAATAATTGAAAGAAAACGCATCAAAGCATCAAACGTGAAGCTTGCAAAATAGCTAATTTGTTGATTAGAAATGTTTTTTCCTCCGATCTTTGTAAGACTTTATTATTTAAATTGGCAATTAATAGATGTAATTATAAATTATAGTTCTGGCTTATTTATATGAGGTTACAAAGTACGAGTTCAGGCTTATTAGTGGTTTGTACATCTACTCTCAATTTTTTTGGACAAGGGGAAATTGTTTTATCTAAATCAACTTGTGAGAAAACGCACACACACATTGGTTTTAACAAAATATGATAGTCGTAGCTAATTATTATTTGAAATAATTTGTTATAAATTAATTTATAAGGGGTAAGACCAAAGATCAAACATTCCTAAAAGCTTGTCTGATCCAGATCTGCGTCATTACCCCAAAACTGGGCCTGTTTCTGATGTGATAGTCATATCTACTCTCGATTTTTTTGGACAAGGGGAAATTGTTTTATCTAAATCAACTTGTGAGAAAACGCACACACACATTGGTTTTAACAAAATATGATAGTCGTAGCTAATTATTATTTGAAATAATTTGTTATAAATTAATTTATAAGGGGTAAGACCAAAGATCAAACATTCCTAAAGCTTGTCTGATCCAGATCTGCGTCATTACCCCAAAACTAGGACTGTTTCTGATGTGATAGTCATTAAGGTAATTTGCACAATCGGGCCTAGCCTGCATTCAAGGTATATTTTCGCAATAAAAATCTATGTTGGCCGCCCACCCCTCTTGTCCTTCCCACTCACCAACCCTTAAATATTTGAATTTCAATCTGCCATATCTCGGCAACGGAAAGAGATAAACCAAAAAATTAATTTCATTGTTGTATAGCTATTGACAAGTAAATAGTGCAATGCTTTTTTATTATTTGCATATCTCAAAAACTATCACTAACTAAATTTAATTTTTTTTAAAATATTTGTTTTTGCCCATATTTTGTAAACTAAAGTAGATATGAAAGAAAAATATATGTTTTTCCGCCGTTTTCGCTCTTTTTAGAAAGATATAATGGGGTTTTGCCAACTCATGTACCAACACCGGCGTTTGATTGTTGCCAATACGCAAAAGCATTATTAGTCAGAGCATATTATTTTAAAAGGCTTTTGACCCCGCTGAATCCGAATATCTCTGTTGCCAACTCGAAAAATCGACAGGGACGGAGAAAATCCCCCCCAAACCCCCAAAAACCTGTTTTTTTTTCTTTCAGTTTTATGCAATTTTCTCGCAAACTAACCTTTTTATCAAAAATTGCAAAGAACAGTTTTTTGTGGAGAATAAAATTCCCTTTCCAAAGATGTATTGGTCAATAGGGTTAGGAAAAGCAAGTAGCTCTTCAGTGGCGTACGTAAATTGGGATTATTTAGAAAACCATGTTTATTATAGGTTTTTCAAAATTTTCTCAAAGACTACACTTTTTGGGAAAAAATATGTAGTATACTTTATTGTAGAACATAACATTTTCTTTTAAAAACTTTATTAAAATGTCGGGTTGTTGCCATATTTATGGCTTCAGGGGCATACTAATATAAACTTATTTTCAAAAATAACTGGAATAATCAGTTTCTCTTGCATATTTAAATCTCTTTTCTAACTAAGATTTTCAGAAAAAAATGTGCCTTTATTCTTTATTGAGGATAAGACAATTTCTTTTTAAATGATATATTACAAAGTGAGGTTAATGTTATGATAAATACTTCAAAAAGGTTCCTAATTTATACCTACTAAAATAAAATGTTTCCAAATTAAAATAAACTGTTTTTTGATTAGATTAGATACTTTGATTTATCTAAATAAGTTCTTTAAAGCAAAAAAACACCGGTGGTTATAAGGGAAGGGGGCATAGGAGCCATGCCCCCCCCCCCTAAGCAATATTTTTGTGCAGAAAGTAACAGTAGTAACCTTGACACAGGTGTTTTTGGTAATTTTTGCAATTTACGGACGCCCCTGGAGAGTTTTCTATACTATGGGTCACATTTTGTGACACACTGTTAAAAGGACATTTTATTATCGGGCCCTTCGCCGAAGCCATAAATGGTCGAAAGTACAAAAGGTCGAAAAAAAATCGACAAAACAAAATATTAAAAATACAAATTTACCGTATCAAGTCGAATTGACCTGTCCAGTCGATGTAGACCCGCGGTCGTACTTTCGATCTTTTGTACTTTCGACCTTTTGTACTTTCGACCTTTTGTACTTTCGACCTTTTATCCGCCGCTCTTTATTATCCACCGAAAAGCTAATAAGACACAAAATTGATTAGTTTGGATTGATCTTAAATAATTTCTTTAAATTAAGAACACCACTGGAGCGGTAAATATAAAATAACTTCCATATGACGAAGTAAAGAACACATTTTTTGATAAAGAGCTTGGTTTTTAAGAAAATTGAATAAAACGTATGAAAAACATGTTTTTTTTAATGATTTGTTGAAATCACCCCCATTGACGGACGTCGCTGGAGAGTTTGCTATAAGTCAAACCCCACCGAGTTTCACATTTTTAAAAAAGGAATTTCCCTGTCTACGAAAAAGTGTAGAACAAGTTTTTTCATGTTAATGTTTCATGTGTTATAAAACCGATTTACTCATGTTATACGTCATTTTGAAGGAAATTTTATTAAGTATACCAAAATGTAATATATGGTTTTCTGTAGATATTAGTTTTTAAAAACATTAAATAAATCTTGGAAAAAACATAGGTATTTTTTCAACTTTTTTTAATTACTTCAATTAACGGACGCCGCTGGAGAGCTTGTTATTAGTCTAACTTTATCAACTTATACCATGTTGAAAAGGGAATTTTATTGTCTACAATAAAGTATATTACACATTTTTCTCTTAGAAGCTTAGTTTTTAAGAAAATTTGAAAAAAACCTCAAATTTTCAGATTTTGGGGGACCTGGGGGGGGGGGGTTTGGAGGATTTGCAGCCATTAAAAAAAAATAATATGTTATTATTTTTTAATTATACAAATATATATTTTGAATGTATACCTGTGACAATTTGGGCTTTCCAGCGGCAATTTAAAATTCCGCCGCCATTTTGGCCGCCATCTTGAGTATCTCAGCCCCTGTCAATATTTCGAGTTGGCATCAGGGATATTCGGATTCAGCGGGGTCAGAATAGGGGGAATTGCCCGAATCTTGCCTGAACTATATACATTATGTACTTATAGCAGCAGATAAGTAAAATTCAATTTCTACAGGGTAATGTCCGTGACCATAAAATATTTTTTAAAACATAAATATGGCAGCCTTAAAATATTTAAACTATCGCGCCCTCTTCTTCAGCCCCACCCCACCATTACCTATGATAAAAAAAAATAAGCTGGTACCTAACAGGAATGGTTTGACTAAATATTTAATAAACAAATTTTATTGCTGGTGTTGATAGTCCAACTTTAGGAATCCGGTTGTTGCCGCTTTGGCACCCTTAGGATACCTTTAACAACCACGACGTCAACGGAATTTTTAAAAACATCGAATTTGCCACACATACTCACTCACTTACTCACTCACTCATGTATAGATCATCAAATTTCTACGAAACTTCCAGAAATGCTAGAAGGCTGAAATTTGTCTAATAGGAATTATGACAAAACCCTTAGAAAAAATAAAAAACCCCAAAATTTTAATTTACTCTCCTCTCCTATACATGTAAAGTTATGTAAAATTAACATTGCCCACTTCGAGAAACGCAAGAGAGCTGAGATTTAGCAGACTGATAGAAATTATATAACACTATCTAACAAATTAAAAAAAAACTAAACTTTTAATTCCCCCCCTAGAACGATTATATCGTTATATTGTTTAAAAATTAAGAAATTACATATTTCTTAATAAAAATACATTATTTAATTAAAGTTCCGTAATGAATAGTAATCAATTTTTGAGCTTTAAATGGCTATATCATCTTGACTGGCCTAAATTATTTATTAAAATCTCCGGATCACCAAAAAAAAGTAGGCGAATGTATCCATACACTGAACTGAGCTAATCTATCATGTTTCCTCTTTTTTTTACTTTCGTGCGAGGCAAAGGATAAGCAGTCGATGATCTACATAGTGTTAGTTGAGATGATTTAAGATAAATACGTTTATTTATTAAAAAGTATGCTCCATAGGATGTCTGTTTGTAGTGATCTTAAAAATTAAAATTTAGTGTGTTTTCGATTTTTGGTCTGACGACATTGAAATTCAGGTCGTATGTTCCTTTTTTCACTCAAAAATATTTATTTTAATTTAGCGCAAATATGCATAATTTGATTGCATTTATCTTAATTTTTTGGTAGAAAACCAAATTTTGATAAAATTTTATTTTTGCTAAAATATTGACCCATAGCACAGGTATTTCTCGTGGAATATTTTTTTTCAGATTAAGGACCCATTGAGTTCAGCCAAGCTTCCCTTTTTAGTTATATAGGACAAATTTTAGCTCACCTGACTCATTCGATCAATGCATTCCAAGGAAGTGGATATGGAGATATGGATCTATTTGGATAAATTATCTGGTAAGTTTTTTATTCATATATATTTTTATAGACTTTAGTCAAATCTGTTTTGAATGAAAAAAATCTCCATTAAAAATCCTCCAAAAACCTAACTTCTCAGAGAAATATTTAGTTTGCTCGCATTCTTTAATGAACGGCGGCCATTTTGTTTTTTTTATTCTGCTTGCGTTCTTGAGTGAACAGCAGCCATTTGTTTTTTTTTAGTGAATAAATTAAAGTCATGAACGACCAGATTTCAATTTTTGCTTCCCCCTTTTAAATTATATTTTTTTTAACGAAGAAGTTATTTTCCTTTTAAGGAAAATATAAATAAAATATATTTATTATTGCCCTCCCTGAAAAGTCGAAAACATACTCACGTTTTAGTTAACTTTCCCTTTGTTTGTGTGAAAGACTGAAATGTTCCCCATGTAAAATTTTTAGGTACATTCTTTTTATAAATTGTTAAAAAGATTTTATTCTTTCCCTCCATTTTGAGTTATTGGCTGGCCACCATTTTTCTCAAACTATTTCGTGCATTTTTCTAGCTTTAAGAAATAAAACCATATACGTACGTATATGAATAAAACCAACATGTTTGAAATTATATTTTTATTTTGAAATTGGGTGTTATTTTAAAGTTATAAAATCCAGTGATATTTTTTGTCTTAAAAGAAAAACCAATTGTAAAGATTGAATAGACAATCACCTGTCAAACATTTATATTTTTATGAATGGGTATTTGACAAAATTTGTAAAATTTTTTCAAAATAAATTTAGAAAATATATATTTTTTTCCTAACTCAGGAATCTATAGATAGGATTCATCTAAACCTGAAAGGTCTAAATATTCTGCTGAATATTTGGTTGAAATTTTGTAACGATTCCTTCTACATTTTTTTTATTTTGCGTGTATATATTTTTCTTTTGATAAATTACATCTGTAACTATTTGTAAACTAAAATTATTTTTTTGTGACAGTCAATGCTAAAGTTAATACGTCAGTTTTTTTGAGAGTTTTGTTGAGAAAGCTAGATCATCAAGTCTGATAAACTGTTTCTACGGTTGCGTACATAGTCTTTCTTTTCATGTACAAAAAAAATCCACGACGACAATTCCTCCACTACTAAGTAGAACCAACAAAGATAAGCCACATATAAATCCTCCTGGATTGCACACCTGCGGATGAGGCGAAGACTGGCAATGAGACCATGATGGGAATGTTGTGAATATGATCTCATGGTTGGAGATGATGCTCTACTATTGGTGATACTGTATTTTTTTGATATTTTTTTATTGAAAAGAAAAGACAACCTAAAATTTTAAAAAGCAAGTTTCAAAATGAAATAAGATTTGAGATTCTTCTTTCTTAAATACATTTTCTCCAAATTTTTTTATATAAAAGGTTTAATTTTTTTTTCTAAACGAGGTGAGATTGTTTGGAGGATTCCAAGACTATTTTATTCTTTATTTTTTAAAACTCATTCATTATTACAAATTGTGAAAGGCTTTCGCGACCATCGTCCAATGGTGGGTGTGCTTTCGGGCTGTTCGGTTCGGTTCGGTTCGAGAAGCCGACAAACAGTCAACATTTGCCATCCACTCGAGATGGCGAAACGTCGAGAACGAATTTCATTCATTATTATATTTTTTATATATAATTTTTTATGAATGAATTTTGTCCTAAAGGATCTTCCAGGTAAAGCTCAATGGCGCCCCATTACCCTTCAAATTATTTCAAGGAAAATAAATTGGAAGAAACGTTAGAAGAACTAAAAAGAGAAGGTACGACCCGGAGATAGTCATTTCATTATTTTGATTTAAAGAGTCATATCATAAATTGGCGTTCTGCCATAAATTTGGAGTCCATGACTAGCTATAATATTTGGCACTCAGGGCTCGATTTTTTGCCACTCGACAGAAATACTGACGAAAACGTCAGTATTGTTAAGGTCATTTAAAATGCAATTTATGTAGTAAGAAAAACTTACCAGACATTTTTTTCATGTTAGATCTCTTCCATGGGCTTGCTTACGTATTTATCAATAATTTTTAAACGTTTCTTTCACTGTTTTAGATTATTTTTGATAAAATAAAAGCATGCTTCATTTTTGTATAAAACTGACCATATGAAACGTCACGAAATGTCATCAAAATGGAGTATGTTTTTGCATTACACGATTTATCCAGTAATATCACAGTAATATATGTTTATTAAACCTCAAAAACTCAAGAAACAGGGATGAGTGGTGTTAAAGAAACGAAATAAATATTATATTTGCATTTACTTCCATTTACATGAATGCAAATTGGAAAATTCGAACTCATTTCACATTTAAACTGTAGCATTGCAGCGCTGCCGGAATTTATTTTTCAACGTTCAAACTGGCGTTTTTTTAAATGAAAATTTCGTCAAAAATTTCTTCGTCAATTCTTAGCGACAGGGCTACCCTTCATTTTTCTAAAACTTGACCTCTGAATGCATTAGTTCAGGAGAAATCCCCAAAAACACAAACTTCTGCAAGAAATCACCTGAGGCGATGGCGCTATGAATCTCGTTGATGAATTACAAACTGATGATACATTTCACGAGAGAACAACGCTATCGGTGGAGGGGGTGATGGATCTTTTGGAGCTCTGTCTCCGTAACTTACTTTCAAGTGAAAGATAAGTTTTACGCGCAAAATGATAGCAAAATGATAGACTCCCAATGGGTTCATCTCTTTCGCCAGTGGTAGCAAACATCTACATGGAGTGGTTCGAGGACCATGCGATCAACACAGCAAGAGTCAAACCAAAACTATGGCTACGATACATGGATGACACATTTATTATATGGCCGGAAAATGATGACGAACTACAGAATTTTCTAGACCATTTAAACGGTATTCGACCACCAATCAAGTGCACCATGGAAATTGAAAAAGATTCGGCCTTACCTTTTTTGGATGTTCTTGTCAAACGATTAGACAGAAACATTCAAACCACTGTATATAGGAAACCTACACACACGGGACAGTATCTAAATTTTAAGTCTAATCATTCTGTTGCTACAAAACAAGGAGTAATGAGAAGTTTGTATTTAAGAGCCGTAAATATTTGTAGTAATAATGAAGAATTAACCTCAGAAATCAACAACATTAAAAAGGACTTACAACAGAATGGTTATTCTGAGAAATTAATAAACTCAACGATATTTAAAATTAAAAACAAACTTAATATACCAAATTCTCAAAATAATAATCCGTTAGGTGTTATTAACATTCCATATGTTCAAGGGATTTCAGAAAACATAAGACGAATAGCTAAACACTACAATATAAAAACAGTATTTTCTTCGGAAAATACGATAAGAAGTTTTGTAACTAAAACAAAACCAGACAATCCCTCAAATAATAAGGAATGTATTTACCAAATCCCGTGTGAGTGTGGTAAATCATATGTAGGTGAAACGAAACGCTCTCTTCAGGTTAGAGTAAATGAACATCTAAAAAGTACCCAATTAGGGGATATTGAAAAATCCGGTTTAGCAGATCATGCATGGTCAAATGATCACAGGATTCAGTGGTCAGAGGCTAAAGTTTTACATAAGGAGTCGCATTGGCGAAAACGAAAGTTTATTGAAGCTGCGTTTATAATGCAGAATAAAGAAGTTTTCAGTCAACCAAGCATGGACATACCAAACATATGGAAACCACTCCTTAAGGAAAACAGGCGTCTTAGGATTAAAAAGGGGGCGGGCCGTCACACCTGACTGCACACCAAGTAGTATATTTTGTAGCCTAGAGACTAGATTGTTTAGTTTACACTTGAAGACTGTTAGAGATACTTACCAACGGAAACGTCGTAGTTAAAATGAATAAAGACAATGGAAGTCCGAAATTTTATTTATAAGATTTATAATGTGTACAAAATGGTTATACAAAGAAAACGAGTCTTCAACTCTCACATATGGGTGCGAAACATGGACTACCTTCGAAAGGCAAATCAAGTGCTTAGAAAAATATCACTAGCGAAGCGAAGAAGGATCTTGAAAATCAGATAGCAGGAACGGCGCGGCGTATAAGCGGAAGAGGCAGGAAAAACTAGTAGAAAAGCCCTGATCTTCAAGCTTCAACTTCGATGGACAGGCCACGTTATTCGCATGCCCGAGTCACGTCTTCCAAAGCAGATATTCTATGAACAACTTACGCCGGCTAGAGATGCAGAAAGGAACGAGAAAATCGAGAGAGGATCGGTCAAGCTATCGCAGGAAACTCGTTGTGCCAGTCCTGCGGAAGAGTGTGCGCCTCCAGAATTGGCTTATATAGCCATGGGCGCACCCAGAAGGAGCCCTCGGGGCCCGGGCCTTTCCAATCCTAAGGAATTTTTAGATAGTTTCCACAAATTTTATGAAAATAGCATAAACTATGGCATTATGGGATCTCGCCCCCCCCCCAAAGACATATTCCTGGGTGCACTAATGATATAGCCATCAAAGAACGCACAACAGACTACGACAATGATGAATAGATGATAATCATACTCGATACCGAGTGATTGCCTATGTATGAAGACAATGCAGCGCTGAGACAATGTTTAAAATTTGTCTATTAAATATTATACTTAGATTATAATTTTTTTATAGGTAATGGTGGGGTGGAGGGGAGGGGGAAAATGTGATAGTGATAATTTAAATACTTTAAGGCTGGTATATTTATGTTTAAAAATATATTTAATACTCACGGATATTATCCTGTCGAAGTTGAATTTTACCTATCTGCTCATTACATATACTATGTATAATTTATGCTTTGGCGTAATAGCACAAAGAAAATAACGTTTGTGGTAAAAACAAGTTTTTGATATATGCAAATAATGTAAACAAACTGCACTATCTACTTGTAAATAGCTATACAAGACTGAATATATTTTTTTTGTTCTATCTCTTTTCGTTGCCAAGATATTGCAAATTTCGATTTAAGGTAATTTTCATATCGACTTTAGTATACAAAACATTTGCAAACATTTTTTTTTATACCTTGTTTAGTTTTCGAGATATACAAACAACGGAAATGCATTGCGCAATGTGCTTTTAAATAGACATACAACAGTGAAAAATTGTTTGTTCTATCTCTTTCCGTTGACGATTTCATATGGCAAATTTAAACTCAAATATTTAAGGGCTGGTGAGGGGGGCATGATAAGAGGGGTGGGCGGCTGAGATTGATTTTTATTATCAGGAGGCATCCTAAATTAAATTGCGAAAAAATACGTCAATACAGAATAGGCCCGATTTTGCTAATTGTGGGGTTAACAAACTCCCATAGAAAAGGGTTCCATTTTTGTCTCTACAAAATATATACTCCATATCATAATTTTTGAGATAACTTTTTGACAGTTATCAGCTGTTTACCATAACAAATAGCATAGGCCAACGAAAAAAAAATGTAAAACGTTGTCTTACAAATAATGATGTGAACTGTATAGCGCTTGTTTACTACGCAAAAACCAGGCATTTTTTTGTCACTATAAATGTGTAAGGAATGGTTCAAGACTCAAAAAAACATTTTAATGAGTTTTTATGTTATTTACACTTGCGGCATCATAAAAGTGGTACACAATACTTTTTGTTGGAATATCTTGGTCTATTTTTACAAACCAAGACACATGTTGTATTTTGTTGAAACTGTTATGTCATTCAAGGCCAACACAAAAAAGAGGCCACGACCCTGAAAAAATCAGCTGTTCTCCCGGGGCTGAATTTTACATTGGGTCTTATGGGAGGTCAGACGTTTTTTATGATATTTTCAAAATGGCACTACAGAGTTCCGCAAAATTTCAGTGAAATATTCTCAGACACCATCCCGATATTCCACCAAAGATTTGTAAGGAAGCAACATGATTAAAAGGTTAAAATCTTCAAGATTTAGCATTCCTTATTTTGAATTCAAATTACCCGCCGTGTACCACATGCCAACTGTTATATTTGACATTGTTATATGTGATTGTCACATTCGCTTCTGCTTTAAACTTAATTTTTGTGTGAGCTAATGCAGCGGCTATGAAAAATTGGGGCTTACTATACATTTAAAAAAAATTGTTCTGCCAGAATAAAGTAAAAACAATCTCAAAAACGGATTTATTTAAAAAAAAATCAAATATCCATGAACCGTCATTCCAACTTCAATATTTTAAAGACAATCAGCTGTGCCGTAACGTGACCATCAAAAAAAAAATCAGCCCCGGATGTGACGTCAACAAAGTAGAGGATCGTGGCCCGTCCATTTTGATAGCCCTGTGTCATTTTGTATTCCATTCTGACAAATAAATAAAAACATGCCAAAATGTAATCCGGTAGTTAACCATGCAATTCCAAAAATACCTATATTTATCTCGTACCACTTTTATGATGCCGATAGTGTACTCCCCGGTCATTGTGGGCAAAGGGCCACTTTCTTACCTAGCACTTAAGTTTAACTTAGCTTGACTTAAGGACTTGCAGATGCTGTTATAGTTTAGTTTATTTATTGATAAAATAGTACACAATAAGTGTTATTGCAAGTCAAATATAGTTCCACTTAAGCTAACATTTCTTCCACTTAGTGTAAGTGCTATAATTTCTACCACTTAAGGCGACAAATTCGATTCAGCCAATTTTTTAAGTAAAAGACAACAAGGCAAAATATTTAAATATCAGTCAATAGGTGGCACTACATATTAGAGTCCTAAATTGTGGGCCTTACTAAAATTTTAGGGATGACAAAAAAACCACATTCTGAGTTTGACACAAGTGGGCGGCTAGTTTTCCAATAGCAACAGAAGAAATAAAGGAATAGAGTAAATAACAAAGCCTATTTTTCTGTCAAAAACCAGGGGATGACATTTCATCTTATAAATAACAATAGAAAAAAGTGTTTATTTACTGTGATAGAAAATACCGATAATCCCGAAGAAGACTTAGCCACAATATGATGGAACACATAATGTTACTATGAGCCTGCCTCCAAATACATCCAGAGCAAAATATATTTAAAAACCTTCTGATATCATTGATCCAGAATATGAAAACGAAAATCTCCTGATCCACAGATGCTGCACAGGATAAGAAGTAAAGTTTTCGGCAATCATTGTAAATTAAATATAATAAATGGGTTGTTTTTATTGTGGTACATTATTTTTGTTTCCACAACCTCGTAGAAAAAAATATTTTACCTACATACTTAACGAATGTGTGTGCGTCTTCCGCACTGGTTAGGTAAATTACTATTTCCTGCGACCACATGTGAAAATGTTGGATTTTACACGATTTGCATCCCCAGAAAACATTAAATTTCATCCGGGTACAGAAATTTTTTCGCACATGTGTGACAAGTACTTTCAGTACTTCGGCACAAAGTGTTTAACTGTCAGAATACTTTTTCGCGCATGTGTTGCAAACTACTTTTCCACACGTGCGGAAAAGCAGTTTCATTTGATTTACGCAAAATTAAACACCAATTTTTTCAAAAATTAGTATAGTTCAACAGTGTTCGTAGGAAAAATAGTGTCCATAACTCGACGGAAAGTAACACGCTCGTGTGAAATTTGTCACTTTCTTCTCTTGTTATGTAATGAATAAATAAATAAATGAAAAGGGCTTTATTTTCAACTCAGCGAAGTTAAGCACAAGCTTCTGTTAACTGAGCAATATACTAATTATCAAAAACTATCTTATAAATTGGTTCGTAATCCCGTGATTTTGTTTGTTACGCTATGGCCAGCCCTTAAAAAAATGTATTGTAAAAAATTGTATGTCTTTAAATACCTACTTTTAATCATTTAACTTATATTAAACGACATTTTATTTTTTCAAAAAATCTGAAAATAACGTGAAAATCCGGGTCACGTGATCTTAGTTAAATTTTCTCAATCGAATTGACTTGCCCCCGGTATATGGGGGTGGCGCTTCAGTCAGGAGGTTGACGGCTCTTGTCTGATTTGGTGTCCTGCAGCAAGTATAAAATTGAGCACGCTTTTGTAAATCCTAATCGATCTCTTCTATAAAAAACTAGTTGAAACATTATTTCTGTTCATATGCAAAATTTTTTTTAAATCTTCAAACGTATCTTGTTAGATTTTTGATTTTCTTTTGTACATTTCCAAAAAATACAAAAGTCGAAACAATTTCGCTACAGTTTTCTATAACACAACTAGGCTACTGAAATGCCAAACATTGTTTTGAAATATTTGTTGTGTTTTAGCCATAACTTTTTTTTTATTTTTTGAATAACTGCTAAGATACGTTTGTTAAAAATGTTTTAAAAAACAACCCCTCAAAATTTCGACGCGTTCCGCTTTTTCGTTTTCTATTTCTATTAGAACAATGATTTGGCCAAAAAATGCGATATCAGTGTTGTCAAATGGTAAGTTTTCGGACGAAGTTTGCCCCCTTAAGTGTAAGTTTTAAGTTTTTTTTTAATTTCGGTAGCATTTTTAGCAAAAAAAAAATGCTCTTACCCCAGTTTGAAAAAAAATCTTGTTTTATATTTCTTCAAAATATTAACTTTAAAAAAATTACGAATTATAAAGAAAAACAAAAATTGTAAAGCTGGATTCGTAGCCTCGTAAGGTAGGTGGGGTAAGAAATAAAAATGGTTAATTTTTTACTTTTTTTACTGCTTATAATTCTTACTATTAACTACAAACATCAGCATGTTTTAAGGATAGTTTATTTTTTCTTGTGTCTTACTTCTTATGTGTTACTGCTTACTTTACAGAACTATAAATCCAGCTTTATATATTTTGTCAATTCTTCCTAGTAGTTTAGATGAGTGGTCGAGTACTGGCTTAGTCAAGTCAACATTATAGTTTAGTAAATAGAACTGTAATAATATATTCTATTTTTGTAGTCCAGTAACAGCCTCAACCATCAAGACAACCGACTAGTTTTGTACCAACTTAACAGTCTTACTACTCGACTTGCTATTAAAGTTTTCAACTAAAACATTGGCCTAGTTTAAATCTCTGTTTTATCTCGAGTTGATATAGCAAACTTTACTAATTAACTAAACTGTGTCGATAAGACTACTCTAAAATTGGTATAAGGAATATATTTAAAAATCTTCTACTGAACACTGTCTCATTAATTGTTTAACCCTGGGATACACCGTAACAAGGCTTGCCTAATCCATTCACCCTCTTTGTTGTTTTGTATGTGAGCAACAAGACACATATACGCGCTTAAGTGCTTACGGTGCATATGGGGGTTAGTTAAAGAAAAAATAATTACATCAAATATCTAACTCAAAAAAATAAACTTTAAAAAACATATTTTATTTTTTTTTTAAACTGATAAATAAATCAAAATAAAAGAAACTTAAATATTTAATCACTTTTATTAACTAGATAGAACAAATATTGTTAAAAATGAGTAAAATCTTATGATAAAAAAATATATGAATAAATAAACAAACAAGGCCAGAAAATTGTCAATTACATTGCATTACATTATCATTCTAAGCTAAAAAATAAATGATACGCTGACAAGAGCTATGACTAAAGTAGAAAAAGATATCGCACAAAAAGATAAAAAGAGAGAAAATTGTATATCAGAAGAAATAAAGAGACTGATGGAAAAAAGACGGAACCTCAAGAAAGAAGGAAAAAGAACACCTATAGAATACACAGAAATAAATAAAACTATAAGCAAAATGATAAAAGAAAATAAAAGAAAGAGCCAAGAAATAAAAGTTGAGAGAGTTATAGAAAATAACAGAAATATGAAATGTCTAAGGCCGACTGTAGGTAGATATGAAATTATTAAAATATAGAATAAGGGAATCATCGCGAGAAACCATAGAGAAACTCCAAACAAAACTAAAGAACATAAAATCAGAGCTCCAACCTGAATTAAGCAAAAATAACAAATCACAGAATAACGGCAGAAATGCTCAAGTACGGTGGTAAAGCTGTAGTTAATACCCTCCATATTTTCCTGAATAAAATACTAAAAGAAAAAAATAATCCCAAAACAACTGGACAGAATCCAGAACCCTTATTCTACACAAGAAAGGCAATAGAGTAGACCTAAAAAACTATCGACCTATAACACTCCTCAATGTAATTTATTTTTTTGTAATAAATTAAAAATGTGTTATACATTAGAAATAAAATTTCGGACTTCCATTGTCTTTATTTATTTTAAAACACGACGTTTCGGTTAGTAAGTATCTCTAACCGTTATCAAGTGTAAACTAAACAATCTAGTCTCTAGGCTACTACTTATAGTACTTGGTGTGCAGTCAGGTGTGACGGCCCGCCCCCTTTTTAATCCTAAGACGCCTGTTTTCCTTAAGGAGTGGTTTCCATACGTTTGGTATGTCCGTGCTTGGTTGACTAAAAACTTCTTTATTCTGCATTATATACGCAGCTTCAATAAACTTTCGTTTTCGCCAATGCGACTCCTTATGTAAAACTTTAGCTTCTGACCACTGAATCCTGTGATCATTTGACCATGCATGATCTGCTAAACCGGATTTTTCAATATCCCCTAATTGGGTACTTTTTAGATGTTCATTTACTCTAACCTGAAGAGGGCGTTTCGTTTCACCTACATATGATTTACCACACTCACACGGGATTTGGTAAATGCATTCCTTATTATTTGAGGGATTGTCTGGTTTTGTTTTAGTTACAAAACTTCTTATCGTATTTCCCGAAGAAAATACTGTTTTTATATTATAGTGTTTAGCTATTCGTCTTATGTTTTCTGAAATCCCTTGAACATATGGAATGTTAATAACACCTAACGGATTATTATTTTGAGAATTTGGTACATTTAGTTTGTTTTTAATTTTAAATATCGTTGAGATTATTAATTTCTCGGAATAACCATTCTGTTGTAAGTCCTTTTTAATGTTCTTCATTTCTGTGGTTAATTCTTCATTATTACTACAAATATTTACGGCTCTTAAACAATTATATTGGCAAATCGCCCATTTTGCGATCAGAAATTTTAACACACCCAAAGGCGATCTCATGCTTTCAGACGTTGATTCTTTACGTCTAATTTGAGTTATCATACCTTTGACAGTGGGAAAGAAGAATTTAGAGATCGGTTGGATGACTTGGTCGAGTTAATACCTGAGTGTCTCTCGTTCTTGTATTGAGACACCGCGGTCCGCATAGATAGAGGTTTTCCGAAAATTTATGTGTGGCTTCGGTGGTTCAGTGGTAGAATGTTTGCCTAGATAGCAAGAGATCCCGGGTTCGATCCCCGGCCGAAGCAGAAAACTTTTTTCTTATTTTTCTTTCTTTAATTTCACTTGTTGTTTATAGTTTTAGGTCCTTGCATTATTTGCAATTTTGGTATTTGATAATTATATTGGCAAATCGCCCATTTTGCGATCAGAAATTTTAACACACCCAAAGGCGATCTCATGCTTTCAGACGTTGATTCTTTACGTCTAATTTGAGTTATCATACCTTTGACAGTGGGAAAGAAGAATTTAGAGATCGGTTGGATGACTTGGTCGAGTTAATACCTGAGTGTCTCTCGTTCTTGTATTGAGACACCGCGGTCCGCATAGATAGAGGTTTTCCGAAAATTTATGTGTGGCTTCGGTGGTTCAGTGGTAGAATGTTTGCCTAGATAGCAAGAGATCCCGGGTTCGATCCCCGGCCGAAGCAGAAAACTTTTTTCTTATTTTTCTTTCTTTAATTTCACTTGTTGTTTATAGTTTTAGGTCCTTGCATTATTTGCAATTTTGGTATTTGATAATTATATTGGCAAATCGCCCATTTTGCGATCAGAAATTTTAACACACCCAAAGGCGATCTCATGCTTTCAGACGTTGATTCTTTACGTCTAATTTGAGTTATCATACCTTTGACAGTGGGAAAGAAGAATTTAGAGATCGGTTGGATGACTTGGTCGAGTTAATACCTGAGTGTCTCTCGTTCTTGTATTGAGACACCGCGGTCCGCATAGATAGAGGTTTTCCGAAAATTTATGTGTGGCTTCGGTGGTTCAGTGGTAGAATGTTTGCCTAGATAGCAAGAGATCCCGGGTTCGATCCCCGGCCGAAGCAGAAAACTTTTTTCTTATTTTTCTTTCTTTAATTTCACTTGTTGTTTATAGTTTTAGGTCCTTGCATTATTTGCAATTTTGGTATTTGATAATTATATTGGCAAATCGCCCATTTTGCGATCAGAAATTTTAACACACCCAAAGGCGATCTCATGCTTTTAGACGTTGATTCTTTACGTCTAATTTGAGTTATCATACCTTTGACAGTGGGAAAGAAGAATTTAGAGATCGGTTGGATGACTTGGTCGAGTTAATACCTGAGTGTCTCTCGTTCTTGTATTGAGACACCGCGGTCCGCATAGATAGAGGTTTTCCGAAAATTTATGTGTGGCTTCGGTGGTTCAGTGGTAGAATGTTTGCCTAGATAGCAAGAGATCCCGGGTTCGATCCCCGGCCGAAGCAGAAAACTTTTTTCTTATTTTTCTTTCTTTAATTTCACTTGTTGTTTATAGTTTTAGGTCCTTGCATTATTTGCAATTTTGGTATTTGATAGTCTAATCATTCTGTTGCAACAAAACAAGGAGTTATAAGAAGTTTGTATTTAAGAGCCGTAAATATTTGTAGTAATAATGAAGAATTAACCACAGAAATTAAGAACATTAAAAAGGACTTACAACAGAATGGTTATTCCGAGAAATTAATAATCTCAACGATATTTAAAATTAAAAACAAACTAAATGTACCAAATTCTCAAAATAATAATCCGTTAGGTGTTATTAACATTCCATATGTTCAAGGGATTTCAGAAAACATAAGACGAATAGCTAAACACTATAATATAAAAACAGTATTTTCTTCGGGAAATGCGATAAGAAGTTTTGTAACTAAAACAAAACCAGACAATCCCTCAAATAATAAGGAATGCATTTACCAAATCCCGTGTGAGTGTGGTAAATCATATGTAGTTGAAACGAAACGCCCTCTTCAGGTTAGAGTAAATGAACATCTAAAAAGTACCCAATTAGGGGATATTGAAAAATCCGGTTTAGCAGATCATGCATGGTCAAATGATCACAGGATTCAGTGGTCAGAAGCTAAAGTTTTACATAAGGAGTCGCATTGGCGAAAACGAAAGTTTATTGAAGCTGCGTATATAATGCAGAATAAAGAAGTTTTCAGTCAACCAAGCACGGACATACCAAACGTATGGAAACCACTCCTTAAGGAAAACATGCGTCTTAGGATTAAAAAGGGGGCGGGCCGTCACACCTGACTGCACACCAAGTACTATAAGTAGTAGCCTAGAGACTAGATTGTTTAGTTTACACTTGATAACGGTTAGAGATACTTACTAACCGAAACGTCGTGTTTTAAAATAAATAAAGACAATGGAAGTCCGAAATTTTATTTCTACACAATCATTGTCTACGAGTTTCAAACAAAGATGTTATACATTATTAAAAATATCTCATACGTTACAAGAAATGCCAGGGATTTCAGGCATGGATGCTTTTACGGAGAAGTACAACGTACAGAGAAGGTTATGTATGATGATCGTTAAATAAACCGACACGTAACAAACTAAAAAGGGAGACTTTTTATTGACCGATTCCCAGGATCTATAATATATTCACTTTATTATATATCATTTTATTTTTTGAGATTTTTACAATTATTTTTATTGTAATTATAGTAAGTAATCATAGATATACTTTTCAAATTATTTCTTTTCTGACGTGTTCCATTTTATTTGTAAATAATCAAAGAAAAATAAAAACTTATTATTTTCCAATATAGTGCCGACTTAATCTAGGACACCCTGTATCCCGGTCGAGTCTTAAGATCGATTTCAAATAAAGTCGATTTTAGCGCTTTACGAGGGTCGTACTCGTATAAACAAAGTAAATGTCCTGAAGTCTTTTAAACGCTTCGAAAAATGAAATTGGCCCCATTAGTTTCGGTTTCTGAAAGTAAGGGATGTTATTGACTAATAAATAATAATAAGTGAACGCATCCAGTAGCAAAAAGAAAACATTTTGCAGAAATGCACACGCAATAATTTTTCTGATGATGACTGGTTGTAATTAAATTAATATTTGTTTTTCAACACTATCGAAACAAACGAAAAGCTCTTTTATTAACATATTACGCTTTCTTGATTTGCAGTTTAAGCCTAAGAGGAAATTATTTCCAGGTTACATAAATTAAAATTAATTTATAAACCAACAGTGCACCTAAGGGGTCATCCCTAAATTAGTTAACGGTTAAGCGCCTGTTTATCAATGGGGGGTAACTCGTCGTGTTAGCTAGCCTTGGGTCAAGTCGAACATTGAGGTAACCCGCGAGTTAAATTGAAAAGTGTTTATCCGCGCCTTTACAAACCAGAGCTCAGAAACTCGCAGGTTGGCAATACTGATAATAATTAACCATCTAAGTTTTCCCTTCTTATTTAATTGAGCTTATAGTCATGTTTTTTGTATTTTTGGTTTTGGGTGTGTTGTGAAAAAATTGATTTGGAAAAACTTATTCACCTTCTTTAGTTATTGTACTCTCACCAGTACGTATACACATACTATGTATGATTAAAATTGTTTAGCTACACATAAAAATCAGCATGTAGCCCCAAATTTGTAAATTGTTTTTGTTGTACTGAAGTCTTTATAGTATAAAATTTGCTAATAAAAATATGCATCTATAGGCAGCTATCTGCTTAATAAAGCTAGATTTATACATTACATAATTTAGGAAAAATTCTGCATTTTTTAGGTTTATTTTTAAATTAATAAACTTATTTGTTTTTGTTTCAGGTCATGTCTTTACAAGCAAACAAACAAACTTCTCTAAACTTGGTCATTTTAATGAAGAAATATCAACTCGGCAAATCAACAAGAACTAATAGCTAGTAGTTTCTAGCAGATCTGTTTGGGGGCTAGCTTTCCTGTGATGTCGTGGTGATTACCAGGAATAAACTGCACAATTATTTTGGACTGTATCTCATTTATTTAAATATAAAATAACGTAAAACAAATTTTGCTTGTCACAACAAGATGTCATGCTATGGAAGTGATTTTACATGCCTAAAAGCGGCGTTGCCGTATTGCAATATTAGATTTCCTAACAACATCAAACTGTTATCCTGGAATGAATGACAAAAACATTATGCAGAGCAAGAGGCTTCCTTACTGACCAGTAGGTTTTTAAAGATCTTTGCACTTTGCGATATATTTATTCTGTAGCATATGTTTTTTAAATATAAAAGTTTTTCACCATGTAAGGGCAGAGATTGAATCTGGGGATTAGTTGCTATTTTTACCAATAGATGCCGCTTATAATGATCGTGTTAGGTGACCCTACTATAAACGTGTTGCAGTGACTCTACTGTTTCGAACCGTGCCGGCCGTATTCGGAACACTGTGCGGAACACAAACACCATTCGAACTCGCCCTCGGACTGAACCGAAGTTGTTTATCTATGCTCGCCCTGTCCGCCCTTTTCTGTCATGAGGACAGACTAACAGCCTTTTATAATTTTTTGAAAATTTTTAGCTGTTTTCATAGATTTTATTTGTTTTGTGATTTTTTCGGATATTTTTGTGCGCTTTTATAGGTTACTTCCGAGGGGTGATCAGCTAAAACAAATTTGTACAGGACTTTAATAAATTTTTGGTCCTGTATAGTCCTGTACATGTCCTGTACAAGTCCTGTATAGTGCTGCTTGTGGGGTTATGTATAGTCGTGCGGTTGAAAAGGCGCCCATAAAAAAATTTGCGACCAAAAAAAAGGTCATCACATATTAAATCTCGTATTTCTTAGAGAGCCGATTTGCCTTTGCCGGCCTTCTTAGTACTTAATCATGCTTAGGGCACCCCTTAGGCGCCAGTACCCTCGGGCTCTTGTTTAGTCCTGTGGAGTCCTGTGAAAGTCCTGTAGGGTTCTGTGGAGTCCTGTGGAAGTCCTGTGGGGTCCTGTAGAAAAATTTGTACACCTACTGTGGGCAGCTGATCACCCCTCGAAAAAAACATTGAGTGTAACCCAAGGCCAAACCCCTCCCCCCCTAGAGCGTTAGGTAACTTAAGGACAGGTCCTTAGGGTCCCAGTCTGACACTGGATTTTTATAATAAAAGCATTTCACTTACTTATTTCATAGATGTTGACGTGAAAACACTATTTTCACAAATTCGTTAAAAAATAACCAGCGTCAATAAAGCGCACCAAAATCTCTGAAGTAATCGAGGGGTGATCAGCTGCCACAGTAGGTGTACAAATTTTGTCTACAGGACCATACAAGACTGCACAGGACAATATACAGGACTCTAAAATACACTACAGGACCAAGATTTTATTTTAAAATCCTGTAGGATGGTGTTCAAATTTGGCTCAGCTGATTACCCCTTGGAGCAAAGTAGGTTAGAACAAAAATTAAGATGTTGATGTTTGCCTATGGCTATTTTGGATGGATTTAATGCGCTTTGATTGAATTGGGTTGTTTTTACTATAGATTGACAAAAAAGCAAAACATTTTTATATTTAGTCCCATAATCAAAAAAAGTGGATTTAATGCATTTTGGTCAGTTGCTTCTCAATTGCTCTTTAACATTTTGTTCCATATTATAGTATCTTGTTTTTTCATCAAATGTTTAACTTTTAAAAATTAAAACCTGGATAGATTTTGTTTTCCTAGATTTCGTACTTTCATTTCATGTTAGGATACAAAGAATTTTGTATGCATAACATTTTTCTTTACTGAATAAATATGGTCTTCTTCCTTTTGTACTTCTAATCAAAGATTTAATATCTTAATTTTTTGACAAGCAGAATTTTTTATAAGGAGTGATGTTTTTCGTGAAATTAAAAATAAAGATTTTCTCCTCTTATTAATCACATCTTTCTCAATTTGATAACACTCTCTAGATCTAATCAAAAATTTTATTATGGTAATCTACATTTTTTAACAAGCAGAATTTTTTATAAATAGTGAGTTTTTTTCGTAAAATCAAAAATAAAAGATTTTTTACTCTTGTCAACTCCATCCGGGGACACACTGTATATATATATATATATATATATATATATATATATATATAATGGAAGACAACAGTTTAATGCAGGACAGCACAAGGTATTTTACAGGAAATTTTATATCGCAGGACAGAACTTGCAAATACAGGACCATCCTGCCTAATACAGGATAAAAATCACCCTAGTAAACCTGACCTAAACTAATAAAACTAGCCACCTCAAAAAAAGTAATTAACAAGTTCTTTATCTCTACGCTCTTATTATGCTGTGTTCAATGAAAATGCCAGAATCCTTACGTCTATTGCATTTTCATTAAGCATGGCAGTACTGGCATTTATTCTATTTTTCTGTTTATTTCACACAAAGGAAAACTAGCTTCTAAAATTGTAATAAAATTGGACATTCCTTGACAGGCCACCAGTACAGTGAAAGTATCAGTGTCTTGGCCACACAAAACTTGGATGGCTTTTTTGTAGTAAGATACTTTCGCATACCCTTCAGCTATGGAAAGTTTATCACTGTAGTTATGTGCATGTGCAGTGAAGGTCTCCGATAAGACTACGATTCCCTACAGGCTACGATCTCTTACAAAAATATATGTATGTATCTCAATGAAATTCAAGATGTTTGTTATGTGCTTGCACTCACGCATTATCATAATTTCGTTTTGTTTTTTAAAATGATGAAAAAATAAATTTTAATCCAACAATAACAAATTTTTGAGGTTACCGTCGAGAAAACAGCTGGCTAACATGAATATCTTTGGTGTTCCAGGATACGAATCGAACTGACCCAGGCTGAACGAATCGATTTCCAAATCACGTGACATCCATTCTGAGACACGCAGCGCCTCTAGTAATAACCCATTGAACTACACTTTCAATGGTTATAACGATTTTGAAAATCTTTTTACAATCCCCGAATGAACTCTCTTATAAGAAAACAAAACGATAATGTTTTTTATTATATGAAAGGATTTGTCAAATTGTCAACCGTATCCAATGGATTTTTTAAAATATTTTGTATATAATAAGAAAATAAAAAAAACGCAAAAAAATAATTGCAGTTTCCTGTAGTTTCGACGATGCCAGTGAAAAGAGAAGGCGTTGCCAACTCCTCTTTTTTTGGTCGTATTTTTTTGTTTTTTTTTTTGGAGAATAAGAGTAACTATCAAAAAACTGTCTCAATACGGTTGTTAGAAACCTTTTGAAAATCAATCCTGCAAAATTTCAACGATGGTCGTAATCCCGTTTTCTTGTTTATTCGGGAAAAAGATTGGGCCAAAAATGTTGCCAGTTGGTAGCTTTTATATTAGAAATGGGGATTTTTTCACTTTCGACATGCGGTCTTGTTTATTTTATTTTGATCTTACTCTATAACTTAATTGTTGATTATTTCTAATTCCTAAAATACTGTCGTATAGGCACCGCCAAATAAAAATTCAAAAAACAGTGCTTTAAATACATTCACTTTTTATTTTGCTTTTAAAACTATATACTTAAATACACTGTTGGCGGGTGGGATATTTATTGGGTTATTCATGGAGTGCTATTTTTTTTGAACTGTAAACTTCTTTAGGCGCGTTTAGCAGTTTTTGTGGGTAGTGAAATGAACTGAGCCGTCAGGTTCGGCTATGTAACGCTCATTCGGGTGAAATCGGCTCGAGTCGACTAACTGTGAGAAACATTCAGCGAGCGATATGATGATGCAGATGAAGACCAGTACACAGAAGAGTTCGGTTCGGTCCGCTTTGCAGAATATACTATAGGCCAGTATTATTAATTTTGCCTTGTTGAAGTTTACACTTCTGCCGTCTGGTCTTAAGCACACACAATTTTTTTATTTATACTGGGACTCTCCATTCAATCAGGATCAATCGCCCAGTTTCGAAAAGTTAGAGCAAGGTTAAAGCATTTTCAACAATCACAAACAACCAAGTACCTAGCTAGGAATCGAACCCGGACCGCCGCGCCGGTGTGTGAAGCAAATGTTGTTACCACTACAGTACGGACGACGTGCTATTCTTTTAAACATTATTAGGCTCTAAGGTTGTCACCTGTCAGAACTTTGACCCAGGGTTATCCCTAACTCATGGCGTAACCCTCTATTGATAAACCGGCCCTAAGAAGGGGTGAGGGGGTTTAGCCTTGTATTACCCAATTTTTTTTTAATGTTTTTTTTGTGAAAATCTGTTACGAAGGGTAGAGGTAAAATATCTTGAACTTTTACGTACGTAATTTGTAATGTTCATCAATGTGTAATGTGTTGGTCAAATCTAGAGTGTAGCAAAATTTTTCTAACGATTTTAATTATAATTACTTCGTTCGAATTTCAATTATATTTCACTATAAATTCTTCCCTTGCTATTAACTTGATGACTATATTACTGATTCGAACAACTGCCACATTTTTGTCCCTCAAAATCAAGATGTAGAATATTAAGATCAAAATTTACAGCACGTGTCTCCTCCTCGAATCTTCGCACACTGAAAGGGATCGTGAGGCCATACGCTCCATAGAAGACGTAAAATATTGAACACAATGTACCTACAACATTGGTGTAATGACAATTTCAATTTAAAATTAATAAAGTAGGTAAGTTTAATCTAACCAATATTTTTTTATGAAACTAAAAATATTTAAAGAGCTTAAGGTTGTTAAAATCGGGGGTTTCATCACATCAAGTAGCTTTTTAAGTCCAATTAATCATTATCAATGATTACCCAACAAGTCGTTCTGTAGTAATTGTCAAGCAATCCCAACATAATTAGCTGAGTTTTTAAGCCCATCACACACAAAAATGCATAGCGCATAGCATGGCATAGCATAATCTCCGACCAATCACCTATCGCCCAGAAGACGCCATATGGGTTTTGCATAGGAATTTCCACAAGGTTGAACTTTTTATGGAGAATTCATATGTTTTCTTATGGTCAGCCAATAGAGTGTATCAAAATAATTCACGTGATCAAAAAAACAGAGAAGAAGAAAGGAAAACCACGACAATCTAAAAGAAAATATTTTTATCCCAGTATTTTAACTCTTTTTATTTAAGAAGTTTTTATATTTTTTGGTAGTCCAGTGGTGTATATATTGAATTTTTTGGATAGATGGAACTTCAATTTCAAATATTTCTTCGTTATCCATCTCAAAAATATTTCATCGTTTTCCATCTCACTCACAGTGCAAAAAAAGACAAACCCGACAAAAACACCTTCGAAATCAGAAAACTTAGGTTAAGGGACACATTTATGCAATACTCGTGTGAGGGACATTTCCATAAGAGCAGCCATGCTATGCTATGCACCATTATGCGCTATGCATTTTTGTGTGTGATGGGCTTTACGCTTTGTTCTTCAATTTTCTGGCTTTAACTTTTAGAGGAAAAAAGTAGTAAGTAAATCACATTAAACAAACAGTGTTTGAACGGGTCACTTTTGGATGAAACAGTTAGGATGAGTGTACCTGTAAATGACTCTGAACTTTGAGTTATGAAATAAGCTTCATGATTTTGACGTATCTGGCTAAAAATTGTATAATATGTAGATTAAACTAATTTGAATATAATATCAGAGTTGATTTACTGGGTGTTGTTCATCTACTAGTGCATTTAACTGTGAACGCTTGTTGGTTTCCATTAGATCATCGAAGCGACATGGTGCAAGAGAAATAAATTTTTTTGCTCAAGAGCCGTAAAAACTTTTTGGTTAAGAAAACAATTCCTTTAATTTTAATTTTGTATCTGTCAGCTATAATAGCCAACTAAATTAGGGCCGAGGCAAAGATTTGGCCTGGAATAGGGCACAAGGTTTTCCATTTTTCTTTTGTTTTCTAGTTCTTGACCTATTTAGGCAAAATTTACATATCTACACGTTTTGTTCCAGTAGAATATTGAGATTTTAATTTTAATAAGAAAAAAGATGCCCAAAAATGCATTTTGGGAGTGTTTTGGAAAATCGGGAAGCTCCCTTTTTAATCGAAAGGTTTTCCCACGCCATTATTAGTTACACCCAAATACGTTAGAGCATGACTACGGGACATACTCATAAATTCTTACAAGAGATGCTGGAAGCCAGAACCCCTATTAATTCTTACCGATCTTTTTTGGGTAGACAGGATTTTGGTTACTGCGCATGCGTCAGTTTTGGTGGTTTTGGAACATACTCCGCTACGTTATTACATTATTTGACAATTTGTAAAAAATTTAAGGTGATGTCTATTTTTGGTTTTTAAACAGTTGATCGGGTGGAAATTTATTAAATTACGGATTAAATTTGTAATTTTTCTAAAAATGAATCATATCAAAAACATTTCATGTAAAAAAAGGGGTATTCCGTAAAAAGAATTGAGATAAAAGTAAAGCCAAGTTCTCAAATACAAATTTCAAAATGAATGGTTCTTACCAGTTTGGAAATGTTTTTTTAAACTTTGCTACATGTAAATAAATAGCCTAGAAAACAAATATAAAAAAAATTAACAAAATAAAAAAACCGTCTTTAAACTGCATCAAAAATAAATTTTGTGGTGAGACCCCTGCATTTTTTTTACAAGAAGGATGCAATAGGCATACCATAATTAAGCTTGTAGACCTATAAGATTACACAGAAACTTTTACCTCGATATGCCCAAGACTTTATGAATAACAAGGGTTTAAAGAAATCAAGTCAGTGCTAAAAAAGACGATATTAGGCATTAAAAAAAATGTATAACTCAAAAACTAGACTGCTAAAATTTTGCATTTTTACTTCTTTCTATTTAGTAAAGAATTTGACCAAAAATTATTAAAATCAAAAGTGACAAGGTTCAAACCATTGGTTGATTTGATATGGACTTATCCTATAGTTTTATCATGTTTCCTATCAGTCTGCCATTTCTGGAAGTGGGCAATGTTACTTTTACATAACTTTAAATGTATAGGAGAGCGGAGTAAATTAGAATTTTGGGGTTTTTTGATTTTTTTCCAGGGGTTTGGTCATAATTTCCATCAGTCTGCCAAATTTCAGCTATGCTACAAAGCTGGTCTGGAAGTACAGTAGAATATTGATGATCTATACATGAGTGAGTGAGTGAGTGAGTGAGTGGTCCATGCAACTTGGAGGGGTTGTTAACTTTATGAAGATCTACGACTGTGCAAAGTTTGAAATTCGTAGCTTATTCCGAAGTAGAGTTTTAGATAGGTCAAATATGGGCTGAAATGTTTCAAGAAAAGATTTTACGGCAGCGCGAACTTGGCGAGGCACCGCCGTGCCGTCAGATTGTACAGATTTATTGTGGACACCATAAAGAGTGTTTAATGGCATCTATAAACAACTCTTAACTTTATTAACAAATTATAAAGAAAAATACAACTGCTTATCTATGAAATGGTACTTACACGACGTTTCCGTTAGTAAGTATCTCTAACCGTTTTCAGGTGTAAACTAAACAATCCAGTCTACAGAACAGGCTACTACATATACTATTAGGTGTGTTGTCAGGTGTGACGGCCCACCCCCTTTTTAATCCTAAGACGCTTGTGTTCCTGAAGGAGTGGTTTCCATATGTTTGGTATGTCCGTGCTTGGTTGACTGAAAACTTGTTTATTCTGCATTATAAACGCAGCTTCAATAAACTTTCGTTTTCGCCAATGTGACTCCTTATCCTAAAACTTTAGCTTCTGATCATTGAATCCTGTGATCATCAGACTACTTGCTACAAAATACGGAGTCAAAAGAAGTTTGTCAAATGATCACAGGATTCAATAGTCAGAATAAAGTTTTGCATAAGGAGTCGCATTGGCGAAAACGAAAGTTTATTAAAGCTGCGTTTATAATGCAGAATAAAGAAGTTTTCAGTCAACCAAGCACGGACATACCAAACATATGGAAACCACTTCTTAAGGAGAACAAGTGCCTTAAGGAAAACAAACGTTTAGAGATACTTACTAAGAAATAATTTCTAATTTTGACGTGACCGATATTAGTGGAACCGCGGACGGAGAGTAGACACCCTATAGACATGGGCGCACCCAGGGGCCCGCCCCCCCCCCAAGCCTAAGATTTTTGTATATATTTTCCACATATTTCATGAATACACACAAAAAATAGCATGAAATACGACATCATAAGGTCTCGGGGCCCCCCCAAGACATATTCCTGGGTGCGCTACTGCTATAGATAATACAGGCTGTAGGATATATTTTTATGCAGTGTAAACTCTAGCATGTGTTCCTTCCACCTGTCCTTTGTTATAAGCAGTGGCTGAAGCACACCTGCCTTGTCGCGTGCGCGTATTCATTCAACGGTTCAGGTTTACCGGTTAAGAATACATGGACCATTTTTTATTCACAAATAATAATCTACTGAGGTAGGATTGACTGCCTTTCTGAGTCTGTCATAAAAAAGGCCCATGCAGTCCGTGTTTGTTTGGGTTTAGGTCTTTTAGGGAAACCTATCTACAAAGTTTGGTGTTTTTTTACAGGCACGTAGCCAGAAAATTGATTTGGGAAAGGGATGGTCCGGAATTTCAAAATACAAAGCATTCCCTTTTTATTTTGTTTGGTATTTTTAGTTTTACTGATTTATTTATTCTTTTGGAGGATTTAGGGGAGGGGGCAGCGGCGTAGCGTGCCCGAAAGGGCGGGGGGGGGGGGGGGCGACAGCTAAAAAGGGCGCTGAAAACTGATGAAAAATCTTACGGCAAAAAAAAAACCAAAAGGTCAAAAAGGCGCCTCTCACAAATCTTGCGCCCAAAAAAAAAGAACCGCGCCGTAGAAATTTGAACCACGCCGTAGAAATAAAAAAAAAAAAAAACAAAAGGTCATCATATGTCAGGGGGCGGCCGATAAGTCACAAGGGCGCCTCTGACGAAATCTTGCAACTAAAAAAAAAGGTCTCATGTATGAGGGGGCGGCCGATACGACACAAGGGCGCCTCTCCCACCTATGGGGCGCCACTACCCTCGGGGCGGGGGGGGGGGGGCGACGAACCCCCCGCGCCCCCCCACGCTACGCCGCTGGGAGGGGGGTTACGTTACGTCATTGATCAGAATTTACAGAGGGGGAGGACTTGGGTGCGGATCGATACATTTTAATCTAGATTTTTGGGAAAAATTCAATTTTTAGAAGTGAATATTTAGTGGTTCTTGGGGGTGAAGGGGTTGGAACCCTAAGCCTCCCTCCTGCGTGCGCCCCTGTAACTTGCAATGTAGATATTTAGCTGAACTATTCACAATCGTACTCAAATCCTTTTGTTTATTTTGTATCTACACTTGTTATTAAAGTATTATTTTACACACAGCCTCTAATTTACCTGCGTAGATTTCATAAAAGCAAAAAATCTTTTTTACGTTTCAACATTTTTGTTCCGCCCGTTGAAGATTTTCTTTATACGATTTCATAAATATTTAAGTCACGGAGCTTGGATCCATTACATGTCTTTCATAAGAATATTATTATTATAACTTAAGTCATTTTTCTTGGACTAAAATTCGAAATTAAATTAAAGTGCGTCCAATTGTGTAAATACAGAACTAAGGCAGAATATATCATCAATCAAAATACAGCCAACTTAAAAAATATTGTGTGTGCTTACACGGCAGAAGTGTAAACTTCAACAAGGCGAATTTAATAATACTGGCCTTCATCTGCATCATCATATCGCTCGCTGAATGTTCCTCTCACAGTAAGTCGATTCGAGTCGAATTCACCCGAATGAGCGTTACATAGCCGAGCCTGACGGCTCAGTTCAATTCACTACCCACAAAAACTGCTAAACGCGCCTAAAGAAGTTTACACTTCAAAAATTGACGCCAGCAGACAGGTTAGACCAGGATTCTACTTGTTTTTCTCTGTCTCGGCTGGATATACTTAAAAGCCCCAAAAAACATCGAATTTGGCCCACCCTGTATAGTTTATTTAAAAAATTTTAAGACAACTTTGTTTTCGTTTGCTTATGTTATTCTTCTGATAACCAGCTATTAGCTGTCAAAAAGTTATCTTAAAATTAATGCAATGGACTGTAGGTATTTAAAAGTAGCGGGGAAGACTACTTACAAATGTCAAGAGAGTACTAGACAAGATTATCTTTTTATTTTAAAAATTTTGTTTTCTTTGTTTCGATCCTGTATAAACAGTATCTAATTCATCTAGAAATGCTGCTTGAGTGCTCCTTTGCGCACCTTTTGGTTTAAAAAGATTTTCCAAATTACCAAAAAATCCGGTAAATATTCTGCTCACTCTTAAATAAAAAAGTAATGCCTTCTCATGAGAGGTCAGTTTACAAAAAGTTAACGCCTTTCTAGCGTTTTATTTGTCATAGCACTGTATGCCGCAGTCCGGGATTAATGTCTCTCTTTGTGTGGGAGTGCCAATCCGGCCGGGGCAGACAGCAGGATCTCCTGAGAAAAGTAAGGCAGCCAAAATGGCGACGGGCGGCGAACGGACGAGACTGGCGCCCACTACACGTTGTGTATTATTATTGATCTAGTGCTAAATCTGCACCTGGGTCACCATGACAATACGTTATTATCACACAGACACTTCCCCTCTCGACCAACGCTCCTCTGACTACTACTGCTGTCCTGCGACAAGCATAACGAGAATCCTTATTTTTTCAACTCTCTATCTGTAGGTATTGGGCAAAGATTATAGATTATAATATATATTATTAAGATGGGCCACTCAAAATTAAATTATTATTATATACAGTGTGTCGAACGTACATAAGTTCGGGTAAGCAGTTCAAAGATGGCGCTACAAACATTTTCAAAAATCGCGCACGGGTGATATATTTAAATTTATTTAAATATACTAAGTGATTCAAAAATATATTTAATATAACTTAAAGATTATTTATATTCCATTATCTTTGGTTTATATTAAAAATTATTTTAAATATTTTAGGAAATCATTTTGGTGAAATGAATCCAAAATATCTTAACTACTACTTGTATTGAAAAGTCTTTATATTTTATATTTTAGATAATCATTTCAACGAAATACATAAAAAAACAACCCAATAACTACACATTTATTTTTAGCTCACACATATACTATACTATAGTAGTGTGAGCTATGGTGATCCTAATTTTTTCGAGAAAAAAAAAGTTGCTCCAATTTCAAAAATTTTTATATATCTTTGCGTTTCAGATGATTTTGAAACTTTTTTGTCGCGCCGTCTGTCTGTCTGTCTGTATGTCTGTCTGTAACGACCAACGCGCATAACTCAAAAACCGCTTGGCCGATTTTAATGAAATTTGGTACCTAGGCTGGGTCTTTGGTCGAGATGGTCCCATTTAAAAATGAACAACATCCACTGAACACTAGCCAAATAAAAGGGTGGGGGAAGATTTTAAAAATTAGAGTTTATGTGAAAATATGGCGTGTGTGATATCAAACGAAAGGTAATTGAGTATGGAGTTAAACAAAATATATTTGAATTTTTTTTCCGTCAAAAAGGGTGGGGGTAGATTTCAAAAATTAGAGTTTACGTGAAAATATGGCGTGTGTGATATCAAACGAAATGTAATTGAGTCCGGAGTTAAACAAAATACATTTTAGTTTTTGTTTTTTTAAGGGTGGGGGTAGATTTAAAAAATTTGAGTTTAAGTCAAAACATGGCTTGTGTGGTATCAAACAAAAGGTAATTTAGTCTGAAGTTGAATAAGATATATTTCAGGATTTAGTTTTTTTAGCTCGTACGTACACCATAACTAGTACCTAGTGTGAGCTTAGGGGCCCATATATTGGCAGAGTATTTATTTAGCTATGTTCAGTATCCACCAGTCAGGATTTTTTTTTACTGTAATATGTTTTTTATAATAAATCAATGTTAATTTAGGCACATGCTAGTCATTTTAAGCTAGGTTTACATTTAAAGAGTTTACTGGCGGAAAGTACTGGCAGCCACTAAACTAGCCAGCCCGTCAAGTCTTGGAAAGTACTTGCGGGACAGTAGCAAGTGCACTTTCTTGTAATTTACACATGGCAAGTTGGTGGGTGCCAGTACTTTCCGACAGTAGACACTCCAAATGTAAACGTAGCTTAAGGAATGTTTAACAAAAGTATCTGACTGTCGGTATCTCAATCACAGTTTTTTTTTATTTAGTTCAATAATTTCAGCTTAATTTAAATATTTTATGAACTAGATATCTATATCATAACAAAAACATTTCATGTAAAAAAAAGCCAAGTACGCGAAAGTAGTATTTCGTAAAAAGAATTGAGATAAATGTAAAGCCAAGTTCTCCAATACAAATTTCAAAATGAAAGGTTCTTACTACTTTGGAATTGTTTTTTAAACTGTGCTATTCCAGCCAAACTTCTTTACGTTCAATTTAGCACTGTGCCTAAGAGTCATTTGCAGCCGTAATAGCCAAGTTTAGAAGAACAGTTCCAAACTAGTAAGAACCTTTCATTTTGAAATTTGTATTGGAGAACTTTTTACGGAATACCACTTTCGCCTACTTGACTTTTTTTTCATGAAATGTTTTTGTTATGATTTCACTCCTTTTTTAAAGGATTTGGACAATATTTAAGTTTTAAAGTAGTAAAATATGCGGAATATTGTTCAAAACTTTAGCAATACCTTTTTATTTTCCTATGGTTTTATCATAGTTCCTATCAGCCTTCTAAAGCTCAGCTCTCTAGTGTTCCTGGAAGTAGGCAATGTTATTTTTACATAACTTTACATTTATAGAGGAGGGAAGTTAATTAAAATTTGGGGTTTTTTAATTTTCTTTTATAGTTTTATCATAGTTCCTATCGGCCTTCCAAAGCTCAGCTCTCTAGCGTTTCTGGAAGTGGGCAATGTTACTTTTACATAAATCTACATTTATAGGGGAGGGAAGCAAATTAAAATTTTGGGGTTTTTAAATGTTTTCCTATAGTTTTATCATATTTCCTATCTGCCAAAGCTCAGCTCTCTAGCGCCTCTGGAAGTGGGCAATGTTACTTTTACATAACTTTACATGTATGGGGGAGGGGAGTGAATTAGATCTTTGAGGTTTTTTGATTTTTCACAATCCAAGGGTTTGGTCACAATTTATATCAGTCTGCTAAATTTTAGCTTTGTAACATGTCTGAAAGTACAGAAAAATTTACATGATTTATACATGAGTGAGTGAGTGAGTGGCAATTTCAACGTATTTTTGAAATTTCGTAACTACTTTACTACTTTATGAAACTTGGAGATCTATGACTGTGCAAAGTTTGAGTTTCGTAGCTCATTCAGAAGTAGAGTTTTAGATAGGTCAAATATGGGCTGAAATGTTTCAAAAAAAGATGTACAGCAGTTTCCGCGCGAACTCGGTGGGGCACTGCCGTGCCCCCAGCTTTTGTATAAGTCGATAGAAGTTTTCATGTCCAACGGCATTCTCCCATTTTTGGCGGAGCTGAAAGTAATTAAAGTGTTTTTCATAATAAATCTTTTTATAAAACAAGCTTATTTCACTGTATACATACTAAAGGCAATGCTTATATAAATATATATTTTTACTTACCTGAAAATATCTTGGGAGTCTATGAAAGAGTTTAATTTTGAAAGGACAATTGAGTACGCAACACGTTGAAGCCATTTTCAAATAAAGATATTATTTTAAATACGCAATAAATTTAAAAAAGAAACATTTATGAATGACAGAAAAAAATTGACAAATAAAAAAAATTTATAAATTTGAAAAGTTTGACGGTATAAAAAAATTATACCGGGAGGAAGGAACAGCGCGGGTATTTTTTCTGAAAAAAACTGTAAAAATTATGGAATTAGTGCCATCTCGGGAATGCTTACCGAACTATCAGTGCGCAGGCCGTGGTATTGGGTTATTTACCTATTAGGTATATTTAAATGCCGCGCTGGCTAATATTAGGAGCCAATAATCTTCGCACAGTTTACGTTATTGAAAACTTATTAATACATTTTATTTTACATGTTGAGCACGTTTACATAGCATACAAATTGTCAATAAAAAGGAAAACAATATATTATTAGGCAGGCGCAGGCATAGACAAACTAAACATTAAAAAACAACAAAGTTTGCAAACTTTGACAAAAAATCTGATAAACTAGATATATTTTATTTCCTTGAATTTAACAGATTGGTCCGAAAAGGTGCGATATATTTGATAGGTAGGAGATTTAACTTACAGTTTGACTTATTTTATCTGACCCTCGGATTTTTATGAATGTATGACCCGTGGCCGCCCTGATATTGTATGAAATAGTTTCAGTTTATTTTACTGCATTATATACAGTTAAAATACACCAAAACATACTTTTGATGTCCGAAAATTGGACAAAAAAGACTTAAACTAAAAACATAATATAAACAAAAAGGGTGAAAGCAATTATTTAGGAAAAAATCGAATAGGCAGCGTCAGCGCTTTTAGAAAGAAAACTTGGATACGGACCAGTTATTAATATTTAGACGACAAACACTTATCTTATGACCGTTTTGTAAACATATTTTCACCGGCGGTTCTACGGGGGGGGGGGGGGGGGGGTTGTTCGGTTCGGGGGGGTGGGTGTTTATTGGGTAAGCTACTGTTGGTATTATCAGATTTTTGAAAGCAAGCGCGCCGGAATAAAAACGCACAAGAAAAAAGCGCATATGAAGAAAACAGCAGGCGAAAAACGCAAAATAGCAAAGTTTAAAAAAACCATTTCCAAACTAGTAAGAACCTTTCATTTTGAAATTTGTATTGGAGAACTTGGCTTCACTTTTATCTCAATTCTTTTTATGGAATGCCATTTTCGCGTACTTGGCTATTTTTTACATGAAATGTTTTTGTTATGATGCCAATATTTTAAAAACAGGTGTACTAAATGTCAACATCATATATCTTTTAGACAGATTTTGAAAAAAAAAAAACATAAATGCATTTTCGGTTTCATATATAGGATGTTCGATAAAGTTTTACCATGTTTGAGTTTTTCTATACCTTCGCGACATTCATTTGTTTTGTTGGATAGCATTTCCTGGCGGTTTAGTATAAACCCTAAAACTTCTTTATTTTTTTTTCTATCTCTTATGTTAAGTGCATTAGACTAGGTAGAAATATATCATATAATATAATGAACTGAACTGAAACACCCTGTACATTTGACCAGACTTACCTATCTATATGTTTTTCGGTGCACAATCTAAATATTTTGTCTGTTTTGTCCGTAGCCCTCCAAAATTTTTAATAAAATGCGAAAAACATGATCAAAATATTCTAATATTACATGGTGGCGATAACTACAATGGTAACTTTTTCAACGCCAACAAATAAATTATTTACATACTAACTAACTATGTGACCACTGCGCAAAACCTTTTTATAAAGCCATATTTTCATACATTTTCATAAGTCGAATTTTTGCGATTTTCAGCGTTTTTCGCAATTTTTTTTGTGTCTGCGCGAAAAATTGCGACATTTATTTATTTAACGTACTCGACATTTTATGGTTTAATTACGGTGAAAACCAATCCCAATTTCAGATTCAGTGCTCCAAAGAACTTATAGATATGTATGTCTGATTAAATGTACAGGCCACTTTTTAATGGTTTCGTCTCTTTCCCTCTCATACAAATCGATATCATGGGAGTTTGACGGCAAATGTAAATTGGGAATCATTAAAATTGTTTGTTTTTAACTGAAAAGTAACTAAAAATATAAATAATTTTGATTTCTTTCTTATTATTATATAGCGGTCCTTTCCTTTTTTTGGTGAAAGTTGAAAATCGGTGTTAACCTAACCTTCTGGTCAATTACTCGCAAACGAATTCTTAACTCGGGTCCAACACTCTTTTTACGTTTTTTAATGATTAATTTTTACACTCCCTTGCAATACAAAATCCACTATTCTTTGGTTGCGTAAAATTAGCGATAGAGGTTGCAGAGAAGGAAGCTTCAATCGCATAGCAATATCAGAACCGCTGTTCTTTAGGTGAGCGACAACAAACCAGGCCCCATTTTATGACATTGGACTGTTATACAATTTTCCTTTGGGAGCTCTCTACGATTTTATTTTGTCCTTTATTACAAACTGTGGGGGCCCGTAATAATAATATTTGCCATACTTAGTAAATTGCAAATAATAATATTTTTTGTTTAAGGTTTTTAGGTAATATGTGAAAGGTATAGAACTAAAAGAATAGGGACATATTAAAACGCTTAAAATTTTGATAATCGTAATGGTTATTTTTCGTTATCTTGATTAACCATAATCACAAAACCATGCCGGTTGAAAAAGAGTTTTTTTGAAACGTCTTAAAAGTCACTTGCCAGTTGTCAAATTCTATCGTTGTTTACTTTTTGATTTTATGTTTATATGCAATTTTTTAAAACTCTTAGGATGCAGGACATTATTGAATTGGATTGTGATCACCGAAAGCCCGGCGCGGCGAACACTTTCTAAGACGAACTAATTCTAAAATGAACCTTTTTCAAAAGCACAAAAAAAAATAACGATAACAATAAAGAAACGTCTCTTTAATTAAGGGACTTTGGTGAGACGGTATTAGGGTATCCAAGTCCCGGGACCAAATATGTTTTCGGGACTTCGGGACCAAATGTCAGGTCCCGGGACTGGTCTCGAAAACAGAACAGAACACAGGTTTATTGATATTGGTAAATGGTTAACAAAAAACAAATTGACAAACGTAGCAAATAAAAAGGTAGGTATAGGGAAACATTACTTTTGTCCAAAGTGAGATTTAAGTGTCACGCTTATTATGCATATGTCTGATATAATTTACCGGTTTCGGGATCAAGATGAGGTCCCGGGACCTTCACTGAGTCTAGTCCCGGTACTGGATACCCTAGACGGTATGTTTAATAAGCATAAATGATAACCAAGTTGCTGCTGCGGATACAGAAACCACTGGCGTGTACAAAAAATCGCCTTGGAGGGGCTTGGAAACTTTTTCCACTTTTATTTATTAACCTATTAAAAAGTAAGAAAATAAATAGTGTTAACATAATCTATTTTTAGATTCTTGGGGGGGTTTTCGCCCCCAAGCCCCCCTCTTCTCTTTTATACGCTTATGCAGGAACTATAATAAAAAATAAAATATTTTTGCTTTATTTGTGAATGGGACAGCCGAGCACGGGACAAACATTACATTGTACGGAACTGGCCTTTGCGAGAAAGATTTACTCCCGGTCGGAAAAATGTCGCCAACGATCCTTATTAGTCCCGCAAGATAATATTTACTTGCCGCTTTTGCACATCAAACTTGGATTGATCAAACAGTTTGTAAAAGCACTGGACAAAACAGGCGACGCATTCATATTTTTGAAAACTAAATTTCCTCGTCTTAGTGAGGCTAAAATTAGGGAAGGTCTTTTTGTGGGGCCCAGATTAGACAACTTTTTTTAAGATTCGACGTTTATTGAACACCTGAATCAAAAAGAAAAACGAGCTTGGTTTGCATTCTAAAAGGTGTGTAAGAACTTTTTGGGTAACCGTAAAAGTGATGATTATGTCGCTCGGGTCGAGGAATTGCTCTTAGCGTAAAAGGCCATGGGATGTAGCATGTCCCTTAAAGTGCACTTCCTTCACTTGCATCTGGACTTCTTTCCTGAAAATTTAGGAGCAGTCTCGGATGAATATGGGGAACGGTTTCATCAAGACATCGCTAAGTTGGAAAATAGGTTTTCAGGGAAGTGAAATGTAAGCATGTTGGCGGAGTACTGCTGGTTTTTGAAACCAGAGGGTTGTACCTCAGGGTATAAAAGGAAAGCAAGCATCAAGTAAAGGTACAAAAGTTCTTATTTATCAGTGGCGCACCCAGGAATATGTCTTGGGGGTCCCGATGCCTTTTTTATAAAATATGTGGAATAATAATGTAAATTTATGTCGATAATATTATAATTATTACCGAAGAATGATCAAAATAGGTAAAAAGGCTGCTCCCTCAAAAATGGGGGTGGTAGAAGAAAACGCAGGCTATATTTGGATTCAGGGCGTCGTCTTACATAAGAATCAGCGGAAATAATTCCAGGGTTCAAGATTTTTTGCAGACCAGTGTAATTTGACACAGGGACAGATACGTCACTGACTGATACGTTAATCATTGAATATTTTTAATTCTTAAACATATCATCCCTCCAGGGGCGTTCCTAACTTTTTGGTTGCTCGAGGTCCTTGTATACACTGTGCTCAAGGTAAAGGTAAAAACTGTTGCCCCTCATTTAAAAAGAAACATCTCGTGCAATCGTATTTTTTCTGCACCCCAAAAACTAGAATTTGTTTTATGCACTTTAGGGATGAAAAGTGTACTTTTAATCCCTCTTTTGATGTACTAAATGATACTTTTCAATCCTTTGGAGATTAATAGCAAATGCAAAAATCCGCAGTAAGTATAAAACATTCGAAACTTTGAGACAGATGGCTTAACACACACTAACAAGGGAACAAATTGCAATATAAAAAACGAATAAAAAAAATTTGCGAGGCAGGCAAAAATTTTTTTATTCGATCAGAATGGCGCCACAGAAGAAAATGTTAAAAATGTGCAATATAAAAAAACTACTGGAAAATTGAAAACAATTGCGAGGCAGGCAAAATTGTTGTGAAATTCTAACACGTTTTGGAAAAAATCACGTCGTGGAAAACGTTTTGAAAATATGAAGAATATAATTGCGCCGCAAGCGAAAATTTGAGAAAAATTAAGTATTTTTTAAAGAAACTGGAGCAACACTAGCAAATTTTTCTTAGTGGGGACAAGTGTATATTTCAGAAAAATAAAATAAAGTAAAGAAAAAAAGGCGCCGCGGGCTAAGCATTTTCGGGAAAATACAGTAGAACCCCGATTATCCGTGCTCCACGGGACCGGACGAGGCACGGATAAGTGAAAAGCACGGATAATCCGAACATTCATTTATTACATGTTACATACATATTCATATATATACTCAAAATATGACAGAAAAAAAAGATCCCATAAGTTTAAACTAAGTTTATATGTATGTATTGCATAAAAAGATAACAGAACAAAAAATATAATTCTACATAAGGTTTTGGTCAAGTGATTTCCGGTAGCGCTATTTCGATAGAACTTCAAAAACACAATTTCGATGATGGGAAATCATAGCACGGATAATCCGCAGCCCGGATAATCCGCGCAGGGATAATCGGAGTTCTACTGTAGTATCAAATAAAAAAGTTTGTATAGTTTCATAAGAACCAAGTTGGAAATTTTTACTGACTTTTATGTACAGTTAGTTTGTCCCTAATAAATTATGCTAATTTTGTTTGGGGAGGCGAATGTTGAGCTTGAGCATTACCAGTGATATGACACTACTAAGCATATCAATCAAATTTTATTTTCAAACATTCCAACTGAACTACGGTTTAAATAAAAACATATGTACATGTATTTGAATATGCATACCTACATGGGGGCACCCGGGGGGGGGGGGGCTTGGGCCGACGACACCATGAGGCCTCGGGCAAACGCCCCCGCCCCTCTGCGCTTGGCGCCCCTGGCGTTCTTTGAGAAAAAAAATGGAATTAATAGTGTTATTATTTAAAAAAAAGGTTTGTAATGTATTGGACTCCCATACCTATATTTGCGCCCCTTAAGGTCTTCGCCCTCCTCGCCCTTTTATCCACGACAGGCTACTGCCCCCAAGACATATTCCTGGGTGCGCTACTGATACCTATGTATGCCTCTTATATAACATAGGAACTACCTGCCCACAAAAACATTTTTCGAGAATCAACTCGCTTTTTTAAAAACCCAAATGCATATAAACAACTTTAATAGGTACCTAAACATGCAAGGGTACTTGCCCGGAAGTTTTGGAACCCTCGACTAGAGGTATTGGAAAAGTAACTATTCGTTACTCGAGTACTCGTTACTCGACAAATAACGGAGTAACGAATACCGATCCGAAAATTAAATGATTACTTTCGTTACTTTGATTTCTTCGATTATTTTAGTATTCAGTAATCCAAACTTTTTGTATATTTTTGAATTCTCGTCTAAGATTGTTATTTTTGTCTCTATTTTTATTTACTTTTAGATTTTAAGTATGTATTACTTTGTATGTAAGGCATGAGATTTTTAAAACATAGTTGTACACAGAACAGTTCCTACGTAATTCTTACCTTTCTTTTACCTTCCTAGCCCCCGTAGCAATGGCTAGAAAAGATATTATTTTCGAGGAAATTTTTTTTTTGAGATAACGCCAAAAATGTGTTATTTGGATGTATTTTGACCTATCCTAGCAATATCGTCGTGACGTCTGTCTGTGTGTGTGTGTGTGTGTATATTCCCACATAGCACAATCACGTGTTTAACACGTAAAAAAGGCGTGAGAAAAAAAAACGTTGATTTTAAAAGCTGCTAGAAAAAAACGTTTATTTCATATATGAAAACAAGCTTAATAGGTCATTCATTAACGTTATAAAAAATAACGTTGCTAAAAACTGCGTTATAATAACGCCATTATCAAATTAAAACGTTAAAATCACATTAGATTCACGCCTTTTCTACACAAATTTTAAAACGTGACTTGCATGGCTTTTCTACTGAATATTTTTGAGATTTTACTAGCAGCAGCGCCACCTATTGACGGCATTTTTCACTTTGACGAAATCTATCAGGCAGTGCTTTGGCCCCTAAACTCCAAAAATCTGTTAAAGAACTGATCTGTGATCCTTCACGATCACGACGCATCTGTTATTAACCTAATAAAGACACATTACTATTCTGTGAATGTGTTTAGTGTTAAAAAATCTTGTTTAGCTTTAAAAAAAAATAAGGTATATAGATAGATATATAGATATTTTGTCTTGCCTTGAGCGCCATCTTTAAAATTGTCTTGAAGTGTTGTAGTATTAAACTAGAATCTAAAATGTTATTAAAAAAATGTGACCAAAAAACACGCAGAATGTTAGGTTTGAGAAGTCTTAATCTAGTGGCGTTTTAGAACATCTTGTGGAGGACTTTTCAAGTGTGAATTTGGTACATGAAAACTTCAGAAAAAAGTACATTTTTATAGCTTGATTTCTCCTTGTTTTTTAAGTTATCTGTAAGCATGTAGATTGAACAAAATAAATATTACATGGTATGAAGTTGTTTTCAAGCAAAAAAAACTTTGTTAGTTTTGTTCACGTTAATTTAACGTTGATGTGATTTTTGTGCTCCTAAACAGCTTAACCGATTTTTATTAAATTTTCAGGTAAAATAGTGTTCGACACTCTTATGAGCTGATTAGATTTTGGTCAAAATCCATTAATGCTAATGACAGTTTTTTGACAATTCAAAACTTTAAAAAATGCTAACATTTTAACGGAGCATCGTATCAATACACTGTTTTCGGAATATAGTAGACTATATTTTGCTCAATAAATCGTGTTAAAACCTAAAACTTCGTAGGAGCTTTGGTTTTTGAGATACAGTCGAACCTCTGTAACTCGAACCTGAAGGGACAACCAAAACAGTTCGAGTTATGGAGAGTTCGAATTATAGAAACGCGAGTTACATAGGTTAAAATACATGTAAAAAGTGCAGGGACCGCTTAAAAGGTTCGAGTTATAGAGGGGTTCGAGTTATAGAGGTTCGAGTTAGAGAGGTTCGACTGTATTTATAAAAAACTGTTTTTAAGGCTAATATATTATCATGGCTTCACTTGAAGTGTGAAAATAGGCTACCTAGGAGGGTGTCAGATCCGTCATGGATCGAAAATATACCTACAAGTAAATAATCTTCGAATTAAGGACACTCCGAGAATTTTGCACTTATTGTATGATTGAATTGAAAACAGTTACAGTAATCAAAGTAACGACAGTAACGAATATATAAAATGATTACTTAGGAGTCGAGTAGGGATTAGTAACGCGTATTCAAAAGTAACGAAAAGCAACAGACCTCTTTTCTCATACCTCAGTTTCTTTTGCACCACATAATTTACCTAATTTTTTTAATTGCAGATTATTTAATTTTTTTTAAAAGCGGCAAAATTTTGAAAATGTTAATCTTTCGTTGCTCTCTGAAAGTGGTTAATAAATATTTTATATTATGGGAATCCCGAAGCAAGATATCTCTAAGATTACTAAGATTATGTGATCGTTAGAACTTAATTTTAAAACAAACTACCTATAATTTTTACATTGAAGATAATAATTTTCTACCTTATCAAAAGGTAAATAATAATCATTTGGGTAAAATATTTGTATTGCAACATCTGCAGCCACGCTGAGATAAATCATTTCGTGGAATTCTACAAAGATAATGCAATCTTTTAACTGTATTTAATACATTTTGCGAGATGACTACCTTAGTCATTTATGGAAAAAAATTATACGACGTTTCCACTTTTTCCAACATGTCGTCGACGGCAATTAAATGAAATACAATTTGTTTGATACTGTGGCATTATAAAAAAAACTGCTAGGAAGAAGGGCAACACTTACTTCAATAAAGTTTTTTACTTTAAATGATACAGGGTTTTAATAGAGTATGTCGCCAAAATTTAGTAGCTAAACAAACACGTTCCAAATTTGAGCAAAACATCGCAAAAACTGCACGAGCTATAAAGAAAAACTTTGACACTCTGTATCTCGAAAATTTAGCATTTGCGGAATCATGTTTAATTAAAATGTATTTCTTAAAATCACTCAAAAAATCATTCTGTGAAGTTTGGCGACATACTTTATTAACTCACCCTGTATATAAATTTATGAACGCTGTGGATTTCTTGTAAAAATAAATAAGGAAAGTTATATGTTTCTTGCATTATCTTTGATTACCTATTTGCCGGACATTCCGGAAAATAACTTTGTACCCAGAGCTGTCACAAGTACATTATGAAAGTGCTTCAAATACACGTACCAAGTACATTACCCAGGTAGCAAGGGGTCATCAAATGACGTCTTTTTTTCGTCGAAAAGTGGTCATTTGGATGACCAGCAGGTCATGTACCAAAAAATGTTGTCTTTAAGGCGTCAATTATTTGACGTCTTTTCGTAGTGTAGTTTTTGACGTTTGAAAAACTTAATATATTGGTCACTACCCACTCTGCACACTTTGTCCAAGGGACATACACTCATACTTACATAGATGGTGCTCCAATCAGTACTTGACCGGATTTATAAGAAATGTGGGGGTACGTATGTAAATTAAATTAAATATTAAATCAAGACAAACTTCTTTGCTTCGAGGCTTCTTTCGCTTCAAGGTGGAGATGTGTAAGTCTAGGTTTAGGTCTATTAGATCTGTCCCTCACCGAACACCGCAGTACCTGTTCCAGTACTTCCAGGTCTAAGTCACAGAAGAGTCGCCTTCTGTGTCTAAGTTTCCTTCAGTGTTCTCAACTGCAGGGAATATTATTTCATATATTCAGGCGAGTTTAAAAAAAGTCATAAATAGGCCTGTGTGTGTGTCTGATGTTCTGATTTGGTCCCAAATACGTCATATTGCTGCCGTCTTTAAAACGTCTGAAAATGACGTCATTTTGGGTGTGTCTTTTAAACGTAAGTACTTGAAGTACTAAGTACGTTTTCTATTCAAATGTACTTCGTTCATAGGATTGCAGGTTTGCGCAACCCCCAAAAAATATAGGTGAAATAATAAAATAAATATTAATTATATATTTTTAAATTCCCACCAGAATTATGTACATTTATACGCTCCCGCACCTCTTATATCACGCGCCGCCCGCGCGACGGCTTTATCTCGCGGTTGCAGCTCGAATGCAACCCAATTCGCCTATGACAAAGCGCGCGAGATTTTGTTTCTATGCGTGCATTTCAAACAAGACGCTAGCGCTACCAAGTCCACTTCCAATCCCTGGCTTCGCATGCGTAGATCTACCAATATTATTTACCTCATGTATTAGAATCGATGTACAGGGTGATTTTCACTTGAATGATTCTAACCACATGAAAATAGAAAGTTTCAAAAACCTAACCTAACAAAACCTTATCAAATCTAACCGAACCGAAGGAAACTGAACCAATAATTTTTTTCAAAAAAAAACTTTCCTGACTTCCTGCCCGGGATCCTAGAGGATGTGAATCCGAACCGAACCAAACTCAACTAAACTGAACCAAACCTAACCTAACCAAACTAAACTACAACACGTACTGCTAATTAGGTTTAGTTGGGTAGGGTTAGGTTTGGATAGGTTCGGTTCGGTACGGTCCGGTTCGGATTCACATCCTCTAGGATCCCGGGCAGGAAGTCAGGAAAGTTTTTTTTTTGAAAAAAATTATTGGTTCAGTTTCCTTCGGTTCGGTTAGATTTGATTAGGTTTTGTTAGGTTAGGTTTTTGAAACTTTCTATTTTCATGTGGTTAGAATCATTCAAGTGAAAATCACCCTGTATGCATCTATTCTAAGACATGAGGTAAATAATATTGGTAGATCTGCGCTTGCGAAGCCAGGGATTGAAAGTGGACTTGGTAGCGCTAGCGTCTTGTGAATTTCAAGCCCGTCCCGTAAAGCACAGTGAGGTTGCAGGTCGACTGCAAACCGATTGTTTATTTTGCATGCTAATTTATTATTTTAATTTGTCGTGTAGTACGTAATCGCAGAGTTTTTCTGTTGTTGGTTTTTGCGTTGAAAAAAAATTAATTCTGTTGAAAGTTTAATTTTAAAGCCATTCTGTTTTGCAACCTCCAGATTTTTATTCTACGAGCCGCCACTGGTATCAAGTACATTATAAAAGTACTTGATTTTCCCCAAGTCTTTTACTTTTACAATAAAAGTACTTCAAGTACTTTAAATATTTAAAAAAATGAGAAAAATGCCAAAAATATTTAAGAAAATGTAAAAAATGTTAAAAAATTTCAAAAATGTAAAAATATCAAAACTCAAAAAAATCTAAGATGACAAAATATTTTAAAAAATTTTGAAAATTTTTAAAAAATGTCAAAAAACGTAAAATGTCAAAAAATCCCCAAAAATCGAGTTGCAAGTGCAATATACCTGCACAACCGTACTACCGACACCCCTCAATAGATGGCATGACTGCTGTAGTAGTTTCTCACACTGAATTTGAATTTCACGTTCCACGAAATAATGAAGGTGCGTGCAAATAATTAAGCCTATAGGCATTATTCTTTGGATAAGTGTGTACCTAATATTACGATTATTTGGGCGACTTCCCTGCCAAGTTGATAAAAAAACCGGACAGGTGGCAACCCTGAGGTTACCACTTCTCTTCGGCGCAATAAAGTTCTCATCTATATCTACATTGTACTTCTAGAATATTTTATTGTACTTGAAGTACTTTTAATGTACATGAAGTACTTCGAATGTACTTGAACTACTTTACTTGCAAAATCAAGTACATTTTAAAGTACATGGTTAAAAGTACTTCAAGTACCAAGTACAATTACCGGATTGTAGATGTACTTCAAGTACAGTACTTGAAGTACTTGTATGTACTTGAAGTACAATTTCAAGTACTGTACTTGAAGTACCTGACAGCTCTGTTTATACCTTCAATCTTTTCCACCATTTTCTTATTTAGTTGTGACTTAACACACCTAGTTTATCTTCAACGATTTGCTTAATTTAGATAACAAAGTGAGGATTAATAAAGATCGAAAGGCATAAGTTTGTATTGGAATACTTTGAAAATAAGTACAAGTTTTAAAGAATTGGGTTCGACAGGTTACGCTCAACTTTAATTTGACATCATCAGTACCATTAGTGCATGTCTAGTTAATACTGATAAAACTCTAAATGATGCTCATTTTGTTTAAAAAACAATAACAAATGGGAAAGACATATAGATAATAATGCTAAAATTTGCCATCAAATAAAATTCTGGTTTTTCTTGATAATTTACTACCTACTTCTATGCCGCATTACATACGTACGAAAACAACATTAAATACCTTGAAAAGCTTGTGGCAATCCAATTTATCTAATGAATAGACCTTTGATGAGATCATATACCGTACAAAAGGGGCGATTGGTACAGATTGGTAATAGGGTGCGTATATCATCCCCTATTCATTCATTCACTGTGTTATTGACTTTTAGCACAAAACGATAAAGGGCAATTTTGAAAAGAGCATTACCAAATAAGCCAAGCAGTAGTTTAACATAACAGGGAAGTCATCAGTCACCACCAGTGTTTTTATTAACGGAGAATAATTGAATAATTGGATCGGCTCCGGAACGAAATAGCGATATTTAAAATAGCGACGTACGAAATGGCGAGTAATGATATAGCGATTATCAAAATAGCGATTTAATGGAAGAGCGACTATCAAAATAGCGATGTATCAAAATAGCGTTTGTAACAAAAAAGCGACATATCAAAATAACGATGTATCAAAATAGCGACTAACAAAACAACGATGTATCAAAATAGCGACAATCAAAATAGCGACAATCAAAATAGCGATTCTTTCCCGGGATCCTAAAGGGTGTAAATCCGTACCGAACCGAACTGGACCGAACCGAACCGAATAAGCATATTTCTTCAAAAAGAAAACTTCTCTGACTTCTTTCCGAATTCGGTTCGGTTCAGTTTGAACCGAATTCGGTTCGGTTCATTGCGGTTCGGTTTGAATTAACACCCTCTAGGATCCCGGGGAAAAATCAGGGAAGTTTTTTTTAATATCGCTTTTTTGTTACATCGCTATTTTGAGAGTCGCTATTTTGTTACATCGCTATTTTGTTACAATCGCTATTTTGTTACATCGCTATTTCGATAGTCGCTTTTTCATTACATCGCTATTTTGATTGTCGCTATTTCGATACCGCTATTTTGTATATCGCTAATTCATTCCGGAGCCAATTGTATTTAATCTGTTTCCATATTGTCATAAACAACTCTGACAAGTAGGTACTTACTCAAACGAAAGAAAAGTGGCAGGTGAAAGATTGATTGTCGCTATTTCGATACCGCTATTTTAATACCCGCTATTTTGTACATCGCTAATTCATTCCGGAGCCAATTGTATTTAATCTGCTTCCATATTGTCATAAACAACTCTGACAAGTAGGTAGGCAGGTACTCAAACGAAAGAAAAGTGGCAGGTGAAAGACAGGTCGTAGGAAAAATAAGTTATTTTAACAGAGCTGGAAGTAGGTACTACTAAGAAGGCATAATGTTTATTACCAATATGTATGCAGTGGCGCACCCAGAAATATGTCTTGGGGGCGTGGCATTTGGAGGGGGGGGGGGTTCATAATGTCGTAGTTTTTGCAATTTTATCTTTTAGTTCATGAAATATGTAAAAAATATTTTTTTAAAATCTTAGATTTGGGGGAGGGGGTCCTGAAGCGACACCATATAAGTGGTACGGACACAGTACTTTCTGTTGTAATACCGTGGTCTATTTTTACAAAGTCACCTGTAATGTAGTTTTTTTCAATTTATGCTGACAAATAAATAAAAACATGCCTTAATATAATCCGGTAGTTAACCATGCAATTTCAAAAATACCTATGTTTATCACTTTTAACATGCCGATAGTGTACCCAATAATTTAAAGTTGTATTAATTTCTTTCATCAATGACTTTCAAAACTTTTGAGTAGTACTTACCAACGCTTAAAGTGACCATAATTTACCAAATCGACCCGTTATTGTTTGAACTTTCTACTCCCAACAACAACCGAGTTAAAAGGATAATTGTCATTATAAAAAATCAGTCTGTATTGAGTACAGAGCTACAGTCCAATTCATAATTTTTGTGATAACTTTTTTGACAGTTATCAGCTGGTTATCATAAAAATTACATAGGCCAATGAAAAAAAGTTGTCTCAAAAATAATGAAATGAACAGTAGATATAATAAAATAAATCGAAAACAAGTGATCTATCGTAATTCCATTAATCGTCTGTTTTAAACGTTTTTATGTCACGTCATCAAGTTCTAGACGGTTCTTGAGCAAATTTTGTCACAACTAATTGCGAATAGCTTTAGTTGTTTGTCTATGTCTTTTATAGTGATACAGCCAGAAGGTTTCTGCTCTAGTGGTTTTTGTAAGTTTTCCGAAAATACTTTTAAAAACCTTTAAAATTACTGGTCATCGGGCTTTAATAATGCAAAATTTTATAAAAACGATTTTTCGCATAATCAGGGACTGTCAGTTTGGTTATCTTCTCAGGGCTATCAAAATGGACGGGCCACGATCCTCCACTTTGTTGACGTCACATCCGGGGCTGATTTTATTTTGATGGTCACGTTACGACACAGCTGATTGTCTTTAAAATTTTGAAGTTGGAATGACGGTTCATGGATATTTGATTTTTTGTTAAATAAAGCCGTTTTTGAGATTGTTTTTACTTTATTCTGGCAGAACAATTTTTTTTTAAATGTATAGTAAGCCCTAATTTTTCATAGCCGCTTCATTAGCTCACACAAAAATTAAGTTTAAAGCAGAAGCGAATGTGACAATTACATATGACAAAGTCAAATACATGTCAAATATAACAGTTGGCATGTGGTAATTTGAATTCAAAATAAGGAATGCTAAATCTTGAAGATTTTAACCTTTTAATCATGTTGCTTCCTTACAAACCTTTGGTGGAATATCGGGATGGTGTCTGAGAATATTTCACTGAAATTTTGCGGAAATCTGTAGTGCCATTTTGAAAATATCATAAAAAAACGTCTGACCTCCCATAAGACCCAATGTAAAATTCAGCCCCGGGAGAACAGCTGATTTTTTCAGGGTCGTGGCCTCTATTTTTGTGTTGGCCTTGATCTTCTAGTTATTTTTCGGTCATGTTATAGCTCAATAATAAAAAATAATGCAATTTGATGAACTTTTTATAAAGTAGTTACCTATTTAATGATACAGATTAAAGCAATTCCTTATATTAAACGATTTCGAAAAATTAACTGTAAACGCAAATTCATCATTAAAATGTATTGAACGATATTGCCAACCAATATAAGTAGGTATGTAAATAAATTTGCTGAGTTGTATTTGCATCGACGTTTATAAAAAAGAAAGTAAGTACCTATAACGACGTATTACCTAAAACATTGTTTGGAGAGTCATCCCAAACCCTAGATATTTATCTTTTATTGTAGTTGCCATGGGGATATGTGAATGTAAACACTATCAAGATTTTCACTTTTGTTAAGTCTTTTGATTTCTCAAAAGCTATCGAATAGACGAGGACGCAGAAACAGAGGTGGAGAAAACAGGCCAAATCGAGTCAAGACTAAAGCATTTAACTTTGAGCTAAAACCCTTCCACAAAAATATTATAACCTGTTTAGAACCAAAAATACCTATTTACAATGAAATTACTTTTTTAAAAGCCTACTCCTAAACGGAAACTCCGTTACAACGAATTTTCCTAAAGATACGTAGATAAATCACATGAAAATTACTTACTACTATTACTCAAACTCTAAATGAATAATTTATACATATCCGACAAGCTCTCTGGATTCCAGAGTTTGGAAGATACTTAGACATAAATCTACTAGAAATAACTACGAGTTTCAAACAAAGAATAAATCTACTACATCCACCCTTGAATAGACCACCGACGCGAGGTTCTATCTTTCTAGCCCATGAATGGCTAAAAAAGGTCCATCTTTTTTCTTTGCATAAAAAAGTATTGTTTATAATAATTGTACTATTTGAGTGTTTTTCACGTAAATTAAAGATTTGGTCAAAGCGTCAGTCGAGGGGTGGATTGGTTGGGGGAAATTTAGTGTACAATGTCTTCCATTTTCGATTCGTTTCAATGGAAACCTCCGTCTCAAATATATAATTCTAGATTCCGTAGTTTTTGAGCAACGAGCGAAAATTTAAAAATCGGTGATGTTAAATATGTGCCATGTTTTTGTTATTAGAAAAGATATTTCAATTCTGTAAAAATTTTGGTGTGGTAGGTCGGCGGTGGAAATAAAATGACGTCAGATATTTGGTCCTGCGAGCTAAATAGGAGATATCAACAAGAAAGTAAATTTATTAATTTTATATCTTCATCTTACTACCAACATTAACTTTGTGTACAAAGCTTATGCTAGTCAGAATCATAAAAAAAGAGTTTGCCTAATGATTTATGGAGTTTAAAAAAATAAAATAGTACTAGTGCCATAATAGCTATCTTATTTATTTTTACACAAATACAGTAATTACTCATATTAAAAAAAAAATTGAAAACCCCGCTTTGCGTGGTTCTCGAGTCATGATGAGGATGATCACAATTTTCATTGAAGCAGATAGGTATGCTTACTTTTCTACTGCATTGCAACAGGATTTTTGTGCCAAACATAAAAAAAAATTGGCAGGTAGAAATCATAAAAGCTGGTTTTTAGGTCTTTTGGAATAAAAATAAAGGTTTTTTCGATTTCATTGTCCATTGAACTGTTTATATTATATTCTATCTTTATGACTGATTTAAAAAAAAGTACTCACCATTTAAGAAAAAAGGTGTAAATAATCCATTTCACTGATTACTGCACGAAACCAAATGTTTACTAACAAATAGTCTTTATTTATTTTAAATAACACCCGTTTGAAGCTTGACACACTCAACTATTAAACAATAAACTTTAACACTTGCTTGATGATGGCAGGACCGTCTGGTCTGCAACACTCTCTCCTAAGAAGTGCCCAGCAGAATAGGGAATGAATATCAAAGATCCAGTGACTCTCTTCTTCTGAGACGACAATCAAGCGCGCACCGTTACGCTATTGGCCGTAGAAACTCGGCGGGGATACAGGTGAGCGCTCGCAGGTGAGAGAAAAATCGAACTGGCTATGCGGTGGGTGGGTAAGAAAGAGAGAGCAATTATTTTATATGATAATTCTGCTGTCCTTACTGCTTGGCGCTCCGCGTTTCTCTCTTGTCGGATAAACTAATAAACTAGGACGGCGGTGGATGGTAAACACGCCTTTAAGTTTCAGACTTTTTTAAATGTAGTGGATGACTTATGAAATGATTCAGTGTTTGGGGCATGATTTCTAAAGATATATAAGTACAAGTATACATTTACGCTGCTCTCGTAAGCAGTGGCGTAGCGATGGGGGGGGGATTCGGTTCGGTTCGGGGGGGGGGGGGGGGTTAGTGGTTAAAACCCCCCGCATGATGCAAATAAAAAAATAACGCTACATGAATTTTCTAAAACTAACTGGTGGCAGGGGCCTACCCTCTCATATTTCATAGATATGCGTACATGTTAGAGGTGTTAATTTTCGTTACTTTTGAATACTCGTTACTAATCGTTGCTCGACTATTAAGGAATCATTTTATATATTCGTTACTATCGTTACTTTGATTACTGTAACTGTATTCCATTCAATCATACAGTTAGTGCAAAATTCTTGGACTATCGTTAATTCGTACTTGTAGGTATATTTTGTTGTTGATATTGTGGAAATATTCCATTAAAATTTTTAAAATGCGGGCTAAAATTAAAATAAATGGATCCACGACGGATCTGATACCTTCCTAGCTAGCCTATTAGCACAATTCACGTGAAGCCATGATATATCCGCCTTGAAAAGAGTTTTTTATAAATATCTCAGAAACTAAAGCTCCTTCCTATGAAGTTTTTAGTTATGACACAAATTATTGACCAAAATGTATTCTACTATATTCCATATTGATGCGATGCTCTTTTAAAAAATTAGCATTTTATTAATTTTTAATTGTTAAAAAACTGTCATTAGCATGAACGGATTTTAACCAAAATCTAATCAACTCGTTAGCGTATTGAACACTATTTTACCTGAACATTTTATGAAAATTGGTTCAGCGGTTTAGGAGCTATTGTGTTACGGACAGACATACACACACACAAACACACCTACACCCACAAACACAGACAGACATCACATAGATCTAAATACACCCAAACAACACATTTTCGGCGTTATCTCAAAAAATATCAAGTACCATTTTTCGTCGAAACTAATACCTTCTCTAGCCATTGCTGCGCGGGCTATATATAATAAAGGTAGGAAATTACATAGGAACTGTTCTGTGCTAATGCTTTACTTACAAAGAAATACATATTTAAAATCTAAAAGTAAATAAAAATAGAGACAAAAATAACAATCTTAGACGAGAACTTAAAAAATACACAAAAAGTTCGGAAAAAAACAACAAAAATAAAAAAATACATTCTGTATACTATGTAGATTGCAGTGGCGGCTCGTGACTTGTAAAACTGATGAGGCACCAAGGCCAAAAACGTACAAAAAATCCATCCTAAAATGAAAATAATGGTCAAATGCAATGTGTATTTTTTTCCAATTTTCCCTTTCCATGATTGTCGAAAAATTTTACTGAAACAAATTTTTTATTAAGTATTTGTTTTCTAGAAAGATAATATACTTAGGTATTCACTTTAAATCTAAAAACAAAAATTAAAGTTTGTAAATAAACGGTATCCTTCTTTCTTTTAACAGTACAAACTTATCAATTATAACGTCATAAAATTTATAATTTTCATACAAAGTCTGTAAAAGTTCTTTTTCTATGGAAAAAATTTCCAGCGCGGAAAGTCTATCCTGTGTCATTTTTGATCTTAAATAAGATTTTATTCTTTTTAAACATGAAAACGACCTCTCAGCACTGACGCTTATAACTGGAATAGTTAAAACAAGATTACAAAGTTTTTTCGTTTCACTAAAAATTTCACATAGACCCATATCTATTATTAATTTTAAAAATTTTAAAATTTCATGGCAGTCTTTTAGGCATTTAAAATGATCGTCTTTATAAATTACTGATAATTCATTTTTTAATTTTTCTATATCAAACTTTTTTTTATATGCATTTTCTAAAATATCAATACATTTTTTGGGAAAAGTTTTGGAATATTTATCGAACTTGGAGGTGTGTAATACTGCAACAAATTCTATTTTTTCCAAATCTTTGAATCTTGATTGTAACTGAAAAGTTATATTATCCAAAATTTCGTAATATAATAAATTATATTCCTTAAAAATAGTTTCCTCAGATTTTTTACGGACAATTGGAGCTCCTGTTATATTTTTAGTTTTCTCGGATATATTTTCAAAAACTTCATATTTTCTAAGATCTTGTAATCTTGAACTTGAACAGCATATTTTAATTTGACTGATGCACATATTTACATCTAGGTTAATTTGTTGCAAAAATTGATACAGAATATCAGTAGTGCTAATATATCTTTAAAAACTAAAATCAAAAAAAGGAATTCAAAACTTTCAAAGTTTTTCAGAAAACCTTGTGCCTAAGTGTAGACTCTGCATTTGAAGAAGGATTTTCAATAATATCCTGAAAAACACTAATTAAGTTTTTATAATTACTTGCAACAAACAAGAGAACTTTTGATCGAATATACCATCTGGTTTCACATGCTTGAGGGATTTTTTTGCCAACAATCCTATCAAGGACAGAAGTTCTCTTGGAGGATTTATGAAAAAACGACGCCAGTCCTCCTAACGTATTAAAAAATATTCTGATACAACGAATATTGTTGGTAGACTTTTGGAGAATTTAACTCAGCCGATGAGCAGCACAATGAGTAAACAAAGCGTTTGGTGCCACTGATTTGATTTTCGCCTGTAGGCCATTTAATTCACCAGACATAACTGCCGCCCCATCATAGCACTGTGCGACCAATTTGCTTTTAAACGAGAAGGGGTCAAGGACCTCAGTAAGTAACAGAAATAAAGCTTCTGCTTTGGTGTCACCACTAACGTTAAAAAATCCTAAAAATCTTTCAGTGATTTCACCAGATTTATTTACAAATCGCAGAGTTATGCTATATTGAGATTTTTCCGTGATGTCGGTAGTGTCATCAACAATGACTGATATATCATCTGATTCAGCAATTTCCCGTAGAATGTAATCTTTTATGTAATCTTCAATTATGGATATTAGCTCATTTTGAATTGTCTTTGATTGGCCCGTAAATACTGATTCCATGTCTTTCATATGTTCTTTAATATCTGGATTTAGCTGTACCAATCATTGAAAAACTTCTTTAAAGTTGCCACGATTTATTGCAGATTCTGATTCATTATGGCCTCGAAACGCCAGTTCCTTTTTTCCTAATAAAACAGTGGTATCAATTAAGTAAGTTAATATTAACCTATTTTTTTCTCACTTTTTCATTATGGATCAATTTTGAATAGCTGGCATTTTCTTGAAGGGCATCTTCAATTGTATTCCTGTTTCTAGATAAAATTTTAAGAGAAAAGCAATTTTTAATGTGCTCTTTTGATCTAGAGTGAAGTTTTGCCGATCTGGATAAATTTTTTAGATCGGAGTAGCCATTAAGTGTCCAAAGATTTTTAGAAATGCCTATCAATCTATTTGTAAACACTGCCACTCATCCAATCATACTTATCATACTAGCTTCTCTGAAAGCTTCGAGAAAACTCCTTGCCACTTTTTTGTCTAGACTTAAAATATTCAAGTTGGTCTACTATTTTTCAAGATTTTCGTCTTTTCAAAATTACTGCGGCGTTGAAATGGTATATTTATCAATGACACAACACTGTCATGTACTGGAAAACTTATTTTTTTAATAAAAAAACAGCATAAACAAAGTTTTAATAAACGCTTAAAAAGTGACTAATTAGGTAAATAGGTTGGCGAATGACTCAAGACCAGAAGAAATTATTTGAAAGATAAGTGAAATAACTGGAATTTTGTGGCAAATAGGGCACTGCTTGGCACAAATAAAAGTTACGTTTGTTTATTAGTGATCTTAGATTATTGGTACCACTTTTCAGTTATTTAAATGCACTAATTTCAGAAAATAAAAGCTTAAAACTGTTTTCCCGCCACTCAGTGATAAGAACAAATACAAACAAAAAAAAAGCTCACTCTCTCAATCTAGCTGTGGCAAAGTCATGTCAGCTGCCAATCCTCAGCCATTGCTCAGAGAATATTCGCCAGATTTATGTTTTTTTTTAATACTCCGAAAAGACAAATATTTTCGAAAATAATATTGATGAGTTACAGCCTGGTAGTAAGAAAACGAAGCTAAAAAAATCTTTGCCCGACCAGGTGGATTGATCGATACGAATCAGTTGATACTTTCTTGCACTTACAAGATAGTATCCGGAGTGATAGGGATACCGCTGTTCAAGCCAATAATTTACTTGCCGCAAAAATTATCAATTGATCTAAGCGAAGCAGTAAATCATGCCGGAATTGTAAAAAATCAATTGGAATCTGAACGTCACACTGTAGATAACGTATTTTCTGCAACTTTCAAAAGTGCTAGCGAGAAAGCCGCAAGTTTTGACGACGTTGTAGAAATGCCAAGAATTGTTGGCCGACAGACGACTCGACCCAACTTAAAAACTGAATCTGTGGAAGGGCAATGAAGAACTGCACATTCTCATAGTACTAAAATTATTAAAAAAGTGCAATAACACATTTTTTTCCCATGTGTATACGCTTCTAAAAATTCTTTGCACATTACCTGTAACAGCTTGCGAGGGCGAGAGATCTTGTCCCACTTTAACCAGACTCAAAAGCTACGAACGGTCTGTCTGTGGCCAAGAGAGAATTAATGGGTTGGCCCTTTTAAATATTTACCCAAAAGTCATACCACCAACGGAAATAATTGAAGAACACTTTGCATCAAAGAAGAAAAGGCGGACTGTTGCCCATTGAATTAAATTTTTGTTTTTTAATAGATGACATATTTTAACAATTAAGATTATAATATCACTGTTAATAAAATTGTTCAAAAATCCTTGTATAAAGTTTTTGATCCATACATACATTCATACATTTAAAACCCCCCATGGGACCGCTGGCGCTACGCTACTGCTCGTAAGAATATATAGGTACCGTATCTTCCAGGGTCGGACTGGGTACGTAGGGGCGCCGGCCAAGGGCGGTTCTGGAGCCAAATTCTGGGGTGGGCGGGGTAATGGTCAAGCGGTGACTGTCAATTAGGGCACAGGAAAAAAACTCATATGACAAAGGCACATAGGAAAGATCCCCACAGGAAAAAAGCGCACACGTCAAAAAGCGCACGTGGATAAAAGCGCACACCGAAAAGGCGCACACGGAAAATAGTGCACAATGAAATAAAGTTAAGCTTTTAGAAAATGTGCCATGAAAAAAAGTGTGCCATGTAAGAAAAGTTAGGTTATTAGAACATTTCGCCAAAAAACAGACGTGAGTATTTATTATTGATTTTCGCTTGTGGCGAGTCAATTAGTTCGGGGCCTAAGAGGGAAATTTTGGGGTTTGTCTGCATTTTCGCGTACCGTAATGAAATTTGGCACAGAGGTAGTAGACACCTAGAGATGCCTTTTTAGAAGTGGTGCTCCGATGAAACCCAGTGCATCTCCCAGATACAGGGGCGTACTTGAATTAAATGTGAAACTTATTTCGCGTACAGTTTTTTGTTTGTTTTACCTTATAGCTTGTAAATCCAAAAAAAAATACAAAAAATAAAGTTTAGAAAACGGTGTTGTTGAGAGGGGGGGGGGGGAAGCAAAAGGAAGGAGGACACACATTGTTAAAATCTTATTTTATCTAAAGTGGTCGTGTGGGGTATCGATTTCTAGGTAATTTCGTATTCTAAATGAAAATGGATATAAATTAATCCAATACGTCAAACTGTTCACATGATATGTTAAAAACTGACACCTTAAAAGTACCTGTTCTGAGATCTACGCCAGAGAATGTTAAAAACACCTAACCAACCCTAACTTAATAAAATTTGATAAATTAAGTAAAAGTGGAGTTACTGAAATTTTTGAATTTTAATATACAGGGTGTTCAGAATTAAGTCGGCACTATTACGTACTTCGTCAATATTAGAGCTACAGGATCGGTTAAATAGACAAAGTTGTGGTATTTTTTCCTCGGATTACGATGGTGATGAATGAAAAGAAAATCAAATGACGAGTAGGTGAGTTATGATAAAAAACCAAATTTTTTAAATGGGACACCTGGTATACAATTAAGCCAATAGAAAGAACTTTGGCATTCAACAAAAGTTATTTTATGACTTTTTCTCTTAAATTCAATAATAACGAAGTTATTAACAACTTTCCTAATCAAAGGGGATATGAGCTGTGGTATCTAAATCTATCGAAAGCTGTCTTTGCTTAGAAAATCGTTTAAAATATAAAATATTTTTGTATTTTTGCATTTAGGAGAAAAAGTCCAGGGACAACTTTTGTTTAGAATTAAATTTTCAATCGATTGAAGGTACTGTATAAGGACTGTTAAAGCGAAAAAAAATTCTTTTAAATTTTACTTTTTACTGTAACTCATGTACGCGTTTTTTAACTTTTCTTTTGTTTCCATTTTACGTCTTAGTGCAATAAAAAATTTTTCATGTCTTAGTGCACTTAAATGGTGCCAAACAAAAAAAGTTATAAATTTTACGTATTTAAAATTTTTTATATATTGACAAAAGAAACACCCTATATTTTAATACTATTACAAAACTAAGTAACACAGTATACATAACGTTAAAAAGACGTGCCTCTAGTTATAACAAGTAGTAAAATTAAGAAGGTACCTTAAACTGCATTAACGGTATAAACAAAAATTTGAGACTACTACTTTTTATATGATTTTTTTAATATCATTTGTATCTTATAACATACTACAAAATTACGCAAACTTAAATTTTTATGTTGTAGCCTGTGATAAGTCGACAAATTGTGCCAAGTTTCATTCCAAATTCTTATTAATGTAGTAGCTAAAGTAGAAAATGTAAAAAAAAACAGTTAAAATTACAGCAAAGTAGTTGTGGCCCAGCATATACGTTCAGAAAATGGTAATGATGTAGCGCTTAATACAAAAATAGAGTCCGATAAATGGTTTATAAAGGAGAATATAGTGATTTCAATGACATGTTTATTTGACATATCTAGAGTTTTTTGAATTTTTAGCACTAACATAAAAAAATACGAAAATACTTTATTGTGTAGTTACTTTTAACACTCTGTACAAAAATTCTTATTTAAGAAAATAAAAGCTGTACTAGTGTTATTGTAATGTGCTGACTTTGAGTTTTCTTAGTAATTTGTAATGTCGTCATAAAAAAAAACTACTAAAAATGATCATAAAAATTTTACTTATTTTTAAAAATCACCCTGTATTTTTAACAGTTCAACAAGCTCTTTTTTTTCTATAAAATATATATAAGAGCTAAGTATCTTTTATTCGGTATATATTTTTTTACAATATCGTTACGTCTAACAAATACACATACTTTTCCATCCTTTTAGATTTTTTAAATTTAGAATTAGTAAATAAAACCCTGTACTTCGACCGTGTATGTCACACCCGTCCAGCAATTTTTGGTTTAAAGAGAAACAAATTGTTTATACCCACATTAAATTTTTTCGCCGTATCCTGGATAACTAAGCTCCTGTAATCCACACCACCGTACATTTCTCAAAAAAATTACTTGAAAAAAATAAATTAATATTTTTTTATAAAAGCATATATGTCCTTATAATCGGTGTCAAGTTTGATTGCTCTACCTTTACATTTGAATTTTATACAGAATTTTAATAAGATAGATTCAATGAAAAATAAAACTCCCTGTGTCTTTGCTCTGTACTGGGTTCGGGATGACTTCGTAAAATAATACTATAGTGTTGTACTATATTCGTGCCAAGTATCATTACGGTACGCAAAAATGCAGACAAATGTGGCTTAGGCTCCGAACTAAATTACTTGAGCCGCCTCGGCCGTAACATTTTTTTTTATTATTCCTTCCCTAGCACCCCTACTGTACCGCGCTCAAATTTTCACGATTACTCGGAAACGCTTTGACATGAAACTTGGCATACTGATTAAGAACTTACGGAAGATCAAAAATGTCGATTTTAGGACAAATCGGAAAATTTAAAGTAGGGGAAATAGGGGAAAAACCATCAAAAAGTGACTTTTTTGGATGTACAGGGTGTCCCAAATTGGGCACTTTTAGGGGGTTTAAGGTACTTCTAGGGGAGACAGAGAAAAACTGACCACGCATTGCGAGGCTCAAATTTCAAGAGAAGACTTATAGTGAAAACCGCATTTTGAAATATTGTCTCGTCTTTGTGCTACGGAAAAGTCTGCATTTTTGAAGGGGGTCTATAACTTCGTTATTAGTGGAAATTTTGATTTAGAGTAAATTGCAGTTTTATAGACTTTGTCACGAGGAATTCACCCGCTAAATTATATTTTAACTGTCACTTTTAGTTTTTGAGATATGACATAAAGTTGCATTTTTTCTTATGGAATGGCCTATATTTTAATTCATTTTCGAATTCGTCATTGAATTCTTTTCAAAATGATGTATCATATGTCATAGTTTGATTGAGCGGTTTAGGAGATACTCAGCTTTTTCACTTATTTCTAGTGCGCTATGATTTCCTGCTGAGGCAGGTAAAGGCACTCCAGTATTTTTATTATTTTACACAGTCAGAAATATAGTAAGGCTGGTTTAGAAAAATTATAATTCAGCTGACGGCCCTCAAAGCCTAGTTATAAAAAGTTTTAAAAAAATGATACATATTTCAAAATAAAATTAAAATGCTTTTGTGAAAAATAATTTCATATCAAAGCGTAATGTCAAATTGTTTAAACAATTGAAAACAATGACAAAACGCCAAGACGCAAGGCCAACTTGATTTGCATAGTATAAGACAACGAAACTATAGGAGCATTGAAGTAGGATTTGACCGCAAGGCTTTCACGTCAATGGCGCATGACGTCATTCAACGCACACTAGACAAAAAGAAAAAACTTTAATTATCTCCGAAACCGCTCAATCAAACTATGACATATACATACGTATACATATACATCATTTTGAAAAGAATTCAATCACGAATTCGAAAATTAATTAAAATATAGGCTATTCCATAAGAAAAAATGCAACTTTATGTCATATCTCAAAAACTAAAAGTGACAGTTAAAATTTACAATTTACTCTAAATCAATATTTCCAATAATAACGAAGTTATAGACCCCCCCTCCAAAATGCAGACTTTTCAAAAAGCCCCCGTAGCTCAAAGACGATACGATATTTCAAAATGCTGTTTTCACTATAAGTCTTCTCTTGAAATTTGAGCCTCGTAATGCGTGGTCAGTTCTTCTCTGTCTTCCCTAGAAGTACCTTAAACCCCTCAAAAGTGCCCAATTTGGGACACCCTGTACCTCCGTTGGTACACCATAAGTGTCCTGGGGATTATTCTAGAAACTTGAGATTTTGCACTAGTATACTTTTATGTGCGGTCAAAAAGACTACTGTTTTTCAGCCAGATCGGAAAAAGTTTTGGGGCTCTTCTGAATCTCTCTCTGAATCCCTGCAGTGACGCATTTTCAGTATACAATAAAATTGGTCAGAATTTAACTGTTTATTTGCCGTTTTTTAAAATATATCTGGTCATTACTCCAAAACAGTTTAACCGATTTTAACCAAATTTTAAACATTTGCGGAACTAAGGGAGTGTTCAGCAACCGTATAGTTGGTTTTTAAAATTAGTTTTTGAGTTTTGAGGATTTTTCAAAAACTATGCAAGATTTTTCAGTCAAAAATACTGAATCGAGAAATTTTTTTGCCCTTACACCTTTTGACAGTTCTTGAACTGCTATCTTTTAAAGAAAATAGCAAATTATTTTTTTTTTTAAGTTTGACTTTTCTAACTTCTAACACGCAAAAATCTCAATGGAAATTTCCTTTAAAACACTAGGTCCGAATTCGACAAAAATTGCACTGCTCACTTCGCCCAACTTTTTTACATAAAATTCAATTAATTTTTTAAACTTTAATGTAGAGGCTGCTGATATAGTGCACTTAACATTTATTAAAACCGTCGAAAATTAATAAAAATCTTACAAAATTAAAGGAATTTGCAAATATTTTTTTAAATATAATTGTAATAATATTAGGATTAATTTCATGTTAAAGAAGAGAAAAAAATCTATAAAATGACACATATCATTTTTAAGTTATGGTAAATTTTCAGTTTCTAGGTTTATTTTTTGATCATTAACAGCGAAAAATAGCGTAAAGCGTCAACGAAATAAAATATTATACACAAATTGGTTGACATTGAAACTTTTTTTGAAGCATTGAGTATGTAGCATGAGAGGAGCGGGAGCTACCATTTGTTACATTATACAAAAAAATTCTTGGACCGATAGTTTTTGAGATTTTTCGCAAAATATTTAAAAAGCTCCATAAATTTCATCTATTTTTATTTAAAAAACTACGATATCTTCAAAACCATGCATCAGATTTTGACGGAAGTTACACCATTCGCTTACTCGGACCCTTTTACATAGTAATCAGTCAACAGTTTTATCATTTTCATAGAGCGCGCTTAACAACGAACCACAATAAAAAATTGTATTATAGATGTTAAGAAATTCGCAATACCACATTTAACTATAGTAGTATACTTTCATTTTAAAGAGCAGAATAAAATTTGCAATAGCAGATGTCATTTTTAAGTCAGTGTCTAATTTTAAGTTTCTATAGTTGAGGATGTATATAAGTGGCACCGCGTCATAGCTATGGTAAACCAAATTTTGTGGCAAAATCTAAGTAAAGAAGCCTCAAAAAATTGTTGTTTCACTTTGTACCTGCAGTGTGCCGCTTTATATGTCTATAATAAAACACCGAGGCCTTTTAAAGGAGAGATAAAATAGGTACTTACCTAATAAATAAAGATCCGAAACATAAAAGAGAATCCAAAATTATATTAAAATGTGCGCAAATATTGATTTAGTGGCAATAACGGTAATTTGTTTTGTAAAAAGTCGGTCCCAATTTGTTTGACATTAAACCAGTCAAAACAACAACGAATAGACAATGTCAAATTACAGCTAAATCAATAAGTTCGTAACAACCAGACAAGGGTATATATGTTCTTTTCTAATAAAATCGTTTAGAAGAAGACATAAATAAAAAGCAAGTAAAATAGTAAGCTAATGACTAATTAGTGCAGTGCCTCGTTTTGGGAATCAATACCAATAAAAAAAATTACAGGAAGTGCGGGCCACTGTATGTACCCCCAGCGGCGTAGCGTGGGGGGGGGGGGGCGCGGTGGGTTCGTCGCCCCCCCCCGCCCCGAGGGTAGTGGCGCCCCATAGGTGGGAGAGGCGCCCTTGTGACGTATCGGCCGCCCCCTCATACATGATGACCTTTTTTGTTTTTTTTTTTTTTTTTTTTTTTTGTTAGTTGCCAGATTCGTCAGAGGCGCCCTTGTGACTTCTCGGCCGCCCCCTGACATATGATGACCTTTTTTTTTTTTTTGGAGGCGCCTTTTTGACTTTTTGGTTTTTTTTTGCCATAAGATTTTTCATCAGTTTTCAGAGGCGCCCTTTTTAGCTGGCGCCCCCCCCGCCCTTTCGGGCACGCTACGCCGCTGTGTACCCCTCTACTCCCTTCCCGCCCATCACGGTTTTGATGACGCGGTGCCACTTTAATACAACATCAAGTATAGGTTAATCCTTTGGATTATATATTATGCAAAATGTTTGGCAAAAACTAATATTAGTATTTTACACGCCAAATGCAATGGATAAAAGTGACATTAATATTTTTTTAAAGCAATAAGTTTTTAGCATGAGCGGAGCTAGAGCTATATACTTTAGCGACAAAAAGGCACTTTTATTAAATTACATTATTATTAAAGTGCAGTGATAATAACATAAGTTGTAAGGGGTTGGCAAAGACAAATAATGAGTTATTAAATGAATTACACTTAGTTGACTAATTTATAACGTACGTTGACTTCATATAAAGTTATAATTTGTTAAATGGCACATTAAATCAGTGTCCAATTCCAAGGCTAATTTTTTAATAAATATTACAAAAAAAAACAAAAATTTTTCATGGCTAAGCATATATATAAAGGGTTTGTTTCTCTTTTATTTTTCCACGCATAGTTTCTTTGGTATTCGGTAGATGTCACCACTTGTGTTTAAAGCATACAGTATTGCAGGCATTATTTTTCATTTCTCTTATCAATATCGTAAGATGAAATTTATATACCGTCTCTCTAATTTTACAAAGACCATGTGGGGTTCTAAAAAGTTCCTTAAGTAAGAAACAGTTAACTGTCAACACCTAATAGGTCAACACCTAATAGGTGGCCATTGAACCCCCGTGTGTGGACAGCTTTCGAGTTGCCCACGAAAAAACACAAGAGAAACAAAACCATTCTACACCCGATTATCCACGAAAAATTTTTGTTTTCTTTATTCACGGGTACTAAACTTTACGTTTTAAATATAATTCGCAATATATTTCGCAAAATATTTTAGAAAAATTTTCCAAACTTGTAAAAACTTTACATTTTAAAATTAATATTGGAGAACTTATTAAAGTATTTTTCCACGGGCATACTTTCTTTTTTTTAATTTCTCTTTATTTTAAATTTTTCTTACCAATATCGTAAGATGAGATTTATATACCGTCTCTTTAACTTTACAAAGGTGTTACATTGATCATGCAGTGTTTTGAAGAGTCCCTTAAGCGCGAAACAGTTAACAGTCAACACTTAATAGGTGGCCATTAGATCTTGGACCCCCGTGGGTGTACAGCTTTCGAGCTGAGAAACAAAACCTTTTTACACCCGATTATCCACGAAAATTTTTGTTTTCTTTATTCACGGGTACTAAAGTTTACGTTTTAAATATATTTCGCAAAACATTTAAGAAAACTTTTCCAAACTAGTAAAAACCTTTAATTTTAAAATGTATATTGGAGAACTTGGCTATACTTTTATCTCAATTATTTTTACGGAATGCCATTTTCGCGTACTTGGCTGTTTTTCACATGAAATGTTTTTGTTATGATTTCACTCCTTTTTTAATAGAAATTAGAATATTATGCAGAATACGTTCAAAACTTTTGCGATGCCTTAGCATTTACCTTTTTTAATTTTCCTTTTGATATAATTAAATTTCTAATTCTATCATTTCTGTGAGTTTTTCAAATCCCAGCTTTATATAATTTCTGAAATCGGGTAATAATAGTTGTACATAACTTAAGATGTATAGGGGAGGGAAGCAAATAAAAGTTTTGATGTTTTTATATTTTTTCCTATAGTTTTGTCATAGTTCCTACCAGTCTGCCAAAGCTTAGCTCTCTAGCATTTCTAGAAGTGGGCACTGTTAGTTTTACATAATTTTACATGTATAGGGGAGGAAAGTAGATTAAAACTTTGGAGTTTCCTATTTTTTTCCTATAGATTTCTCTTAGTTTCTGTCAGTTTGTCAAATCTCAGCTCTCTAGCGTTTCTGGAAGTTGGCAATGTTACTTTTACATAACTTTACATGTATAGGGAAGGGGAGTAAATTATAATTTCGGTATTTTTTTTTCTATAGTTTTGTCATAGTTCCTATCATTTCTGCGAAAGCTCAGTTGTCTAGCTTTTCTGGACGTTGGCTATGTTACTTTTACATAACTTTACATGTATTACATAAATTTAAATGTATAGGGCAGGGGTTTTTAGCTCTGTAGCATGTCTGAAAGAACAGTAGAATTTTGATGATCTATACATGAGTGAGTGAGTGGCAAATTCGACGTTTTTTCAAATTCCGTAACTACTTTACTGCTTTATGGAAGTCCATGAAACTTGGATGGAGTGTTAACTCTGTCAAGGTCTACGACTGTGCAAAAGTTTGAGTTTGGTTGATCATGCCGAATTACAATTATAGATAGGTCAAATATGGGCTGAAATGTTTCAAGAAAAGATGGTTTGCGCGAACTTGGCGGGGCACTGCGTGTCCCCAGATATTGGAAAACATTACAAAATATACACAAGTTGGTTAAATATGTAATTTTTTGAGACCATGAGTCTGTAGCATGAGCAAAGCAAGAGTTACACATTTTAGGGATGAAAAATGTCTTTTAAATAACTGTGTATGAGTTCGATATTAACTTAAATTAATACTAGTAAATTAAATTTGCGAAGCAACTTATTGACAAAAGTAACTTTGCGAAGCAAATTTTATTAACACGAATTTATGAACCAATAATAATTCTCAAAATTCTTTGTTTGAAACTTGTAGAAAATGATTTTGTTTCCAGTCCCCCAAATGTTATTGTACGGTACCAATAGAAATACTGTTAAACAAATTTTCATAAATAATTAAATACAAAATCTCGCCGCAGGTGAGTGGCTTAGCAAAAATCAATGCTGCAACAGTTTTAAAAGTGTTGGATGTAAAAAATTTGCAAAGCAAATTTGTTAATAAACTAATTTGCGAAGCAAATTTTTTTCAATACGTATGGTATTAAAACTTTCATAAAATTTTGTGTTTTAAAAAACTTAAAATTTTTAAACCCTATGAAAACATACACCGGCACAATAAATAAAAGTGTGGTCTGTACCTTTGATCAGACCTACCTATCTATAACCTACGTCTATCTATATAAGTTCTCCGGTGCGGTGAATCCGAATGCGGGGTTCATTTTGACCGTACACCATAAAACTTCGAGAAAATTAAATAAAAAAACGTTGCAATTTTTCCCGCAAACAAAATAGGTTGCGAAAAAATCTGAAAATTGCAAAAAATTGCATTTATGAAAATGTATAAAAAAAATTATGGATAATGTAAACGTGGATTTATAAAGTAGTTCCGCGCAGTAGTCAAATAGTCTCTGATTTGTTTTTAAATTGAAGTTAGCTAGAGAACCTGTATGTATGACATATTTTAAAGAATTAGAGGCGAGACAAACTTATCAAAGTCAAATTTATTTAAGTCAAAATCAAAGGAGGAAAATATCGGTCCTCTTTACTCTAGCCTTGTTTAGAGAGAAAGGCACCTTAAGCGTCGGAAAATAAAAATAAAAGATTTTACGAAGGTGACAGACAAACCTGTTTGTTTATATGTTACAGGATGATTGATGTCACTTATCGCGGACAACATTATTTATCTTAGTGAAACGTCAATGAACTTGGCAAGAAAATAACATAACCAAAAAATGTGACTTTGAGTGACTTTGATGGGTGCGTCGCGTCTCTATTCCTTTAAAATATATCATACATACAGCATGAAAATGTTTATTTGTTGACAATATTCAGATAGCGATACTAGCCAAGAAAAATATTTTTTTTAGCCTCTATTTTTTCGGGCTCTGGTAATTACCTCCAGTACCATATAAATATTTATTTTATTTTTAACCGAAACGTGTCGTGGTTAGACAATAAAATATTTGTGAAGTAAGCAGGACTTTTCGTTTCTTCTCCCTTAACAATTAAAAGTGTTAATTTTTGTGATTTTTTTAAATTTAATGAAAATTTTGTCAAAAAAATAAATTTATGTGTTGGTTGTTTTTTACTAGAAATAAAGATTATAAGCTTTAGCTCAGGCCCTCCCTGGATTTCGCCTATGATTGGGCTAGAGAATATATATACCTAGACGCTCGAGGGCACGGATTATTGACTTTTAATAGATAGGATTTGACCAAAGTAAAAGTGGCAAATCCAAAATGGCCGCCGACAGACGTTTCAGTTTGACATTTCGTTATTTGGTTTAGAAATATCAAGTCTTTTTTTCTTTGTTTGTATTTTTGCCAGTTTTTCTTTAAAATTAAATTTGGCATAAAATCTAACTATTAAAAACTGTTCGAGGTCTTAAAACATTACTTTTTTCATTAGAGTAGGGAAAGTCCAAGCATTTCTTCAACACAACAAACATAACTACAACTTCTTCGCCATTTTGATAAGGCCGCAAAGTATAGTAAGTTTTGTTAGGCTGCCTAGCGGGTTGCCTACGATTGCCCTACTTCAGCCAAATTTTCAGATTTTTCAGTGGTAATGACAAACGCATGATATACCCATTGTTTTTATTTTGGTTGGTTAAATAAAATAAAACGCCATGTGATCACTTGATAGGAACAAAAAGAACATAACAACAAAAGAGGTTTCGAAAGAACTGGATGGCGCTATTTAGGCAGTTTACATAAGGTCACTATAGACCATTCAACAACCACAAATATTTTAGTTTAAATACAAATTAAAGTATTCATAGTAATGTATTCAGTAATATTATTTTCTTAATTTTGATCAAAGGGCTCCGGCTTACCAAATAATGACATTCTGTGACAAGAAAAACCTAAGTGGACCCTATTGCCAGCGACCTCAGGGCCCCGCCAGTCCGAGCCTGGTATCTTCCGCAAATTCGCACCATGATTTTTCCACGAAAAAGATGTTGTTTAGTTCAGTTATGTACCTATACAAGGTGTCCCAAGTAATGACTAGGACTTCGAAGACGGTATACGAAAAAGTAGTAGGTCTAGAAAAATTAGGTAAATGTTAACGTCATTCGATTGGCCGTAGTCGCTACAAATATGTACCAAATTTTATCGAATTTGTTTACAAGATGAAAACTATACGGGGGCAGGGCCGTACCTAGGTGGAATCAAGGAGGATTAATCTCCCCTCGAAATGTTTTTAAAAAAATAATTAAATATTTAGTAGTGATAAGTAGTAGAGATATGGGTAATTCGCATTTCTTTATGGCAAAATTGACCGCGTTTTTAGATTTTTGCTTATAACAGCTGAAAACATGCTCAAATTAAAGTTTGTTTAAGTAACTTATTTTTGGAAATTTTCCTAACAATAAATAAATTTTGTTTAAAACCTCTTATGATTTACGTCTAACGCTCATTATCATCTTAGGAGCATAAATGAGCCATTAGACTATTATTATTGGTTGGTGGTAGGTTAAATTTACACCGGCTCATCAAATACAAAAGTATTCTGTACATTTGATCATACCTAATTATACGAGTACGTTGTGACCGTAAACCCACAAAATTTGAAATAAATTTGACTCATGTCCCCACATTTTTCTTTCAATTACGAAAACACATCATACAATTTTATTAATTTTACTCATAAACAGAATTGTACTTCAAGTTTTTTTTTTAAATTTTCACTCAAAATAACTTTGTGTCAAAAAAGACCTGGGACACGATAACTCAAAAATCAATAAATATATTTTAGCCATTTAACTGCAAACGTTCCCATTTTGAGAGCACTTAAATTAAAAAATAGTTTTAGAGGAATTTATTTATAGTTTTTTTTTTAATAAAATCAAATACTTATTTTTATTAATTTAGGCAATAACTTTATCAGTTTAATGAAAATGTTTACTTAGTTTTAATTTCATCCTTTTTATAAAAAAAGCAAAATTCACTATTTAAGTTTTTTACCCTATTTACGTGTTTTATAATCAACTTCAAAAACAATTCTTTTTTATTAGTTTTGAAAATTTTTAATAACCCTACCTAGTAAATAATTTGCACTTGAATTTATTCTTTTGCTAGCTAGTCTTTAATGATAATGTAAAATCGGGGCATAATTTTTTTCTAATCAATTAAAATAACGTAGGGTTCCGGAAAATTAATTAAGTATGTTATAAACACGCTGTGGTTCATAGTACAAAGTAAGAAGTATGCGTCAAAAAGTAAGACTCAAAAAATTGTTTATTTACGTTTATTGCGGTTTACGGAATCGGCTAAACTCGGAGAAATCTGAATTTTTGAATCAGCCAAAATGTATTTTGTGGTACTCTTGAGTTTGAGGTTATATAGCAGTGATTTTACTGCTTACTTCTTACTGTTTACCTCTTGCTTCATACTGCTTACCTTACGGAACTCGGCAGCCAGCTTTAGGCTTAAAGTTATAAATATATTTTTTTTAAGTCAAATGATTTTATTGATAAGTTACACTAAAATATAAAAAGTTATTTGGCAGATAAGACGGAAATGGTTCTCTTTACAAAGAAGAGGAAGATAGAAGGCTTCAAAACACCACAAATGTACGGACGACCACTTGCACTATTGCAAGAGGTTAAGTACCTGGGAATGGTGCTAGACAGTAAACTAAGCTGGAAACCACATATAGACCGACTCACAACAAAGACGACAAAGACATTCTGGCAAGTAAGAAGGGTGGTAGGAAGAAAGTGGGGACTCAGCCCAAGGATCATGCACTGGATCTACACGGCCATCATAAGACCGTGGATCCAATATGGATCCGTGGTCTGGTGGCCGGGGGCAATGAAAACCACTAACGCCAAAAAGTTCGAGGGCATGCAGAGGCTGGCGACCTTGAGCATCACCGGAGCATTAAGGTCTACTCCTAACATAGCCCTGAATACGATCCTGGGTCTCTCATCGCTGTCCATTTGGATAAAGAAGGAAGCGATGGCAGCATACCTTAGGATAAGGGTCGCGGGCGTGTGGAGAAGGAGCGGTGGTCAAAAAGGACATTCGGAGATCGCGACTGTGACGGAAAAGGAGATTCCTTTATCGACGTACAGTCTAGCGATGCCAGAGAAGCGGTTAATGGAGAAAAGGAGATACCGTGTAACCATACCGCCAAGGGGTGCATGAAAGGAGGACGGAGTTGAATTCCTTAGCGACACCGCGGTCTTCTATACAGACGGATCAAGGCTGACAGACCGGAATTCGACCGGTGCAGGAGTGTACGTGGAAAGCAAGGGCATTGGAAAAAGCTACTCGCTGGGATCCAATGCAACAGTCTTCCAGGCAGAGGTTTACGCTATACTGGCGGTAACATGGGAGGAAGAAATTAGGAACGAAACAGGAAAACGCCTCTGCATTTGTTCAGACAGTCAAGCTGCGCTGAAAGCAATGTGCAAACCAACCATGTCCGCGGGTTTGGTGCACGAGTGTGCGGATGCACTTCAGGAGTTGGCCGGCATAACAGAGGTGGAGCTCGTATGGGTCCCAGGCCACATGGGAGTTCCCGGAAACGAGAAAGCGTACGGACTTGCCAGGGGAGGATCCCGGCAGAAATGCGTCGGGCCAGAGCCTCTCCTGGGGCTCACAAGAGGGCAAGTGAAGTCGGTCCTAACAGAGTGGACCCAGAAAGAGATACAAAGGGAATGGACCAACACAGGAAACGCCAGACAGGCGAAGGAGTATGTGACAGGATACAATAAATCCCGTAGGGACTGGCTGCTCCGTAGAACACGAAGAGAGCTGGGAGCCATAGTGGGAGTCCTAACCAGACACTGCGTCCTGCAGGGACACCTGACAAAGATGAGAGTGAAGGAGGACGCGACGTGCGAGTGATGTTGGGAAACGAGACCTCGGCGCATTTTCTCTCATCATGTTTAGCATACAAGGAGGCAAGAAGAGGAAGCTTTTGAGACGGAGGACCTTCTGAATATGAGGTGGCCCGATATTCTGGCCTTTGTACAGAAGACGGGCAGATTCCTTAGCGAAGGAAGGACGCAGTAGGGGGGATGCCCGGGGGTTGGCGAAAAGGGCGCTTCATGTGCCTAGTCGCCAGGCCTAGAGCCTACCCCACACTACTACTACTACTACTATTTGGCAGATTTCCGTATACAACAGTCCAGGTTTAACCATAGCGTTAATGGCACATTATATATTTTTAAGTTTGATATAAAATCGTGGCGCGATTATTAAAGATACCAGTCAAATGGAGATTATTCACGATTTTATATCAAAGTTAAAATTGATGAATTGTAAAACCTAGACCGTTGTAAACAGAAATCTAGCAAATTATTTTTTACTTTTTAATGTAATTTTTTCATAAAATCGTTTAACTTAAAATAAAATATATTTGTTTTATTTTCAAGTTTTTTATTAAAAATAAATAAAATGCATCCTCTCCCTTTCTAGTGATTCCACATCTCAAATACCCCTACCCCAATTTCTTTTTCATAAAATTGTATTGCCACACTCTCGTTTTTGGTTCATAAAATTGTATTGGGATGAGATCAAATCATAATTTTCCCCCTTTACACCCCTCACCAACCTTCTGCCACCGTTTTTTTTTTTTTTTTAATTATAAAATTATATTGTCACCAGATCAAATCATAAGTCTGAAACCGCATGTTTGTATCTAATTTCATTAAAAAGTTCTGAATTTACACCCTTTACCCTTCATCCAGCGCCAACTCTCACACACCCCCTACCTCCGATGTTTGTTTATAAAATTGTATTGTTACCAGATCAAATCTTATATCTGAAATCCGTGTATTCGTATCTGTTTTGGTTCCAATGTCTAAATTTTCCCCCTTTACAACCCTCACACACCCCCTTATTTCCGATTTTTGTTTCCAAAGGTATACATTTATCCCCTTTATAACCGAACCGACCCGCCAATTTTTTTCCTTATAATATATTGTCATCAGATCAATTCATAAATCTGTAAACTGCATGTTCGAATCTGTTTTGATTAAAAGGTTATGAATTTACCCTCTTTACACCCCTAACCGACACTGTCTACACCACTCATTTTATTCATTCTTTAATTTATTCCAAATTTTGTGGGTTTACGATCACATCGTACTCGGATAAGTAGGTATGATCAATTGTACAGATTACTTTTTTATTTTATGAGCCGGTGTAAATTTTACCTTTATTTTTGGAAGACGGCTCGATGGATTTTAATTAAACTTTACCTGCTTATTTTTGTAATTTAGCGTCACACTAGGTAAAAAAATGTTTTTTTTTCTGTATCTAGTTTTGTAGATATTAATTTTTGTAGCTCCAACTATTTACTATATTTACAGGACGGCGACAAAAAAAAGGTATTAACGTCGAATTTTTGCTGTACGTACCGAACCTCTAAACAAATAAGAGTCAAAACAGTAGAAGACTAAAATATTATATAATTATCTAATACATATACTATATAATACATATACTATAACCGTCATAATTTCTATTCATATGTTTATTGAATAATATTATGTGGTGTATTTGCGGCATCGAAGATATTTTGAAGCAAACTTTGCCTGGGGTCCTGGGGTACCTTATATGTCCCTCATGACGAGAGAATCCTAGGTACATACCATAGTACACTGCAAACATGAGAGTAGCATCCTACTGTCCTTGCTCAACTTTTGCATGTACAGTAGTATTCTAGGATACGCTGGTCTACGGGGGCTTCGGGAATTACCGAGAATGACACCCATAGCTGGTGCTTAACAAAAAGTTACGTACCATTGACTTTTCTAGTTAATAAAACTCATGTATTAAATAAACCTATTTCTTGAGACGCCCTATATTTTATTTTTCTACTGTTTTGGCTCTTATTTGTTTAGAGTTTCGGTACGTACAGTAAAAATTGGACGTTAAATACCTTTTTTTTAATCGCTGTCCTGTATATATAAGAATAGTTAGAGCTACAAAAATTAATATCTTCAATACAAGACATAGAAAAAAAAAATTTCCTAGTATGACGCTAAGTTACAAAAAAAATTTTTTTACTACCCTTTGACTCAACCAAAAGCTATAGTATTTTTTTATATAATAAAAATATTCTTTGAGCTGTATTTCATTACAAAATATTTAACAAATTAATTTTTGTCATAGCTTAAAACAGCTAAAGTCAATTTTATTTAGTAAGAAAAAATACATGCAACAAAAAAATGTATGTCTATAAATTAATCTGTGTCAAAATAAAATGTACTAGTTATAAAATTTAATAATAGTGCAGATATAAAAAAAATGTTTTCTTGACTATCCCCCGTATATTATTTAATAAATTGATAAGAATGACATCATAAGTGACTTTGTCCTTAGACCGTTACTAAGTCATTTTTATGGTCAATTAATTTTTTTCGGTCAAGGTATAAGAGTTATTATTATTAGAACAAGCCCAAAAATGACAATTCAACGAACTGTAATCGTTTATATCTTAAAAACTGTACATAGAAAAACTTAATTTTTACCTACATTTTTTTTAGTTACATATCCTACTCTAACATACTGAAATTATAGCCAATTCCACCGACCCAAAAAAAAAGGCCTGTGTAAACGGGTGCGGTGTTCTTTATTTTATTATGATTTTTCTATAAGTCAAAAATGTTCTTTCTATGATTTCCCTGTGCGCTGGTTTCCTTTATGCGCTTTTTTTCTTGCGCTCTTTTTGGCTTGCGATTTTTAGTGTGTGACCTTTTTTCTTGTGCCAATATTTCCTGTCATTGTTTCACCATTCCCCCCTCAGCCTTGTGTTCCAAAACCGCCGTTGATTCACATAAACCATTTTTACTGAATTATAACTTCCAAACTACGGAACGCAGGCCACAAAAATTCCAGGATGATTTAGGATGGCCTTTTTTTAAAAATATAATTCAAGTTAGTACTTGTCAATTAAATTATTTTATTGATTATTATCTTGGACGAGACCGTTTTAGTATTAGCAACAAATTTGGTTAGCTTTGCTTCAACAGTAGAATTAGTAGCCTTAGCCTTGGCCAGAGAGAGACATTTATGTTTAAGAGTTATCAAGTTTCAAAAAGCTGACTGATTCCGACGGAACCTGGAATTGCAGTGGTTTGTCAAAAAAAATCTGTTGAATTTCTAGAGTAATGTAATTTTAATTTAAAAAGTAGAGACTATCATATCATATCCAAAGGATCTTTTCAGATTTATTTTTAGCTCACACTACTACTATATAAGTAGTGTGAGCTATGGTGATCCTAATTTTATCGAGAAAAAAAAAGTTGCTCCGATTTCAAAAATTTTTATATATCTTTGCGTTTCAGATGATTTTGAAACTTTTTTGTTTTGCTGTCTGTCTGTCTGTCTGTCTGTCTGTCTGTATGTCTGTCTGTCTGTATGTCTGTCTGTAACGACCAACCCGCATAACTCAAAAACCGCTTGTCCGATTTTAATGAAATTTGGTACCTAAGTTGGGTCTTGGGCCGTGATGGTCCCATTTAAAAATGAACAAAATCCACCGAACGCAAGCCAAATAAAAGGGTGGGGGTAGATTTCAAAAATTAGAGTTTATGTGAAAATATGGCGTGTGTGATATCAAACGAAAGGTAATTAAATCTGGATTAAAAAAAAGAATTTTAGTTTATTTTTAAAAAAAGGGTGGGGGTAGATGTCAAAAATTAGAGTTTAAGTGAAAATATGGCGTGTGTGATATCAAACGAAAGGTAATTGAGTCTGTAGTTAAACAAAATACATTTTAGTTTTTTTTAAAAGGGTGGGGGTAGATTTAAAAAATTTGAGTTTAATTCAAAACATGGCTTGTGTGGTATCAAACGAAAGGTAATTGAGTCTGGAGTTGAATAAAATATATTTCAGTTTTTGATTATATTAGCTCACACTATAACTATAGTACCTAGTGTGAGCTTAGGTGCCCATAGATTGGCAGAGTATTTCTTTTAATAGATTTTTACCTATTTTTCAGTAATTTCAAACTCACTCCATTCGAGGCTAAAAAATACCACATGCGAAGGATTTGTATTTGGAGCGCTCTGAAAAATACCATATGGAAAGGATTTGTGTTTGGAGCGCTCTACAAAATACCATATACAAAGGATTTGTGTTTGGTTTCTTAGATAATGCATTTTATTACTTCCCTCGCAGGGAAGTATTGTATTTGTGCAATGACATGTCATGTTTTAAAAAGCCCTATCGTTTTTAGCCCTTTCCCAGGAAAGTTAAGAGGAAAAGGTCTTCACAGGCGAGGTCGTCAATTTGGATATTTTCTTTAATTTAATAAATTTATATTAAAGTCTGTATTTTTGCGTGTGCGTGTATATTCCTAAAGTTCACGAAAAATCTGCAAAGTTAGCAAAGTCTGGAAATGTTTTTAAAAGTTTGGAAAGGTCAGGAAATATTAAGGAAAAGCCTGTAAATATTTTAAAAAGTCTTGAAGTGTTTTGAAATTTTGTGGAAAACTCTGGAAAAGCATAGGATAGGAGGTGTAGCTGGAGCTAAAGCTGAGTTACAGCTGAGTGTAGCTTAGATGTAGCGAAGCTGTGGTTTGGCTTTAGGTCTGTGAAAGAAGATAATAAAGGCTTTCTTGAATTTAAGAGACCGTTAACTTTATATAAGAGATTTTTAATATTAGGGGACCCTTAACGTGAGGGGACCTTTAACTTATTTTTAATTTTTTGGTTCTATTTAAAATGTATATCTGTAAGTCTATTGGTATCATGGACTAGAGACATTTCTTGCAGGAATATTGTCCACGTAGGTACTATGTAAACTTATCGCCAAAAATCAAAAACACATCCTTGTCTGCAAACTCTGGAACGTGAGATCGGCTTTTAGATCCAAGCGCGGATTTGAGGGGGGGGGGGGGGGGGGGTAACGGGGTAATTACCCCCCCCCCCCTAGAAAGAAAAATGTGCACTTTTTCGTAATAAAATAAGAAAAAACAGGAGAATTACCCCCCCTATAAAAAAAATATATTACAAAAAAAAAATCGTCGACTATTACCCCCCCCCCCCCCCTAGATTTTGTCCCAGATCCGCGCTTATTTATATCGTCTACAACTGGGATAAAAAACTGGAAATGTTATGTCACGTCAAGTAAAGTTGCAGGAATCTGATCCCGATTTTTGTTTGCTAGGAAGGGCTAGTGTTTAATTACCCGTAAATACTTTTTTAGAGGGGGGGTGACTATTCTGTTACCCTATAAGATTTAATTAAATTTAATATAAACAATTACAATCTCATTTTTTTACGCTTTTACCCGATATACGAGTACCTATGGGTAAGTACCTAGGTACACATGTATGTTATTCATAGCGTTTTGTTTTAAAACGCGATTTCTCTACACGGTAAAAAATTTTGTCTACAATGAAAACATGTTATTTTCTTAAATAAATGATTTACCTTAAAACAATTTGATTTGAATTAAAATGTTTTTTTTAGTGTTTGTTTAAAAAAAATGCTTTAGCTTTGCTAAAACTTTGCGAAACTGGGCGATTGATCCTGATTGGATGGAAGGTCCCAGTATAAATAAATTTAAAAAATAAAAAAACATAGTTCAACGCAGCTTTTAGCCTTCATTTTTCTTCTTTAATTGTTTTGTTTCAGTATACTCCATTTTGTAACAAAGCAAATTGTCTTGATATAAGTAATATTTTGCTTTAGAGAAAACGGTGCCTTAAATTAATTCAGTTTCAATGTATAATAAAACATTTTCTGTTTCACATTAAAATAAAGAGGCAAGACATTTTTTGTGCTAAATCAAGAATATATTCTCTTGGTGAATAGGAAAGCACAAATTATTTTACTTCAAAGCAATTTGCTTTGATCTAAGACAAATTTTTTTACCGTGTACCTGTGGCATATAATTTCTGTTCTGTATTCCGTATTAATCGAGGTGCAATAAAAACGGCTTTTAAATTCAAATAAATGGATCCTTGACGGATCTGATACCTTCTTAGCTAGCCTATTAGCACACTTTAAGTGAAATCATGATGTATCAGTCTTGAAAACAGTTTTTTGTAAATATCTCAGAAACTAAAGCTCTTACGAAGTTTTTGGTTACAACACAAATTATTGAGCAAAATTAAGTCTACAAAATTACTACCGTATATTGATACGATGCTCCGTTAAAAAGTTAATATGTTTTAAATTTTTTAATTGTCAAAAAACTGTCATTAGCATTAATGGATTTTGACCAAAATCTAATCAGCTCGTTAGAGTGTCCAACACTATTTCACCTGAAAATTTTATCAAAATCGGTTCAGCTGTTTAGGAGCTATCGTGTTACGGAGAGAATTAATATACACACACACACACAGACACACTACTGCTAAGATAGGTCAAACTACACCCAAATAAAACATTTTCGGCGTTATCTGAAAAAAAATATCGTCGAAAATAATACCTTCTTTAGCCATTGCCACGCGGGCGCGGGCTAGGAAGGTAAAAAGGAAACAGTTTAAAAGCAGACAATTCAAAATAGTGGTTTTGTTGGCTTTCAAAATGTACCAATAAAAAAAATCTGTTTGATTTTAAACACTTTTGCTGACTCAATATTTTCCTGGCTGATGATTTGAAGATAATATCTTCCATCAGTAATATTAATGATTGAATCAATCTCCAAAAACAACTTGATGCCTTTCAGGTTTGATGCACTGCAAACAAACTTGCTTTAAATGTCTCTAAATGTAAAGTATTAAGCTGTACTCGTAATTTCCATACAAAGTTGTACCCGAGAAGAGCTGTTTGCTATTCTCTGGTTGTACTAAAAAACAAGCTAAATGATGTCACAATTCCTAGGTGTACACCATTCGTGATCATCAAAAATGTTGGGGTGTGTGCCCAGTAACTGTTCCACATTTTCGATTGAAAATTCTCTTAAAATATTATACAATTCTATAACAGTGTGTCCACGGATTGAGTGCACGTAAGGTATAAATGACAACAAATTTTTGATTTAGATACTGATTTTCTGGGAATTGCGCCTGCTTGGTTGCAAACTAACATGTTACAGAGTGGTTTAGTAGGCTGATTCGATAAAAAGTGTTAAAAGTAAAGTACCTTTTTTTAAAGAGATATCAAAGAAAGTTATTAGAAAATGTTGTTTAAAATCAGGTAAAATCGTCAAAATTTTTTTTTATAACCGACTTAAAAAATCTGATGGCTGATTTTTCTGAAAATTGAGAATCTGCCGTAACTTTTGATTCTAAAAACTCTTTTTTATAACCTTTCCCGATATCTTTTAAAACAAAGGTACTCTTAACAATTTTAGCTCACACTACTACTATACTATAGAAGTGTGAGCTATGGTGATCATAATTTTTTCGAGAAAAAAAAAGATGCTCCGATTTTAAAATTTTTTATTTATCTTTGCGTTTCAGATGATTTTGAAACTTTTTTGTTTCGCTGTCTGTCTGTCTGTCTGTCTGTATGTCTGTCTGTCTGTATGTCTGTCTGTAACGACCAACCCGCATAACTCCAAACCGCTTGTCCGATTTAAATGAAATTTGGTACCAAGGCTGGGTCTTGGGCCGTGATGGTCCCATTTAAAAATGAACAAGATCCACCGAACGTTAGCTAAATTAAAGGGGGTAGATTTTAAAAATTAGAGTTTATGTAAAAATATGGCGTGTTTGATATCAAACGAAGGGTAATTAACTCTGGAGTTAAAAAAAATGAATTTTAGTTTATTTTAAAAAAAGGGTGGGGGTAGGTTTCAAAAATTAGGGTTTAAGTGAAAATATGGCGTGTGTGATATCAAACGAAAGGTAATTGAGTATAGAGTTAAACAAATACATTTTAGTTTAAAAAAAAGGGTGGGGGTAGATTTTAAAAATTAGCGTTTAAGTCAAAACATGGCTTGTGTGGTATCAAACGAAAGGTAATTGAGTCTGGAGTTGAATAAAATATATTTCAGTTTTTAATTGTATTAGCTCACACGTACACTATAACTCATGGGCGCACCCAGGGGGGGGCTCGGGGCCCGGCCCCCCCAAGCCTTAGATTTTTTTACATATTTTCGACATATTTCATGAAAAAAAACAAAAAATAGCTTAAAATTCGACACCATGAGGCTTTGCCCCCCCCCCAAGAGCCCTCGGGCCCCCCCAAAGACATATTCCTGGGTACGTCACTGTATAACTATAGTACCTAGTGTGAGCTTAGGGGCCCATAGATTGGCAGAGTATTTATAAAATTAGCCTACTAAACCACCCTACATATTAATTGATTTGGCTCATTTTTTAACGTATTAGTCAGCGACCAAGCAGATGCGATTCATATACAATTAGAATCAAAATTCAAAATTTTGTTGTCGTTTATACCTTACATCATCAAATCAGCCTACTAAACCACCCTGCTCAGTTTCTTAACATCTTAGTTTGAGACCAAGCAGGAGCAATTTTCAAAAAATCAGAATCTAAATCGACATTTTTTAGTCATTTGTACCTCATCTACTCAATCTGTGGACAAACTGTATAATGCTCATATTGACGCAATATAAGGAGTACAGCGCAGATTTCTGAAGTTTCTACATTTTAGAGTTGTTGGTAATTATCCACAACTTGGAATAGAGAACGTAGTATTACAAACTAGTTTTAATGTTCAATCATTGGAAAAACGTATATTTGCATCAAGTATTATATCACATACATTTCTTAATAAGAAGATTGATGCAATTAATATTCAATTCGATAAATATTAGAGATCCAAGGTTCAGAAACCCCAATATAACTTTTTACGTTAAAATTCTAAATAGTATCTATTTTTATTTAAAATTTTATAAAAAATCACCGATTTATATACCGAGTACAAACTATAATAAAATTAGTGAACATTATAATATATTCAATACAAAATTTTAAGATTTAAGTTTTTTGATTTTAGTTTAAGTAAAGTTTTTCCCTTTCTTGTGTATTTTTCTTTTTCTTTTAATATTACTACTCTGGTATACTTTATTACAATGATAATATTATTCATGTTCTCAACACACGACATAAAGGCCTTATTGCAATCCCTCGTTCGAAAACAGGTTTATATCATGGATCTTTCTCTTATTCGATTGCAAAATTGTATAACAAAATTCCGGGTAACTACAAAAATGTATCAAGTATTATTGCTTTTAAAAAATTAATTACGCGAGATCTATTTTCAAATAGATTTGAGATTTGAAATAAAAATATTACTTATATATATATAGCATTAAATCATAAGTATCAATACATATATATTAGTTTTATTGTTTAACTATTTTAATCTATATCTAGGTTAATTCTTATATATATATAATATATATATATAATATAAATGCATTAATATATGTATATATATATAATAGAAATTCATTAATTAATAATTTAAATTTAACTTTTTTTTGGTAGGGTTTGTTTTACGTAGTCTTTGTATTATTTATATTTTTACCTTCCTAGCCCGCGCAGCAATGGCTAGAGAAGATATTGTTTTAGACGAAAAAATTTTTTTTGAGATACCGCCGAAAATGCGTTATTTGTGTGTGTGTGTACACAATAGCTTCATAAAATTTTTAGGTAAAATAGTGTTCGACACTCTAACAAGCTGATTGGATTTTGGTCAATATCCATTAGCATGAACAGTTTTCTGACAATTAAAAATTTGAAAAAATGCAAACTTTTTAATCGAGCATGGCATCAATATGCGGGTTTGGGAATAACGTAGACCACATTTTGCTCAATAATTTGTGTTATAACAAAAAACTTCGTAGGAGCTTTACGTTCCGAGATATTTACAAAAAACTGTTTTGAGGGCTGATTATCATAGCTTCACCTGAAGTGTGCTAATAGGCTAGCTAGGAAAGTATCAGAATATACGGTTTTCGGAATATAGTAGACTATGTGTTATAACCAAACACTTTGTAAGAAATTTAGTTTCTGAGATATTTAGAAAAAACTGTTTTCAAGGCTGATATATCATGGCTTCACTTGAAGTGTGCTCATAGGCTAGCTAGGAAGGTATAAGATCCGCCATGGATCGATTTATTCCTTTTGTTTTGATTTTTTTACTGGATTTAAAATATTCTAAAATTATTATATAAAAAATTCATTACAATTATATTGGTAACAAGAAAATTAAATATTGGGGTTGGTGTGATCATTTTAAAAGAAATTTTACGCTGTTTAAAAATCGAATAAAAAAGGGCAATTCCCAAAAAAACACCATCTTTGTGTAATATCACAAAAACTAAAAGTGACAGGTGAAATTTAGTTTGATTCTTGGATTCTTTATTAAAAAGATTATAAAATTTCCATAAACAATTTTTTTTTCAAAAATTCTCTGTAGCTTAAAAACGGCTTGCCCCATCAAGATGCGTTTTTTACCTTTAGCTTGAAAATCGAGGTTCGCAAATACGGTCACTTTTTGTTATAAACATTGAATTTACGACACCCTGTACCAAGTACCTTCCTAGTTACGCATCAAACTATAAATTTAGAATTTGTAGCGCTAAAACGATAACTACCTACAATTTTTACAAAGCGAGCATTGTTTTATTATTTATAATGATATCTTATCAGTGGCGTATATAGAAAAACGTTTCGGGGTGGGCCCGAGACAGTTTTGGGGGGGGGCCGAGACCCCATGGGGCCGTATTTTATGCTATTTTATGTTTGTATTCATGAAATACAGTGGAAAATATCTAAAAAAACCATAGCTTCGAGGGAGGCTCGGGCCCCCGGATCCCCCCCTTATATACGCCACGGTATCTTATTGCCCCCTATACCTCCGCAGAGCAGCTGTTTTACTTACCTTGTGGGAGTAATTTGCTAACCCTTTCTCGAGTTTTATTTTGTTATTATAGGGAGATTGATATTTTTTTAAAATTAAAACGTATCTTTATTTCAATATGATATGTTGTTTGTTAAAGATGGTTTCGCCTTTTCAAACACATAAAAACCAATTTTGACGCAATAATTGAATAAAACAGGGAATCTGGATGGTTTGGTGACTAAAACCTGTTAATTTTGCTTTTAAAATAAAAAAAACGCAATAATGGCGAGTAAATTAAATTAAATTATTAATTTAAATAGATTTTATTGCCCAACAGTTATACCAATTACAGAACAAAATGTAACAATAATAATAATTAATAATTAATAATTAATGTTTTTATTGCCACAAAAAAAAATATAAATACATATGCTTCGTATATCTAAAAACTAGGATATGTGGCAACGGTCAGAGTTCGCGCTGCCTGCTAACTACCTAGCAGGAATCACGCTCTTCCACTCAGGCCCAATACAAAAATAAAAAATAGTACATAATCCGATTTGAATTAGAAATTCAGTAGAAAAAAAAAACTGTGTCCTACGTAAAACAAACCCTACCAAAAAAAAGTTAAATTTAAATTATTAATTAATGCATTTCTATTATATATATATATATATATATATATATATATATATATATATATATATATATATATATATATATATTAATGCATTTCTATTATATATTATGACGTGTCAATTATATATATAAGAATTAACCTAGATATAGTTTAAAATAGTTAAACAATAAAACTAATATATATGTATTGATACTTATAATTTAATGCTATATATCAGCTTGTTAGAGTGTCGAACACTATTTTACCTAAAAATTTTATGAAGTTATTGTGTACACACACACACAAATAACACATTTTCGGCGATATCTCAAAAAAAAATTTTTCGTCTAAAACAATATCTTCTCTAGCCATTGCTGTGCGGGCTAGGAAGGTAAAAATATAAATAATACAAAGACTATAAAGGAACAAAAGGGCTTTTCAATAAGAAAGTCAAAATTTTATGTTATATCTCAAAAAATAAAAGCGACAAAATAAAATCAATTTAACTGTTTATCTTATATTAAAAAAAAACTATAAAAAGGTGATTTACAATTATACAAAAACGAAATTTTTATAAATAAAAAAGTTATAAGCCCTTTCAAAATGTAGTCTTTTAAAAACGGCTTGATGCGGTTTTTAGCTTTAAGCTTCTCTCAAGCCTCGCAAACGAGTGTCAGTTTTTTTCTATAGAAACACTTGAAACTCCTCAAAAACATCGAAGTTGGAGCACCCTGTACATTTGTACACCTATAATAGTAGGTAGCGGGAAAGCAAAATACATACAGTGTGTACAGTCACGTGAGACGCAATTTTGTTGTTATAGATTTTTTAAATTACACTTTGTTATTCTTTCCTACAACTACCTTATCTTACGAATCTTGCCATGGCATTGAAATATTGAAATAGGCCCTTATTGTCAAGAAACAAGAACAAACACAACATTCCGCTAATACATACTGTCCCAAACCTATATTGGTTAACGTCAAATACCTTAGAGCATAAATACATGTTGAAAAAATCGATAAGTGAAGCAATCATAGCTTACTTTGGAAACAATGGCAAATTTTAATTCGCAGACGCAAATTTTTAAGTGCGTATGTGTGTGTTTTGGCACGCAGATACACGGCTGCTGTATGGGTTGACGCAATATTTGTTGTTTATTTACATATTTTTCGTTTGTCGTGTAAAACTGTTTTTTTTTTGTGAAAAATGAGAAATAGCACGTAAAACATATGCAGTTTATAGTAAAATCTCCGGAAGAAGTAAGGGAGTGCCATTTCGTATGTAAGCACTTGTATTTTTCTTTATAATTTGTTAATTAAGTTAAGAGTGGCTTATAGATGACATTAAACACTCGTGATGATGTCTACAATAAATCTGCACAACTAATTTTGTGAAAACTACAAATTTAATCCGCAATTAAACAAATTTTTACCCGATCAACTAGTTTTTAGACCAAAAATAATAAACATAACGGGTAAAATTTCGTTTAAGGGAAACCTTTTTTATTGGACTATGCTTAGGAAGACCTTCTCATATCGAAAATGATAACGAAACTTTGCGGAAGTGCACCGTTTTCGAGAAAACTTGGAAAAACTAAAAAAATATGGGAAATCTGCTATATAAACATTTTTTGTTGGACTATACTTAGGAAGACCTCTTAATATCAAAAACCACTACGAAACCTTGCGGAAATGTAATTTTTTTAAATTTTTGATTTGATTTTCCTAACAAAAGGTCCCTTATTTCATTAATAATAACAGAACCTTGCCAAAATGCACCGTTTTCGAGAAAATTCGGAAAAGCCAAAAATATATGGGAACCGAATCTGCTACATAAAATTTCTTTGTTACACATGCTAAAGAAGGACCCCCTAATATCAGAAATTATATTCCAACAAAAATTTTTTGGCTCCGGAACGAAATAGCGATGTTCAAAATAGCGACGTACGAAAAAGCGAGTAATGAAATAGGGACTATCAAAACAGCGACATATCAAAATAGCGATGTATCAAAATGGCGAGCATCAATATATGGATTTATCAAAATAGCGACAACCAAATTAGCGACAATCAAAATAGCGATGTATCAAAATAGCGATATATCAAAATAGTGAATCAAACCAAACCGAACCGAACCGAACCGAACCGAACCGAACCGAACCGAACCGAACCGAACCGAACCGAACCGAACCGAACCGAACCGAACCGAACCGAACCGAACCGAACCGAACCGAACCGAACCGAACCGAACCGAACCGAACCGAACCGAACCGAACCGAACCGAACCGAACCGAACCGAACCGAACCGAACCGAACCGAACCGAACCGAACCGAACCGAACCGAACCGAACCGAACCGAACCGAACCGAACCGAACCGAACCGAACCGAACCGAACCGAACCGAACCGAACCGAACCGAACCGAACCGAACCGAACCGAACCGAACCGAACCGAACCGAACCGAACCGAACCGAACCGAACCGAACCGAACCGAACCGAACCGAACCGAACCGAACCGAACCGAACCGAACCGAACCGAACCGAACCGAACCGAACCGAACCGAACCGAACCGAACCGAACCGAACCGAACCGAACCGAACCGAACCGAACCGAACCGAACCGAACCGAACCGAACCGAACCGAACCGAACCGAACCGAACCGAACCGAACCGAACCGAACCGAACCGAACCGAACCGAACCGAACCGAACCGAACCGAACCGAACCGAACCGAACCGAACCGAACCGAACCGAACCGAACCGAACCGAACCGAACCGAACCGAACCGAACCGAACCGAACCGAACCGAACCGAACCGAACCGAACCGAACCGAACCGAAACGAAACGAACCGAGCCGAGCCGAGCCGAGCCGAGCCGAGCCGAGCCGAGCCGAGCCGAGCCGAGCCGAGCCGAGCCGAGCCGAGCCGAGCCGAGCCGAGCCGAGCCGAGCCGAGCCGAGCCGAGCCGAGCCGAGCCGAGCCGAGCCGAGCCGAGCCGAGCCGAGCCGAGCCGAGCCGAGCCGAGCCGAGCCGAGCCGAGCCGAGCCGAGCCGAACCGAACCGAACCGAACCGAACCGAACCGAACCGAACCGACCCGAACCGAACCGAACCGAACCGAACCGAACCGAACCGAACCGAACCGAACCGAACCGAACCGAACCGAACCGAACCGAACCGAACCGAACCGAACCGAACCGAACCGAACCGAACCGAACCGAACCGAACCGAACCGAACCGAACCGAACCGAACCGAATCGAACCGAACCGAACCGAACCGAACCGAACCGAACCGAACCGAACCGAACCGAACCGAACCGTACCGAACCGAACCGAACCGAACCAAACCAAACCAAACCAAACCAAACCGAACCGGTTCGGTTCGGTTCGGACTCACATCCTCTAGTTTCTTAGAAAGACACCCCTTAGTCAAACTATATACCAAAACTGAACCCAAAATATCGCTATTTTATTAGTCGCTATTTTGTTAAATCGCTATTTTGATAGTGGCTATTTTGTTACATCGCTATTTTGATAGTCGCTATTTTGTTACATCGCTATTTTGTAACAATCGCTATTTTGTTACATCGCATTTTTGTTATATCGCTATTTTGATAGTTGCCCTTTCATTACATCGATATTTCGTTCCAGAGCTAAATTTTTTATGTAGCAGATTTCCAACTTTTTTTTTTTTTAAGTTTTCTCGAAAACGGTACATTTCCGCAATGTGTTATTATTAGTGAAATGAGGGACCTTTTGTTAAGAGATTCCAATAAAGAAAAATTTTAAATCGCATTTCTCATTTTTTCGTTTTTTTTTTGTTTTTTTGGTTTTTCTGGGTTTACTCGAAAACGGTGCATTTCCGCAAAATTTCATTGTCATTTTCGATATTAGGGGGTCTTTCTAAACGTAGTACAACAAAAAAATTTTATGTAGCAGATTTCCCATATTTTTTTGGGTTTTCCGAGTTTTCTCGAAAACAGTGCATTTCCGCAAGATTTTAATATTATTAGTGAAATGAGGGATCTATTGTTAGAAGAATCTAATTAAACAAATTTTAAAATGAGATTTCCCATATTTTCAGTTTTTTTGTTTTTTGGTTTTTCCGGGTTTTCTCGAAAACGGTGCAGATCTTCCTAATCATAGTCCAACAAAAAATTTTTATGTAGCAGGTTTCACATATTTTTTCGGTTTTTCTGAGTTTTCTCGAAAACGGTGCATTTCCGCAAAGTTTCATTGTGGTTTTTGACATCAGAAGGCTTCGGTAAGAAGTTTCCAAAAAAAAATAATTTAAAAAGAGGTTTCCCTTAAACGAAAGTTGAGCCAACATAACCTTAAATTGTTGACAAATTATCAAATAATGTAGTGACGTAGCGAAGTATGTTCCAAAACCACCAAAACAGACGAATGCGCAGTAATCTAGCGTCTTGTCGCAGAATCGAAATCCTATCTACCCGAAAAAGGAACACTAATACCCTGTTTCCACCAATGCATGCCCATGCAGAGTTTTTTGATGCAAGGGGTTTTTTGAATCGCGAGTGTCGACCTTGAAATTGAATCTTCAAAAGCTGCACGAGTTTTCTGTTCACACACATGCATCTTTTAGCACATAATATTTTTGGTTGACTATCTAGTGACTTTTTTGGTTACAAAAATTACAACAACCACAAATGAACCCCTCAAACCGAACCGAACCCACCTTTTTCGTTTATATTTTGATGGGAAAATATTATTTTTAAAAAATGTTTTTTTCAAAGGTATTAATACTAATAAAAAGGCTTAATAGAAAAGACAAAGGCAATTTACATCTAGTAAATATCAGACTTAAATGAAATCGAGTTTTGAAAAACTGTTGGACCTGGCAAGACCTTTCATTAACAAACAGGACAGCCCCTTATATGGAGAGCACGGAACTGTAACGTTTATGTTACAGTTCCGTGATGGAGAGATTATAACAAAGGTATACAGGGTGGGGACTCTAACAGGAATAAATTCGCTAGCGCCCTTAGTAAAGATATTTATGGAAAACGCAAAAACACGTCACTAGTAAGATTTTTTGTGAGCTTTATAAATCAGTAAAAAAAAATTTTGAACCCTCTTTAAGGGGTAAAACCTAACCCTACTTGCCTTTTTTTGAATAGGATGATACCACTTGTGACACATTTTTGGAAAGGTCTTTTGAATAGAAAATTGATGGTATTATTTTTTTTTATGGGTTAACCTAAAATTTGAAAAAAACTGTTTAGGGACATAAATTATTAAATAATATTTTTTAAACTTAGATGCAATGAAATTGTATTTTTTTACAACATATTATATTATTATTTACCCAACTAGTAAGTAATCTCAGACATCAATAAACAGACTAAGTGTGTTACATTTATAACTAAATCATTACTAAATAATAAATTAATGTTTCACTTTCGCGTTACCTCATCTATTTACTTCTATAAACATGAATAAATTGAACGTAAATGCCTGGTTTTTAATAAAATGGATTTTACACATCAACATGCTATTACTAGGTTATTTTTTTAATTTGTAATCTTCAGAAGCTTTCTGAGAAATTTCTAATAGCATCCTGAAAAATCACCATGAACAATTTGATTTCTCGTGAGCATTTGCGCGTAAACAAATTTATTGTGATAATTGTTAATTTCTATTGCAAGTTACGGTTTCCTAAGTATTCTTACTTAAACAAAAGATTGGTTGCTTTTTCGCATTTTAACTGAGATAGCAGTAAGTTGTCGGATTTTTTATTTTATCTCTTTGAGTCATAGGGTCTTAAATTTAAGTGTTTTTTTTTGTATTTTTTTGTCATAACTTTCTTAAAAACAGTCGAACCTGGTAAATTAGGTATTACCAAAAATCCCAGTAAATTTTCTTTTATATTAATTTAAACTATATACATATTATCATCGAAATGAGGTAAAATATTCCGGGTAAAGGATAGTACCTACTCCTTAAACTGGAAAAAATAAGCATGGGTCAAAAAATTTATATTAAAGGAGAGACAAGATTAAAAACCTGTTTTTTTTTAATTGTAGGCTAAAAAATTACTCACACTCAATGCTTTTTCGATGTGCTTTTCTTGAAAATACCTTAAGAATAGTGGTGGGAGGGAAGTGAAAAGTCCTGAATTTTTGGGTTACGGAATATCTGAATGTTCCCTAAATAAATCGCCCTTTATGAACTGGTATGGTGATATCAACAAAGGTTTTGCTAAATCGAAAAGGGGGATGTTTTTGAAGAATATGCATTTTTTCATAAAAGAAGGTAAGCCACGCCAGGGCAGGTTGTAACACGGGGCAGATTGCAACTAAGCCAGTAGCGAAGCGCCAGCGATCCAACGGGTTTGAATGTATAAATGAATATATCAAAAATTTTATACAAAACAACAATGCACACAATTTTATTAACAATGCACACAATTTTATGCCTTATGGGGGGGTTTAACCCCTAAACCCCCCTTAGCGGTATGCGCCTGAACATAGCTATTTTTTCAAAAACAACTATTTTTTCAAAAACGGAAAACGCGGCAACATTCATTTCTGCACAGGTCTACTGCATGTTAAAAATAACTTATAGTCCAGTCATTATAGAAGTTTTGCTTGCAAAAGGTGGTGTCCCCTTAGTGCAACAACCAGATAACTTGAAATTGATAGTTTTGATAGCTATTAAAATCTAAACTAAATATCTTAATGTCGTTTTATGCAATGTGCATTTTCGGAGTTATCTATTTCTTGACACTCTTTAAACAAGTTTGGTTTATCGTACAAGATATAGATGTTGCATTAAAAAGATAGTGAAAAAATAGGTCAGCTTTAACTAATGCATAAATATAGTTGTTGCACTAAGTTTTATAGTTTATAGTTTTAGGTCCTTGCATTATTTGCAATTTGGTATTTAAGGATGCGATATGTTGTTGACATTGGAGTCCTAAAAACAAATTTATGTTTTCGACCTTGGCTGGGAGGAACGGCTCCCCCACTATCTTGGATTTAGTGTGCACAAAAAGGGTTTTTTAAACTACTTGGTTACTGTACGTTTTAGAAAAAAAAAGTTTTAAAAAAGTTGAAGAAAGTAAAATTTCCTACAAAAACGCTTTTGTACATTTTTTGTCAGACGAATGGTTTTTGAGTTATGACGCTTAATCTTCCGCCGCCATTTTGGATTTTGACCTTTTTTTTTTAATTTTTTTATTTAATTTTTTTTAAAAACAAATGAATCTAATGAGTTTTTATTAACGGGTAGACTCAAGAAACAAACGCATGTTTAGTGATTTATTTTTCAATTCAATTTTTGAACGCCCCTGGTGTATTACCGGTTATCTAAGTTACTATACACATCATTCGAAAGAAAATTTAATTTTGTATAACACAGAATAAAATGTTTTTCCCGATAAGACTTGGTTTTTAAAAAAATTGGTAAAATACATAATAACAATACTTTTTTTTGTGATTAAAAAAAAATCACTAAATATGCGTATGTTTTTGAGTGTTCCCCGATAACAAAAACCCACAAGATACAAATCGTTTTAAATATAATTTTATTATAGGTAAATTTAGTGGGAATAAGGACACTGTTGTTCTGGTAAATATACGTTTTAATCCATCGGTAACGTTTCGACAATGGTTTTTGTCTTCATCAGACCTTCAGACTAGATCGTACATTGGAACAACAAAAAACAAGAATTCAAGCACATCAGGAAAACAAACGGCACAAAATTAAAAACGAAACCCGACATTAATCTGCTAATTATTTATATTTTCTTTTTTTTCAAAAAAAAAAGAGAAAAAACAAAAAAAAAGAAAATATAAATTATTAGCAGATTAATGTCGGGTTTCGTTTTTAATTTTGTGCCGTTTGTTTTCCTGATATGCTTGAATTCTTGTTTTTTGTTGTTCCAATGTACGATCTAGTCTGTTTTATCTCAACAAAGGTACTACCCAGAAGACTCAGTAAGATCTTATTATATAGGCTATTATTTAGTCTTTATTTTACGTTATTACAGATTTTCTCAGAAGTAAGCAGTTTCGAAGTTAAACGAGACTAAATAAAAAAATTGGTCAAAATCTTCAACTTTTGTCTAAAACTTTTTTTTCGACCAGCATTCAAAATGAATTAAACAAAATAAAACAATATTGTTGATATTTCCGCATGCTCGTAGGTAATAGCTATTTTAATAGTGCAGAAAATCTGCTCGCACGCAAATGCCAAAGTGCCAAAGAATAGGCTTTTGCAAGTGTTAAGAACAATTGTTTTTCTACAAGAGAGTGGAAAATATTAAAAAATTTAGTTTTAAGAAAAATAAACTAAACAACATCCACACCAGGTCAAATCATTTCCAGAAAAATAAAGTTTTTAACATTTTATTTCAAATCTTACAGTTACACCATAGCACCCAGGGCATTTCATAGACAATACCACAAGTTTTTCAAAATTTGAAGTGTCGGTGCTGATGCGGAAGAAATTTTGACGCACGATGCGATTTTTTTTTTCTAAACGGCACGGAAAAACGGATTTTCCGCACTAAAAATAGTGTAATAAGTATTCTTGGGTAAATAACATTATCCTTCTACGATCAATTTTATGGTTGTCCGATTATTAAAAATTACTTTGTGTAAAAGTTTGAAAGATGAGTAATCAAGGTTATTTCTATGCTTTTCACTCAACTTAGACCCCAGTTGATTTTTCCAAAGAGTCTAGGGCAGTGATTCCAAAACTATTTTCTATAGCGCCCCTTGTCGAAATCTTGATTTGGTCACGCCCCCCTTTCTTTGAATAAAGAAAAAAACTGTATTGTTACTACAAAAAACAATTATTAAAAAAAAACTAACATTTTGATTTACTTAATCTACTTCTAATCTAGTGCGAAGGGTGCTGCTGCATTTCCTTGACAAGGTGAGAAATTCGTGGTGGAAAGTGCGCAGCGCAAGCCAGTAGCAACATCAAGACGGTTCTGTTGTTTTGTTTTAATTCCCATTAAAACAGCAAAGCCTTTTTCGCATAAGTAGGTCGTTGAAAATGGTACATAAAAATGCACAGCCATTTCTGCGATCAAAAGATAGATGGAAAATATTTTATCCAGAATTAAGTAATCTCCAAATTGTTTGGTGGAAATCCATTAAGGTTAATAAAAGTTTTTTGACAAAAATGGTAACTTTATAACGGAACATCGCATCAATATGCGGTTTCCGGAATATTGTACAACAGAACTCATTTTTCTCAACAATTTATGTTATAACCAAAAACTTCGTAAGCGCTTTCCTTTCGGAGATATTTATAAAAAAGTGTTTTCACATTTGTAATAAACAAAAATTATTAAAAAAATCATATTTTCTTATTAATTACTCCAATTTCAACGTCGCTAAATTGATATTTTTGTATAAATAAACTGCTCAAAAATTGAAGTGAGCCACCTCATTTTTTTGGATATTTTTAAAGTAAATTTATTCCTAAACGAAAAGGTCAATTCCCGTACAATTTGCTATGTGATATAGCTTCGATTATTCTCTTTTAATGTTTGGTTTCCTTGTTGTCCTGCGCTTGACAGATAGCTTTATAGGGTGGCTACAACACAAGTGTAACAAAAGTGTGAAAGTTTGCACGGCTCCCATTTCCCGTACGATGAAAAAAAATTTTAGGACACAAAATAACCCAAGATATGATTTTTTTCAATAAAATTGTAGTTTTTCTGATGTTTAGTTTGACGTTTCTACTCGGTTTGACCCATAGCCACCAAATTTGCTATAAGGCAACCCAAATATTGACCTTTTCAAACTTTGTACGCCATTGTACCCTAAATGACGATTGAGCACAATCAGGGGCGTGCAAATAAAAATCTTCTTTTTATGACCAATCCTGAGTTTCACTTTTTGTAGGTGATGTGATATCAACTAAGTGCAAAATACGTTTCATTCAAGTTTGAACATTTATGCCGAGACGGTTTTCTCATTTTTGTCAAAATATCACCATTGACGTCAAAATTATTTTTTGTAAAAATTCCAGTTATTTCGCAAAGTCCATGGATTCAAACGAATTTTCTCAGTCCACCACAGATGATTTTGCTGCTTCCTCGTAGAGCAGAGCTTATGCCTCGTGTGCCAGCTGATTTAGGTTGTAATCACCGGCGCACAGAGGGGCCGGGACCCATAAAAGTTACCAAAAATATGAAACTCAGGATATGAAATTTAAGTGAAAAAAACGCTTGAAAATTATCCTCCTTGCATCTCTTTCTTTATTTGAGGCATCCATGAAAAAGTGCGTACAACAAAACAATTGATAGCGCTTGTCAAAGGTAACGTCATTTTAATTATGTTACATATGCATTTTTTAAAGTAAAATATTTGGTACTTTCAAAGGTCATTTTCTCTGTGACGGAATTTCTTAGAACTAAAAAGTAAATGGCTAGCTAGCACTAACTACGGTAAGTATAGATTTGTTTAGTGTACAATTATTTAGTTTACTTTTTAATGTTATTTAGATAATTAAATTCTAATCAAAACGTAACAGAAATTGAGTTTTGTTTTGAAACTGTAGTTTCAGCTGGCTCAAAAGTTAAGGATCCATTCGAATCCATCACTCACTTTTATTACTTCCTGTTCTACAAAACCTCATCTTTAATGTGGTATAATCATTTTCTGCGGTATTTTGCGGTTTATCTCAAGAAAACGATTTCCAGAGTTTCAAGCATTTGCATATTGTGTGACATTTTAACAAGCCACATTTCCGTCTAAATGTCCCACACACTATAATTTATATTTAATAACAAAATATCACTCTGTTTTGGTTTATTAACAACTTTGCCTAGTTAAAAAAACTAAACACATTTTAGAATTATATTCTGCCAATTCTTGGGCATTTAAGCGTAAAAGATTAAAATCAGAATTGGAATAAAATATAAGTAGGTACTTATTTTCTCCGTAACTATTTATTAATTTCTTAAAAAAATTTAATAAATATTTTTTGAGTTATAAGCTTTGGTTACAGTTATATAAACATATAGGCATACATACAGACAAGAATGCTTCAAATTATTTTTCACAAAAGCAAAGATATATAATTTTGGTAAAATCATCGCACTTTTTGTTCTTGTAGCTTTCAGTAGGATCACTATAGATAGATAGATAATTAATTATAGTTTGGTATATTGTGCGCTAAAAATGACAGGAGAAAATAAGTTTGTTATATTTTAATAAAGACAGAATTTAGAAAAATTAGGGTCGAAAATTTTTTATTTAAATAAAAAAAAATTATATGTGGATTATTTTGAAATCAGCCGTCATATTTCGATAAAAGTAAAAGAATGTCCGTCTTTAAATTTAAACCAAAAGTGTCAAAATGTATGTTATAGTTTAAAGAGAAGTGGAAAAAAGCTGCTAGAAATGAGTCAACTTTTATTTGAACAAACAGAAATTGGTTGGAAAGTAATTTAACTTCCAAAATTTGCCTATTACAAAGTATGACGTCTGCTAACAGAGTTTACAGAATGCAGTGAAAACAGTAAACGTCAGAAAACTGCACATTTGCGAAAAAAAACACAATTGAGGAAATATTATATGCTACGCAAATGGAGTTTATATTACATATTTAAGCTTTCAAACTATTAAACGAATTATCTTTAAATCCCGATTGAGCTTCTGAATACATAAACTTTTTAACAAAAGTAGTAAAAGAAACGACTAACAATCAATTGTCACAAAATGAGGCGCTCTCGGTTCTTGTAGAAAATGGCAAAAGACCCCAAAAAATTATTTGGAAAAATCCATCTCCATCGTCTCCCTGCTACTTTAGATTGTGATAATTATAGCGTAGGTTAGTTTTGTTTTGTTGTTTTTTTTTATTCCTTTAAATATACTTTTTTTAAATAGATCATTTTTAAATTTATTCATTTTATTAACATGGGTGGGCTATCAAATTAAAGGTTATTTTACCTAGATAATGAAATTACAATCAGGAAACATAAGGATTGTTGTTTTTTTATTTACTTTAAGTTTTAATATTAAATTTTGTTGCTATATATAAGTACTGCGCAGCGGCGTAGCGTGCCCGAAAGGGCGGGGGGGCGGCGACAGCTAAAAAGGGCGCCTCTGAAAACTGATGAAAAATCTTGTGGCAAAAAAAATCAAAAAGGTCAAAAAGGCACCTCTCACAAATCTTGCGTCCAAAAAAAAAAAGGTCTTCATGTCCTTAGTTGCCTTTGGCACCCACTCAATTGGCCATTACCGGCCCGACTTAATAAAGCTGAGGGCGCTTCGGCCACCTATGGGTCGCCACTACCCTCGGGGCGGGGGGGGGGGAGACGAACCCCCCGCGCCCCCCCACGCTACGCCGCTGGTACTGCGTTAGCGTACCGCACACCTCGACTAACTGCTCGTGCGACAATAATTTTTCATTAAATTATTAATTTTAAGAATAAAAAATGCGTTTATAGACAATTTCAATAAACATTATATGCATATAGAATTTTCGGTAACTTTTATGTGTCCCGGCCCCACTGTGCGGCGTTTCTACGAGAGGGGGGGTTCTGGGGGTAATTACACCCTAGAGGTCGAAAAAATATATTAGGTATAAAGGCTGGTAGCTGCTCCAGGCAAGTTAAAGGCTAAGAAAAATATTTTTGGTGGTTTTATTAGACCGATAATAAGCGCATAGGAAAAAAACGCAGAAGAAACATGCGCATACGAAAAAATCGCACTGTACATTTGACGAGACCTACCTAGTATATTGCTATCCATATGTTTTTTATTGAGCTATCTGAATGTTGTCAACAAATAAAAATTTTACATTTTAGTAGATAAAACTAGTGGAGACTAGTGTATGTATGACATATTTTAAAGAAATATCAAAATATGTCATACATACAGGGTCTCTAGATATCACTAAACTCAATTAAAAAAGAGGCTATTTGACCACTGCGCAGAACTACTTTATAAATCCTCATTTACATCATTCATCATTTTTTACACATTTTCATAACTACAATTTCTTTCAATTTTCAGAATTTTGCGCAACTTATTTTGTTTGCGCGAAAAATTGCAACGTTATCTTATTCAATTTTCTCGAAGTTTTATGGTGTGCGGTCAAAATGAACCCCGCATTCGGATTCAGCACACCGAAGAACTTATATAGATAGGTAGGTCTGATCAAAGGTACAATTTTTTATTTCGTGTGCCGGTGTAAGCATTCATAGATTTCGAAAATTTTAAGTTTCTTAAAACACAAATATGTTCATTTTTTTTTTCAAATTTCAAAATTTTATGAAATTTTAATATAAATCGAGAGTATTCTTTTTGTGGCGAAATGGTCTAATAACCTATACTTTTTGACATGGCACAATCGAATTCTAGAAGCTTAACTTTATTTAATTTTGCACGGGTTTACTATGTGCGCTATTTTCCGTGTGCGCTTTTTCAGTGTGCGCTTTAATCCACGTGCGCTTTTTGACGTGTGCGCTCTTTTCCTATGAAGATCTTTCCCGTGTGCTTTTGTCATATGGGCTTTTTTCCTGTACCCTAATTTAAAGTCACAGCTTGACCATTACCCCCCCAGAATTTGGGTTCAGAATCACCCTTGGTTGTAATATCTCACAAATAAAAGTTTTAAGAGTTGATAAAAAACTGAAATGTGAAATGCATTGGAATCAGAAATGTTATGAGTTGGTTGTGCTTGTCGTCTTGAGCATTTTAAGGTATCACCCGCAAAAATAGGTTGAGAAATAAAAAGTAACTACCAGTAAAAAAAATTGTGACCTTATTTACATAGGGATTTAGCCCCCAGATCTCTCATTTCTTGACCGATTCCTGTAAACGATACATCAAAAAGCTCGGAAGAGGAGGCTGATAAAAGTAGACAACCAAAGTTATTAGCTACTGTTGGATCACTGGATCACTGGAAAATTAAAAAAAAAAATAACTCAGTTTTTACATACGCCTACAACTTCTATCGTTTCAGTGCTCTTTGGGCTATTAGAATTACAGATGAAGAAACCTCTAGTGTCAGTTCTGCCGTATCGAAAGGGCACTGACACGACATAGAAAAATGTGCCCCTTTAGTTAAAAAAAAAACTCCTGTCTAAAAATTCTTGAAGGGAAGCCAGACTAAGAGCTTACCTACTCACGTTTGTTTTATAAACATTTCACTTCAATCAAAACTTAATGCCAAATCACTAAACCTTGTTTTTTATCTATAGCTCTTATCAAACTGAACACATTCTTCTATATCGTACCAGTGCCCTTCGGATAAAACAAGACTGACACTAGACGTTTGTTTTTGTCTGTCATTCTAATGGCCCGAAGAGCACTGCAATGATAGGGGTTGGTGGTAGGCCTATGTAAAAACGAATTTTTTTTTCCTTAACAGTGATCCAACCTAATAATTTTGGTTGTCTTGTTTTAGCAGCCTCCTCTTCCGAGCTTTTTAATCTATCGTTAAAGGAATCGCTCAAGAAATGAGAGATCTGGGAGCAAAATTGCTTTGTAAATAAGGTCACTAAATTTTTTTATTAACTTTCTATTTCTCAACCTATTTTTGCGTATGATACCTTAAAATGCTCAAAACGATAAGCACAACCAAAACTTTTTAACGCATTTCACATTTCAGTTTTTTTCATCCCTTAAAACATTCCTTTGTAGGATATTACAACCTAAATCAGATGACACATGTGGCTCTGCTCTATGATTTTTACTGAGGCAGCAGCAAAATCATCTGTAGTGGAGTAAGAAAATTGGTTGGACTTTGCGAAATAACTGGCAGTTTTACAAAAAATCATCCTGACGTGATGGTGATATTCTAACAAAAACCGTCTCGGCATAAATGTTCAAACTTTAATAAAACGTATTTTGCACTTACGTAGAGTTGATATCAGATCACCTACAAAATGTGAAACTCAGGATTGGTCATAAAAAGGAAAATTTATGAACAATCATCATTTTTGATAGTGCTCAGTGGTCATCTAGGGTACAATGGCGTAGAAGGTTTGAAAAGGTTAATATTTGGATTGCCTCAGCAAATTTGGTGGCTATAGGTCAAACCGGGTAGAAACGTCAAAAATCATATCTCGGAAACTAAACAGAAATTTAAAAAACTGAGAAATATCTGTTTTTGGCAATAGCTGACTGTCATTTTGTGTCATAAAAATTTTTTTGAGCAAAAATCGTACGGGAAATGGGAGCCGTGCAAACTTTCACACTTTTGTTACATTTGCGTTGTAGCCACCCTGTGAAGCGATGTGTCAAGCGCAGGAAAACGAGGAAACCAAACATTAAAAGAGAATAATCGGAGCTATATCGCATAGAAAATTGTGTGGGAATTGACCGTCTCGTTAAGGAATAAATTTACTTTAAAAATGTCAAAAAAAAAAATGTAGTGGCTCACTTCAATTCTTGAGCAGTTTAAAAATTTTACTAAACTTAATATTCCGAACTCCTTGACATAGGTGTATAAAAAGCTCAATTAGATACCATTAAGAATAATTCCGGCAAAAAGAAATATCTAAGAAAAAGGGAATTTTAGGGAAGTTACCTCCTTACCTATTGCATGGGCGCACCATGGCGGGGGCCAGGGCCCGGGCCCCCCCAAGCCTTATATTTTTTTACATATTTTCTACATATTTCATGATAAAACACAAAAAATAGCTTAAAATTTGACATCATGAGCCTTCGGGCCCCCCCAAGAGGCATCGGGCCCCCCCCCCAAGAGGCCTCGGGCCCCCCCAAGAAACATTCCTGGGTGCGTCACTGCCTATTGTATTAATTCTTAGTTAAACATTAACCAAACATAAAATACTCTGCCAATATATGGGCCCCTAAGCTCACACTAGGTACTATAGTTATGTATAGTGTACGTGTGAACTTATATAACTAAAAAATGAAATATATTTTATTCAACTTCAGACTCGGTTACCTATCGTTTGATACCACACAAGCCATGTTTTGACTTAAACTCTAATTTTTTAAATCTACCCCCATACTGTTTTTTAAAAATTAAAATGTATTTTGTTTAACTCCGGACTCAATTACCTTTCGTTTGATATCACTCACGCCATATTTCCACTTAAACTCTAATTTTTTTAATCTACCCCCACCCTTTTTTTTTAAATAACTAAAATGGATTTTGTTTAACTCCAGACACAATTACCCGAGGGGTAAACCGCGTGGGTATTTTGGTGTACAAATCTTGGGTATTAGGGGAATTTTAGAGGAAATAGTGGGTATTAGAGGTATTATTAGGGTATTAGTAGGTATTAGTGGGTATTAGAAGGGTATTAGATGTAATAGCCGGGGTATTAGAGGCATTAGTCTGGGTAATAGCTGTATTAGAATTATAAAAGAACATACGATTTTTCAAACTTATTTCCCTATTTACCACAGAACAAGTCCAATTTAACCTGGTATCTGGTACCTTTCGACGCGTATCAATATGCTACAGTAGATTATGAGCATTTTTTATGGGAACCTATTTATTAGTAGATACATATTAACGATTTGGCAACATTGCCTACACCTGTTGTGAAAAAAACCGTGCGTATCGAGGTGCGTATCCAGTGGTAAACTTTATGTTTTTTTGTGTTGGCAGTGAAAAAAAATAAGGTAAGTTATGTTCAGTAGAAATGTCTGTAAAACTGATAATTGTCTATATGATTCATTTTTCATAATACTTTAATTTAAGTTGGCAATCGGCTAAAGCAATAAAGCGAGCAATAAAGTTAGGTTATGTTAACTCCAATATTTTCATGCCGCACCGAGTGCAGCACGATTACTATTTTTTTACAATGTTGCCAATAATAGTGTAATACAGGTAGTAATATGATTTTTCAAATTAATTTTAAATTTTTCAAGGGGTCGAAGTAAATTTTTTGTTTTTGACTGCCGTTCATTTTTACTTGTAAAGTCCTAAATGATGTGGAAGTATAGTATCGGCAAAAAATTTTGAAAAATTTTTATTGGCTAAATCATCTTAAAATGGCCCAAAACGCGTAGAAAACCTATTTTCAGCAAAAAAATTTTTTGTGTCTGTCGGTCTATAAGTCTGTCGGTGTGTCGGTCTGTTAGTTTACGCGATAGCTTTTGAATGAATTGAGCTATCGACTTGAAATTTGGCACACAGGTAGAGCTCCATAGGAGAATGGTTCGGATTGTATTCAAGCCAAATCAGCCCAGGGGTAGGGGGTAAGAGGTGGATTGAACTGCCAAAAAAATGAATTTTTCGGTGTATAATGCAATGAGGACGGTTTTCGGGGTCTGTTTTCACATGTAAATTTTTCATCAGGTTGTTCAAAAGCTTTGGGGATGGGGGTAAGAAGGGGTGGGGATGTGTTGAGATGGAAAATATCGTGTAATATGTCGTTTTCGAGGTTTGCGGGGATCTCATTTCCATGAACTATACTCCAATTCAAAAAAATTGAGACAACATTTTCTGAGAGTTTGACAAGTCTGACATTTAAATGTTATTTGTAATGTCACATTTGTTAAACAGTCAATAAAAAGTGTCTCAATTATTTTGAATCAGAGTATATTTGTTATTATTCCTTAATCCAGAGCTTGGTGGTGATGGTAAGAAGGGGGGGGGGGGGGGGGTAAGATGCAAAATATTGTGTAATATGTCGTTTTCGAAGTTTGAGAGATCGGGGATCTCATTTCTATGGTGAGAGGTACATATAAGGGATTATACACTAAATACCGTAAAAAGGCAAGTGATGTGCCATTTTCATGGTTTTCGGAGGTGCAAACCTTATTTCTTTAATTTAAGATGTTTTTGAAAATAAATAATTAAGTTGTTGAAAGAAGGGGCCACCCCCTTTTTTTGGAAAAATCACATGATGTGGAAGTTATGATTCCATTGGCAGCGTTTTTCTTTCATGTTATTGCAATAAGTGATAAGGTGACAACGTTTGTAGCTTATGTTATACTGATTTTTCAGCTCTTCACTCCTGAAACAAACCTAGCCGAGAACCTAGTCTAACTATTTCTTTTGAACTGTCGCCCGTCGCGTCGTCTCTCCGAGTACGATCCCGAGACGAATCCAAAGAAAATCGTGGTTGTGGTTATTCTGAGTCGGCGCAATAGCGACCTGTCCCGTGGTTTTGTTTAATTACCACAAAGGACGTGGTTATATACGGATCTTTAGCGCTAACTTTATGTGAGTGGGTATGGTTATTTTACATTGACATTTCAACCAACCAAAACTGGAATCGTGTTCCAAATTCATATTTTTGTTATGTTTTGAACATTTTTGATTATTTTGATGAAAGTTTTAAACTATTTTTCTTGTAAAATGGTTGTCTTATAGTTTTATGAAATGACAGTTCGTTATGTGGCGTGTCCAAAAACTGTGTTGTTCGTGACAAATAGTTATGGTTATTAAACACTAACATAACCACAACTATAACGAAATTGACGAATACATGTGCTGACCAAAAACACTCTAATAACTTTTTATCTGCGAAAATTGGATTTTTTTCCAGAGATATTAATGGGTGTTAGTAGGCTCGAGTAGGTATTAGTGGGTATTAGTGGGTATTAGTGGGTATTAGTGGGTATTATTATGGGTATTAGAGGGTAATAGAGGTATTAGTTTAACAAATTCGGGTATTAGAGGTAAAATGAGGTATTAGTGTACACAATTTTGGAGCGCGGTTTACCCCTCGCAATTACCTTTCGTTTGATATTACACACGCCATATTTTCACATAAACTCTTATTTTTTTAATTTACCCTTACCCTTTTATTTGGCTTGCGTTTGGTGGATTTTGTTTATTTTTAAATGGGACCATCTCAACCCAAGACCCAGCCTAGGTACCAAATTTCATTAAAATCGGGCAAGCGGTTTTTGAGTTATGCGCGTTGGTTGTTACAGACAGACATACAGACAGATCTACAGACAGACAGAGAGATAGACATATAGACAGACAGACGGACGGCGCGACAAAAAAGTTTCAAAATCATCTGAAACGCAAAGATATAAAAAAATGTTTGAAATCGGAGAACTTTTTTTTTCTCGAAAAAATTAGGATCACCATAGCTCACACTACTATAGTATATAAGTAGTGTGAGCTAACACACTACTATAGTATAGTAGTAGTGTGAGCTAAAATATGCAACTATATAGTGAAAACATCAACATATCAACGTAAAAGCAAAGAAAGATAATGTAATCCTCCTTGGTAAAACTTCAACTAAACTGATTTTTTACTAATTAAACGGGAGAAAGGAGTATGTAGCTGAACAGATGTTTAAAATTTAAATAACATCGCGCGCCCCCCAGTTTGGGTACCACTGGACTCGAGTATGGAATGCCCAAGTGCACCTATTTTTCCGTACCTACTTTAAGGTTTTTCTCTGCAAGGTCTTTAAAGGTTTATATGGTTTTTTTGTCATTGTTATCTGTCTGTATTTCTTCTGGTCTGATAATTTTGTCTGCATCATGCAACCATTATAATCTCATGACAAGAAAATAATCTTCAATTTGGATTTTACTTTAGCAAAAGATAAATATGTCTGCTTGCGAGACTAATACCACAATTTCGTTAATTTACTTGTAATAATGTTTTGAAAGCAATATTACTTTCAAGATTCCTGATAATAACAAAAATATTATTTTCTTGCTTCTATAAAAATTGATATATGAATATTTTGCTTTTTAACCGATTTTGCCAAAAAGGAAGATTCTATATTATGTATAACGTTTAAGTTTAATTTTAAATTACCCTATTATTTTATATAAAAATTTTTTGCATTGCTTGAAAGTAGGGGCGCCTGCTCTTTAAGGCCCCATGGCCGTGCGCCCCTCTCGGAAAATACCAAAACATTAAATCTTAATTAAAATATTACTTAATAAATGTTTTGCTTATTCTATAATTTTTCCTTTCGCCTCGACGCATACAGTGAATAAAGTTCTTCTCCTTACACGATTAAGTACGAATCGATCATAGTTAGTCGCTCGGGTTTCTCGGCCCGCAAGCCAGATTGCGGCCTGCGGGACCATAGAGACGGGAGGGGATGCAGACCGCTGTTTTAGTGCAATGAAGGGCGCACTTATTTTGCAGCCAGTATGATTCACAGAATATCCCGGTTTGGTCCGCTTTGCAGTTATGGTCTGATTAATATAACATGATTAGACGAAAATCAGAAACAATGCAAGCAGATTAATCTCATGTGATTTTCATTTCTGTTTTTTTAGAATATTTTTTTATGGTAAGAAATATATCTCAGTTTTTTCAAAATATTGTGATATTTTTTTTGTTAATCTCATGTGATTTTCATTTCTGTTTTTTTAGCATATTTTTTTATTTGTAAGAAATATATCTCAGTTTTTTCAAAATATTGTGGTATTTTTTTAATGTTAATAAAATGACAAAAAAATCAGAGCCCCCAGCCACTGTGTGTGGTTCTGTTAAACAGGCTAGACTAATTGACCGAGATGTCACAAGTAGGCACAGAAGTGGCGTAGGTACCGGGTGTTTAACCAATTATTTTTTCCAAGCTTTCAGATGATTTATGTCAGACATGTCAAGTGCAGTGGCGGTTTTTCTATAAGTTCACATGTGCACGTGCACTCCCAAATTTTACTTAAAAAAATATTAAACTTTGATCATTCCTTAATTTAATTCATAATTACCCCAAAAGGAATTCACTAAAGACTGGAATATTATCTAGAAATTAATACTTGGTAAGTAAAGTGTTTGTATTTGTATTCCCACCAGCCTGTGGGGAATGGCGGATGCGCTATATAGTTAGTTCGAATCTCATTCTTTACTTTTATCGTTGTACTCTCCATCCACGGAACTGTAAACAGTTCCGTGTCTCCATCAAACAACGCTTTTATTTACTGGAACCAAATTCTATGCACCGTGGATGTTATCTCGCATGCTAATTACGAAATATAGAAAGAGAGGACGAAATGAAATGTTCGAGCGCAAATGCCATGATATAAATACACACGTAGGAGGTAGGCAGAGTTCTGAAGTATGGAAAATCATTTCTACAGTAAAAACCCCAACAAAAGAAGAATGGACAGAACACTACAAGGGAATGCTGCAGGACACGAGACCCGAATATCTGGCAGCCTCTCCGAGGAGAGACATAGAAGTACACGGAGAGGAAGTAATCATCGAAAAAGCAAAAATAAAAAAAGCTTAAATCCGGAAAAGCTAGCGGACCTGGAGGAATATATGCTGAAATGCTCAAATATGGATCAGAGAAACTAATCGAAAATCTCACATATATTATCAATCAATGCATAAGCGGACATCCAGTGCCTGATGACTGGAAAATTGCATTCATATCCTCAATACATAAAAAAGGAAACAAGCTGGATTGCAATAATTACAGAGGAATTTCAGTAACCAGTACTCTATGATTTTCATGAACAAGAAGAAGAAGAACAAAGTGGGTTTCGTGCAGGCAGATCTTGTAATGATAATGTTTTTTGTCTTAAACAAGTAATTGAGAAAAGAAGCGCCAGAAATATAGAGACTCATGTTACCTTTGTGGATCTACAAAAAGCATATGACACCGTTCCGGTAGAAAAACAATGGACAGTGTTAGAGCAGATATCAATCATACATACACAAAAGCGATAAAAGAACTATACAAAGGGTCAAAATCTAAAATTAAAATTGGAAATCGCCTTTCAAAAGAATTCCTGGTAACAAAAGGCTTAAGACTGGGATGTTGTATCTCTCTAACTCTTTTTAAAATATATATCGCAGTAGCTCTAAAAAACTGGAAACGAAAAGTGCACGGCATGGGAATACAACTTAACGACCGATTTACCATATACACACTACAGTTTGCTGACGACCAAGTAATTGTAGCTAATGATAAAGAAGACATGGAGTATATGATGAGAAAGTTAATGGAAGAATACCATAAGTGGGGATTAACAGTGAACGTGGACAAGACACAGTACTTATGTATTGGAAACGAATCCAGTGAGTTAGAACTAGACAATGGTCAAGTTATATCTCCATGCAGTGAGTATGTATACTTGGGTGTCACATTTGATAAGACAGGAACAGACTGTAAAGAACTGGAAAAAAGAATAGTAAAAGCAAAAAGGGTTATTGGATGTCTTAACAGTATTTTATGGAGCAGAGAGATAAAAAATAATGTAAAATTTAACATATATGAAACAATGGTGAAAAGCACGCTGTTGTATGGAATAGAGACTTGTCGCGTAACAGAAAAATACAAAACAAAAATGGAAAGTGTCGAAATCGATGCAATAAGAAGATCAATGAGAATATCTAGAACAGATCATATAAGAAATGAAATCATAAAAGAAAGAATGGGAATCGAAGGAAGCATAACGGATGACATCACTAAAAGACAACTGATATGGTACGGCCATGTACAACGGATGAACGACGAAAAATTACCAAATCAGGTCCTAGAATGGCAACTAATCGGGAGCAGAAAAAAGGGGCGTCCTAAACTTGAATGGCAACAGTCAATCCAAAGATCAATGAGTCAAAAAAATCTGACAGAAGATGATTGTCAAGATCGAAGGAGGTGGAGAATAGGCGTCGGACAACGTAGAAAACGTTCTAAACCGGCTAAATAAAATAAAAAAAGAAAGAGAGGACGACATGTCCCAATAACGACATGTCCCAATAGAATTTTACAGTACATAGAATCTGAACCTTCCTTCGGCACCGCGCTTATACAAAAACTAGCCTCGATGCCGCCCGCACCCCCGTGATGCCCCCTGCGTCCACGGTTCGCGTTGCATGTTAAAGAAGCTCACGCGCACTTTTAATTAGTGCGCTTAGTAGTTATGTGCAACGATTACTTTTCCAAATATCGAGTAGATTCTGATACTTCCTATTCGAGTATCATATATTTTGAATTCGGTACTAAGTAATCATTATATTATCGGTAAATCCAAAGTACTAAGTATGCAGAAAATAAAAATATTGATGATTTAAATGTTTGTAGTTTTTTTATTACGAAAATGTAGATATATTAATCTGGGGAATTTTGTTCAAAATCTGGCAACTTTTCAAATACATTCTGAGGAAAATACATTTCTGAGCAACATTGCGCCAGATAAGCGGCCCCGCTAGACATAACACATCAACAGCTATTGAATCAAATAATCTATTATAAATAAATAAATATTTAAGTTAATAAATATCGGTCCAGATGATTAAACGTACTCCAAACTCGTTACTCATTCGGCCGATGCCGATACGAAAGTAACACCTCGGCTTCGGTCCCATTCGGGATTCGAGTAACGGGTATTTGGCGTCGAAGGATTCGATTACTTCGAATCCGTCCATGTATCAGATATTAAAGTATTGAGTAGATAGTATTTGCATACCACTAGCGCTTAGACAACTTGGCATTATCTGTCGGGCGCGGGCGGTTTGTTTTGATTTCGACGATTTGGTATTTACGACAATGGCGAAAGTTTCTAATTCTGATAGCATTAGCGTGCAAGATTTAAAGACAATTAAATTTTCATCTTTGCCATTAGAAGAGAAAATAAACTAGGTGTGCTACATTTATTATTTATTTATAAAAACAATAATAGTAGGTAGGTAACTAATATCTAACTAAATATCTCATTTTTTCATTACTTGGTCTAAATTATATGATATGACGGACCACTCGATGGCCCAAAAAGTTAGCGTGGCACTCAAAAACATTTTTCGCCTGCGCCGCATTTTTTCTTGGTGTGCTTTTTACCACGCGCCGCCACTGGTCAAGTGTCACTCCTAATGTCAAATTTTGACTGTTACTTTCTTAAACTAAACACTCTATATTATTTTCTTTTTAAATAGCATTTTTGTTCCTTATTCCAGAAATACTCAATTCGCTATATTTATTTTCAACCGTTATCGATGAAAATTCCTCATATTTATATTTAGTTCGTTCCCCGACATGTTTAAACACTTTTAATCTCAATTCTTCTTTTGATTTGACTGTGGGATTGAGGAGGTTGAGATGCAGTAGTGCCTTGCTATTCGGCATTGTTTTAACCAGGATTTCTGAGGCTTAATAAAAATTGGTTGTGTTCTTTATTCCCTATACCCATATTTATCATCATATATCATATTTTGTCATAAGACAATTCGTAGATAAAGAATATTACATTACAGGCTAATGGAAGAAAACAAATATAACGGTGTAGGTATTTTTATAACCAGGAACAAAAGTCATTTAAAAATAAATAATATCCAGGATTTTAATTTAAGAAAGATTCTGTTAAAATTAAATATTAGAGTTAAATATCAGGGATGTTAATTGTTATTCACCATCTTAAAGATTTGGAAAAATTTTAATAAAAACTTGTTTGTTTAAGGTATTTCATAATCGAGTAGGGGGAATTTATGGTGAATCATCGGGTACCTAGATCGCTGGCTGTATCGTTTTTACCTTAAGCTTAATTGGCGCTAATTAGGTCTTTAGCACTGGCGACTAAGATAAACGGTACCTATTTAGGTATAGGGAGTAATCAGATCGAGGTCAGGCCATCATTACCTATTAGGTGTGCGGCAATATAATCTTTATATTTAATATGCTTGTTAGTTAGATGTTACTTCATTTAAAGTAGGTGAAAATAATTAGTGGTATACAGGGTGAGCCATTTTCGCACGATTACTTTTTAGTGTCGCTAGTGCGATTCCTATTTTAAATGCTGATATACAGGTATAAATGTTGATTTTTTTTTTAATGCTTTAAGCTTACTATAACATCGCGAAACAACTGGACGATTGATGGATGGAAGTCCCAGTATAAAAAAAAATATAACAAAATATTTATTACAACTTGTTTTCTTAGTTATTTTCTATTCGTACAAAAAATCTTGTTTGAACCACTGCACTGGCGGTGAAGAACATTTTTGCACTCAGCCTTCTTGATGCCCTCGCAAGCTAATGCATCAACAGTCTGCCTCGGGCAAAAATGTTATTTTTCAGGCCCTTGGTACAAAAATTATAAAAAAATCGTTTACAAACAGTAGTTTTTTATTTGAGGTGACTTTATAGAGAGAAAATACAGCGGAATCAAAACCGGGACGAAACGGGACTTTTGCTGAGAAATCGGGACTATACGGGACGGATTTTCCTCTGGGTCAAATGGTTGAAAATCGGTACTATCCCGGCAAAACCGGGACGCGTAAATCGATTCATTACTATGGTACATCAAGCTCACAGCAGTAACTATAGTTACACGGTTTCGCAACTCGCAGTCAGTCTACTACAGGAAAGTCTAACTAATGCAAGTAAAATACCGAAGTAAGAGATTACATGTGTATTAATAAGGTAAAACATTAGGTATGTGCATAATACTAAACCAAAAACACTAAACTAAGATAAAATGTTTTATACCTATTTTAATCAAAAAAGTGTCTAGAAGTAAACTTAAAAGTATATTCAGATTCTAAATACCATTTTTATTAATTTATTTCATTTACGCCATAGTAAATAAAAAAAATAAAAAACGGGATAGTTCATTTGGATGTAGTGCCAGTGTAACAACTACGTTTATACAGGGTGTCTCTAAATTGTCTGTAAAAATTATTCTTACCACATATTTCTAAGGTCAAACTAAGCCGGTTTACACAGAAAAAAAGAAGTTCTTCAGTTAAAAAAGTAGGTTTCTTAAAAAAATTAACTTGACCCAAAAGCAAAAGTCTCTGAACAAAATGTTTTCTTTTCATCTAAGCAAACCGCTTGTTTTGGGAAAAAAATTGTCTTGGTTAATTGTTTTGGTTTAAAACAATCTGCCTTTAGCGAAGGAAAAGTGGTTTTGAAGCAAGATATAAAATGTCTTACTAATATCTTCTTAAAAAAACAAAGGCTTTACTTTGCCTAAAGACTTTTAAACGAATATGGCGATTTATTCCAATGGATAGTTAATTTATTTTAACTTAAGAAAATGCAAATATAAAATTCTCAAAACAAAAAGAAAATCTGGGAATTATTCTCGAATTAGGATACGAAAATAAATATTGTCTTGAACGCTTTATGGAAACAATGTACTTTAAATCAAAAAAACTTTAATAATAATTTCTTGCATTAAAGAATATAGGCGCATTAAGTTTTTAAAACAATCAATATTTTCTTTAGTGAAAGCAATAAATTATATAATGTCTTAAATGAAAATGGACAAGTTCAGACCTTTCGACATTTCGTATTTTGAGCTTGCGGCGAACGCGTGTCAATGTCGGCTATTTTTTTATTACAAGGGGAACATAAATATGTCAACATATCTTGACTTCATCGCCTTCCTAAAAAAAAGTGAGTGCATGTTTTTAAAAAAATTGTGTTTACATAATAATTTATATAAAGTTATTACATTTTATTAATATAGTCTTAGTTTATACGTAATTATTTATTTGTTTTATAAATGTGAATATTATGTGTAATTTTAGGTTAATTTAAGAAAACATTGTAGCAAAAATGCTAAATAAAAGCTTAAAACAAAACAAAAAAAAAATAATGGAAATTATTGTTGACTTATTACATTTAGTTTGAAAAATAAGTTTTTTTGATTGAATTATAGTTTGTTTTGCTTTGAATAAACTTTTTTTAAAAAATAAAACAATTAAATGCATCGAGTCAAAAAGATTTTAATGTTTCAAGTCAAGACGAAATTAAAGAAAGAATCTTTTGATTCAAAAAAACTTTTAGATATATTTTTTTTTTCAAAATAATTATTTGTTTAAAATAAAAATTATTTTCGGACTTCTTAATTTCGTCTTGACTGGAGATATTAAAATCTTTTTGACTCGATGCATTTAATTGTTTTGTTAAAAAAAAAGAATATTTAAAGCAAAACAAACTATAATTCAATCAAGAAAACTTATTTTTCTAATTTTCTTCGGATGAAAAATTATATATTAAAACAAGATAACAATGTTTTTGGTGCAAGATGTTATCGCAAACCCATTGTTTTAAACCAAGATATTTTTGTTTTTCAATTATGTCTTGGTATAATACTAGAAAACAAGAAGGTTCCCGCTTTTATTCAAAACAAATCAATTTTCTTGGATAAAGGCAAATTTTATTTTTAACTGAAACCAGCAGTTCAAGATAATAGTTTTATTTGTTAAGAAAATATCGTCTTCGTGCATAGGAAAGCAGATTTTTTCTTGGATCAAAGCATCTTGCATTGACTGAAGACATTTTTTCTTCTGTGTATAGCAGCTTAAATTAGTTCGAAATTGCTTCTTTTTATAATTACGTATGTGGCACAGTTATTCACTGCCCCTTTGTGTCTAGTTTATTTTCCCCAGATGCCGCCATGCAAGTTTACCGTTTACGTCGTTTGGCATCTTCGGCACTGCACGACTGGGTCAGGAAAGGTGTTAAATAATATAATTTTGTTAAATGGAAATTTAAAAATTAATTTCTGTGGTGTTTTTGAGATGCGGACTTCACACTGGACCCTTGATAGTTTAAAATATACATAACTTTTTCCCGAGTGCTTTTTTTGAATTTTTAGATTAAAAAAGAAGCAAGCACATTTTAAAGCAAAAAAGTACTTTGGTTAAAATCGGCTAAAGTAAGCTGTTTTCGAGATATTTTTTTTGGGGTTTTAAAACATAAAAATATCAAAGTTAAAGCAACATTATGAAATAGAACTACTAATTTACTCACGGAAAAAAATCGTACAGAAATGATTTTATATTTTATTTTATTTTCATTAGGATGCTATAAAATTTAAGGGTTAAAAAATGTAAATATTTTTGGCTTTGAAAGTGCTCTAAACTGCCAAAACACTTGCGAGAGCTATGCTTCTTACTGTACCGCAGTAAAAAATGGAGTTGAAATAAAATTTCGCACTTCCGTTGTCTTTATTTATTTTTAAACACAACGTTTCGGTTAGTAAGTATCTCTAACCGTTTTCAAGTGTAAACTAAACAATCCAGTTTAAAGGCTACTTCTTATACTACTTGTTGTGCAGTCATGTGTGACGACCCGCCCCTTTTTTAATCCTAAAACGCTTGTTTTCCTTAAGGAGTGATTTCCATAGATTATATTAGATTAGATTAGACTAGATTATTATATTTCGTACGTTAGCCACAATACAATGGATGTACAAGTCAAATCAACTTAACACTAAAAGAAAAGTACTTACAAACTAAGTGTTTAAAAAAAAATACAAAAAAAAAGCGATTGAGTTGCGGGGTGAAACAAGAACAATTGCCTTTGATATATCTAAAGCATTCGATAAATTCTGGCATGAAAATCTGCTCAACAAGCTCAAAGCAATGGGATTGTCGCCGAAACTTTGCACTTGGTTTGAAAGTTACTTTAAGGATAGATCCATTTATGTTGCACTGGATGGCCGGAACTCCAACTCTTACCAAATAAATGCTGGTTCATGCCACAGGGAGCAATCCTTTCGCCAACACTTTTTCTGATTTACATAAATGACCTCATAGATAAAATAGTAAATTCACTTTATTGCTTTGCAGATGATGGCAATGTAGTCTCCTCAGTCATACCACCCACATGTCTCTCCGCACGTGAATTCCATTACCTAGGACTAACTCAAATATCGCAGATAAATAACGACCTGGAGATAATAGAGGACTGAGGCAACAAAAACCTTGTATAGTTCAACGCGTAGAAAACCCAAGCAGCCCTGTTTATAAAAAAGACCAGCACCGGTAAGCCAAACATCATGCTATCTGGAAGTGCTGTCAGTGCAGAGCCAGTTGAACATCTTAGGAGTCACTGCAGAGACCAACATGTCTTGGCACAGTCACGTGGCAGATATAGCTAAAAGGGCGTCCCAAAAGCGTGCAAAAACGAGCTATCAAGCTGATCAATCACCCCGCACTTACCCATAGCTTGGTTAGTCTCGAACATCGAAGAACTGTGGGCGATCCATCTCTCTTCTACAGGTATTATCACGGAAAATGCTCTGAAGAGTTGGCACGTATGATCCCCCCGGGAGTAGCACCTACTAGGCGAACACGTCAAACAGACGGTAACCATCAATTTATTGTCAAAATAGAGGCATCAAGAACCTCATTATATCAGACTTCATATCTCTGGAGAACAGCAGCGCTGTGAAATAAACTCCCTGCGACAGTTTTCCTTGCAGGTTACAACCTGAACTGTTTCAAAACCAACACACACCAACATTTCCGCGCACTTGCCGCTTCTCGAGCGTGATAGGGATCTCCATGCGAGTGCGCACATCCGTAAAAAAAAATAAATAACAACGGACTTAAGTAATAACAAACATGTTTTAGCTCACACATATACTATACTATAGTAGTGTGAGCTATGGTGATCCTAATTTTTTCGAGAAAAAAAAAGTTGCTCCGATTTCAAAAATTTTTATATATCTTTGCGTTTCAGATAATTTTGAAACTTTTTTGTTGCGCCGTCTGTCTGTCTGTCTGTCTGTCTGTCTGTCTGTATGTCTGTCTGTCTGTCTGTCTGTCTGTCTGTCTGTCTGTCTGTGTGTCTGTATGTCTGTCTGTAACGACCAACGCGCATAACTCAAAAACCGCTTGTCCGATTTTAATGAAATTTGGTACCTAAGTTGGGTCTTGGGCCGTGATGGTCCCATTTAAAAATGAACAAAATCCACCGAACACAAACCAAATAAAAGGGTGGGGGTAGATTTAAAAAATTAGAGTTTATGTGAAAATATGGCGTGTGTGATATTAAACGAAAGGTAATTGAGTCTGCAGTTAAACAAAATAAATTTTAATTTATTTAAAAAAAAAGGGTGGGGCTATATTTTAAAAATTAGAGTTTAAGTGAAAATATGGCGTGTGTGATATCAAACGAAAGGTAATTGAGTCCGGAGTTTAACAAAATACATTTTAGTTTTTGTTTTTTTTAAGGGTGGGGGTAGATTTCAAAAATTTGAGTTTAAGTCAAAACATGGCTTGTGTGGTATCAAACAAAAGGTAATTTAGTCTGGAGTTGAATAAGATATATTTCAGTTTTTAGTTATATTAGCTCACACGTACACTATAACTATAGTACCTAGTGTGAGCTTAGGGGCCCATATATTGGCAGAGTATTTTATATAGTTTCTAGAGTTTAAAGTGAATCTGCTAAAAAATCATTGACAGAATAGTACCCCTTTACTAATACTAGCAATATATCCTTGATTTCATGCTTAATGTTTTTATAATTTAAAACTTGCTATCCGGTATTTTGTTATACATTTTTAGCTCACACATATACTATACTAGTAGTGTGAGCTATGGTGATCCTAATTTTTTCGAGAAAAAAAAAGTTGCTCCGATTTCAAAAATTTTTATATATCTTTGCGTTTCAGATGATTTTGAAACTTTTTTGTTGCGCCGTCTGTCTGTCTGTATGTCTGTCTGTCTGTCTGTCTGTCTGTCTGTCTGTATGTCTGTAACGACCAACGCGCATAACTCAAAAACCGCTTGGCCGATTTTAATGAAATTTGGTACCTAGGCTGGGTCTTGGGTCGAGATGGTCCCATTTAAAAATGAACAAAATCCACCAAACAGAAACCAAATAAAAGGGTGGGGGGTAGATTTCAAAAATTAGAGTTTATGTGAAAATATGGCGTGTGTGATAACAAACGAAAGGTAATTGAGTCCGGAGTTTAACAAAATACATTTTACTTTTTTGTTTTTTTTAAGGGTGGGGGTAGATTTCAAAAATTTGAGTTTAAGTCAAAACATGGCTTGTGTGGTATCAAACAAAAGGTAATTTAGTCTGGAGTTAAATAAAATATATTTCAGTTTTTAGTTATATTAGCTCACACGTACACTATAACTATAGTACCTAGTGTGAGCTTAGGGGCCCATATATTGGCAGAGTATTTTACCTATGTATCCGGGGGCTTGCTCAAATTTTTTTGTTTTGTGTTTATCAATAACTAGTAGATTTGCATTTCGCGAATTGTATGAATGAAAATCGGAGTTTTTTTATGCTGTTCTATGGAATTTTTAATATAAAGTAATGTTCTAAAAATATATATTGAATGTAGTGTCATAATTTTTTTGCTGACAAAAGTTGGCCTGCAACTATCTCTACTCTTTATTTGAAACATTATTCTTAATGCCCTTTTTTGCATATTAAAAGCCCTATGAAAGTAGCTGCTGCAGCCCCATAATATTATATTATAAGATAAATAACAGTAAACTATTGAATAGTACACTGAAATTAAGCTTTGTTCAAAGAAATTCAAGGAACCCTAGAAGACGCATCCCCATTATTTAATACGCAAATTCATTCATCATGCATGAAATCTCAGAAAATTTCGCCGAATCCTCGCAGGCAACACTGTAAGAGGTATAAAAGAGAAATCGATGAAAAACCATGGGCATGCAGATTTTGTTGAAAATAAAATAAATATATTATAGACATTTTCCTATAAAATTTTTGCACCCAAAATTATAAAATTTAAATAAGTGTAAAATATTACCGGTACAGCTTTGACAGCCATTCTATTTTTACAGAATTAATTTTTTTATCGATTTATAATATTAGAAATCAATAACTTATTTACAGCTGGTAATATCCGTAGTTTTAATTTTTATTATTTTTCCCTAAAGATAAGAAATCTACTTTATATTATTTTTTTCTGGATATAGAAAAGTGTTACTTTAATCCCTAAAATTTAAAACACAGGTAAAAGTGTTTCTGTTTATTTCAAATTGTCAAAGGTGTTTTTTTAGCTTTTTACTCTTTCACCTTGGTAATACATTGCTCTTAGTAAATTTTTTACAGTAAGTAGATTTGTTCTGTTAAAAAAAGTCAAAAACTCCGAATTATATACTCAGACCTTGAGATATTTATCAAAATTTTTGCATCAGGATTTAAAGAGTCTATTTGATCCCCTAGTGTACAGGGTGCATTTTCGACACTTTTGGGTGTTTTCGGTTTCTATGTTTATAATATTGATATGCGATGTTTACCATCATTATTCTCTTCAAATTAAAGCACACTAAGGTGTAGTCGTTTTTTCTTCAATCTTCTCTAGAAGTTCCCGAAACCACCTAAATGATAAAAATGGGACAGCCTATATTTATAATATAGATTTTTTGTTATATTTTATCAGCAAAACTCTTGCCTCGAAATAAAAAGCACTCATTGGTTTATTTTACCAAAATTCATTCATTAGTTTATTAAACTCTAGCAATTAGTTTTTTTAGAAAATATTTGGTATGAGTCTGTGTTTTTTTACATTTGCAAATGTTAAAAAATATGACTTATTCAGTTTTATCAACAAAATACTTTTGATTTCCATAAAAAAATCTATTTAATTTTTATTTACCAAATAAAATAAAAATGAAAAAATATTATTTATAATTAAGTGATTATTATACAGGGTGTCCCATACTTAAGCGCCGTTGTGCAGCAGGTGATAGAGGAGGTTATTTCCAAGAAAAAAGTTTATATAACATGGGGTCAACATTCATCTGTTTTTAAGATATAGGATTTTTAAAGAGGAGTGGGTGAAAACCGGTTATACAAAAAATATTACAAGTGGAGGAGGTACGGGCTGTCAAAATAACCTCGTATAAAAAATCATATTTTTTTTTAAATTAATTTTTGCTTTCTCTTTTAAAAAATATCAATAATATTTTATTATGTCTCGCTAGAGACTTGTTTTTATTAACAAAAAATATTTAAAAAACATAGCCTTTTATATGGCATTCATAAAAGTTCATACCAAAAAAATAGTATTTTCTAAAAAAATTGACTGATTAACTTTTTTCAAATTAATTTTTTAAAATTAATTTCAATTTACTGCTTTTGTTCTAATACAAGACTACCCAATTTCATATTTTTACTGCGTTTTTTTTTAAGTTATTATCACAAAAGTTAAAAAAAATTGCCAACAACAAGTTTTTGATCACACATGACCTCCTCTATCACTTGTTGGCCTATGGCCCCTAAGTTATGGGACACCCTATATATACAAACAATATTAAATTTGGCAAATATAAGAATTAAGAACAATATTTTAATCCATTTGACTCAAGGCTCTCTTTTAATTAATCACCAGGGACTATGCAGTAAGTAAGTGAAAAGGAAGTTAAAACTCTTTTTTTTCTGTGTAAAAGTAGGCACTACCTTTTTTCTTCTTATAGTTATATTTGTTAATTCTAACTACTTTTTTACATCATTATATGATGATCGAACATCAAACACAACCAGTGATAATATATTATGTATACTTTATAATAAAAAGAGATAGTTGAATATTTAACTACCAACCACTAGTAGTAAGTAGTTTTCTTAATTTGAACTAGTCTTTAACACCTGACCTTGGGCAAGGCATTTCGTACAAGATAGTGCCTACTAGGTGCTAAACGAACATACTGAGGATCAACGTGGTCAGAACAAAGAATTTTCTCCTTATTAAGGCCAATAATCTCCCTCCAAAGCTCTCTCTTGTTTGGATCAGTGGGGAATCTAGTAAACTCATAAATTTGAATATTTTTAAAATGTTTAATAACTGTACAGTAGCATGACATAACATAACATTACAGAGTGAAAATGGTTGTTTACATAAGAAATATATTTTTTTATATATTATTGCCAGAATAAATTCAGAAACTTTTCCAAAAAAACCCAAACACTAGAGGTGGGAAAATAAGGGAATTTGTAACAATAAATAATGTTTCTTAAAACTTCTTTGTAAAATAAATCACTAATATTTTGTAAAAAAAGTTATAAACCACACCACTGTCTTACCAAATCGTAAACAATATGACGGTTTCTGGAAGAGATTCAAACTTACCGGTGAAATGATAAATCCAGCCACTTCTCTTCACTTTTGTCACACTTCTTAGGCATTTTTAAAGTTATTTAATAAAAAAAATCTTAATTTTGTGATCAATATTGCAAAAAAAAACAACGAAAACGCACGTTTATTCGGATAACCTCTCAAAGGCAACAATAAATGATGCAAGGGTGACGTTTGGTCTACATGGTTGCCGCTATTAATTTTTTTTCTGAAAAATAGCGAACAAAAATCAGTTTTTTGCATTTTACGCGTCGTAGGGCAAAATTTAATGTATGAGAAATATTACCCATAGAATTCCCTACGATCGGTCTCCATAGTCTATAGGTCTACAACCACACGTTTAGAAGAAAATTTGAAAAAATTATGTTTTTTGCAATTTATGCAAAAACGGTAAGTCATAAAAAAAACTTTATTGACATAAAATGATCAAGACACAATTCTCTACAATGCGACAATGACAATTTACAGCTCTACAACCATATGTGTTGAAGACAGAGGGTGCCGAAAATGCCCATTATATACTTTTTTTCGTTTTACGCAAAAACCATAAGTCATAGAGCTGTGACTCACATAGGTGAATTGTAGAGAATGGCGTCCTGGAGATTTCTTGTCTATAATGTGTTTTCTAGGACCTACCGTTTTTACATAAAATAAAATAATAATTTTTGCAAATTTGGCGCCCTATATGTTCTACACGTAGTTGTAAACCTGTGGCCCAAAAGGAAAGAATGTAGAAAATTGTGTCCTTTAACATTTTATGTTTATAAAGTTTCTTTCTACGACTAAAAAAAACACAATTTTTGACAACTTAGCTGCCATCTACCTTCTAAACATGTCGTTGTAGACCTATAGACTATGGAGACTGATTGTGAAGACTCGTATGGGTAATATTTCTCTTAAATAAAATTCTTCTCTACGACTTACCGTTTTTGTCTAAAATGCAAAAAACTGATTTTTGTCAATCTTGGTGCTCTCTATCTTCTATACATGTAAGTCTAGAGCTATAACCTTTAAGAATACTCTGCCAATATATGGGCCCCTAAGCTCACACTAGGTACTATAGTTATAGTGTTCGTGTGAGCTAATATAACTAAAAACTGAAATATATTTTATTCAACTCCAGACTAAATTACCTTTTGTTTGATACCACACAAGCCATGTTTTGACTTAAACTCAAATTTTTGAAATCTACCCCCACCCTTAAAAAAAACAAAAAACTAAAATGTATTTTGTTCAACTCCGGACTCAATTACCTTTCGTTTGATATCGCACACGCCATATTTTCACTTAAACTCTAATTTTTAAAATATACCCCCACCCTTTTTTTTTAAATAAATTAAAATGTATTTTGTTTAACTGCAGACTCAATTACCTTTCGTTTAATATCACACACGCCATATTTTCACATAAACTCTAATTTTTGAAATCTACCCCCACTCTTTTATTTGGTTTGTGTTCGGTGGATTTTGTTCATTTTTAAATGGGACCATCTCGACCCAAGACCCAGCCTAGGTACCAAATTTCATTAAAATCGGTCAAGCGGTTTTTGAGTTATGCGCGTTGGTCGTTACAGACATACAGACAGACAGACAGACAGACAGACAGACAGACATACAGACAGACAGACAGACAGACAGACGGCGCAACAAAAAAGTTTCAAAATCATCTAAAACGCAAAGATATATAAAAATTTTTGAAATCGGAGCAACTTTTTTTTTCTCGAAAAAATTAGGATCACCATAGCTCACACTACTATAGTATAGTATATGTGTGAGCTAAAAATTGTAAAGGAATTTTTGAAGTGTAAACTTCTTTAGGCGCGTTTAGTAGTTTTTGTGGGTACTGAATTGAACTGAGCCGTCAGACTCGGCTATGTAACGCTCATTCGGGTGAAGTCGGCTCGAGTCGACTAACTGTGAGAGGAACATTCAGCGAGCAATATGATGATGCAGATGAAGGCCAGTATTATTAATTTCGCCTTGATATATATATATATATATATATATATATATATATATATATATATATATATATATATATATATATATATATATATATATTATATAAAGAAAAGGTTTTTTTAACTTTCGTGATCAAAACATTTAACTTAAATTTATTTGGACTAAAAGCAAGAGTTATTTTTATACCGAAAACATTTGTAGTGAGAACAATAATTAATAGTTAAAAGTGCAGTTTAGTCATCTGGTTTTAATAACTTTTTAAATACCACCTAGGAAGACAAAACTAATAAACTATTTATGAACTCTAACCTCACACCAACGAAATTTAATTAAACTTACTTTCAGTTGAACGTTTTTCACACTAAAATGGAGTCCCGTTTTTTTCAGAAAACCGAAAACCAAATCAATATTTTAAACTGCGCATTCGCTACCGTACTTTTTCTTCTCACATAAAATATCTCCCTCTCAGCTGTGGTCGAGCATGTGTGAAGTTAGTAAGAGGAAGATAATTTTATGTGATCAGAAAAAGAGAGGTGCGCATGTGCAGTTTTAAAAAATGGTTTGCATTACAGGATATCGCCGCTAGTTATTTTGTGTTCCTGCAAAAAACAAGCTCAAGTTGGTTGACTGCACAAAAATTGCAATTTTGTGCTAATCGTTGTACGTTCGATAAAAATCGACAATCAACAATCTTCGAAAAAAACCAACTTTAGCTGATTATTTCTAATTTATACTTTCCTTTTAATTCAAAATAGATAAGGATTTAAACCGCCACATAGATCTATAACAACAGGGACTTAAAAGCAAATGTTTTATGATTTTTGTTAAGTTTAGGTACCTATGTAAACAAAAATTTACCGATTGATTATTGGATAACATATTCTAACTTAAAAAAAATACTTTTTTTCAAACATTTGTATACATATGTGCATATAGGTACACAGACAGACATGCATACATACATATCTAGAGGTTATACTTACAACCTAGAATTAAATTGTATAGAAAAACGTTATTAATGATAAGATCTCAAAAAAAAATCAATGAAAACAATCCTTTTCTCACATAGGATGGTAAACATATTCTATTACAGATACATGTATAGCAATCCAAAACGTAAGCCGAATTCAAAAACAAAATATTTTTTTGATTTTTATTAGTTACCATTTTACTTATGTACCTACATCAAAATTACAAGTTATAAAAGTACTGGCAACATTGTTGCGAATTTGAAAGAAATCCCCAGTGTAATACTTTTTGTGTCTGATGAAGTTTAGGATTTTTATACGGGGTTTACCTTTAGTTGAATGTTTTTGGCTTTGTTCATTTAATGTATCTCGAAGTTGTGATAGCGCAAAGCAACTCTTGCTAAGTTTTTTGCATACATAATCTACATATTCATCCCAACTGATAAATTCATCTAAAATTAGTTTTTAAAGTTTTAAAATTTTGTTTGTTCTGATATGCCTTGATTTTCAATCTCTATACGTGGCCTAAATACTGAAGCACGAAAATTAACTATAACTGTTTTTTCAACATTAAGAATAAGGTTATTTTTTGAACACCAGATTTCAAAATCCTTTATGCAGGTTTTTACTTTGCTGGCAAGTTCCAATGTTTGGTATGTCCGTGCTTGGTTGACTGAAAACTTCTTTACTCTGCATTATAAACGCAGCTTTAATAAACTTTCGTTTTAGTCAATGTGACTCCTTATGCAAAATTTTAGCTTCAGACGCTAAACCGGATTTTTCAATATCCCTTAATATTACTTTTTAGATGCTCATTTACTCTAACCTGAAGAGGGCGTTTCGTTTTACCTACATATGCTTTACCACACTCACGCGGAATTTGGTAAATACATTCCTTATTATTTGAGGGATTTTTTGCTTTTGTTTTAGTAACATAACTCCTTATCGTATTTCCCGATGAAAATACTGTTTTTATATTACAGTTTTTAGCAATTCGTCTTATGTGTTCTGAAATCCCTGGAACATATTGGAATGTTAATAACACGCAACGGTTTATTATTATTTTGAGAATTTGCTACATTTGATTTGTTTTTGATATTAGAGATCGTTGAATTTATTAATTTCTCGGAATAACCATTCTGTTGTAAGTCTTTTTTAATGTCGTAGATTTCGGTGGTTAACTCTTCATTATTACTACAAATATTTACGGCTCTTAAATACAAATTTTTTATAACTCCTTCTTTTGTAGCAACAGAATAATTACACTTAAATTTAGGTACTGTTCCGTGTGTGTAGGTTTCCTATATTAGTGGTTTGAATGTTTCTTTCTATTCGTTTGTTTGACAAGAACATCCAAAAAAGGTAAGGCCGAATCTTTTTCAATTTCCATTGTGCATTTGATTGTTGGTCGAATACCGTTCAGATAGTGTAGGAAATTCGGCAGTTCGTCGTACAATAATGTGTCATCCATGTAACGTAGCCATCGATTTTGCGCCTAAAACTTATCTTTCACTTGAAAATAACAGTTATGGAGAGTTCCAATAGGAATGTATTTACCAAATTCCGTGGTCATATGTAGGTGAGACGAAACGCCCTCTTCAGGTTAGAGTAAATGAACATCTAGAAAGTACCCAATTCAAGGATATTGAAAAATGCGGTTTAGCGGATCATGCATGGTCAAATGATCATATGATTCAATGGTCTGAAGCCAAAGTTTTGCATAAGGAGTCACATTGGCGAGAACGAAAATTTATTGAAGCTGCGTTTATAATGCAGAATAAAGAAGTTTTCAGTCAACCAAGCACGGACATACCAAACATATGAAAACCGCTCCTTAAGGAAAACAAGCGTCTTGGGATTAAAAAAGGGGGAGGGCCGTCACACCTGACTACACACTAAGTAGTAGCCTTTAGATTGGAATGTTTAGTTTAAACTTGAAAACGGTAAGAGATACTTACTAACCGAAACATCGTGTTTAAAAATAAATAAAGACAATGGAAGTCCGAAATTTTATTTCTACTCAATCATTGTCAACGCGTTTCAAACAAAAGAGTGGAGTTGTTAAACAGGCGTAACCCTAGTTCCATTGTTTACCGCGCTACAGTAACTGAATTTACTGTATCGGAGTAAATATCGGAGCTGCGAAAAGTAGCTATAGTTTCATTTTTTACTGCTGTACAGTAACTGAGCTTACTGTACCAAATTAAAGAATGGATTTACGCAACCGGTACGGATATGGTTTGAAACCCAACTCTAATACGTCTGTCCTTTCGAAAACTATATCAAACAGTATGAAGTTTCTGGATAAATTGTTTTTTACTTTTTGCATACAAGGCAAGTAAGATTCATTCGCTTCGGTTTTATTTATTGGCTCTGTTCACTTAGTGCAGGCAATTTGCCAGCTCAATTCGGTGGACACCAAGATAATCTCACTCGAAGCCACTTGGCGCCCGGGACAATCATATCTCATTCACTCTCACATTCATACTACATGAAGACCCAATGGTCCGGGCAGCCAAGCACACCCACGGTACGTAATTTTATTTTCTTAGGGCTCAAGGAGGATTTTAATTTTGCCTGATACTTTTGTCGAGCATATTATACGCTCTTAACAGTGACTCAAATTAAAAGGTGGGCCAAATTTTTTTTTTCGTCTATAGCTTTTTTGCTCTTTGTTCGATTTTTGTTATTTTGGTCTTTATGGAAAGCTAAGGCATGAAACTATCCGACTCCTTTGTCAAAATTGATCTCTGTGAAATCCAAGATGACGCATGATTTTCATTTTAGTCATTTTTTAGACCCCACGTTAAATTTTTTTGTTATTTTTCATTAGTTCATTTTTTACATAGCTTTTTCAAGCCGTAGCTTTCTTATCAATATTTATGATGTCATTAAATTTTTGGTAAGTGGATTAAAATCATTCAAATTTTGCTAAAACTGCAAATTTAAGATACAGCATATGTAGTACAAGGCCCGAACTTTTGTATAGTCTATTATTGTAGAAATTGAATAGTCTTTGATAAATACACAGTAGAACAAATACAACCGTCTATTTGACATACGTTAGACAAAGCCTTAAATCAGCACTTAATTTGTTAAAGTACAACTTTATTAATTCTTAACCAATTTTTTCGTTTGTAACCTTTTTGTGCACGGAAAAGACGTAGCTTTTTGGTCAATGTTTAAAATTAAGTACAGTGGCGCACAAAAAAAATTGGTGGAAGGTCTCCAAAATTACTAAATTTTAAAATCATGAGCCATCTTGTATTTTATAGAAATGTCAATTTTGACAAAAAAGTGTTATAGTCTTAAGCCTTAGCTTCTGATACAGACCAAAACCACAACAATCGAATAAAGGGTAAATAAACTACAGTAAAAAAAAAATATATTTTTTTTGGCCCACATTATAGAATGTGTCTATAATATTCATAACAATATTACGTTAAGTAGGGATGTCTTCAAATTCCGGCTACTGTAATTAATACATAATTCATTGGGATGACATTTGGCATTCCTTATTCAGGTAAAAGCTACTTGTAATATTTATTTATGCGTTTTTAAGCGTTTTCTCATGAGATTTTCGTCTTGGGATTTTATGCTCTTAAGAATCGATCAACGCTTATTAATTTTTGATGCCAATCAAGGATTTTTTGGACTAAGTGTTTTCAAATTATAAAGCTAGTCTTTAAATAACTAAAAGAACAACATTCCAAAGTTTCCAGTATTTTCGTGAGTTCAATATACAGTGCGAACGTAAAAATCCCTCCCCCCATAAAAAATTCTAAATAAAAAATCACCCAACTGCCAAATCTACTTGTACCTAAAATTGATAGGTATACCCATAATGTACGACTTGCTTGAACTTTTAGTTTTGATGCCCAACTTACGCAATTAAATAGGTACTTTCGTATTTTTATTATGAATCAGGTTATTTGGTAATTGTGTACCCAACTTCGACTAGTAGGTAGAAACAGTTGGGTCCTTTTTTATTAAAAAATTTTTAATTTCCAACTTTTAGGTTTAATTTTTTTCAGTGTTATAGAAAGCACTAGGCATTTACCATTCATTTAGTGTTACCCGGAAAGCACGTGTAGATTTTCTACGAATGCAAGCATTGTTACCGTCCATTTTTTTTGTTTCTTTTGTTTTTCTTTTATTTTTCTTTTCTTTTTTTTTCTTTTTTTTTTGTTTTTTTGTTCTTTTTTTATTTTTTTTAAACTTTGAACTTTGCCCAAAGGGTAGATAGGTGCGTTTCTACAAACATTGAATGAAGGTGGCAGAAGGGAGGGAGAGGGGCAACTAGTAACATGGCGATAAAAAAAATCAAGCGTGTGCAGAAAGAATTACTAATAAGGAGGGCGGAAGGAGTGAGGGAGAGGGAGGGGGGAACTAGTACAATGGTGTTGTAAACAAAAAACCTTAAAGCGTAAGCAGATTTTTTTTCTAATCGCAATATATTTGATAAAATTATGCGAATATGGTTTTTGAAGAGGGTGGGGGCAAATGCCAGGAGGGGAGATGTGTGTGTGATTAGAGGACATTAGCAATGGGTGATCAAAGGAATTTATTAAAATCGACTGAAATTTAGGTAATTTGTATATATTAATTTCTGTATAAAAAAATATAGCCTGTAGCATCGGGATTAGTAACAATTCAACGACACCTTTTTTTTAGCGGTTTAGCCTCTAGCGCGACACAAACATACATTACCCTTCCTTTCGCCGTGCTGCAGTTGGGTAAAAAGCATATTTAATGGTAACACTTTTACTACTTTATAATAAAATTGGTATGAAAGACTATAAGGTCAATAAACACCTAAAATTTTTAAATGTGAAGGGGGCGCAAGTGTTGTTTGAAAGGTAATTTAATCTATATTTAAAAAATGATGCTTTTTTGTAATGGGTTCAGTACTAACGAAGATATGGGTGCTTTCGATTATAGTCCGCGCAACTCCCTGTGCCTTTAAGAAGTTTGAGATTTAAGTTGAAATAAAAACCATGTTTAATGATAATAGGGACTTATTGGAATAAAACCTGACTTTATTTTAGAGTCGACTTTATTTTGACAAATTTACACAGAAAACTAACAGATGACCTCTCGAAATTGAAATACCAAAGCCAAATTTAATAATAAAGACGCTAACTTTCATTTCATAAATACCGACACTAATAAATCCGGTTTTTAAATACACAAAGGCCGAATTTAGAAGCAAAGCAGCTGCTTTTTATATGCAAATCTGTCACCATAGGGTCGATGTTTAAATAAGGTCAGGTTTTATTCCAATAAACAAAACGGCTATCAGACGTAGGTGCATGAAATTTCGCACACTTACAAAGAACAATTTTTGAAAATGCTCACCGGGGAGTAAAAGTTTACCTTAATCCAAGGTTACCATTGGTTAGTTTATAGTATCTGACAGTGAGCTAAAGTGGAAGTGATAATTCTCGAGAACAGTGCCGGTTTAAGGGAAACGCGGGCCATAGGCACTATAGTCAGAGCATATTATTTTAAAATGCTCTCCGTTTTCGGTCTAGAAGCAAATCATATTACTTTTTGGCAACAGACCATTTCCCCCTAATTTGACCCCGCTGAATCCGAATATCTCTCTCCAACCAGAAAAATCGACAGGGACGGAGAAAATCCTCCCCAAACCCCCAAAAACCTGTTTTTTTTGAGTTTTATGCAATTTTCTCGAAAACTAACCTTTTTATCAAAAATGGCAAAGAACAGTTTTTGTGGAGAATAAAATTCCCTTTCCAACGATGTATTGGTCAATAAGGTTAGGAAAAGCAAGTAGCTGTTCAGTGGCGTACGTAAATTGGGATTATTTAGAAAAAACATGTTTATTATAGGTTTTTCAAAATTTTCTCAAAAACTACACTTTTTAGGAAAAAATATGTAGTATATAAAACTTTATTAAAATGTCGGGTTGTTTCCATATTTAAGGCTTTAGGGGCGTACTAATATAAACTTATTTTCAAAAATAACTGAAATAATCAGTTTATCTTGCATATTTAAATATCTTTTCTAAGATTTTCAGAAAAAAATGTGCCTTTATTCTTTATTGAGGATAAGACAATTTCTTTTTAAATGATATATATTTTTACATGAGAATGTTATGATAAATACTTGGGTTCGTAATTTATACCTACTAAAATAAAATGTTTCCAAATTAAAATAAACTGTTTTTTGATTAGATTAGATATTTTGATTTATCTAAATAAGTTCTTTAAAGCAAAAAACAACGGTGGTTATAAGGGGAGGGGGCATAGGGGCCATGTGTGCAGAAAGTAACAGTAGTAACTTTGACAAAGGTGTTTTTGGTTATTTTTTTAAGCATATGGAACTAAAAATAAAGTAGTGAATCTTATGCAACGGTTTGGGGGGGGGGGGCACAATCATAATTAGGTACTCATTGGGATCAACAACCAACCTGTCAACCTGTTAGGAAGAGTTTGATAGTTTATTTGAAATTGAGATTTTGATGGAAATTGAATGAAACCCGTAACAAAAATAATATTTTTGGTAATTTTTGCAATTTACGGACGCCCCTGGAGAGTTTTCTATACTATGGGTCACATTTTGTGACACACTGTTTAATAGGATATTTTATTATCGGGCCCGCCGCCGAAGCCATAAAAGGTCGAAAAAAAATCGACAAAACAAATATTAAAAATACATATTTACCGTGTCAAGTCGAATTGACCTGTCCAGTCGATGTGGACCCGCGGACCGATCTTTTGTACTTTCGACCTTTTGAACTTTTGACCTTTTGTTTTTTGATCTTTTGTACTTTCGACCTTTTGTACTTTCGACCTTTTGTATTTTCGACCTTTTGTACTTTCGACCTTATTTTCTCGACCTTTTGTACTTTCGACCTTTTATCCGCCGCTCTTTATTATCCACCGTAAAGCTAATAAGACACAAAATTGATTAGTTTGGATTGATCTTAAATAATTTCTTTAAATTAAGAACACCACTGGAGCGGTAAATATAAAATAACTTCCACTTTGTTATACATTGTTTGAAAGGAAATTTTATTGGCTATGACGAAGTATAGAACACATTTTTTGATAAAGAGCTTGGTTTTTAAGAAAATTGAATAAAACGTATGAAAAACATGTTTTTTTTTAATGATTTGTTGAAATCACCTCCATTGACGGACGTCGCTGGAGAGTTTGCTATAAGTCAAACCCCACCGAGTTTCAAATTTTTAAAAAGGGAATTTCCCTGTCTACAAAAAAGTGTAGAACAAGTTTTTTCATGTTAAGCTTAGTTTTTGAGAAAATTAGATAAAGCGTAGCCAGATAGTTTTTTAAAGTCTTTATTTTCCCACAGTCTGTTTAATAAATTGCGGCGACCGGTTTCGGGATAGCTCCCATCCTCAGGCCAGACTACAATTAAGAAAACGTTTCTATTACAAATTTTGTCAAACATGGTCAATCAATATGATATAGCACTTTTTATAAAATTATCCTTAAGTATCCTATGAACAATGAGTACTATTGATAAAAAACATAAAAAATATAAAAATATAAAAGGAGAAAAAAGTTTAAAAATTTTTTAAAAAATTAAAAAAATTAAAAAATAAAATAAAATGGAAAAACACAAAGGTCAGAAAATAATCTTGATTATGTTTTTATAATCGCCCAATCTAAACCAAAAGAACCACATATTTCAAGAAAACAATCTTTAAAAATACAAAAAATGACCACCTACCTTACTTTAATTGTATTTTTAAAGATTGTTTCTTGAATATGTGGTTCTTTTGGTTTAGATTGGGCGATTATAAAAACATAATCAAGATTATTTTCTGACCTTTGTGTTTTTCCATTTTATTTTATTTTTTAATTTTTTTAATTTTTTAAAAAATTTTAAAACTTTTTTCTCTTTTCATATTTTTATATTTTTTATGTTTTTTATCAATAGTACTCATTGTTCATAGGATACTTAAGGATAATTTTATAAAAAGTGCTATATCATATTGATTGACCATGTTTGACAAAATTTGTAATAGAAACGTTTTCTTAATTGTAGTCTGGCCTGAGGAGGGGAGCTATCCCGAAACCGGTCGCCGCAATTTATTTAACAGACTGTGGGAAAATAAAGACTTTAAAAAACTATCTGGCTATTCTATAACAATCCCACATAATGGATACCCTGGAAGATCTAGATAAAGCGTGTAACAAAAATGGTTTATTTTCTGTTTTTTCAAAATTAATTTAATTTACGGATGCCCCTGAAGTTTTATTTATAAAACCGATTTAATCATGTTATACGTCATTTTGAAGGAAATTTTATTGGGTATACCAAAATGTAATACATGGTTTTCTGTAGATATTAGTCTTTAAAAAAAATAAATAAATCTTGGAAAAAACATAGATATTTTTTCAACTTTTTTAATAACTTTAATTAACGGACGCCGCTGGAGAGCTTGTTATAAGTCTAACTTTATTAAGTTATACCAAGGAAATTTTATTGTCTACAATAAAGTATATTATACATTTTTCTTTTCTATTAGAAATTTAGTTTTTAGGAAAATTTGAAAAAACCTCAAACTTTCAGATTTTGGGGGGTCTGAAGGGGTTTTTAGAGGTTTTTGCAGCCATTTAAAAAAAAAAATAATATGTTATTATTTTTTAATTATTCAAATATATATTTTGAATGTACACCTGTGACAATTTGGGCTTTCCAGCGGCAATTTAAAATTCCACCGCCATTTTGGCCGCCATCTTGAATATCTCAGCCCCTGTCAATATTTCGAGTTGGTAACAGGGATATTCGGATTCAGCGGGGTCAAAATAGGGGGAATTGCCCATTTGCCAAAAAGTAATATAAAATGCTTCTAGAAAGTGGATTTTCCCGAATCTTGCCTGAACTACTAGTGGTAAGACGGGCAAATTTTAAGTAGTAAATTTACTCCTACTAAGTGGTAAATCGTTGGGAAGAAAATTTTGTTTACCTAAGAAAGTCTTAATAACTACTTAAATTTAGTTTTTACGAAAATTGCAATGAATTGATTATACATTTTATAGTCTAATCATAATAAAAACATTTCATGTAACAAAAAGCCTAGTACGCGAAAATGATATTATGTAAAAAGAGTTGAGATAAAAATAAAGCAAAGTTCTCCAATACAAATTTTAAAATGAAAGGTTCTTACTAGTTTGGATATGTTTCTTTTTAAGTTTTGCTATTACAGCCAAACTTCTTTATGTTCAATTTAGACTGTGTCTAAAAGTCATTTGCAGCCATAATAGCCAAGTTTAGAAAAACATTTCCTAGTAAGAACCTTCCATTTTAAAATTTGTATTGGAGAACTTAGCCTTACTTTTTTCTCAATTTTCGCGTTTGACTTTTTTTTACATGAAATGTTTTAGTTATGATTTCAGTCCATTTTTAAATGATTTGGATAATATTTAAGTTTTGAAGTAGTAAAATATGCGGAATATTGTTTAAAACTTTTGCAATGCCTTATTTAAAATTTTGAGGTTTTTCCATTTTTTCCCATGGTTTTATCATGGTTCCTATCAGCCTTCCAAAGCTGAGCTCTCTAGCGTTTCTGGAAGTAGGCAATGTTACTTTTACATAACTTTACATTTATAGGGAATGGAAGTAAATTAAAATGTTGATGTGTTTAAATTTTTTCCTATGGATTTATCATAGTTTCTATCGGCCTTCCAAAGCTTAGTTCTCTAGCGTTTCTGGAAGTGGGCAATGTTACTTTTATATAATTCTACATTTATAGGAGAGCAAAGTGAATTAAAATTTTGGGGTTTTTAAATTTTTTCCTATAGTTTTATCATAGTTCCTATCAGTCTGCCAAGTGGGCACATAATTTTACATGTATAGGGGAGGGAAGTAAATTAGAATTTTGGGCATTTTTATTTTTTTCAAGGGTTTGGTCATAATTTCTATCAGTCTACCAAATTTCTGCTTTGTAGCGTGTCTGGAAGTACAGTAGAATTTTGATAATCTATACATGAATGAGTGAGTGGCAATTTCGACGTTTATTAAAATCCATGAAACTTGGAGGGGTTCTTAACTCTATAAAGATCTACGACTGTCTTTGGGTTTGGTAGCTCATTTCGAAGTAGATTTTTAGATAGGACAGCAATAGGTCCGCGAACTTGGTCGGGCACTGCCGTGCCTTCAGATTAAAACGTATAAAAATTTTTAGCTCACACATATACTATACTATAGTAGTGTGAGCTATGGTGATCCTAATTTTTTCGAGAAAAAAAAGTTGCTCCGATTTCAAAATTTTTTATATATTTTTGCGTTTCAGATGATTTTGAAACTTTTTTGTTGCGCCGTCTGTCTGTCTGTCTGTCTGTCTGTATGTCTGTCTGTCTGTCTGTGTGTCTGTATATCTGTCTGTAACGACCAACGCGCATAACTCAAAAACCGCTTGGCCGATTTTAATGAAATTTGGTACCTAGGCTGGGTCTTGGGTCGAGATGGTCCCATTTAAAAATGAACAAAATCCACCGAACACAAACCTAATAAAAGGGTGGGGGTAGATTTCAAAAATTAGAGTTTATGTGAAAATATGGCGTATGTGATATTAAACAAAAGGTAATTGAGTCCGGAGTTTAACAAAAGTTTTTGTTTTTTTTAAGGGTGGGGGTAGATTTCAAAAATTTGAGTTTAAGTCAAAACATGGCTTGTGTGGTATCAAACAAAAGGTAATTTAGGAGTTGAATAAGATATATTTCAGTTTTTAGTTATATTAGCTCACACGTACACTATAACTATAGTACCTAGTGTGAGCTTAGCAGAGTATTTTAGAGAGCTTCATTCTGAAGAAAATTGGTCAAGGAAATTTTGTGTACATGGTAAAAAATTTTGTCTACAATTAAAATATGTTCTTTTCTTGAATAAATTGATTTACCTTAAAACAATTTGTTTTGAATTAAAATATCTTTTTTTAGTTCAACGCAGCGTTTAATCTTGAAATGAGACTTTATTTTTCTTCTTTAATTGTTTTGCTTTGCTTCAGTATACTCCATTTTGTAAAAAAGCAAATTGTCTTCATATAAGTAATATTTTGCTTCCACAGAAAACGCTGCCTTAGATTAATTCAGTTCTAATTTATAATAAAACAATTTCTGTTTTACATTAAACTAAAGTGGCGAGACGTTTTTTGTGCTAAATCAAGAAAATATTCTCTTGGTGAATAGGAAAGCATAAATTATTTCCAAGATGGCGACGCCATTTTTACAAGGTCCCCGAAGAGAAAGAGCTCAGAGGTTTTACTATGTTCATTGGGAATTTAAGAGCTGTTGATTGCGGTTAGTCTTGTTTTTATGTTTTTTAAAATTATTATTTTTCGAGAAAAAAAAAGTTGCTCCGATTTCAATTTTTTTTTATATCTTTGCGTTTCAGATGATTTTGAAACTTTTTTGTTGCGCCGTCTGTCTGTCTGTCTGTCTGTCTGTCTGTCTGTCTGTCTGTCTGTCTGTCTGTCTGTCTGTCTGTCTGTCTGTCTGTCTGTCTGTCTGTCTGTCTGTCTGTCTGTCTGTCTGTCTGTCTGTCTGTCTGTCTGTCTGTCTGTCTGTCTGTCTGTCTGTCTGTCTGTCTGTCTGTCTGTCTGTCTGTCTGTCTGTCTGTCTGTCTGTCTGTCTGTCTGTCTGTCTGTCTGTCTGTCTGTCTGTCTGTCTGTCTGTCTGTCTGTCTGTCTGTCTGTCTGTCTGTCTGTCTGTCTGTCTGTCTGTCTGTCTGTCTGTCTGTCTGTCTGTCTGTCTGTCTGTCTGTCTGTCTGTCTGTCTGTCTGTCTGTCTGTCTGTCTGTCTGTCTGTCTGTCTGTCTGTCTGTCTGTCTGTCTGTCTGTCTGTCTGTCTGTCTGTCTGTCTGTCTGTCTGTCTGTCTGTCTGTCTGTCTGTCTGTCTGTCTGTCTGTCTGTCTGTCTGTCTGTCTGTCTGTCTGTCTGTCTGTCTGTCTGTCTGTCTGTCTGTCTGTCTGTCTGTCTGTCTGTCTGTCTGTCTGTCTGTCTGTCTGTCTGTCTGTCTGTCTGTCTGTCTGTCTGTCTGTCTGTCTGTCTGTCTGTCTGTCTGTCTGTCTGTCTGTCTGTCTGTCTGTCTGTCTGTCTGTCTGTCTGTCTGTCTGTCTGTCTGTCTGTCTGTCTGTCTGTCTGTCTGTCTGTCTGTCTGTCTGTCTGTCTGTCTGTCTGTCTGTCTGTCTGTCTGTCTGTCTGTCTGTCTGTCTGTCTGTCTGTCTGTCTGTCTGTCTGTCTGTCTGTCTGTCTGTCTGTCTGTCTGTCTGTCTGTCTGTCTGTCTGTCTGTCTGTCTGTCTGTCTGTCTGTCTGTCTGTCTGTCTGTCTGTCTGTCTGTCTGTCTGTCTGTCTGTCTGTCTGTCTGTCTGTCTGTCTGTCTGTCTGTCTGTCTGTCTGTCTGTCTGTCTGTCTGTCTGTCTGTCTGTCTGTCTGTCTGTCTGTCTGTCTGTCTGTCTGTCTGTCTGTCTGTCTGTCTGTCTGTCTGTCTGTCTGTCTGTCTGTCTGTCTGTCTGTCTGTCTGTCTGTCTGTCTGTCTGTCTGTCTGTCTGTCTGTCTGTCTGTCTGTCTGTCTGTCTGTCTGTCTGTCTGTCTGTCTGTCTGTCTGTCTGTCTGTCTGTCTGTCTGTCTGTCTGTCTGTCTGTCTGTCTGTCTGTCTGTCTGTCTGTCTGTCTGTCTGTCTGTCTGTCTGTCTGTCTGTCTGTCTGTCTGTCTGTCTGTCTGTCTGTCTGTCTGTCTGTCTGTCTGTCTGTCTGTCTGTCTGTCTGTCTGTCTGTCTGTCTGTCTGTCTGTCTGTCTGTCTGTCTGTCTGTCTGTCTGTCTGTCTGTCTGTCTGTCTGTCTGTCTGTCTGTCTGTCTGTCTGTCTGTCTGTCTGTCTGTCTGTCTGTCTGTCTGTCTGTCTGTCTGTCTGTCTGTCTGTCTGTCTGTCTGTCTGTCTGTCTGTCTGTCTGTCTGTCTGTCTGTCTGTCTGTCTGTCTGTCTGTCTGTCTGTCTGTCTGTCTGTCTGTCTGTCTGTCTGTCTGTCTGTCTGTCTGTCTGTCTGTCTGTCTGTCTGTCTGTCTGTCTGTCTGTCTGTCTGTCTGTCTGTCTGTCTGTCTGTCTGTCTGTCTGTCTGTCTGTCTGTCTGTCTGTCTGTCTGTCTGTCTGTCTGTCTGTCTGTCTGTCTGTCTGTCTGTCTGTCTGTCTGTCTGTCTGTCTGTCTGTCTGTCTGTCTGTCTGTCTGTCTGTCTGTCTGTCTGTCTGTCTGTCTGTCTGTCTGTCTGTCTGTCTGTCTGTCTGTCTGTCTGTCTGTCTGTCTGTCTGTCTGTCTGTCTGTCTGTCTGTCTGTCTGTCTGTCTGTCTGTCTGTCTGTCTGTCTGTCTGTCTGTCTGTCTGTCTGTCTGTCTGTCTGTCTGTCTGTCTGTCTGTCTGTCTGTCTGTCTGTCTGTCTGTCTGTCTGTCTGTCTGTCTGTCTGTCTGTCTGTCTGTCTGTCTGTCTGTCTGTCTGTCTGTCTGTCTGTCTGTCTGTCTGTCTGTCTGTCTGTCTGTCTGTCTGTCTGTCTGTCTGTCTGTCTGTCTGTCTGTCTGTCTGTCTGTCTGTCTGTCTGTCTGTCTGTCTGTCTGTCTGTCTGTCTGTCTGTCTGTCTGTCTGTCTGTCTGTCTGTCTGTCTGTCTGTCTGTCTGTCTGTCTGTCTGTCTGTCTGTCTGTCTGTCTGTCTGTCTGTCTGTCTGTCTGTCTGTCTGTCTGTCTGTCTGTCTGTCTGTCTGTCTGTCTGTCTGTCTGTCTGTCTGTCTGTCTGTCTGTCTGTCTGTCTGTCTGTCTGTCTGTCTGTCTGTCTGTCTGTCTGTCTGTCTGTCTGTCTGTCTGTCTGTCTGTCTGTCTGTCTGTCTGTCTGTCTGTCTGTCTGTCTGTCTGTCTGTCTGTCTGTCTGTCTGTCTGTCTGTCTGTCTGTCTGTCTGTCTGTCTGTCTGTCTGTCTGTCTGTCTGTCTGTCTGTCTGTCTGTCTGTCTGTCTGTCTGTCTGTCTGTCTGTCTGTCTGTCTGTCTGTCTGTCTGTCTGTCTGTCTGTCTGTCTGTCTGTCTGTCTGTCTGTCTGTCTGTCTGTCTGTCTGTCTGTCTGTCTGTCTGTCTGTCTGTCTGTCTGTCTGTCTGTCTGTCTGTCTGTCTGTCTGTCTGTCTGTCTGTCTGTCTGTCTGTCTGTCTGTCTGTCTGTCTGTCTGTCTGTCTGTCTGTCTGTCTGTCTGTCTGTCTGTCTGTCTGTCTGTCTGTCTGTCTGTCTGTCTGTCTGTCTGTCTGTCTGTCTGTCTGTCTGTCTGTCTGTCTGTCTGTCTGTCTGTCTGTCTGTCTGTCTGTCTGTCTGTCTGTCTGTCTGTCTGTCTGTCTGTCTGTCTGTCTGTCTGTCTGTCTGTCTGTCTGTCTGTCTGTCTGTCTGTCTGTCTGTCTGTCTGTCTGTCTGTCTGTCTGTCTGTCTGTCTGTCTGTCTGTCTGTCTGTCTGTCTGTCTGTCTGTCTGTCTGTCTGTCTGTCTGTCTGTCTGTCTGTCTGTCTGTCTGTCTGTCTGTCTGTCTGTCTGTCTGTCTGTCTGTCTGTCTGTCTGTCTGTCTGTCTGTCTGTCTGTCTGTCTGTCTGTCTGTCTGTCTGTCTGTCTGTCTGTCTGTCTGTCTGTCTGTCTGTCTGTCTGTCTGTCTGTCTGTCTGTCTGTCTGTCTGTCTGTCTGTCTGTCTGTCTGTCTGTCTGTCTGTCTGTCTGTCTGTCTGTCTGTCTGTCTGTCTGTCTGTCTGTCTGTCTGTCTGTCTGTATGTCTGTATGTCTGTCTGTAACGACCAAAGCGCATAACTCAAAAACCGCTTGGCCGATTTTAATGAAATTTGGTACCTAGGCTGGGTCTTGGGTCGAGATGGTCCCATTTAAAAATGCACAAAATCCATCGAACACAAACCAAATAAAAGGGTGGGGGTAGATTTCAAAAATTAGAATTTATGTGAAAATATGGCGTGTGTGATATCAAACGAAAGGTAATTGAGTCTGGAGTTAAACAAAATACATTTTAATTTATTTAAAAAAAAATGTTGGGGTATATTTCAAAAATTAGAGTTTAAGTGAAAATATGGCGTGTGTGATATCAAACGAAAGGTAATTGAGTCAGGAGTTTAAGAAAATACATTTTAGTTTTTGTTTTTTTTAAGGGTGGGGGTAGATTTAAAAAATTTGAGTTTAAGTCAAAACATGGCTTGTGTGGTATCAAACAAAAGGTAATTTAGTCTGGAGTTGAATAAAATATATTTCAGTTTTTAGTTATATTAGGTCACACGTAAACTATAACTATAGTACCTAGTGTGAGCTTAGGGGCCCATATATTGGCAGAGTATTTTTTATTCCAACTCGGACGCTATCTTGAATATTCCGAAAGGCTCAAGAGTACCAGAGTGGTATCCAGCGGCGTACCGTGGGGGGAGGGGCGCGGGGGGTTCGCCGCCCCCCCCGCCCCGAGGGTAATGGCGCCCCATCGGTGGCCGAAGCGCCCTCAGCTTTATTAAGTCGGGCCGGCAACGGCCAATTGACTGGGCGCCAAAGGAAACTAACGACATGAGGACCTTTTTGTTTTTTTTTGGTCGCAAGATGTTTGAGAGGCGCCCTTTTGACCTGTCGGCCGCCCCCTCACATATGATGACCTTTTTTTTGTGTTTTTTTTTTGGTCGCAAGATTTTTTTTCAGTTTTGAGAGGCGCCCTTTTTAGCTGTCGCCCCCCCCCCCCCCCCTCCCGCCCTTTCGGGCACGCTACGCCGCTGGTGGTATCAACTGGATTCTTAAAGTGGAGTTCTTGGGCTATCAGAATAAGCAATAAAATTTTCTATATACCGCAAATCCAACCTCTTTGAAAATCTTCCTGACTCTATTAAACGCGGATGTATTTTAAAGGCTGTCTAACAACTTGAAAATTGTCGGTATAGTTTGGGGCTTGACATTTAACATTGTCTCGTGGATCTATGACCATAGGTCATTTAAACCCTCTTGAACTGGACAAGGGTGAGCCCCTTAACCGCTGTGTAAACGTTTAAAAATTACAGGGCATGCCATTAGTCCAAACCCATTGGGAATATTTAAAGACTTGTTTTCAGGTAGTCCATACATGCGAACGTGTCTATTAGGATTAGCGATTTGCATATAGCTAGTTTTTTAACGATGTGTCATAAATTGTTTGTCCTGGGTCCCCTATCCCAGCCTTTGTTTAACAATCAATCTTTTTCCAATGAGTAGCATATAGATTGCAGGTTTAGTTAGGTTGAGTAGGAAACGCCTCTTAATAATAGACACCTATTGGAATAAAACCTAACCTTATTTTAAAATCGACTCTATGGTGACAGATTTACATATAAAAAGCAGCTAATCTCCTTCAAAATTCGGCCTTTGTGTATTTAAAAACCGGATTTATTAATGTCGGTATTTATTAAATGAAAATTAGCGTCTGTATTACATATTTGAGAGGTCCGCTGTTAGTTTTCTGTGTAAATGTGTCAAAATAAAGTCGATTCTGAAATAAAGTCAGGTTTTATTCCAATAAGTCCCTAATTATGATCTGCTATTATACGCAACGCCAGTTCTACAACAAAAGTCTGGGGGGGGGGGGTAATGCTTTAACGGTAATCGTAAATAAATGCACAGGAAAACACCGAAAGGGAAATATTCGCTCAGGAAAAAACGCTACACAGAAGAAAGCGCACGCGTAGTAAAGCACACATAGTAAAACAGCGAAAAGGCAAATCCAACAAAGAAAGCTTTTGACGTATGGAAAAATTATAATAAAATTAATTTTAGATCTAAAATGGTACCTACTGTTATTTGATCATCTTAATTTGGCTCACAAAAATAGGGTATTATACAAGGTGTGTAACTTTAGGGGCCATAGGGCAACTTTCTCGAGATATAGAGCATCAACGTAGGCGAATTTTACACTTTATTGATAATAACTTTTTTAAAAGTTGTGTATGAGAGCAAGAGGAATAACTGAATAACTTCAAATAAAATAAAAAACTGGTCTGTACATCTGGCCAGACCAGAATGTGTTTCGATGCGCCGAATCCAAAGACGAGGCTTGTTTTTCTCCCAAAATTTTGTAAGTAAATTGCGAAAAAACTTGATCAAAGTATTGCAATATTGCATGGCGAAGTTGCAAAAATGGTACATTTTCAAAGCCAACAATTTACATTAGAGCTTACTTTAAAATAAGTTCGAATCAGAACTACTTTATAAAGCAACGTTGACATCATTCAACAAATTTTCTAAAACTACAATTTTACGCGATTTTCAACGGTTTTCGCATTTTTTTTGTGTGTTTCGCGAAAAATTGCACCGTTTTATAATTTATTTGAAATATTTTTAATGTTTTTATGAATATCAATAAAAACATTTCAAATATTTTCAAAATTCTAAAAAAATTTCAAATATTTTCAAAATTCCAAATTAGTGCAGCAGGAGATAGAGGACGTTATTTCTGATAAAAAAGTTTATATAACATGGGTGTCGATGAGCACTCTCTGTCTTTAAGATATAGGATTTTTAAAGTTAGAGGAGTTGGAAAAAAAAGGTTTAACAAAAAAAAAAGAAAATTAACCTAACCATAATCAAATTAATATAGCTATAGTGATCCAAAAATGTATTATTTCCTTTTTCAATGAAATTTCAAGTTAAAATTAAAATAACCTCCACAAATATATAGAAACTAAAAATATTTAAAAAAATTAAATTTTTGCTCACTTATCATTGATATTTTAATAATACGTCTCTGCAGAAATTTATTTTGATTAACAAAAAATATCATGAAAAACATTACGTTAAATATGACATTAAAAAAGTGTGGTTCAGAAAAATAGTTTTACCTGAAAAAAATTGACCGCATAATTTCTTTTTTAAATATCTATATTTATCTCCAGTTATTCCTCTTGCTATCATACACAACTTTTAAAAAGTTATTATCAATAAAGTGTAAAATTCGCCAACGTATCTCTATATCTCGAGAAAGTTGTCCTATGGCCCCTCAAGTTACACACCTTGTATAATAGCCTATTATATATATATATATATATATATATATATATATATATATATATATATATATATATATATATATTTAATCAAATTTGTAACAAAAATATTAAAAATAAATAATAAAATATTCAAAACCTCCAAAACTAGACAAACATTCCGTTTTGACACTATCTCAATTCTCGTAACATAAAACCCCTATTATGACAAATTCTTAATTAAAATTAAATTAATTTATAAACTTTAAAAAAATAATAGTAACTTTTAATGAAATCAAAAAATACAGGTACTTTTTACGGTAGATTAGATTTTTGATTTTATTATCTATTATACTATAGAGGTAAGAAAAATCAGTATGAAAAAAAGTTAGTTATTAGTGTAGGATAGCAAAATCTACCAACTGTTAGATATTATATTTTTGTCTGCAAACAAGTACCTCGTACTTTAAAATGCATAGAAAATATATTTATTAACGGTCAACGGAGAAAAGAATCAAAAGAGATTCATGTAAAGGAGAATTGTAAATACTTAAATATATATATATATATATATATATGTATATATATATATATATATATATATATATATATATATATATATATATATATATATATATATATATATATATATATATATATATTGATTTAAATTGAATCGTTTTTTCTGCACCCTAGGTTCTATAATTCGTTTTATACACTTAGAGATTAAAAGCGTACTTTTAATCCCTCTTTTGAGGTAGTAAAAGACACTTTTCCATTTTCGGAGATTAAAAGCGACCGCAAGTAAAGTATACAAAACAGGAAACTTTGAAGAGACAAAACAATCTCGCCTTGGGATAGATAAATGATTTTTGATTTTTTTTTTAAACATTTATAATCACCCACAGGCTATTTTGGGGGAGCTTGATGTGAAAATTAAATTACAAAAGGGGCTGTGAGATGCAAGATAAGGTCGTACCTAGAGGGGTTTAAGGGGGATCAAACCCCTCCTCAAAATAATTGTCGGTAAAGCGTTGTAAAAAAAATGCAAATACACAAAAATTTCTGAAAAATTAAGTTTTTTCGGAAAAATGGCGTCACAATAGAAAATGTTTGCAATATAAAAAAAACTACTGGCAAATTAAAAACAATTTCGCGTCCGGCAAAAATGTTGTCAAATTCAAATACATTTCGGAAAACATCGCTTTGTGGAAACATCTTGCAGATTTAATGAAACTAACAGCGCGAAAATTTGGAAAAAATTAAGTATTTTTTAAAGAAAGTAGGGACCTATTGCAATAGTGCCAGGCACAAATTATGCTAGGCGCTATATTGACAGTTTATCATTATAAGAACAGCTGTGTCCTTTAAAAATTAGGCCTTTGTGTATTATACGAGCCGGATTTAATAGTGATGCCACTAATAATGGAAAATAAACGACGGGATTTATCAATTCGACTTTGGTATGTGAATTTTGAAAGATCAACTGTCAGTTTGTAATGATAAACTGTCAATATAGTGCTCGGTACAATTTGTGCTTGGCACTATTGCAATAGGTCCCTATTAACGCTAAAGTAGAAAATTCTTAGTAAAAGGGAAAAAAAAGGGGACAAGCAAAAATTTCTGAAAAATAAAAAAATAAAGGTCAACTTTGAGCTCGAAGGGGCTTAACCGCCCTAATTGCGCCCCTGCATTACCTGCGATATGACAATAATAAGCATATCAATCAAATTTTAATTGCAAACGTTCCAACTAAACTACGGTTTAAATAAATATATATGCATACCTAGGTACGTCTATTATAACAGTGGAACTATCTACTCACGAAAACTTGTCTGGAGAATCAACGCGCTTTTTCTAAAACCCAAATGCAATTAAATAACATTTAATAACATATTATATTAAAGTTACTTGCCCAGAAGCTTTGGGATCCTCGATCTGTTACTCTGCAAATTCATCTATCCGTTTCTTATACCCCAGTTTCTTTTGAACCACATAATTTATTTAATTTTTTAGAGAGGCGCATAATTTTGAAAATATGAAAGTTTGGTTGCCCTCTGAAGGTAGTTGCCTGATGCGGCTGCCTCGTTGCCTCACCCTTGGCACGCCACTGTATGTAGGAAGGTAAAAAAAGTAAGAAAAAAGCGTTTTACGAGCGGCAACCGTTATTTATGTCACATGAAAATGTAACGTGCTACTTAATTCATGTTTTAGAGAATAATCTCGACAATAAATGGTTATGGACGAAAGTAAGGTTGTTATATCTTTAAAACAACAAGAAATGGACCTGTTTTTCGAACAGTATAGGAATTCTCCCACAGTTAAAGAAGTTAAAGTTCATAGTTAAGCAGATTTTATTTAGCTGTTTTATCTCTTCTTCCGCGAAGCAAAACTAAAAACTAGTTCTTGTGTTTTTTTTAGAGACAATTGACTGTGTAAACGTTTTAAAATTGGTTGAGAGTTTTTATCTAAAAATGCTCTCAAGACCTTTGGAAGAATTATGACTACCCCAGAAGATAATTTTTATTATCATTGGTGTTTTTACCAAAATTGCTGCATTTAACTGATAAGGATTAGGTTTACCTTGTATAGAAGTGAATACCTTTTAGATGTAATAGCCATGAAATAACGTCAGCAGTCAGATAATACGTATTGAATTACCGTTCTGTTTTAAAATGTTTTTGCACTAGTGTACTTTGTTATGCGATTAATAATAAATTCATAGCTATATCTCATAAATTAAATGGGCTTACTAAGTACTTGTAATAGTAGTATTCTGTAGTTTTTTATATCTACAGTTGGTTTAAGGAGACAGTGCTAGCGGGTTAAATTTTTGTTTAAAAAAAACTTTGACACCAGTTGTTACTAAAGAGTCTAAAGTCCTAGGTTCTAAAGTTCTAGATCTATAGGTCAAGGTTTTTGTTGAATGTTTAACTCATTATTAATTATATTAACTTTTTATGGATCATCGATTATTTCTATAGTTTTTGAAACTTTAAACCACGCCAATGGGGTGGTACTACAATTTTTGACTGCACGGACTAAATTTCCAAAATATGATATATCGTTACAACATTTTTATTTGTCAAAATCAAACAAGTTTCGTGGCTAATCGGGTAAAAAGGAGTTTTTATTTCTCTCATATTTTTCCGCGGGTAGCTTGAAAGCTTAACCTCACGGGGGTCCAAGATCTAATCGACACCTAATAAGTGTGGATCGGTAACTGTTTCGTCCTTATGGGACTCCTCAGAACACTGCTTGGTCAATGTGACGTTAATTAGACGGCTTTGGTGGTGGTGGTTTATTTGTGTTTTTTTATTTCTAAATCAAATTTGAATTATTTTGAAACTCACTGAGAAATGCTTACTGTGCTATTGAAGGTTAGCGGGAACCAAATGTTTACAGTTATTTGACCTAGAAATATTAAAAAATACACTTAAACCGGTCGAGGTCAAGTCTAAAGATTTAGTACTTAGATCCTGATCTAACTGCTAAGTTTTAAGACCTTAGTAAATACTGGTGTAAAATTGTAAGCCGGCCGTATCATTGACAAAAAATGCAGGAGAAATGAAGCCCCAAAAAGGGTCAAACCACATACAACTTGGTTTTAAAACGGATAATTGTACCCACCTACAAAACCTATAAAAAATACGTTAAATAAGAATAAACTTAAAACCATTTACAAAATAAATAATTACATACTTAAGTCTTGTTATTTAATATTAGTAATATGATTTTGTTATATTTGATAATTTAGTTGTCGAAGAAATTATTTTTGTTGTAAGTTGTCCAACAAATTGCCACAAATGGCTTGTTTTGTTAACCTTTCAGTGGGGCCCACCTAAGAAAGTTTTCAACATGTGAAAAACCATGTGCGCACCCAGGGAAGGGCCTCGGAGCCTGCCCCCCCCCTCCCCAAGCCTACAATTGTTTTAGGTATTTTCCACATATTTCATGAAAATTGCATAAAAGATGGCATTATAAGATCTTGCCCACCCCCAAAGACATACTCCTGGGTGCGCTACTGAAAAAACATAACTTTTTTATATTTTTTACATACTTAATCTACTTAATTTTCACTTAACAAATTACACTGGTCGGCATGAAAATCGGCCCTTACACCATTCTTGCCGATTCTTATGTAAAATGACCTCCTGAATCCAAATATGAACTCCGTTTTTCCCCATCACCCCCCAGACTGGAGCGTGTGGAGTTCTTAAACATTAATATTTATAGCAAGGTGGTTTATCATTATAAGAATGTTTTGGGGGGGGGGGTGTTTTGCATAAATAGTAAATGGACATTGTCGATTTTACCGTTTTATATGCATTTTCTAATTAGTTTTACAAAATTTTAGCTGCCAGCAGCTTACCGGTAAAGGTAAAAAATAAAGCAACATATTTTTAGATTCTTGGGGTGGGGCTTTCGCCCCCAAGCCCCCCTCCCCCTTGGTATACGCTCATGCAGAAACTATAATAAAAAAATTAAATATTGTTGCTTTATTTGTGAATGGGACAGCCGAGGACGGGACATTACATTGTACGGAACTGGCCTTTGCGGGAAAGATTTACTCCCGGTCAGAAAAATGTCGCCAACGATCCTTATTAGTCCCGCAAGATAATATTTACTTGCCGCTTTTGCACATCAAACTTGGATTGATCAAACAGTTTGTAAAAGCACTGGACAAAACAGGCGACGCATTCATATTTTTGAAAACTAAATTTCCTCGTCTTAGTGAGGCTAAAATTAAGGAAGGTGTTTTTGTGACGCCTTCGATTAGACAACTTCTTCAAGATTCGACGTTTATTGAACATCTGAATCAAAAAGAAAACAGAGCTTGGTTTGCATTCCAAAAGGTGTGTAAGAACTTTTAGGGTAACCATAAAAGTGATGATTATATGGCTCAGGTCGAGGCATTGCTCTTAGCGTAAAAGGCCATGGGATGTAACATGACCCTTAAAGTGCACTTCCTTCACTTGCATCTGGACTTCTTTCCTGAAAATTTAGGAGCAGTCTCGGATGAATACGGGGAAGAGGTTTTCAGGGAAGTGAAAATCAAGCATGTTGGCGGAGTACGGCTGGTTTTTTAAACGAGAGGGTTGTATTGTTTTTGTGTTGTTTTGAACCTTTGCAGATACAATTTTAATGTGTGTTATTTTTGTTATATTTATCTGTCAAAATCCTGTTTTGTGTTCTGTAGGTAAAATTAATTAAAAACTTCCAAAAACCACTAGGAAAAAACTGAAAAACCAATACTAGTGAAAAAACCGCCAGGAAAATTAAGGATTAGCTAGGTGTTTACCGTATACTTGTTTTTTTTATTGTAATGTATTTTTTTTACGCACTTTACAGAACATTGATGACTTTTGGTGTTGGTAAACACTGTTGCCAAACAGCACATATCTACCAATTTCCATAAAAAATAATAATTGGCATTGGCAAATTAGATCTGTGGATTACCTCGCTTTGGTAGCTCTTGAAATAATTTATTGTCTGTTATCAAAAATATTTTAAATTTAAATTACATTTTGTCATAACATTATATACGCAGCAACACTGTCTTTAAATAAAGGAACTAGTAGCTTGCGATATTCGAACACAAGTAAGGTCAAACATTATCCTTTAGTAAAAGATAAGGTTCAAAACAGGTAACTGCGCATGACTCAAATAAAAAATAAGAGACAAATGGGGCATCCAAAATCTAGCTAATTTTCTTTTGCCTTAATTTAAAGTTTTTTCGATTCTTACAAAATTAAAACCACAGATCAAAAATACTCTGCCAATTTATGGGCACTTAAGCTCACACTAGATACTATATTTATAGTGTACGTGTTAGCTAATATAACTAAAAACTGAAATATATTTTATTCAACTCTAGACTCAATTACCTGTCGTTTGATACCACACAAGCCATGTTATTACTTAAACTCAAATTTGTGAAATCTACCCCCACTTTAAAAAAAAAACTAAAATGTATTTTGTTTAACTCCAGACTCGATTACCTTTCGTTTGGTATCACACACGCTATATTTTCACATAAATTCTAATTTTTGAAATTTACCCCCACCCTTTTTTTTGTTAAATAAAATAAAATGTATTTTGTTTAACTCCAGACTCAATTACCTTTCGTTTGATATCACACACGCCATATTTTTACACAAACTTAATTTTTTAAATCTCCCCCACCCTTTTATTTGGCTTGTGTTTGGTGGATTTTGTTCATTTTTAAATGGGACCATCTCGAGCCAAAACCCAGTTTAGGTACCAAATTTCATTAAAATCGGGCTAGCGGTTTTTGAGTTATGCGCGTTGGTCGTTACAGACAGACATACAGACAGACAGACAGACAGACAGACAGACAATACAACAAAAAAGTTTCAAAATCATCTGAAACGCAAAGATATATAAAAAATTTTGAAATCGGAGCAACTTTTTTTTTCTCGAAAAAATTAGGATCACTATAGCTCACACTACTATAGTATAGTATATGTGTGAGCTAAATATCGAATGATCTGTGCTATACGACCGAAACCTCATATTATTATATCGCTGCGTCCAATACGTTCGCTGAAAGCTAATATCTAGCCAATTTCGATAAAAAATGTGATTATTCCTAATATAAAATAAAAGAGACGAAGAAATTTAAATTAACCAATACTTACGAATAACATGGGAAAAACATTATTTGGAATATAAAATGTTTTTTGTAAATTTTTTTTCGGTTTATGAATATGCTGCTTTTTACTAACAAAAAAATAAGGTTTGTGTCGGGGAGGGAAACGAGGCCCTCTTCTGGATTCGCATTAGAGAGATTTTGTTAAAAATAAAATAGTTTTTGTAAAAAAATTAAAAACCAGGTACTTAAATTTTGTAAGAAATTGCGGTTTATGCATTTGCTATTTTTTACTAATCAAAAAATAAGTTTTGTGTAAATATGATTTAAATGATTTTTTTCAGCAAAAAGATAGCGCTAATTAAAGCCACCTCTTTTGCGCCTCATTTTATTCTAGCAGGACAATAATTGTAGAGTGAGGTCATAAAAATACCTAACTAACATCACTTACCAGGTAGCAGCTCCAACCATGGTGTTTGGTAGAAGAAATATTTCTGAGCCATCGTTTTTTAAACATATACGCGAACAGGGAACAAGTTTTCGACTAATTTTTATTAAAATAAATTAGATCAATTTTTGAACAAAAACATCAGATTTCTTTGTTTCTTATAAGACAAACATTCTTTTTGGCGATAAGATGTGTCAACTATAAACTATTAGTAATCAATAAATTTAATCACGGGATCACAAAGCACCGAATCCGAAAAAAACTTAAATTATTTATGAGTTAAAAATTTAAAAACGCGAAAATTAATTTTAGGATAATCACGTAAAAATATCACAAAACGTTACTGGGGGTCTTAAATCTAAATTACACGAGTTATTAAGGAATCACAGGGTTTGGAGGTGTTGCAGCAGCAGCTCAGCTATTCTTAATTATCTTATTGAATTTCGTAGGTTTTGCTTGCGTAGCTCTGTATAGTCAGAACCAGACTAAATATAAAGATTTATCAACATCCCTTGGGAGCGTTATCGAAAAGGGTTTAATTTGCATAATAATCCTTTTAAGTATTCGGGAATAATAGGGACCAAAAGGATCTAGGTAAACATTACCAGGGAAAGGGTTATTTCCTGGGCAAAGAAGAGGAATAAATAGAGCATTGGAAGCCTATTGGCTGTACCTAACATCTCTTTCTAAGCAGCTCCGCCTTTCTATTTATTAAAATACCTATATATATATATATATATATATATATACATATATATATATATATATATATAACCAATAAGACAGCTGAGAAATTTGATACGCACAGAAAAAAATTAACTGTTCGAGCGCAAATGCCACGATATCAATACACACGTAGGAGGTAGGCAGAGTTCTGAAGTATGGAAATTCATTTCTACAGTAAAAAACCCAACAAAAGAAAAAGTAAACATCCAGATCATCAAACCAGAACAATGGACAGAACACTACAAGGGACTGCTGCAGGAAACAAGACCCGAATATCTGGCAGCCTCTCCGAGGAGAGACATAGAAGTACACGGAGAGGAAGTAATCATCGAAAAAGAAATGATAAAAAATAGTATTAAAAAGCTTAAATCCGGAAAAGCTAGCGGACCTGGAGGAATATATGCTGAAATGCTCAAATATGGATCAGATAAACTAATCGAAAATCTCACATATATTATCAATCAATGCATAAACGGACATCCAGTACCTGATGATTGGAAAATTGCATTCATATCCCCAATACATAAAAAAGGAAACAAGCTGGATTGCAACAATTACAGAGGAATTTCAGTAACTAGTACTCTCAGTAGATTGTACGGTAGGATTCTTAGAGATCTAATAGAGAAGGATTTTCATGAACAACAAGAAGAAGAACAAAGTGGGTTTCGTGCAGGCAGATCTTGTAGTGATAATGTTTTTTGTCTTAAACAAGTAATTGAGAAAAGGAGCGCCAGAAATATAGAGACTCATGTTACCTTTGTGGACCTACAAAAAGCATATGATACCGTTCCAGTAGAAAAACTATGGACAGTGCTAGAGCAGACTAATATCAATCATACATACATAAAAGCGATAAAAGAACTATACAAAGGGTCAAAATCTAAAATTAAAATTGGAAATCGACTTTCAAAAGAATTCCTGGTAACAAAAGGCTTAAGACAGGGATGTTGTATTTCTCCAACTCTTTTTAAAATATATATCGCAGTAGCTCTAAAAAACTGGAAACGGAAAGTGCACGGCATGGGAATACAACTTAACGACCGATTTACCATATACACACTACAGTTTGCTGACGACCAAGTAATTGTAGCTAATGATAAAGAGGACATGGAGTATATGATGAGAAAGTTAATGGAAGAATACCAAAAGTGGGGATTAACAGTGAACGTGGAGAAGACACAGTACTTATGTATTGGAAACGAATCCAGTGAGTTAGAATTAGACAATGGACAAGTAATATCTCCATGCAATGAGTATGTATACTTGGGTGTCACATTTGATAAGACAGGAACAGACTGTAAAGAACTGGAAAAAAGAATAGTAAAAGCAAAAAAGGTTATTGGATGTCTTAACAGTATTTTATGGAGCAGAGAGATAAAAAAGAATGTAAAATTTAACATATATGAAACAATGGTGAAAAGCACGCTGTTGTATGGAATAGAGACTTGTCGCGTAACAGAAAAATACAAAACAAAAATGGAAAGTGTCGAAATGGATGCAATAAGAAGATCAATGAGAATATCTAGAACAGATCACATAAGAAATGAGATTATAAAGGAAAGAATGGGAATCGAAGGGAGCATAACGGATGACATCACTAAAAGACAACTGATATGGTACGGCCATGTACAACGGATGAACGACGAAAGATTACCAAAGCAGGTCCTAGAATGGCAACCAATAGGGCGCAGAAAAAGAGGGCGTCCTAAACTAGAATGGCAACAGTCAATCCAAAGATCAATGAGTCAAAAAAATCTGACAGAAGATGATTGTCAGGATCGAAGGAGGTGGAGAATAGGCGTCGGACAACGTAGAAAAACGTTCTAAACCGACTAAATAAAATAAAATATATATATATATATATACATATATATATATACAGTGTGTCCACGTAAGTTGGCGGCATATGGGAAACTTTTTTATTATTAGCTTTACGAAAAAAAGTTATTCTTCATAAAAAGTTCTGCATGGTCCAAAACCTAAAATGCAACCATCAGGTGTTAAATTTTTTCATCATATTACGAGGTTTGTCAAAAAATGTGATTTTTGCTCTTGAGTAAAGTACCTTTCTTTTTGACAATATCGAAAATTGTTATAAAGAAAAGATGTTTAGAATTAAAAATAGCTTTCAAATATTCAACATTGTTTATTCGACATTTGTTAATAATGTAAAGAATTACTAGTAGTACTATCAATGTTATTGTAATGATAGTAAACCAATCAATGTGTTTTTGAATGAATGGTTGATTGATCATTTTATCTAATTCTTCTGAATATTGGTTAAGATTATGTTGTGCAATATTCAGATCTTCGACGTTTATTTTGCTTAACTTTAGTGGTTTTAGGCCTTGAATTTTGGGGATTTTAGGCATATCTTTACAACAAGTATATGGAATATTGATTATTGGTGAATTTATTTCTTCGAAGGTACTTTCTTGAAGTATGGTTTCAGAATGAATCCTCGTACTTCCAATAAAAGCATTGCATGTTGATTTGAAACGAACTATACTATTGGTTTCAATTAATTTCGTAATGATTTCTTGATTCTTGCATTTGATATTGGTAGGTACTGGTTCTGACATAGTAACTAGCCATTGATTTTCGTCAAGTGGTTGAACATTGTAGCCTTGTGCATAGAAAATGGTTGTTTGACATGTTTTCGGCAGCTGAGTTTGTTGCTTCAATAGTTGAGCTTCACAAATAGCATCACTGTCGATGGGGTACGGAAGTACTTTGGAACAGAGCTTCGTTCTTCTTTCGATGATCTTGCAGTGGTCCACGTGGTGGAAGGTGACGAAAAACATTGAATCATCGTCACGCGCAATAAATTTATTAATTGTTGATATAGTATGGTGAAGACCTGTTCGATTATCTAATATTGGTATTGGGTAAAGTCTGTATAAAGTATAAGTTGAAGGGTCTATAAGAGGTATTTTAAGAACAAATACTATTTTTGATTCAGTTTGAAAAGCACTAAGTTCAATTAAATTAATGTATTGGGCTACCGTTGAGATTGATATTGGTAAAGGCAAATTATTTTTTTGTAATGAATGAGAAATCTTTTTCAATGAATCTACCAAATCCGATGGTTTTATTATTGAACCATGCAATATTTTTAAACGTGCAAAAGTTACTGCGTTTAACGCGTCATTTAATGAATCTTTAATAAAGGTGTAACTTTCCATAAGCGATTCGCATAAATCTAATGCTTTTATTTGTGCTTCTGCATAGGCAGCGTTATCAGAAATCGAAGTGACTAAATATTGAATTAATTTAATATCATGATTAAACGTTTCTTCATCAATTTGTAATTTTTGTAAAGTCGTATTAAAACTTTTAATAACAGAGGTTGTTACTGAAATTTGTTTTTGCAATAATCTTTCAATATTTTTCTCATCAGTCGATACTTTATTAATACAATCATTAAAGTATTCTCCGTCTGATGCATCTAAATTTCCTGTAATAGATTTCCAAATAGTTCCGATGCCATTAAATATTCCACGTTTTTGCCTATATGATTTTTCTTTTGTATCCGAGATAAGTTCTTCGTATTTAATATTAACGTAATTAGAAATTTGTTTTAAAAGGCTAACATGCGTTTTAATTTGCGATTTGAAATTTGCAATTTGATTATTATTGATTGAAAAGTGATCCATAAAGGTATCTAAAATTTTGTCATTATGCTCAATTGCTTTCTTAAAGGGTAAAAGATCTTTGTAAACAACAAGTGTCCATTCATTATTAGAAATTCTGATAAGGGATTCTTCACGATAAAATAGTCCTAGTGTATTATTTATTGGTAATATTGAATATTGACTGGAAACGATTGAGATTATTCCCATTAATCTAAAATAAAAGATTTTTATTTTATTCAAAGCACGGTTTTAACCTATCAAAATTAACTTTGGTTAATTGATTTGTTTGTGGGTTTTTAAGTGTTGCAGAATTACGATGTATTTCTAAAATTTCAAAAGGACCATTAAATAAATTTTCTGATTTTGATTTGATTTGTGATTCTTTAAGCCAAACTTTGTCTCCTACATTAAATTCAGGGAGATTCTTTCGTACGTGTTCGTCAAATCGTTCTTTCGATTTTTGTTTCGATTGATCAGTTCTATTTCTAGCTAATTTGTAAAAATAGTCCATTCTATTATTTAAATCGCGTACATATTTAGATATCAATTGTTCTTGATTATAAAGTTTTTCGGGGGGTCTACTTGATGTATGTCCGAAAACGAGTTCGTAAGGGGTAAATCCGTGTGTTTTGTTTTTTGTATTATTATAGCAAATTACTGCGTATGGAAGAACGCTAAAACAATGATCTTCAGGGTTTTCTTGTTTATTGATTCTAATCATTTCGCAAAGGGTTGCGTGAAATCGTTCTAGTGAACCGTTTGACTGGGGATGTGCTACGCTAGAAAATGTTAACTTAACATCGTATAGGGTACATAAATCTTTTAAAAGGGCATTATCAAATTCTTTGCCATAATCGCAATGCATTCGTAAGGGTACACCGAAATGTTGGAAAAATAGTAAAATAGTACTAACTACTGTACTTGCTTTTTTATCACTCATTGCGTAAGCTTGTGTAAATTTTGTTAGTTCATCCCGTACTGTTAACGCGTAATTTCTGGTGGGATATTCGAAATCATCGATATTGATTCGTTCAAAAGGGGTACGTGGTGTTTCTGTTACAACGAAGGGTCTGCTTAGATTTTTACGAACAATTTTTACTTTTTGACAAGTTTCACATTTTTTTATGAAATCTTCTACGTTTTTTGTTAAACCACGCCAATTATATTTTTCTCTAATGCGTCTAACTGTTTCATTTATTCCACGGTGTAGGTTGCTTTTTCCTAAGTGATAATTTTCTAAAATTATTGGGATTTCATCTTCGTCGGGGGTGGTTATTATATTTTGGCAAATTTTTAATTTTATGTCTTTATCAGAAAAAATGTAAGATAGCATCTCTAAAGTTGGTAAATCTAGATTGTTTTCGATGCAGTATGTTTTGTTAATTTCAAATTCATTTTGGTCTTTAAAAAGGCAATAAAATAAGTGTTGTGAACAATCATCATTATCGAATGGTAGGGCTATAATAAAATATTTACGATCTTTAACTGTTTTGCTAGAAACAATATTAATTTTTAATTCCTCAAGGTGGAACTCTTCTTCAAAAATATCATCAATAATTTTAAAATGTAAATCTTCCATTTTATTTTGTCGGAAAAAGGTTACTATTAATTTATTTGATTTATCTAATAATTGATCATTCGAGGTTTCGATTTTAGAATAATCAATTAGGGATCGCGTCTTGTAAAGTTCAACAAATTTGTTAAATTCATCTGTTATTTTTTGATCATCTTCTTCGTTAAAAATTGGTTCTTGATCGTTATTTTCGTTGTTTGCAAAAATTTTAATGTTTGATTTAAAGTCTATACAGTCTTTGAAATGATTGATTTTTATTCGCGATAAAGCGTCTGCATTTTTATTGATTTTACCGGGTTTATGAATGATTTTAAAACTATATTCTTCTAATTTTAATCGCCAACGTGCTAATCTGCTACCGGGGTCTTTAATTGAAAGTAGCCAGGTTAGAGGTCTGTGATCTGTGACTATAGTGAATTTTCTACCAAAAAGGTAAGGTCGAAAGTGTTTTACGGACCATACTATTGCTAATAGTTCTCTTTCAATAGTGGAGTATTTAGTTTCTGCACTACAAAGGGTTCTCGATGCAAAAGCTATCGGAAGGTCTTTACCAATTGGACCTTGTGAAAGTACGGCTCCTATCACAAATGCGCTCGCGTCTGTAGTTAAAATGAAAGGTTCTTCAAAATTTGGATAGATTAATATTGGATCAGAAATTAATGCATTTTTGAGTGTTTCGAAAGCTTCTTTACATTCTTTAGAAGAAATAAATTTTGTATCTTTTTGAAGAAGTTTTGTTAAGGGTTTTGAGATTTTCGCGAAGTTCGGTATGAATCTTCGATAATATCCGGCAAGTCCGAGAAATGATTTTACGTCACGAGGATTTTTTAATTCTGGAAAGTTTTGAATACATTTTACTTTATCAGGGTTTGGTTTTACTCCATTTTCGGTAATTAAATGTCCGAGGTATGCTACTTCTTTTCGTAAAAACTCGCATTTGTCAGGTTGAATTTTTAAATTTGATTTTCGTAATCTTTGGAAAACTTCGGAAAGACGTGAAATGTGTTCATGAATTGTTGGTGAATAAACAATAATGTCGTCCATATAAACTAAACAACGTTCATTTAGAATGCCTAATAAAATGTTATCCATCACATGTTGAAATGTGGAGGGTGCATTTTTTAAACCAAATGGCATACGAACAAATTCGTAGTGTCCATTTTCGACAGAAAAGGCTGTTTTTTGAATATCTTTTTGATCAATTTCAATTTGATGAAAACCGGATGCTAAATCAAGTGTTGTAAAATATTGACATTTACCTAACTGATCTAATAAATCTGAAATATTTGGAAGTGGATATTTATCGTCAACTGTTACTTCATTCAGTTTTCTATAATCGATTACTACTCTCCATTTTTGTTTGTTAGAGGCGTCAAGTTTTTTTGGGACTACCCAAACAGGTGATGACCACGGGGAAATTGATGGTCGGATTATTTTTTGATCGAGCATTTTATTAATTTGTGTTTTTACTTCCTCTTTGTGTATTTGAGGGTACCGATATGATTTAGTAAAAATTGGATGAGCATTGTTGGTTTCAATTGTATGTTTGATTTCATTAGTGAAGGTTAATTGATCTCCTTCGATATAGAAAATATCAGAAAATTCAAAACAATGATTTGAAATTAGTTCTTTCTCTTCGTAATTTAGATGTTCTAGTCTTAATTGATTTTTAATAAGGTCGATTCTATCAATGAGTTCGTCTTCATTGGTATTAAAATTTAAAATATCGTGAACACTTGGTATGGGTTCGAAAGACAAGTTGTTAAAATTTATTATTTTAGGAATAGCATTGGGATTTATTACTGATGTATAAAATTCACCATTTTCGTTAATGTGGACTAGGGCGTTTGGTAATCTTACTTTTTCTATTTCTTGACAAATTAAAATTGCATCTGTGTTTTTTAAATTAGATTTTAATTTGAAAACTTGTTCGGTTCGCGGTTCTAGAGATATTTGATTTTGAAAATTATTTGGATTTAAATTTATTCGCGGTTTTGGTATTGGTGGCGTTTTTTGATTTTTAATTAATCTTGGTTTAGGTATTAGTGGTATGGTTTGATTTATTTGATTTTGATTATTTTCGAGATTTTGTTCAAAAGTTTTTTCTGTTACTTGAATTAAAGGTATTGTTTTAAAATTGGTGCATAGCTGTTTCGAATTTAAGTCAATTACGCACTGGTAATGTTCAAGAAAATCGAGTCCTAATATTCCGTCAAATTCTATGTCTAAATTACAAATATAGACTTTTAGTGGATTGTCTTTAGCGAAAGGGATTAAAACTGATTGAGTGATTGGAATTTTTTCATCGGTTATTCCTTGTACTATTACATTTTCTGCAAATCGATTATTATAATTTTCGACTGTTTTTTCCTTAAATACTGAAATTCCTGCGCCGGTGTCAATTAAAAGTTTAAATTTATTTGTTGCGTCATTAATATAAAAAAGATTTTTTGAGTTTAAATTATGTAGATTGGTATTTACACGAATGTTTGTTCTGGTGTTTGATTGATTGACATGTGTTGGATTTTCGTAGTAGTTTGTTCTAATTGGGTATCTGTTTCTTGAATCGATTGGGGTGGATGGTTTTGATTGGAAGTAATTTGAAAATTTTGGGTTTCTGGTGGCAAAATTTGATTTTGGTTTTCAAAATTTTGATATATTTCGGGTTGATTAAAATTGTATTGACTTATGTCATTTAAATATTGTTCACCAAAATTATTCGAAAATTCTTTTGAATAAGGATAATCATAAGCTGGTTGATAAATTTCATTTTCGTAATGAAACTGATTTTCATACTGAAAATTTTCAAAATTTGGATCATAAGGATCGTAGTTGTCAAAATTATTAAAATATTCATCAGAATAGTTTACTACATGTGCTCTATGTTGTGGGGAATTGTAATTTGGATTTCTTTGAATTACTGATGGTCTAAAATTATTTTGTTGGTTTTGGGGTACAAAATTTCTAGAGGTGCTTGGTTGATTTTGGGCAAAATTGGGTCTTTGAAAATTTTGGTTAAATTGTTGATTTTGATTTTGGGCAAAATTGGGTCTTTGAAAATTTTGGTTAAATTGTTGATTTTGATTTGTGTAGACCGGGGGTCTCTGTACAAAAGTACGGCATTCACTTGCGTGATGACCTAAACGATTACATTTAAAACATTTTTGGGGTTGAGAAGGTATTTTTCGTGATTGAAAATTATTTTGTCTATTTTGTATGGGATTATTTGAACCATTGGGTCGGTTTGGAGTTTTTTGTGTTTCAAAATATGAAAGTTGTAGTTCGCGTCTTATTCTTACTTGTGCTTCAAGTAAATCTTTAGGATTGCTAGCACGGACAATATGACCTATGCGCGATTCTAATCCTGTTAAAAGCGTATTTAATGCCATAGAATCTATAATTTGGATTTGTGCATCTTTTTGAAGCATATTTAAATTTGATTTTTGAATACAAGCGTGCATTTTTGAATTTATGACTTGTAATCTATTGAAAAACATTAAAGGTGATTCATTTGTTTGTTGTTTAAGTCTTTGTAGATCTTGAATTAATGAAGAAAGGTCTCGCGTATCTCCATAATATGTTGTTAATAGTTGTTTAATTTGAATCCAAGAAAGAGGATTTCGAGAGTTTACCAATTGTGCGGCTTTTCCTTTTAATTTATTTTTAATGTGTATGTCCAATAAATCGCATTGATCTCCGACGGCCATGTTATAAGCACAATCGCAAGCATTGATAAAAGTTCCTAAAAATATTTGATCTCCATCGTATTCAGGGATTATTGAGAAAATTTCCGATAAACGATAAGGTTCAACCTCAACTATAGGTTGGTTTGCTGGTACGTTTGCTGGTTGGTTATTACGAGGTTCAGTCATTTTGAATGGTTTTTGTTTTCTTGTGTTTTAAAATTTAAATTAAAACTTTTCTTAGGTTTTGTTTCTTAAAACTAAATTTTATTTTTGACTTCTTTTAAATTGAAAAAAAATTTCTTAAAATTCAAAATTGTAAAAGTCAGGCTTAGAAAATCGAACAGATTTTTCAAAATATCAACTTATTTGAAAAAAATAAAACGTGATGATTCAATTGTCTTACTCACAAAAGCTTTAGCTGGACCATTTGTCTCCACGTGTTCGGCTACCAGGGGCTTCACTAGGTGTTCCTTCCGTATCCGTTGGTTGCGAGGACGCTTGGTTCGTTGCTGTCTAGCTTCTTGGTTGCTTGTGTAACTACTTGGTTGCTTATGTAACTACTTGGTTGCTGTGTAACTTCTTGGTTGCTGTAGATTCTTGATAGCTTAAAGAGCTGGAGCTTCACCACTCGCGAATTAGAATACTCGTGTTTTCGCGTGTGTTAAACTATCCTACCGACTGCGCCAAATGTTATACTTTAAAGTTTACTTTTAACTTTTTAAAAAACTTTATTTTGATTAAATACAATATAGGACTTAAACGTTATAATTGAACGTGTACTTAAGAACGATTCTAAAGAGAATGACTTAACATTACAATGATTTGAGTTTATATAAAGAAAATGTGCTGATTAAGCAATGGAATAATTCCTTAATATTCTAGACTTAAACTAAAGTGCAATTCGGCAGGAATGCACGTGTTGTTTATTCCGTGAGAGACGCAAGTCAGCAGAATGGTCTTCTTATCTTGAAAGGTTCTGAGAAATAAAGTGCTGATTCGGCTTGAATGCACGTGTTGTTTATTTCATGGGAAACGCAAGTCAACAGAATAAGCTTCTTATCTGGAAGGTTCTCGGGTTTCATAGAAGGTTCTGGTTTCTTCTAAGTGTAGGCAGGATATTTTCATATAACATATATATATATATATATATATATATATATATATATATATATATATATATATATATATATATATATATATATACTCGACCGTTGCATCTTGTGACATCCAGCAAAAAGTCGGTTTTTGTGACATCCACTTTAAAACCTGGTGTTATCTAAAAATAAAAAATATGAAATGTATTAAAAAATATTTTATTTTTAATTCCATAAAAATATTTGTATAAACTCACAAATTTAGAAATAAAATTTTTCATATCTTTGTGGCGTCCATTGTATATACAAAAAATTTTGACGTTGTAACATCCCTAAATATTTGTGTTAACTTGTGACATCCAGCAAAGTTGCCAATGTTTCATAAAAATAACGGATGTAACAAGTACCTCTATAAAAATAAGAAATATACACTGGATGTCACGAGGAAACAAATAACAAATAAAAAATACAAAGACGTTAGGGATGTCACAAATGTGTGAAAATATGTTATAGGTATATGTATGCAAATAAGAAAAATATACACTGGATGTCACGGGGAAGAAAATAACAAATAAAATATACAAGCACGTTATTGATGTCATAATAGGCTTACAAGATGAATATACGGCAAGGACTAAAAAAAAATACTCTGCTAATATATGGGCACCTACGCTCACTTTAATTATAGTGTACGTGTAAGCTAATATTGTCACGACTATATTTGTGACAAGTGGTATCTCTACCATATATGTCACAAGGTTTGTTATTTAGTGCCCTTGTGACTGATGGATTTAGGGGAATATGAAAATTAAGTATAAAGAATCCACATTTATACATGTATTTTATAAGAAAACAGATTAACAGGAATAGAGGTTATTGCTATAAATAATTAAATAATGTAAAAAGAGGGATGCTGGCTGGAGAGAGTTGACCTAGGGGCCATAAGAAATAGACTTTATAGGCCGTAGAGAGTTGGCCTTATGGGCCATAAAGCGTAACCACTATAGTGAGGTTTTACTTAGGTATGTTAAGTAGGGACCACATTATTTCAGTGGTGTACTGGGTTCGTAGGGACCACGTATTTCAGTGGTGTACTGGGTGTGTTTAGTAGGGACCACGTATTTCAGTGGTATACTGGGTTGATCACTTGCTAGAGTGATGCCGGTCTATTATCCAGCATCGGCTTTTATAGACGAAATTAGTGCAAGCGCAGCAATATTGGTTATTGCTATAGTAAAATGATCCGAATATAAACTTATTTATGACAGTATAACTAAAAACTGTAATATATTTTATTCAACTCCAGACTCAAATACCTTTCGATTGATACCACACAAACCATGTTTTGACCTAAACTCTAATTTTTTAAATTTACCCCCACCTTTTTTTTAACTAAAATGTATTTGTTTAACTCCAGACTCAATTACCTTTCGTTTAATACCACACAAGCCATATTTTCGTTTAAACTCTAATTTTTGACATTTACCCCCACCCCTTTTTTAAAATAAACTAAAACGTATTTTGTTTAACTGCAGACTCAATTACCTTTCGTTCGATATCACACACGCCATATTTTCACATAAACTCCAATTTTTAAAATCTACCCCCACCCTTTTATTTGGCTTGCATTAGGTGGATTTTGTTCATTTTTAAATGGGACCATCTCGACCCAAGACCCAGCCTAGGTACCAAATTTTATTCAAATCGGGCAATTTGACGTTAAAAAACTCGTCAGATTAAATTTTATCTGATTTGATTTAAAAATTCCTTATATTCAACTTAACTTTAGTTAAGTCTAGTTGAAAAATAATGAGCCTATTATTAATTATTGTACCCTATATTCACAGTTTGTAGGTCAAATTATATAAAAGTTGTCCGTTTTTATATGTAACTCCCATTATCTTTTTGGACTTCAGTTTTTATCAGTCCAAATTTTTACTTTCCTAGTTCGTGCAGCAAAAGCTAGGAAAGGTATTATGTTCGACGGATTTTTTTTTTAAGATAACTTAGAAATATTTTGTGACATTTGTTTGTTTGTATGTATGTTTATCCGGTTCGGTTCTTCGGACTTTTGAAAAACCTGTAGCTGCACATTAAAATCGGCTTACTATATCGAAATGGCTTTTCTGCCTTTTATCTTGAAATTTTTTAATTTACGTACAGCCATCTGAAAAACGCAGTCGTTATGGGTGTTTAGGTCGCTTTATTTTTTTTCAAATCAGATTTAATTAATTTCTGAAAACTCCGTTACCAGAATAAAAATTGTGGGGAAATAACAAGTTTTAAATAAAAGTTTTCGTATTTTGTAATTTCTTATTTTTGACACGCTTTTATTAGCTTCACCTGAATGTTTGTAGGTAGGTATGTATGTTTGTAACTGACTCATTTGGACTAGATTTTGACCTACTTTAAACGAACAGATTTAATTTAAACTTTGTACACTTATCAAGAACCGGTGACAATACAATAATTTTCCAGGCGCACTATTTGGGGTACTTCGGGGACCCGCCCCCCCCCCAAGCCTAAGAATTTTGCAAAAACTAACAAATTTAATTTAGACTTTGTATACACTTATCAAGAACCGGTGACAACGCCAAGATTAATAATTTCGCAGACATTTTTCATATATTTCAGGAATAAAACAATAAAATAGGTTAAAATACGGCTTAATGAGGTCTCGGTTCCCTCCCCACATGAAATATTCCTTATTAAGTTTTTCTCATTATCCTGATCAGGATAATTTATTTTTATTAGTACTAGTATTATTGTGAAAATAAATCATCGCTATACTGGCAACATACACTAAGTCAAAAATTTAGTTTTGAGAAAATCGCATTTTAAGAAGTTCTGAAATTAGGAACAACATTTGAGACATTTGATTTCATTGAGAAACTCCTGAATTTTACATTATTTATGCATTGAATATTGGAGAACGTATGTAAATACCTATGTAAAAAAAGTTATTTTTTGAAATTTTAATAATATTTAAAAGATTTTGTGAAGTCGGTGATTTAATGTATTTTTTAAATTTGGTTGTAACCGCCAGGTTTCACCATGGCTCAAAAACTAAAAAAAATGACTTTGAGTGTATTTTGCCAGTATACCGTCGTAATATAGTTAATTAAAAAACACGATTTCACAGCACATTAAACTAAAAAGTAAAAAATAAATATAGTTAAAAAAACTAAAAAACACGCTTCAAACTAAACAGTTAAAAATAATTCTTAATATTAGTTGAAAACAATAATAATGAACGAAAAAGACTAGTATTATTGTGAAAAAAACGTCGGGCTCTCGATACACAAAGAAGATATGGCTCAAAGCGCCCCACGATTTTAGCTCACACGACTACTATACTATAGTAGTGTGAGCTTATATATCTTTGCGTTTCAGATGATTTTGAAACTTTTTTGTTGCGCCGTCTGTCTGTCTGAACCTTTCATTTTGAAATTTGTATTGGAGAACTTGGCTTTACTTTTATCTCAATTCTTTTTACGGAATGCCATTTTCGCGTACTTGGCTTTTTTTTACATGAAATGTTTTTGTTATGATTTCACTTCTTTTTTAAAGGAATTGGATAATACTTAATTTTTAAAGTAGTAAAATATGCGGAATATTGTCCAAAATTTTTGCAGTGCCTTACTTAAATTTTTGAGGTTTTTTAATTTTTTTCTATGGTTTTATCGTAGTTCCCATCAGCGTTCCAAAGCTCAGCTCTCTAGCGTTTCTGAAAGTGCACAATGTTACTTTAACATGTATAGGGGAGGGAAATAAATTAAAATTGTGTTTTTAAATTTTGTCCTATAGTTTTATCATAGTTCCTATCAGTCTTCCAATGCTCAGCTCTCTAGCGTTTCTGGAAGTGGGTAATCTTACTTTTACATAACTTTACATTTATAGGAGAGGAGAATAAATGAAAATATTGGACTTTTAAAATTTTTTCCCATGGTTTTATCATAATTTTTATCAGCATTCCAATGTTCAGCTCTCTAGCGTTTGCCCACTATGTTAGTTTAATATAAATTGACATTTATAGGAGAGGGAAGTAAATTAAAATGTTGGAGTTTTTAAATTTTTTCATATAGTTTTATCATATTGTCTTTTAGTCTTAAAAAGTTCGGCTCTCTAGCGTTTCTGGAAGTGGGCAGTGTTACTTTTACATAATTTTACATTTATAGGGGAAGGAAGTAAATTGGAGTGTTTTAATTTTTTTCTACAACTTTATCATAGTTACTATCGGTCTTCCAAAGCTCAGCTCTCTAGCATGTCTGGAAGTAGGCAATGTTACTTTTACTTAACTTTACATTTATAGGGGAGGGAAGTAAATTAGAATTTTGGGGTGTTTTCCTATAGTTTTATCATAGTTCCTATCAGTCTGCCAAAGCTCAACTCTCTAGTATTTCTGGAAGTGGGCAATGCTACTTTTACATAACTTTAAATGTATAGGGGAGGGGAGTAAATTAAAATATTGGGGTTTTTTGATTTTCTCCTATAGTTTTATCATAGGTCCTATCAGTCTGCCTGCCAAAGCTCAACTCTCTAGCATTTCTGGAAGTGGGCGATGCTACTTTTGCATAACTTTAAATGTATAGGGGAGGGGAGTAAATTAAAATTTTGGGGTTTTATGATTTTTTCCAGGGGTTTGGTCATAATTTCTATCAGTCTGCCGAATTTCAGCTTTGTAGCATGTCTGGAAGTACAGTAGAATATTGATGATCTATAAATGAGTGAGTGAGTGAGTCAGTGAGTGGCAATTTCGACGTTTTTTGAAGTTTCGTAACTACTTTACTACTTTATGGAATTCCATGAAACTTGGAGGTTGCTAACTCCATGGAGATCTATGACTGTGCAAAGTTTGAGATTCGTAGCTCATTCCAAAGTAGAGTTTTAGGTAGGTCAAATATCGGCTGAAATGTTTTAAGAAAAGATGGTTACGGCGCGCGAACTTGCAAGGCACTGCCGTGTCCTCAGATCTACTTACCTTTAAATTCAATAAACTTTGAATAAAAACAAAAAAACACTTTGCCGGAACAGCTTTTGCTCGATTCCTACGCGAGGTCACAAATAAAACGAAAACATACTTATGTAAGTGTGGATGTCACAGAGAGACGAATTTAAATCGAAGTATACATACTCAACTCAGCCCAGGGCTGGCCGATTGTGGACCGGCCGTTTGCAAAAATAGAATACCTACAGGGGGTAGTAAGGGGCTAGGGCTAAGGTCACTCATCGTCAAGCAAGCTTTACAGGTAGCGAAGCCTAACTCTGATTTTATATTTTTTGGTTATAATTTTTGACATATTTTCCTCGGTTTCGCATTGGCGGCTCATTGTTATTTTAAAAATGTGGTTTTAACACAGTCTAAAGATCTATTTAATAATGATACAGTTTCAAGATAGTTTGCAGCATAACTTTTTAATTACATAAATATATATAGTTTAGGTACCTTCATACTGTGTAAAACAACATCTTCAAAATAAAACAGACCGCCAATGCGAAACCGAGGAAAACATGTCAAAAATAATAACCAAAAAATAGAAAGCTTGACGTTCGCTTCCTATAAAGCTTGCCTTTACGATGAGTGTCCTTAGCTAGGGCACCTCCAAGACGTAATCAGGGAGGTGCGAAGCACCCCCAAGCATAGTCACATAGAAACTGATTACTAATCAGCTTTGCTCGGTACACAAAAAATGGCCGATATTCCAGTAAAATCTATGACTACAGTACCTAGATTTAAAAAAAAAAAATCTTGATAATCTGGACTAGATACTTACCTATGTTCAGCGAATTTTTGATAAATTATGTAGCTCTATACCTAGCTGGATATGTTTTATTTAATGACGCTGGCGCCACTTTGGCAGAATTAAGGCCCTTAAATATTATGCAAATAATATAAAATAAAAATATAAGATTCTCATTATTCAGTCTAGCAATTTATTCCCATTTTCTTTTCCTTTATATATATTTTTTTTTCCAAATCGGCTAACCCATATGTTACTTTTTTTTAGGTACCTAAATTATTCTTCTGGATTTTTCTTATATGTGCTACTCCTTGGAAATAAATAAATAAATATATTAGAGGCGCAATTAGGGCAACTGCACTTGCCAAAGAATTAATCAGAGTTTTGACTAATTTATCATTTTTTGTCGGCCATCTCAAAATCCAAGATGGCGGACGAAATTAAAATGTACCTTTCAAAGATGCTCGTTTATTCTTATGTTGCGAATATGTTCTAATTATTTTTTGAAATTAGTAAGAAAGCTGCGTTCTTGCCAGGTACGATTCAGCAAAATTGGATCAGTGGTTCTATAAAAAAATATTTCTGTTCAACCATTGTTTTGCATATTATACGATTGCTTGCCAATCATGTCTGCATTTATTTACTTATAAATTCATTACAACTGAACCGATGTTAGTGGAAATAAACAACATCCTGGTGAGAATTGATTGCTTTTTTAAGATCATGATCAAAGTTATCGTCATCTTAAATTTTAAGATGGCGGATAGAATTATTCTTGAGTCTTTAAAATGGCGTGTTTATTCTTATTTTCCGAAAATGTTTTAGATTTTTTTTAATCTATGAAAAAGCACTACTTTTTCCCCACTCAACGAGGTAAAAATTATTAAAGTCAGTGTGGTGGTTCTCAAAATATCTATTTTTGTTTCGACCATTGTTTTAGAGATTATACGATTGTATTGCCAATCCTGTCTGCATTAATTTTCTTATAAATTCTACCAATTTTAGTGAAACACAAAAAATCGTGGTAAGAATTGATTGCTCTTTAATCGAAATTTGCCGCCATCTTAGAATTTAAGATGTCGGACAGAAATTGCCAATGGAATCGCATAACTTGTAAAACAATTGTACAAAATCAGATTTTGTGAGAACCACTTCCCCGATTTTATTAAATTGTACTTTATTATTAAGCGGGAGGAAAAGTAGTACTTTCCAATAAATTAATAAAAAAAACTAAAACATTTTCGAAAAATAAGAATAAAAGTGCCTCTTTGAAGGATCAAGTATGGTTCTGTCCAACATCTTAACTTTTAGGATGGCGGCAAATTTCGATTATAACCTTGAAAGAACAATCAATTCTCACCATCATTTTTCTTATTTCACTAAAATCGGTTTGGTAATAATGATTTATAAGGAAATGAATGCAGACAGGGTTGGCAATGCAATCGTATAATCTGTAACACAATGACGAAAACAGAAATAGGTTTTTTGAGAACCAATACACCGATTTTGCTAATTTGTACCTTGTTGTGCGCGGGAAAAGTAGTGCTTTTCTATAAATTAAAAAAAAATCTAAAATATTTCCAGAAAATAAAAATAAACCCACCATTTTTAAGAATCAAGTTTGATTTTGTCCGCCATCTTAAATTTTAAGATAAATTTTGATCATGATCTTTTAAAAAACAATCAATTCTCACCAGGATGTTTTTTATTTCATCAAAGTCAAAGGTTCAGTAGTAATAAATTTGTAAGGAAATAAATGCCAGTAACGCACCCAGGAATATGTCTTGGGGGGGCCGAGGCCTCATAATGTCGTATTTCATGCTAGTTTTTGTGTTTATTTATGAAATATGTGGAAAATATATACAAAAATCATAGGCTTGGGGGGGGGGCCGGGCCCCGGCCCCCCCCCTGGTTGCGCCCTTGTAAAATGCAGACATGATTGGCAAGGCAATCGTATAATTTTCAAAACAATGGTTGGAACAAAAATATTTTTTTTAAAACCATCAAACCGATTTTGCTGATTCATACCTAGTGCGTGGCAAGAACGCAGCTTTTCTACTAATTTAAAAAAATAATTCAAACGTGTTTGCAACATAAGAATAAACCAGCATCTTTAAAGGGTACATTTTAATATTGTCCGCCATCTTGGATTTTGAGATCGCTGACAAATAATTATAATTATTCAAAACTTTGATTAATTCTCTGCCAAGCGCAGTTTGTCCCATTAAAATCGATGGTATAGTTCAAAAGTTATAATGAAAAAAAATTGTGCGGTTTTTTTTTTGGCCCACCCGGTATATCAATACATGATTGATTTATAAGAATTCTAATTTAATTCAGCAGATTTGTTTTTGTAAAAAAATCACTGAATAGAGTTTAAAATATACTATTATAAATCAGTACGTTTTGACGTAGCTAGATTAAAATTTAGCGCTCTTTTTACTCATCTGACTTTATCTACGTGGTAAAAAGGAGGACGGAGATAGCAATTCACAACTAGTATCAAGTCGCTATCGAAGTCCGTTAGTTAACTCACTTTTGCTCTGAGGTACATGAAGAAATATTTATTTATATTTTATATTTATGTTCCCAATAAGCTAGCTAACATTATTTATTATGCTAACATTTTTAAATATTTTTACAAAGATGCAAGTCAAGTGAATCGCTGGACCACATAGGAACAGCCGCCCCAAAATAAAAAATAAACCAAATTTAATTAATAAAATAGGCATAATGCAAGGTTGTTGCTTTGACGGATGTTACAAGTGCATGCAATTAAGATGAAAATATACATTGGATGTCACAGAGTGATGAATATCAATTGGATCGATTCTTGAATATACTCGCGCCAATATACACGGAAATTTTGGCGTCAAAATTTTTTAAAATTTTGCTGTATTCTTCATCAGACTCATGGTATACTATAACATCCATTTAATTTAGGTACACCCAGGCCCTCCCCATCAGGACTGTACCAAAAACATGGAAAAACGTTGTGACATCCGAATTTGGATGTCACGGCGTCGAAGGATGTCACAAGATATCTAAAATTTTTACGCCTGGATGTCACAACGATCAGCGGATATCTATATATATATATATATATATATATATATATATATATATATATATATATATGTATATGTATATATATTTAGGCTTTACCTTTTTGAAAAAGGACCTAACCCCTAACAGCACCGTAACAAGGCTAAGATAATCCATTCTCTCTCTTTATTGTTTTGTATGTGACCAGCAGGGAGTTAATCGCGATTAAACCCATAATCGCGCTTAAGTGCTTACGGTGCACCTGAGTGTAAGACAATTCGTCGCAACCGATGCCCCGCCGACCCAATTCGCCGACCCCATGATTTTAGTTAGAAATTATTATAGTTTATGTATAGTACTGCCGTCCTAAGATCCACCTATCTACGTTTTCACCTGTTTCGAGAAAAGCGAGTTTAAAGTTTAAATGCTTGCTAAGAGTACATGGTAAAAAAATTTTTTGTTTTTCAAAATAATATACTTTCGAGCAAAAATGTTGCTATTTTTCTTAAGAAACAGATGAAAGTAACCTATTTGAAGCCATTTTTGGTTCTAACTCATTTTTGATTTTCTAGCAGATAGGTGGGTCTTACTAAGGACGGCAGAGTAGATAAGACCTTTAAAAAAACATGTTAAATTTGAAGTTTTCTTATTGTTTTACAAAAGTATTTTATTAAGTTTTGCAGGCTACGAGTTATTTCCTTAAAATCTTTAAAAATATTTACTTGCTTGAACCAACCAATACAGTTAGGTCTGCATCAATTTAAATTTAGTATACCTAATTACTATTAGGCAAGGGTGCACCCAGGAGGGGGGGACTTCAAGGCCTCTTTCAAGCCCAAGATTTTTTGTGGTTGCGCCCTTGTAAAATGCAGACATGATTGGCAAGGCAATCGTATAATTTTCAAAACAATGGTTGGAACAAAAATATTTTTTTTTAAAACCATCAAACCGATTTTGCTGATTCATACCTAGTGCGTGGCAAGAACGCAGCTTTTCTACTAATTTAAAAAAATAATTCAAACGTGTTTGCAACATAAGAATAAACCAGCATCTTTAAAGGGTACATTTTAATATTGTCCGCCATCTTGGATTTTGAGATCGCTGACAAATAATTATAATTATTCAAAACTTTGATTAATTCTCTGCCAAGCGCAGTTTGTCCCATTAAAATCGATGGTATAGTTCAAAAGTTATAATGAAAAAAAATTGTGCCGTTTTTTTTTGGCCCACCCGGTATATCAATACATGATTGATTTATAAGAATTCTAATTTAATTCAGCAGATTTGTTTTTGTAAAAAAATCACTGAATAGAGTTTAAAATATACTATTATAAATCAGTACGTTTTGACGTAGCTAGATTAAAATTTAGCGCTCTTTTTACTCATCTGACTTTATCTACGTGGTAAAAAGGAGGACGGAGATAGCAATTCACAAATAGTATCAAGTCGCTATCGAAGTCCGTTAGTTAACTCACTTTTGCTCTGAGGTACATGAAGAAATATTTATTTATATTTTATATTTATGTTCCCAATAAGCTAACTAACATTATTTATTATGCTAACATTTTTAAATATTTTTACAAAGATGCAAGTCAAGTGAATCGCTGGACCACATAGGAACAGCCGCCCCAAAATAAAAAATAAACCAAATTTAGTTAATAAAATAGGCATAATGCAAGGTTGTTGCTTTGAGGGATGTTACAAGTGCATGCAATTAAGATGAAAATATACATTGGATGTCACAGAGTGATGAATATCAATTGGATCGATTCTTGAATATACTCGCGCCAATATACACGGAAATTTTGGCGTCAAAATTTTTTAAAATTTTGCTGTATTCTTCATCAGACTCATGGTATACTATGACATCCATTTAATTTAGGTACACCCAGGCCCTCCCCATCAGGACTGTACCAAAAACATGGAAAAACGTTGTGACATCCGAATTTGGATGTCACGGCGTCGAAGGATGTCACAAGATATCTAAAATTTTTACGCCTGGATGTCACAACGATCAGAGGATATCTATATATATATATATATATATATATATATATATGTATATGTATATATATTTAGGCTTTACCTTTTTGAAAAAGGACCTAACCCCTAACAGCACCGTAACAAGGCTAAGATAATCCATTCTCTCTCTTTATTGTTTTGTATGTGACCAGCAGGGAGTTAATCGCGATTAAACCCATAATCGCGCTTAAGTGCTTACGGTGCACCTGAGTGTAAGACAATTCGTCGCAACCGATGCCCCGCCGACCCAATTCGCCGACCCCATGATTTTAGTTAGAAATTATTATAGTTTATGTATAGTACTGCCGTCCTAAGATCCACCTATCTACGTTTTCACCTGTTTCGAGAAAAGCGAGTTTAAAGTTTAAATGCTTGCTAAGAGTACATGGTAAAAAAATTTTTTGTTTTTCAAAATAATATACTTTCGAGCAAAAATGTTGCTATTTTTCTTAAGAAACAGATGAAAGTAACCTATTTGAAGCCATTTTTGGTTCTAACTCATTTTTGATTTTCTAGCAGATAGGTGAGTCTTACTAAGGACGGCAGAGTAGATAAGACCTTTAAAAAAACATGTTAAATTTGAAGTTTTCTTATTGTTTTACAAAAGTATTTTATTAAGTTTTGCAGGCTACGAGTTATTTCCTTAAAATCTTTAAAAATATTTACTTGCTTGAACCAACCAATACAGTTAGGTCTGCATCAATTTAAATTTAGTATACCTAATTACTATTAGGCAAGGGTGCACCCAGGAGGGGGGGGGGGCTTCAAGGCCTCTTTCAAGCCCAAGATTTTTTGTAGATATTTCCACATATGTCATGAATAAAAAAATAGCATGCAATACGACGTCATAGGGTCTCCGCTCCCCGCCCCCTTTAAATAAACATCTTAAATTTGAAATTTTCTTATTGTTTTAAAAAAGTATTTTATTAAGTTTTGCAGTTTGCGAGTTATTTCCTTAAAATCTTAAAAAATATTTACTTGCTTGAACCAACCAATGCAGTTAGGTCAGCATCAATTTAAATTTAGTATACCTAATTATTATTTGGCAAGGGTGCACCCAGGAGGGGGGGGCTTCAAGGCCTCTTTCAAGCCTAAGATTTTTTGTAGATAATTCAACATGTCATGAATAAAAAAATAGCATGCAATACGACATCATGGGGTCTCCGCTCCCCGCCCCCTAATAGATATTCCTTGGTACGCTACTGTATTAGGTCAATCAAAAAATATATTATTAAAACCAAACGTTTGTTAAAACTAAAAATAATGACTCTCTTTAAGTGTCTTTTTTGACTTTTAATAAGACCGAGGTAACCTCCAAACCTGTATAATTAAAGTATTTTAGCTGATAACAATGAAATAAAAACACTAAGAAAAATACAGATAACAGTAAACCATGCAGTGGAACAATTTAGTAATTTTATGAAAATGATAAATTTATTTTAGATTTTTATGTCAGACGCGTTTCCCTTCAAGGTTTTATTTTTATTTTGACTATAACTAGATGTGGATGTGACAATTCGCTGCTGCCAATTTGCCACGGTCCGATTTGCCGCGGTGACAAATCGCCGCCGAAGAGTTTAAGATTGCAATCTTGTTTATCTCTTGTATAGTATAAGTTTAAAAAAATATTTTTAGAAATAAATTTTCTAAAATCACTATTTTTAAGGCTAGGAAGGTATCAGATGTACAATGGATCCATTTATTTTATCTGGGGGCTATTCTTGCCTTTTACGCACTATATCAGATTTCCGATTTCAAATTGAACCGAATAAGATTGGCTGTAATAGCATAGTTTATTATATTCGGTAGTAATAGCCAAGTTCAAAGAACTATTAATAACTTTACATTACCGGGTGGCCAAAAAAAACCGGACATTTTTTTTTTCATTATACGTTTGGAACTATATCATCGATTTTAATGGGACAACCTGCACTTGGCAGATAATTAACCAGAGGTTTGACCAAATATTTTTTTTGTCCGCCATCTTTCAATTCAAGATTTTGTTAAAAATTTGGGTAGGTATGGTGCAATTTTTTTGTCTTCTTTGAGTTACTGCTGAACAGGGTCGTACCCAGGAAAAAACTTCGGGGTGGAGGATAAGAAGTTTAAAACTGAATTTTGGAAAATTTGCGTTTTGTATTACCTAACAAAATGTTAATTTCTAGCATGTTTTTTAATTTTTGCTGACACCAAACCTTTAAAAACGCTATCAACCAAAAAATTTTGTTCATTTTGTACCCTGTCACTTGTGTCCCTTTATCTATATAAATATTAATCCTGGATTAATATACATAAACGAAGTATAACGGATCTAATACGTTCCTAACAAAAGGATATTGCAATTAAAGAAATAGTCCGTGACATATTTCAAAAATGGTTGCAAAAAATTTCAGTATATTTTATGGTTTAAAACTTTTAAAACATTTTACTAGGATGGAGTCACACTTGTGTTTCTAATCTGCCCTAAGAAAGACGTTTATTTTAATAATCTGCAATTTACTAAATTAAAAAAAATGCATAAGGCCTAACTGTTCTGGGTGTTATAAAAGCTTTATTTTTGTTGCACATTAATTACAAGAAAATGATGACCCCGTTTTGGCGCATGCCTAATTGAAAATTATTTACTGGGTAGGTTCATTAAATACCTACCTAATTTTTAAAGAAAACATAATAAAATATAAGATTTTTGTCGACTATTGCCATCCTCCGCCCCCCTAGATTTGAAGATCCGCGCTTGGGTACAACCTAACATACCACTCTCATAGACCACCTAAAAAACACTGTGCCACGGCCCGGCGCCGCCGGTGTTGAAACCTTAAAAGTAATTGATCCATGAAAAACCTGATACTTTTCTAGCTGACTAACTCACTTCAGATCAAATTTTATAGGGTTATAGGGCTAAATTGAGTAAATAAAACTTATTTTTTTTGTGATATACGGTTTGGTTTGGTTTGGTGTTTGGTTTCATGATGCACCCTAAAATCTACCCTCTATGTGTCGCAACTTATTTTTTTTTTGTGGGGCTATATTATTTATATAAAAAGAGTTTTGTTTTTGCAAATGTTTTTAAAAACTAGGTACTTTTCAAAAAATGTTTTTTTAGAGCTTTGTTATTTTTTCCAAAAAGAACTTTTTCTGGGACCATTTTTTTTTGTGGAAAAGAGTGCGGCGGCGGCGACCTGGCTTGCCAAACTTAACACAACTCATATAGTTCGACTAATGGGGTCTTTTTCTAACAATTTTTGGGAACAAAAACATCCCTGACTTCTTTCCCGGGATCCTAGAGGGTGTGAAACCAAACCGAACCAACCGAAACCTATTTTCGAAACATGATTTCCCTAAATTAGCTTTCCGGTCCTCATTTTGGAAAGTTGATATCGGTGTTCTCAATTGAGCACATCAGGGGGTATCTGGACCGGTTCGGTTACGTTTGCGATCAATTGACAAAGTTTAGGAAAATACCAATTTCGACCTTCCCAAAGGAGGAAAGTAGACAAATTTTCAGACAGTTTATGATCCCGGGAAAGAAGTCAGGGTTTTTGTGAAAAAATATGTTAGAAAGACCTGGCCTTAGTCAAACTATATGAATTGTGTTAGGTTTGGAAATCCAGGTCTAGAGCGTCTTTTTTCGAAAGAAGAAAATGTTTTCTATTCGAAGAAAATGTTTTTGAACAACTATTCCTTACGAACAAATTTTCGTTCGAAAACAAATTTCCGTTTAAAGAAATAGTGTTCGAACTAATTTCCGTTTGAAAAAAATATTTTCGAACAAATTTCCGTTTAAAAAAAATGTTTTCGAACAAATTTCCAAAGGAAGAAAATTTTTTCGAATAATTTTTAGTTTGAAGAAATGGTTTTCGAACAAATTTCCGTTCAAAAAAATATTTTTGAACAAATTTCCATTAGAAGAAATTGTTTTCATAAAAATTTCCGTTCGAAGAAAATGTTTTCGAACAAAGTTTTGCGACCCGTCGTGTTGCTGCCCAAAAAATACCTACCTTATTAGATGTTGATTTTTTAAAAACTTTTCTATAAGTGTCTGTTTGTGTACCTGTGTGTCTCTTACTTTATTTTGCAATCATTACAGTGTAGCTACTTTCGATCTTTGTTTGGACCTTTTATTTTTCAATCTTTTGTATTTTCGACCTTTTCCAAGATGGGAAAGAAGAAAGGGATTTTGTATTTTCGACTTTTTGTACTTTCGACCTTTTCTTCGCCGCCCGCTTTTTTTTGAACACTAATAAAAAAAATCTGCCAATATATGGGCCCCTAAGCTCACACTAGGTACTGTGTACGTGTGAGCTAATATAACTAAAAACTGAAATATATTTTATTCAACTCCAGACTAAATTACCTTTTGTTTGATACTATACAAGCCATGTTTTGACTTAAACTCAAATTTTTGAAATCTACCCCCACCCTTAAAAAAAACAAAAACTAAAATGTATTTTGTTAAACTCCGGACTCAATTACCTTTCGTTTGATATCACACCCGCCATATTTTCACATAAACTCTAATTTTTGAAATCTACCCCCACCCTTTTATTTGGTTTGTGTTTGGTGGATTTTGTTCATTTTTAAATGGGACCATCTCGACCCAAGACCCAGCCCAGGTACCAAATTTCATTAAAATCGGCCAAGCGGTTTTTGAGTTATGCGCGTTGGTCGTTACAGACAGACATACAGAAATACAGACATACAGACAGACAGACAGACAGACAGACAGACAGACAGACAGACAGACAGACAGACAGACAGACAGACAGACAGACGGCGCAACAAAAAAGTTTTAAAATCATCTGAAACGCAAAGATATATAAAATTTTTTGAAATCGGAGCAACTTTTTTTTTCTCGAAAAAATTAGGATCACCATAGCTCACACTACTTTAGTATAGTATATGTGTGAGCTAATAATAGTAGATATATTATAAACCTAGGCCGTACAGTGTTTACTTTTAATCCCATGGCGGGAATTCTCATGCCCGACCGGAAGGAGGGCTATAATTTGCTAAGTGACTAAAAGGGACTTTAATGCCAAGGTTTATTTTTATATACTAAAAATGTTAATTATTATAAACTAAATAAATAGGTATTAAACCACTTACCGTACTGTAGTATTAGCATGTCAACCCCCCGTATATAATAAAACAGTGGGAAGTGATAGTTGCCATGGCATTATATTAAACAAAAGTCAGTCAGATGCTAACAAACAATGTGGAAAAAATAATATTTATTTTATAACAAACTAAATAAGTTTAGTCGAAAAAAAGTTCGAATTACATTTCTCGAAGATGGGAAAAACAAGGGACCAAAGAATAAAGTATATTCTTACTTTGAGATGGGCATGGAAAAGGCCACCGAAGAAAGCAGCTTTCAGTACCGAAAATGATGCAATAAACAGAATTTCGAAAATTTCACCGTCTAGTCTAGAAAATTAAATGCTTTGTTTATATGGAAGCAATATTCTATGCCGAAGGACACAATAACAATTGAAACGAACCAAGTCATCAGCAAAGTACAGTAAGCTTACGGCAGGCTGGAAGCAACAAAATAAACGTTTTCGTGTATATATTTTGATTGCTTTTTGTTTTTTGTATTATGATAAAATAAAATAATCCAAAAACCTATATTTTGCCTTTATGATTTAAAAGAAATTACTTTTAATCACTGGGGACAAGAAATACTACCTTAGCGCATGGAAAAAGGGATTAAACGTACACTTTTATTCCCTGGAGAGCATAAAGAAATGTATTAAATGATACAAAACCCAACATAATAGTTTTCTATATTTTAGAATATATATAAAACATGCAAACTATATTTTTGTTTTTTGCACTGTGTGGGTCCTAACACAGGGTCCTAATAAATATTGAAATCATAAAAAACTTAGTTTTTTTAGGGTTATTTATTTGGACAGTCCATCGAGGTGGGACAGTCAAATGTATATATACACCGGGTGTGACGGACAGTTCTTTACGTAACATGGATTTTTCTTTATACTCAGCTGGCAGCCGCAATCGGCATTAAAGATCACGCTATTATAAAAGGATGATGCGAGATTTTATTTTAACTATTATATTATGTTTTGTTTAAAATAAGTTTATTAATTACTGTAATAAATATACAAATTGGTAAAAAGTTATTTAAGGCTTGTTTTTTTATAATATTATCTACCTAATATGTACCTAATTTTTTTTATTTAATTCCTAATTTTGGCATTTTTTCAGTAAAAACAAATCGTAAAAATACAATGTACCTACTTAATCAATCCAAACTAACGATAGTTCTCCAGCACTGCTTGCTAAGATGATTAAAAAATCTACGGAAATCTACCGATTTTTCTCGAAGCCTTCTACCGAAGATCTCAGTGTCGAGGGTGGCAATGCTGACTGTGGTTTAAAGAGGCCTCGTAGCGCAAAATAATTAGCTATATCCATATGTTTTTTTGGTTTAAACTCAGGGTTGGATGGGACAGGCGGGCAACCGGGCAAATGCCCGGTGGGCCGATTGGGCCACAGGCCCGATGTACGTATTCCAAATTATTAATATTTATTTTTGTATATTTGACAAACGAACTAATTAAAACATTAAACATTTAAATAATAATAATAAAAAAAAATCTGTATGTAGTAACTCCAGGCCTGCGTTACGCATTTGATTGTTACAGTTACTTTTATATTAAAATAAGTACAATGTATCAAGGAGATAATGTGATAATGGCACTAACTTATTAATATCTTTTTACAATACCAATATCCAGAAGAAAAAATCGGAAGATTAAAAAAATGTAACAAAAATATTGTCCAATTTTTTTTCTTATTTGTCTTGCTGTTGCGAAATCTCTTTTAACACATTTTGTTGACTATTTTGGTGGGGATTGATCCCCCTGATCTCCCCCTTTGGTACGGCCTTGCCAATACCTCATATCTTAGTTGCGAAAGATCATTTTTGGTGCTTAAATACATAAAAAATCTAAGAAATCGATTAACCGATTGAAAAATCGGTATTTGATCACAATCACGTGTTTAACACGTAAAACAGGCGTGAGAAAAAAAAAACGTTGATTTTAACAGCTGCTAGAAAAAACGTTTATTTCATATATGAAAACAAGCTTAATAGGTCATTCATTAACGTTATAAAAAATAACGTTGCTAAAAACTGCGTTAAAAAACGCCATTATCAAATTAAAACAGCAATGCAACGTGACTTGCCTCGCTTTTCTACCGAATATTTTTGAGATTTTACTAGCAGCAGCGCCACCTATTGTCGGGATTTTTTACTGACGAAATCAGTCAGGCAGTGCTTTTGCCTCTAAACTCCAAATCCCTGATCCACGATCACGCATTTGTTATTAACCTGATAAAGACACATTAATATTCTGTGAAAGTGTTTACTGTTACAAAATCTTGTTTAGCTTTTAAAAAAAATATAATGTATATAGATAGATATATAGATAATTTGTCTTGCCTTGAGCGCCATCTTTAAAATTGTCTTGAAGTGTTGTAGTCTTAAACTAGTGAACTTTTATAACTTCCTTTCGCGTCTCTTTTAAGTTAAAAAAATGTTCTACGAACAAAAAAGACGCAGAAAGTTGGTAGGTTTGAGAAGTCTTAATCTAGTGGCGTTTTAGAACATATTGTGGAGGACATTTCAAGTGTGAATTTGGTACATGAAAATAAACAGCACCAGAAACTTCAGCAAAAAGTACATTTTTATAGCTTGATTTCTCCTTGTTTTTAAGTTATCTTTAAGCATGTAGATTTAACAAAATAAATATTAGATGGTATGAGGTTGTTTTCAAGTAAAAAAAAAACTTTGTTATTTTTGTTCACGTTAATTTAACGTTGATGTGATTTTTGTGCTATGTGGAAGAAATTGCAGCATCAAGTTAATTATTAAAAAAGTCGTTACCATATGAAAAATTAGTATACCTGCTCTGCCAACGGTAGTTAAAAGGGCGCAAGTGACTAAAATGTGGTTAGGAAAAAAACGACTTCAAAGTTTTAATTGTTCATAAGGCAGTACAGTTACTGCTATTTGTTTTTTTAATTTTTTTTTTTAAATTTTATTACATAGGACATGATGGAAAATCCGTCGAGACCAAAAACTTAAATTCGAAAAAAAATTACTTGCAGCCTTTTTAGGGCTGTTGTATGTTGAAATTTTGTAGGTTTTTTTTTTAGTTTTCATTTTGTGACAAAGTTAGATAATAATGATGTTAATAGGTACTTAGTGTTTAATATAGGCATACAGAATATAAAGCTTTACAAAACTATCTAGAGCAGCATCACAGATATTAATGATATTAATAAAAAAGGAGATGTTCTCAAAGTCTTTAAAAACCTTGTATCCCACAAGTTAGGATGTTTAGGACATGCATATACTCTGCAATAAGGCTAGTTTGTGTTTAATCACCCCGTAATTCTGGTAACAAAACGCACGTGTATTCTTAATTCAGTTTTAAACCATAGGTTCCTAAGGTAACTGATAATGGACGCTGCAAAACTAATTATCAGTTACCTTTAGGTTAATATAATCGGTCACCACCCTTTATAATAAGGGTGATGGATCGGTGTTTAAACTGTCAATTGTTTTGAAATTTCTGACTGAAACATTATCGCTTATTTTATATTTAAATTCTGATTCTGATTTGGAATAGTTTTTTGAGAAAAGTTTCTGTCCCAAAATGATTTTATGTTGTGAAAAATTTATGAACAATTGGGGTGCCCTGCCGCCAAAGTTTCTACATTGGAAGATTTTCAGTGCGACTGACCAAAGAACTACAAACCATGAACAAACGATAAATTAGTGATTATTTAATTTTTCCAAAAATGTTATTTTCTATAATGTATTTTGAGTTGGAGTTGAGCTAAGCTTTGCAATTTGTTTTGGTAAAAATTATTATTTAAAAATAGGATTAGGCCCTGTTTATATTATATTTTTTGTAAATTGAAGTTTTTAAACTACCTAAGCAAAATGACTTAATAAAAGTATTATTTGTAGTTTCCACAAATGAACTTTATCTCGACTCATATTAATGTAGTACATACTCATTTCTTTGTTACAATAAGTATATAAGCATCAATATTTTTTGAAATTAAAACAGTATTATATTATACTTTTTAATAAAAAACTTGTTCATATGAAAATCTCACATTTTTTATGGTGGACACATAGATCTTTTAAAAAATATAAAGTTCCTAACTGATTTAACCGCAGAGGCTTTGGGAATTTCAACAAAAACAGTATTGAGACAGAATCTTTGTGAGTGAATTCAAAAATATATTTTAGACACAATATTGTTACAAATTTAAGTTATTTAAATTTTATAATTGGAATTTATTTAGGTTTAGTGTAGTATTAGGTTGATTTATCTTAAGGTTGTATTCTTAGTCTAGGTTTTAGTTGCGTTATCTGTGACTTGCGGTCCAAATAATACGAGAACTTTCCGGACGTCGAAGGCTGCCGGAAAGTTCGAGAGAGATGGACGATCCTATATATAGGGCCGGGGTCGTGCACCAGTCAGTCAGTCACAGATAACGTACTGTAGTAGTCGTGAGATATTAACACGAAGTTAATAGACCGATTATAGTAGTGAATTATTAGCAAGTTATTAGTAAGTTTAAGTGCGTGTTTTTGTACATAATTTGTGGAAATAAATTGACGTATCGTTTTCAACAATTGCGAGTTTTAATTTGTCGTTGTGAACCCGTAACAATTGGTGTCAGAAGTGGGATTAAAAGAAATAAATAGTGCAAAGACTATCCTTACACAGTACCACCGGCTAGGACAATTAAAAAGAAGAACAGTAAGTGATTTTGCCAGAATATTCGGAACTGAATAGTGCAAAGACTACCCTTACATATTACCACCGGATAGGACAATTGGACAAAAAAACAGTAAGTGATTTTTTCCAGAATATTCGAAGAAGTTCGATATTGTTTTATTCAAAAACTAAAAGAGATATTTAAGAACCGACTTCGACATTAACTTTGAAGTCCAAAAATTGATAATTAGAGAGATTTTCTAGAATATTCTATAACATTCTACGACGTTCTATTCAAAAACTAGAAGAGATATACAAATACCGACTTCGACATTGGATTAGTAATTTTAAAAGTAAGAATCAGAAAGAATTTCTAGAACATTCCATCAGTTTCTGCGACGCTCTATTCGAAAACCAGAAGAAATATCCAAAAAGAGACTTCGACATTAGCTTAGTAATTTCAAAAGCAAGAACTAAAAAAAGAATTTCTAGAAGATTCCATAACATTCTACGACGTTCTATTCAAAAACTACAAGAGATATACAAATACCGACTTCGACAGTAGCTTATTTATTTTAAAAGTAAGAATTAGAAATTATTTCTAGAATATTCCATAACATTCTACGACGGTCTATTCGAGAACCAAAAGAGATAATCAAAAAGTGACTTCTACATTTGCCTAGTAGCAGAAAGAGTAGCATTTACCAGTATATTCCAGAACATTCCATTAGGTTCTATTTAAGAATTGGAAGAGATATTGAAAAACCGACTTCGACATTCGCTTTATAGCCCTAAAATAGACGTTTTAAGTGATTTATCAGGAAGTTGATGCTTACTAGACAAGGATCGGCAAAGATGGAAGATCCAACTAAAATGATGCAGGCTCTCGCAGCTCAAATGGCTCAAAACCAGAACGATATAAGACAGACCATGGAACAAAACCAGAACGACATGCAGGAAAACTTTGACCAAATAAAGAGCAACTCCGAACAGCTGAGAGAAGAGTTTAAGACTGCAACCGAAGATCTTAAGGAAGAAATAACTCAAAGAATGCATAGTGTAGAACAAAAGGTACAAAATAAATTGCAGAATGTACAAGAAAAGGTACATAATGTTGAAGAAAAGGTACAGAATGTTAGGGAAGAGGTTTTTCAAACCATGGAAGAAAAATTCCAGGACGTGTCAAAACAGCTTATACAGCTCCAAAAAGAACACAACAAAATGAAAGCTCAGGGATGTGTTGTGAATTCCAACCAAAACATTAAGCCTCCAAATTTCGATGGTACGTCTTCCTGGTCTACCTACAAACAACAATTTGATGCTGCCGCTGCTGCAAATGGTTGGGATGATGAGGAAAAAGCTAGAGCATTGTTAGTAGATCTACGAGAACCTGCTCTGGGACTTTTACGGTCCATTCCAGTCGAACAAAAACAGAATTATAACGCTTTAGTGGCAGCGTTAGAAAGAAGGTATGGAGACGAACACTTGCGAAATTTACATTGGTCAGAATTAAATATTCGTGAACAAAGACCAGGAGAATCATTGCAAGAGCATGAAGCAGATATCAGGAGGCTGATGTATTTAGCTTACCCAGAAATGCCAGAAAATTACAGAGATCCCTTCACGGTAGATCGCTTTATTAACGGATTACGAGACTCGGACTTAGCAAAGTTACTTCGTCGAGAACGCTTCCATAATAGCAGTGAAGTGTTGATTCGAGCCCTTGAAATCGAATCATCAAATAATATGTCTAGGCCAAAAGTAAGAGCTGTTTCAATTCAGGAGGGAGAAGAAATGAGCAATGGACATGAGGTCAACTTAAAAACGCTAAACCAAATGTTTCAATCACTGATAGAGAAGATTGACTCTTTGAAAGAAAGCAGACGATCCCCTCCAAATGTAAAGTGTTTCAGATGCGGACGTACAGGGCATATTCAACGCGATTGTCGTGTCCAAATGAGGTCTCGCTCACTATCTAGTGGGACAGAGTACCGAAGAAGAGATCAGGAAAAACTAAAACTAGTCAACGCAGAGGGGCGGGTGTTGGCTAATGAGAATTTAGCCTCCAAAATTTACTCTATCAAAAGCTTAAAACATACTGCTGACAGTCTTAACATCGACGGACTTATTAATGGAAGAAAAGTTAATATAACAGTAGACACTGGTGCTGCCATATCATTGCTTAAGTTCAAAATTGCAACGAGATATAAAATTTGACCAACAGAAAAGAAAATAACACTTAAGACTGTGACTGGAGAATCCGCTGACGTGTTGGGGCAGACAGATATAGACCTACAGCTGGGGAGGTTGAAGATTCGCCACTCGGTATTAGTTGCAGACATAGAAGACGAATTCATTTTGGGAATGGACCTGATAAGTAAACATGGATTTGCGTTTGATAATAAACTTAATACCCTAAGATTTGGGAACGAAGAGATCATTTTGTCAAATAGTCACATCAATAAAGAACCAATAAAGGTGGTGGCAGTATGCACAACAAGACTAGTCGGTAACAGTGAGACCATAATTTTTGGGAGGCTAGAAAGTAAAACATCAAGCTGCGTCGGACTCATAAGCCAACAAAACACATCCAACACGTACCTCGTTGCAAAATCACTAGTTAAAACCGATAAAGACATCCCGATTAGAGTCGCCAATATTTTCCCAAATAGCGTCAAAATTAATAAGGGGGAGGTGGTAGCATTATTTGAGCCAGTCCAGAAAGTAACAAGATGTGAAGAGCCAACTTCGGAGGGTAAAAGCAAGTTACCAACGGAGGTACTTCAGCAATTTCAGTCAACTTGGCAACATCTCACTCCAGAAGAATTTAGTAAAGCGAGAAAGTTTATAGAAGAGCAAAGTAATATCTTCGAAACTAAGAGTAGTTCGGGACGCACAAACCTTATTCAGCATTTCATCAATACTGGCGATGCCCAATCGATAAGACAGCCCCCAAGAAGACTACCAATGGCCAAGCAAGAAGAAGTTCACAATCTCATTAATAAAATGCTCAGTGACGGGGTTATTGAAGAGTCATCAAGTCCTTGGTCATCTCCTGTGGTGTTGGTCACTAAAAAGGATGGAAGTACTAGATTTTGCGTCGACTACAGAAAACTTAACGATGTGACCAAGAAAGATAGTTACCCACTGCCAAGAATAGACGACACATTAACAACGTTGGCAGGATCATATTGGTTTTCTACTCTTGACCTGAAAAGTGGGTATTGGCAAGTAGGAATCTTTGAAAGAGATAAAGAGAAGACTGCGTTCTCTGCTGGAAGTGACTTTATCAGTTTAATGTGATGCCATTTGGCCTGTGCAATGCCCCAGCTACATTTGAAAGACTAATGGAAGTCGTTCTACGAGGCCTTACTTGGAAAACCTGCTTAGTCTATTTGGATGATGTCATAGTAATGGGAAAATCATTTGAAGATCATCTAGACAATTTACGAGAAGTATTTTCAAGAATCAGGAACGCAAACCTTAAACTAAACTCAAAGAAGTGTTTTCTATTCCAAGAAAAAGTTGAGTTCTTGGGTCACGTCGTTTCCCGAGAAGGCATCCATACCGACGAAAAAAAGTTACAAGCAATAAAAGAATGGCCTCAACCTCGTGACAAACATGAATTGAGAAGCTTTTTGGGTCTGTGTACATACTACACACGATTTGTAGAAGGATTCGCCAAAATAGCGTCTCCATTACATAGACTTACAGAAGATAAAGCTTCTTACAAATGGAATACCGAATGTGACCAAGCATTTAGACGACTAAAAGCAGCATTATGTTCTAGTCCGATTCTTGCATATCCCATTCCCAAAGGTAAATTCATATTAGATACTGATGCGAGCAACGATGGCATAGGAGCAGTACTCTCCCAAGTACAAGATAGAGAAGAACGGGTCATCGAATTTTTCAGCAAAAAGTTATCCAAACCAGAGAGAAATTATTGTGTTACCAGAAAGGAGCTCCTAGCCATCATTAAATCCGTAGATCACTTTCACAAATATCTCTATGGACAAGAGTTTCTGATTAGAACGGATCATGCTGCGTTACAGTGGCTCATGAAAATGAAACAACCTGAGGGGCAAGTCGCGAGATGGATAGAAAAGCTACAACAATACCATTATCAAATTAAGCACCGAGCGGGAAGGGTGCATAATAATGCGGATGCATTATCCAGAAGACCTTGCCCTGAGGATTGTAAACATTGCAGAAAAATTGACCAGAAAGAAGGAATTAACTACGTGCGCCAGATAAAGTTAGAACCAGATGAAGAATGGATGTCGGCTTCGATTAGAACCACACAACTTAACGACAAAGATGTAGGACCTATCTTGCGATTGAAAGAAGAGAACAAGCCACGACCATCATGGCAAGATATCGCAAACCAAGCGGTGATATTCAAATCACTGTGGTCACAATGGGATTCACTGATAGTAGAGGAAAACATCCTTAAACGTGCCTGGGAAAGTGCCGATGGCCTTACTGTGGTTAATCAAGTAGTGGTTCCTAGGAGCATGGTAGACAATATAATGGCCGAATGCCATGGTGGAAAATCAGGCGCGCATCTAGGCATAAATAAAACCATGGACAAAATTCGAAACCGATTTTATTGGGTCAATTACTTTCAAGATGTGAAAAACTGGTGCCGCCGATGTTCGACTTGTGCAGCCAGCCAAGGTCCCAAAACAAGGTCCAGAGGTCAAATGAAACAATATAACGTAGGTCTACCATTCGAACGCATTGCTATTGATGTGGCCGGACCATTTCCAGAAACTAAAAAGGGCAACAAATACATCCTTGTTGTCATGGATTACTTTAGCAAATGGCCAGAAGTTTTTGCTTTGCCTAACCAAGAGGCCACTACAGTTGCGGAAGTTCTGGTAAATGATGTTTTCAGCCGATTTGGCATTCCTTTGGAACTACATTCAGATCAAGGAAGAAACTTTGAATCGAAGCTCTTCCAGAATCTCTGTGACCATTTAGGAATACATAAAACACGGACTACTGCTTTGCATCCGCAGTCAGATGGCATGGTTGAAAGATTTAATAAAACAATAGAAGAACATCTTTGCAAAGTTGTTGATGAGCACCAAACAGATTGGGACCAATATATTTCATTGTTTTTGATGGCCTATAGAACCGCCATTCACAATACGACAGGAGCTACTCCATCTAGTATCCTGTTTGGTAGAGAACTGCGTTTACCATGTGATATCATGTTTGGTTCACCTGAAGAAGCACACTTAGAGGTTAATGACTATGTCGAACGTTTAAGGCAAAAGCTGCACGATATCCATGAAGTGGTTAGAGAGCGAATAGAAATAGCCAGTGACCGCATGAAAGCGAGATATGACCTGAAAGCAAACTCTTCAGGGTTCAAAGAGAATGATCAAGTCTGGCTATACAATCCTCAACGCAAGAAAGGAAGATCACCTAAGTTGACACCACCATGGGAAGGGCCTTATAAAGTTGTTAAGAGAATTAATGATGTAGTCTACCGAATCCAGAGAAGTCCGAAGTCCAAGATGAAAGTTGTTCATCTAGGCAGACTAAAACCTTACCTGGGAAATGTTGATCGAGACGATCAAACCTGAAGAGGAGGATAGTGTTACAAATTTAAGTTATTTAAATTTTATAATTGGAATTTATTTAGGTTTAGTGTAGTATTAGGTTGATTTATCTTAAGGTTGTATTCTTAGTCTAGGTTTTAGTTGCGTTATCTGTGACTTGCGGTCCAAATAATACTCATCGTCCAAAAAACTCCATCTCGTGAAGTGCCATCTTCAGTTATGACGACACCAATTTAGCTCATTTCCTCAGTCTTCTTGTTTTATAAATCTTTTTTAACAGTAGTTTTACAAACTTTTTGAATTAGTTTTTTAAAGGCGCTGTTTTGAAGGGCATCAATGAGTCTTCATACTTTTTTTCATTACTGTGTTTTTTGAAATTCTGCTCTATAGTTATCACGGATGGGACTGAAGATCGAAAAAAGCGGAATTTTCGAATGAACAGTTTATCTTTGTCGCCAATTTTCTTGACTATTTTTCTGAGAATATGTGAATACTTCTAAATATCTACTTTACAAAATATTTTGACTACTTGACAAAAATTTTTTGTATTGAAAGTTTACTTTCATTGTCAATTTAAGCTTTGATAGACAGACAAGCTTGCAACTGCCAACTGCAATCTGGGGCCAACAATGATTTTGGAAGCTATTTTCTGTCTTCTTTATAGCAGAAAAATAAAAAAGGATAGCAAAGGGACTTGGGGTATTGCAAGGACTATAAATATGTTTATATGAAGTTTTTTTCTCAAAATGCAAATTACACCCTTTAAAATTAGCATGTTATTTAATAACAAAACTTCTATAATCAAAAACAAAAATAACACAATATGTCTTCGTTTTCTTTGCCGTAAAATTTTTGTGCCGAAGCGAGGCCCGAATAAAAAAAATTGCCAGGGCCGGTTTGTTTGAGCCCATCCAACCCTGTTTAAACTATAGCATTTTGAAGAGCTAAGTGTTTTTTTAATATGGCTACATGTAAATAAAAAAGTTTCCACATGTCAAGATGGCGCTAAGCACTCATGAAAACGATTTTTTCTTCCGCTTGCATTTTTGTGGTCAACTAAAAATTTAGCGACATTTAATCTTTCTTCCAGTGGTAGTAATCTTCCTTTTAGTGGTAATAATTATTTATTTAAATGTGTTGTGTGGCAAGGGGTTCTTTGCTCCACAGAAAATTTGGAGAAAGAAATAAAACTACGTTTTTCTAATCAAAATCCAGTATGCATTTCATCTCCTCGGCGCGTTTCGGTTTAAACACCATAATCATGACGGTTTTCAAAGTGTCGGAGATGAATAAACAAGCAACTGCCTAGCAAGCTAACACCCATATTTAATATTTACATTTAAAAAAATTGTTTTAAAAGAATAACATTTTCAAAAGTTAGAGAATCAAAAAAATATGTTTAAACCTAACCCTTTTTAAAAAGGGTTATGTTTGACCAATTTTTTTAAATGTAAATATTAAATAAGGGTGTTCCATGCTAGTTATTTGCTGGTTTAATCATCTCCGACACTGTAAAAACCGTCACGATTATGGTGTTTAAACCGAAACGCGTCGAGGGAAAGGAATACAGACTGCATTTTTATTAGAAAAACGTAGTTTTATTTCTTTTTCCAAATTTTCTGTGGAGCAACGGATCCTTTGCCACACATTTGAAAAGTACTCCATAGGAGGGTACCACGATTCGAATTATTTATTTATTAGGCCACAATTTTTATCCGAAATCTGTGATAATTAGAGCCGGAAAAAAAGACACCACTTGGCACCGTATGAAATGCCATTTTTAAGGTGACTTAATGTGTGAGCTATAAAACAATATGGGTACCATCATATCTTTTCATATTCGCGATACATTTTTTTATATTTTATTAATCAAGTCACTATATTTCCTTATAGTAAATTATGAAAGCCGAATAAGAACTGGATGAAATTTAAGCATCTGGTCAAAAAATGTTTCTGTGAATAAATAAAAATTTTGATTTTTCAGTGCTTTCTTCTGGATCTAGGACAACTAATAATTCAAACAGTCAAATTAAAAAGCAATAGCCCGAAAATTTATTTATTGAAAGGTTAATAAATATAATAAAAAAATAAAATCAAAAGAAAGTTATAATAAAAAAAATAAACCAAATGTGTATGAATGTATATTTCAGTGCCTAGTTCATTTAGGGAACATGGGAATCTTGTCAAAGTATTTTAATAACTGTCTTTTTGAAATGTAATTTTTTTAATTTAACTAATTCTCTGTATATATTATATAAATAAATATAAAGACTTATTGCTTTGATTTCATTTAATTTTTAAATATTATCAGGACTCAAGCTGTAAATAATAATAATTTTTTTAGCAAGCCACTTGACTTGATTGCTCATTAAACATTCTTGAAGTAGTCGTCATTCCGTTTAAATATATCACCAATTATAGTAGACTCGCGCTGGTGTGAACACACGCTTGCGTGAACTTCCCAGTAGTGTGAACAGTGAGGATCAATGTATTATAGTAGGTAGTATAGAGAGGTGTTAATCAAATGGTAAGATTTAGGGGAATTACCAAGAATTACTTAGTTTTAATTCGTTTTTTGTGGTAAATACTAGTACCATTTCATGTTTTGCTTTGTAAAATGGTAAAAATCAAGAAGTTTTTAATGTTTGCTCCCAGAGGTAAGTCCGAAAGGCGAATCTGAGAACGAAATGAAGACACCTGAAAAAGTTGCAGTAAAGTATGTTTTGGAATCACCTAAACTGGTTACATTATAGTCAGAAACAAACAACATAGGTGTTAGATAACCAAGTATAAAAGGCAACTTCATAGGGGTATAGTCAACCACGAACACCGGTGTTTCGGAAAAAGGCATTTCCTTTCTCAGCGTGGCTTGCCTGACACAAAGTAGAACAAACTGACTACGAGATACAAGGTAAATCAAAAAGAATGAAAAAATAGGAAAACCTTCTATAAGGAAGAAAGACTTTTCGTCACAGTTCAACCAGACCATGCTATCACCGTCTCCACGGTATCGGATCGGAACCGGTGTTTCGGAAAAAAGCATTTCCTTCCTCAGCGTGGCTTGCCTGACATAAAGTAGGGGTCCTGTATAGTCAACCGCGGACACCGGTGTTTCGGAAAAACGTATTTCCTTCTTCAGCGTGGCTTGCCTGACACAAATTAGAACAAACTGACTACGAGATACAAGGTAAATCAAAAAGAATGAAAAAATAGTGAGTGAATGACAGCGTACCAAGGAAACTAAGTCCATGGCGGGACGAAAACGTCCACCGGACTATAAGGAAGAAAGACTTTTCGTCACAGTTCAACCAGACCATGTAAATTATATTAACGTTTCCTAAATAATTTTTCAGCGATGTTAGTTCCTTCGATAGACAGCAAGCTTTAAAATGAACTCGCACAGGGTTTGTAAGAAAAATTACTACGGCCTTTTTTTATCCCAACTTACCGGTTTCTTGATGTTTTCTTCCCTGGGTAGGCCTACCTCCTCGTCTTTGGTTGATGGCGTAATCACGGATCACCTCGTGGCGTAATCGTAAGAATCACTCTGTAGTATATTGAATTGAATTGAATGGTTTGAGTTATTTTGAGCACAAAATTAAAAAATAAGAAGACGTAGGTATTCTAAAAATGTTTTCAGTCGAGCAGAAAAATTTGTACTGATAAAGTATTTTTATATGCACTTTTTCGGGATCGCTGCGTCGCGCTCAGTTGAGACAAAAAAAGGCTTGTTTTTTGCGCGGTCGAATGAAATTAGAAAGCAATAGAATCGAAGAAACTAAATGATTGATTGATTCAAAGAAATTAGAATTAAAATTATAATTATTAATTTATTATTTAAATTTTGGGACGACACAATTTTTATATACAGTGGTGTACGGACCACCATGCTATCACCGTCTCCACGGCATCGGATCGGAACCGAAAACAATGAGTTAACCAAGTATAAAAGGCAACTTCATAGGGGTATAGTCAACCACGGACATCGGTGTTTCGGAAAAAGGCATTTCCTTCCTCAGCGTGGCTTGCCTAACACAAGGTAGAACAAACTGACTACGAGATAGAAGGTAAATCAAAAAGAACATGGTCTGGTTGAACTGTGACGAAAACTCTTTCTTCCTTATAGACCGCTGGACGTTTTCGTCCCGCCATGGACTTAGGTGTTAGAGCCTAAGAAATATTGAGACCGAGCAGTAGCCACTCATTGGTCAGCTAGATAAGTTCGGACAAAAATAATATCGTCTTTTACCTAATAATATGTAAATTTTAAAGTTTCATAAAAATTCATAATTGTAGTATTTGTTGATACATTAAATTGTCATTTTCAGCAAAAACTTATAGATTTGCTCTAAATTATAAGATTAGTTACCTTTAAAAGTTGTTATATCTTCCCACTAATATATGGGTTTTAGAATAGACCTTCCATAGTGTGAACAGTCTCCATGATATGAACGTGCAGATGTTTTTCGTGTTCACACAAGCGCGAGTCTACTGTAGTTATAAGTTTACGATCAAAAATAATCACCTGGTTTTCCCGAATAACTGGTGAACTAAAACCAGTGTAAACTTAGCGCCGCAAGCAAAGTTTTTAAGGAAATAATTTAATACACAAACCAAAATGCTTTACACGTAAAAAATGTATTTTTCTTAGTCTTAAAATTTTTTAAATAATCTGCAAAAGTTCTTGAATTTTCCACAGCAGTTTAAGGGTCATTGCTGCGCTACGTTGGACATCTGAACCACAGTGCGATGGTCAGCCGAGTATCTCAGACCCGCATTTTTGGTCGCCTTTATAAAGTTTTTTTTCTAAATTGTTTTTGGAAAAACTTCTATAATATACTTACTTAGGATACATATGTATGTATGTACAGCTAATTTAAAAAAAAAACTGATACGACTGTTTAAAGTACTTTTTTTAAAATTTGAGCCGTGTATGCCAAGCCACCATATCAGCTTTATCAAAACCTTAGTATTTTAACAATATCAACGCTGTCAATACCAAGTAAAAAAATACAGTAGACTCGCGCTGGTGTGAACACACGCTTGTGTGAACCTCCCAGTAGTGTAAACAGTAAGGATCAATGTATTATAGCAGTATAAAGAGTAACGAGTAAAGAGGTGTTAACCAAATGGTTAGATTTAGGGGAATTACCGAGAATTACTTAGTTTTAGTTCGTTTTTTGTGGTAAATACTAGTACCATTTCATGTTTTACTTTGTAAAATGTCAAAAACCAAGAAGTTTTTAATTCTTGCTCCCAGAGGTAAGTTTGGAAGGCGAATCTGAGAACGAAATGAAGACACCTGAAAAAGTTGCAGTAAAGTATGTTTTGGAATCACACATTATAGTCAGAAACAAACAACATAGGTGTTAGGGCCTAAGAAATATTGAGACCGAGCAGTAGCCACTCATTTTGATGTTTCATAAAAATTAATTCATAATTGTAGTATTTGTCGATACTTTAAATTGTCATTTTCAGCAGAAACTTATAATTTTGGCTTTATATACGACCAAAGAGCTAAAAAAATTACTAACTTACTTATGTTGGAAAATGGCTGGTCCTTTCCTGTGGTAATCCAGCATTTTAACGTAAGCCGAACAACAGTTTCTTATATAAATAAAAGATGGATAAAAAACAATCACTTGATAGAAACCAAGGATAACTTGAAAGGAACCAAGGATAATCTGGCAGGCCAAAAGTAAGTCAAGTTCAGGGGAAATCTGGCGCTAGTTCTAGTACTCAAAAATAACCCCTTTGAGAGAGCCAAGAATGCAAGGATTTTTTCAAAGTTCCCAGGCAGCCAAGCACCCATTTGCCGTAGAAAAATCATCAAACCTCAAGTGCCGAACTGCAACAAAAAAGACCGAACTTACTTTTCAAATGTATTATTTGGCAAAGCTAATAAAGATATTCAATTTAAAATTAAGTTCAATTTAATAGAAAAAGAACCAAAAATATATTGTTAACTTGTTTTTATCAAGTTTTATTTATCCTAATTTTTTCGAGAAAAAAAAAGTTGCACCGATTTCAAAATTTTTTATATTACTTTGCGTTTCAGATGATTTTAAAACTTTTTTGTTGCGCCGTCTGTCTGTCTGTCTGTCTGTCTGTCTGTCTGTCTGTCTGTCTGTCTGTCTGTCTGTCTGTCTGTCTGTCTGTCTGTCTGTCTGTCTGTCTGTCTGTCTGTCTGTCTGTCTGTCTGTCTGTCTGTCTGTCTGTCTGTCTGTCTGTCTGTCTGTCTGTCTGTCTGTCTGTCTGTCTGTCTGTCTGTCTGTCTGTCTGTCTGTCTGTCTGTCTGTCTGTCTGTCTGTCTGTCTGTCTGTCTGTCTGTCTGTCTGTCTGTCTGTCTGTCTGTCTGTCTGTCTGTCTGTCTGTCTGTCTGTCTGTCTGTCTGTCTGTCTGTCTGTCTGTCTGTCTGTCTGTCTGTCTGTCTGTCTGTCTGTCTGTCTGTCTGTCTGTCTGTCTGTCTGTCTGTCTGTCTGTCTGTCTGTCTGTCTGTCTGTCTGTCTGTCTGTCTGTCTGTCTGTCTGTCTGTCTGTCTGTCTGTCTGTCTGTCTGTCTGTCTGTCTGTCTGTCTGTCTGTCTGTCTGTCTGTCTGTCTGTCTGTCTGTCTGTCTGTCTGTCTGTCTGTCTGTCTGTCTGTCTGTCTGTCTGTCTGTCTGTCTGTCTGTCTGTCTGTCTGTCTGTCTGTCTGTCTGTCTGTCTGTCTGTCTGTCTGTCTGTCTGTCTGTCTGTCTGTCTGTCTGTCTGTCTGTCTGTCTGTCTGTCTGTCTGTCTGTCTGTCTGTCTGTCTGTCTGTCTGTCTGTCTGTCTGTCTGTCTGTCTGTCTGTCTGTCTGTCTGTCTGTCTGTCTGTCTGTCTGTCTGTCTGTCTGTCTGTCTGTCTGTCTGTCTGTCTGTCTGTCTGTCTGTCTGTCTGTCTGTCTGTCTGTCTGTCTGTCTGTCTGTCTGTCTGTCTGTCTGTCTGTCTGTCTGTCTGTCTGTCTGTCTGTCTGTCTGTCTGTCTGTCTGTCTGTCTGTCTGTCTGTCTGTCTGTCTGTCTGTCTGTCTGTCTGTCTGTCTGTCTGTCTGTCTGTCTGTCTGTCTGTCTGTCTGTCTGTCTGTCTGTCTGTCTGTCTGTCTGTCTGTCTGTCTGTCTGTCTGTCTGTCTGTCTGTCTGTCTGTCTGTCTGTCTGTCTGTCTGTCTGTCTGTCTGTCTGTCTGTCTGTCTGTCTGTCTGTCTGTCTGTCTGTCTGTCTGTCTGTCTGTCTGTCTGTCTGTCTGTCTGTCTGTCTGTCTGTCTGTCTGTCTGTCTGTCTGTCTGTCTGTCTGTCTGTCTGTCTGTCTGTCTGTCTGTCTGTCTGTCTGTCTGTCTGTCTGTCTGTCTGTCTGTCTGTCTGTCTGTCTGTCTGTCTGTCTGTCTGTCTGTCTGTCTGTCTGTCTGTCTGTCTGTCTGTCTGTCTGTCTGTCTGTCTGTCTGTCTGTCTGTCTGTCTGTCTGTCTGTCTGTCTGTCTGTCTGTCTGTCTGTCTGTCTGTCTGTCTGTCTGTCTGTCTGTCTGTCTGTCTGTCTGTCTGTCTGTCTGTCTGTCTGTCTGTCTGTCTGTCTGTCTGTCTGTCTGTCTGTCTGTCTGTCTGTCTGTCTGTCTGTCTGTCTGTCTGTCTGTCTGTCTGTCTGTCTGTCTGTCTGTCTGTCTGTCTGTCTGTCTGTCTGTCTGTCTGTCTGTCTGTCTGTCTGTCTGTCTGTCTGTCTGTCTGTCTGTCTGTCTGTCTGTCTGTCTGTCTGTCTGTCTGTCTGTCTGTCTGTCTGTCTGTCTGTCTGTCTGTCTGTCTGTCTGTCTGTCTGTCTGTCTGTCTGTCTGTCTGTCTGTCTGTCTGTCTGTCTGTCTGTCTGTCTGTCTGTCTGTCTGTCTGTCTGTCTGTCTGTCTGTCTGTCTGTCTGTCTGTCTGTCTGTCTGTCTGTCTGTCTGTCTGTCTGTCTGTCTGTCTGTCTGTCTGTCTGTCTGTCTGTCTGTCTGTCTGTCTGTCTGTCTGTCTGTCTGTCTGTCTGTCTGTCTGTCTGTCTGTCTGTCTGTCTGTCTGTCTGTCTGTCTGTCTGTCTGTCTGTCTGTCTGTCTGTCTGTCTGTCTGTCTGTCTGTCTGTCTGTCTGTCTGTCTGTCTGTCTGTCTGTCTGTCTGTCTGTCTGTCTGTCTGTCTGTCTGTCTGTCTGTCTGTCTGTCTGTCTGTCTGTCTGTCTGTCTGTCTGTCTGTCTGTCTGTCTGTCTGTCTGTCTGTCTGTCTGTCTGTCTGTCTGTCTGTCTGTCTGTCTGTCTGTCTGTCTGTCTGTCTGTCTGTCTGTCTGTCTGTCTGTCTGTCTGTCTGTCTGTCTGTCTGTCTGTCTGTCTGTCTGTCTGTCTGTCTGTCTGTCTGTCTGTCTGTCTGTCTGTCTGTCTGTCTGTCTGTCTGTCTGTCTGTCTGTCTGTCTGTCTGTCTGTCTGTCTGTCTGTCTGTCTGTCTGTCTGTCTGTCTGTCTGTCTGTCTGTCTGTCTGTCTGTCTGTCTGTCTGTCTGTCTGTCTGTCTGTCTGTCTGTCTGTCTGTCTGTCTGTCTGTCTGTCTGTCTGTCTGTCTGTCTGTCTGTCTGTCTGTCTGTCTGTCTGTCTGTCTGTCTGTCTGTCTGTCTGTCTGTCTGTCTGTCTGTCTGTCTGTCTGTCTGTCTGTCTGTCTGTCTGTCTGTCTGTCTGTCTGTCTGTCTGTCTGTCTGTCTGTCTGTCTGTCTGTCTGTCTGTCTGTCTGTCTGTCTGTCTGTCTGTCTGTCTGTCTGTCTGTCTGTCTGTCTGTCTGTCTGTCTGTCTGTCTGTCTGTCTGTCTGTCTGTCTGTCTGTCTGTCTGTCTGTCTGTCTGTCTGTCTGTCTGTCTGTCTGTCTGTCTGTCTGTCTGTCTGTCTGTCTGTCTGTCTGTCTGTCTGTCTGTCTGTCTGTCTGTCTGTCTGTCTGTCTGTCTGTCTGTCTGTCTGTCTGTCTGTCTGTCTGTCTGTCTGTCTGTCTGTCTGTCTGTCTGTCTGTCTGTCTGTCTGTCTGTCTGTCTGTCTGTCTGTCTGTCTGTCTGTCTGTCTGTCTGTCTGTCTGTCTGTCTGTATATAACTCAAAAACCGCTTGTCCTATTTAAATGAAATTGATGATGGTCCCATTTAAAAATGAAGAAAATCCACAGAATGCAAGCCAAATAAAAGGGTGGGGGTAGATTTCAAAAATTAGAGTTTATGTGAAAATATGGAGTGTGTGATATCAAACGAAAGGTAATTAAGTCTGGAGTTAAACAAAATGAATTTTAGTTTATTTTAAAAAAAGGGTAGGGGTAGATTTCAAAAATTAGAGTTTAAGTAAAAATATGGCGTGTGTGCTATCAAACGAAAAGTAATTGAGTCTGGGGTTAAACAAAATACAATTTAGTTTTTTTTTTAAAGGGTGGGGGTAGATTTTAAAAATTAGAGTTTAAGTCAAAACATGGCTTGTGTGGTATCAAACGAAAGGTAATTGAGTCTGGAGTTGAATAAAATATATTTCAGTTTTTAGTATATTAGCTCACACGTACACTATAACTATAGCACCTAGTGTAAGCTTAGGTGCCCATAGATTGGCAGAGTATTTTATTTATTTTATAAACATGCAAAAGGAAATTAACAGTCCTCTTAATGGATATCATAACACTACTGTAAAATGTAAATGTCAACCCGAAATAATATATTTACACTGATTAAGATAAAAATCTAATTTTTCCAGTCGTATCAGATTTTTTTGAAATTAGCTGTACATCCTGTAAAAATTTATTTTAAAATAAGGAAATTTGCCAACTCGCACCTTGCTGGAAAAGTATTAATGCCTTCGCATGCACTGGTATCTTTCAAATGAGTCGATACACTTTTAATATTTTAGCGCAATAATGAAACACCCAAGTAAAAAATACTTCCAAAACAAGGTTTTCATCCATGTTTCCTGTATAGATTTTAGGAGTTTCTAAGTGTCACTCCTCGGAAGTATATCCCTTACAAAGATATTAAAGTAGACAGAAAGGGTTTTTTTGTAAACATAAACGTGTTTCTCATAATAATGCTATCTATAAAATTGGGTATTAATGTTTATTTGTGTAGGTTTTACTACAAGATTGGAGGTTGTACTGCTATTATATAAAGATATAAAACCAATATATGCCGAAAAAATTTACCGCGTTCTATAAATGTAGGATATGAGGGCGTCTTAATTGCCATGGATCACTATTGCTATTACATTTAAAATCTGGGACATTAAAAATCTGGTTTTACATTAAAAAAAAAAACTATTATATCCCGAGCTACGGGGGTTTTTCGAAAAATTGTTCAAATCTATTTTATTAAATATCTTAAAAAGTATAGTTTTTACAAAAAAATCGTAAAATAATTTTTTTTTTGCATTTTTGACGTTCTTTAGTATGGTATGTTTTAAGAAAATTTACCACGTCTAGTTTTCGAGATATTACCATTAAGTTACTGTTTTCAGATATGGACCTGTATTTTTTATTCCATTTTTTAAAAGAACTTCTTTTTATGATTTTAACGATGTATCTCATGTCCATATTTATTTGTATTTTAATGCAAAAAAAATTGCATTTAAGTTTTTTGGCACATTTACCGTTTTATCATAGGTGGCTTGGACAGCAAGAAAAACAATTGCTTTTAAAAATCTATGATGCGTAATACAGTGAAACCTCTCCTTGCAGACACCTCTATTAAGCGGACACTCCCTTTAGGCGGACAAATTTGTTAGAACCAAGCTTTTCCCTATTTCTTGACATGTAAAATTCACTCCTATAACCGGACACTCTAATCACCGGACGCGGACAATTTTTTTTTGGTTTAAAAATTCTGAAACCTCCCTTAACCGGACGCGAACCTCTGACGACGGGCCGGAGCGCTGCACAACATGAGCATAAATATTATGTAGTATGTTGGCAACAACGCACCCCGCAGCCGGAGAATTACTTATTTCCGTTTTAATGCAAAGACCTAAGCTCACACTAGGTACTATAGTTGTAGTGTACGTGTGAGCTAATATAACTAAAAACTGAAATATATTTTATTCAACTCCAGACTCAATTACCTTTCGTTTGATACCACACAAGCCATATTTTCTCACTCTAATTTTTTTAAAATCTACACCCACCCTTTTAAAAAAAAACTAAATTGTATTTTGTTTAACTCCAGACTCATTTACCTTTCGTTTGATATCACACACGCCATATTTTCACATAAACTCTCATTTTTGAAATCTACCCCCACCCTTTTATTTGGCTTGCGTTCGGTGGATTTCGTTCATTTTTAAATGGTCTACCACGGCCCAAGACCCAGCCTAGGTACCAAATTTTATTTAAACCGGACAAGCGGTTTTTGAGTTATGCGTGTTGGTCGTTACAGACAGACAGACAGATATACAGACAAACAGACAGACGGCGAGACAAAAAAGTTTCAAAATCATCTGAAACGCAAAGATATAAATATAAATTTTTGAAATCGGAGCAACTTATTTTTTTCTCAAAAAAAATTAGGATCACCATAGCTCACACTACTTATAGTAGTAGTGTGAGCTAATACTTCTGTCGTATTTATAATATATTTTATAAGGAACATCTATCAGCACGAAAGATCGCTGAAAAATTTAATATCGGAAAAACTCAAGCAGCGGAAATTGTTAATAAATATATATTAAAATTTCGCAGTTCCCTCTCATAAGCGGACACCTCCAATAAGCGGACAAAATTGACGGAACCGTGAGTGTCCGCTTATGGGAAGTTTCACTGTACATCTGTTAAATTTAGTTTGGTTACTAAGACGCCGGAGTCCGATGAAAGCCGTTTTTGCAATAATGAATGGTACAACAGGAACCTGCATTATCGGTGGTCAAAAGAAAATGAGCATTCAAAGAGAGGCGGCATTTCAAGAAAGATTCGGGATAGATGTTTTTTCTTCTAAACTCCCACCGGATTACCCTATTTAATTAAGATTTTTTGGATGATTTGCCTCTAGATGTTCGAGCGAATTTTAAGTACTACTAGCACGAAGAAATCGTCGTTGTACCAGGTTTTTGAATAATTTCAAACCAAATCAGTGAATCGAAAATAATGGACCAATACGTTGGCCCCCCAGGTCACCGGACATCACTCCTCTGGATTTTTCCATATGGGGTCTTATCAAAGATAAGGTTTATAAAACTGGTCCTTGAGATTTGGAGGACCTACTTCATAATAACTAAGGCAAGCCTGTAACCAAATCAAGCCTAGGATTCTAAGCAAAATCAAAAAAAAAATTTGCTTGCAACAAAATGGTTGGACATTTTCAACATTTGGATAAGTAAGCTGTTTTATTTTGAAAACACGTATTAAAATATAAATAAATATTTTTCAATAAGTTTAGTTTAATTATATAATAGTAAAAAGTTTAAATGTTTTAAAAGTTAGTAAACAGTTTTTTTTATTAAGCGCATCAGTCCGTTTGTTTATAAAACATTTAATTGTTTGTTGGTTTAAACTAAATTTAACAGATGTATTATGCATCATAGGTTTTTATAAGCAATTGTTTTTTTTGCTGTCCAAGCCATCTATGATTAAAATCATAAAAAAAAGTTCTTTTAAAAAATATTATAAAAAATACAGGTCCGTATCTAAAAAAAGTAAGTTAATAGTAATATCTCGAAAACTAGTCGTAGTAATTTTTTTAAAAAAATATTATATTGAAGAATGTCAAAAATGCAAAAAAAAATTCCTTTACGATTTTTTTTAAAAAACTATACTTTTTGAGATATTTAATAACATAGATTTGAGCAATTTTTCGAAAAACCCCTGTAGCTCGGGATATAATAGTTTTTTTTTTAAATGTGAAACCAGATTTTTAATGTCTCCCAAAAACTGCTTATTTTATCTAATTTGAACAATCTTGTAGTTCTTATAGTTACCGAGATAGCAATAGTGACCCATGGCAATTAAGACACCCTGTATAAAGATATAAAACCAATTATGCCGAAAAAATTTGCCGCCCTCTATAAATGTAGGATATGAAGGTATGGTCATCGAACATAATAACATCTATCGAAAGTATGGTCTTAATATGTAAGGAGCATAAAACAAATGTCAGCAAAAATCAAAAGTTTCTTAGGATTTAGATTTATGCTTGCTATACCTTCTAATCAAATAATTTTGATAAAATATTTTAAAAGAGAACTAATTTTCAAAAGTTAATGGACAATTTTCTTCCCCCTCCAGCCTCGTATTTCTTTGTAGGTTATTGTTCGGTATATGGTGGACCGTTAAACAATCTTTTATTATCCCTACCTACGTAGGCAAGTAAATACAAAATACATAAGGAGACATTACTACTGCGGACATTTTTAAACCAATTGCACCACCAAGACCGTTGATGCTCCTTAAGAAGGTATGTACATAACATATGCGTTGTTAGTTATTTATGTATACCCAAGTATATAAAACTTTTGGCCGTTATCCTTTTTTAATTTTTTTACCGCCAACAACAAACGGATTTTTCAAACTGGACAGTCTTGAAATCTGGAACACTTTTTTTACCTACTGCATAAAAAGGATTCATTTACCTTTTAAGAATAAAAAAGAAAATCGTCCAAGGGTCACACGAGGGTCAGTTAACGGTCGCGATGCCGCTATTCATATTTGCTTGCAATAAAAATTAGTTCACATCCTTCTGGGTTTACCTGACTTCCATGGGCTATCCTTTGGGCATTTTCTCATGGTCAGCAGGTAAAAACTTCACTTTTCCATATTCAAAATGCTTTAGAATGACCATGCTGCGGTCATTTGGGATAGCTATTTAAATAATGCGTAAAAAAGTTCCAAACAAAACTTTGTACCTGCCTACACTATCGCCGTTAATACCCTTTGACCCCGCAATGTGATCTAATTTAAATGCCGAGTGGATTAGCAACAAGAAAAGGTTTCAAAAATTATTGTGCTAGTTTATACCTAAGTATTCGTAGGTACAGCAAAAGGGAATGAAAGCGACCACTGGTCTTACCTTCAGTGGCGTGTTTAGAAAATTTCTTTAGAGAGTAGTGTTAATATTTCGGGTGCAAGGATTTTAGTTTATTCTCAAGCTCTACGCTTAAGAGTTTAATTTAAAATAAATGGATTCATGATGGATCTGATACCTACCTAGCCCATTAGCACACTCCAAGTGAACTCGACGCTATATCAGTCTTGAAAAGAGTTTTTGTAAATATTTCAGAAGTGGAAGCTCCTACGAAGTTTTTAGTCATTACATAAATTATTGAGAAAAACGTGTCCTACTGTATTCCGAAAACCACATAAGAATGTGATGCTCCGTTAAAGAGTTAAGAGATTTTTAATTTTTAAACGGTCAAAAAACTGTAGCATACGTAAATTTTGGTACCCGTGAATAAAGAATTTTTTTTTTATGGCTATCTGAATTAAGAGAAGTTTTGGTTTCTTTTGTATTTTTTCGTGGGTAGCTAAAAAGCTGTATGCCAACGGGGGTCTAAGATCTATTCGACACCTATTAATTATTGTTGTCAGTTAACTGTTTGGTCCTTAAGGGACGTTTTAGAACACTGCAAGGTCAATGTGACTCCCATGTAAAGCTAGAGAGACTGTATGTAAATCTCATCTTACGATATTGGTAAGAGAAATGAAAAATAATGCCTGCGATACCGTATGCTTTTCACATAATTTTTACAAAAGAGTTATGCGATTTTTGTGGACACTTTTGACACATGCATTTTCCGAAGATTTCGGCTTAATAATCTGATTCCTTTTTTCTAGTTATTACTATGCAGGTATAGTCTTAATCAAACTTCTTGCTTAAATTATCATAAGCCTATCCAGCACCTTCTATATCTTTATAGAAGCTGGACAAAAATATAAATCCACTTTCTTGGCATTGAGTCAAAAGGAACATCATTCGAGAGGGAAAGAGAGCACCAGCACAAGTTATTGCCGACCGAACTAAACCGAACCTTTCGCTTAGTTATAAAATATAAGTATGAAACAAAATGACAGCAAACATAACCAAACCAAAATGACCTAATTCTAAAATAGGTTATGCGCGATACGATATGTTTAACGCTACTGGTTTGCGATCGCTATTGACGTTAAGAACCCGCGTTCGAATTGCGATCACGTGTGCTAGATAGAAAAATGTGCCCGGGCGCCCATTGCTGCCCCCTAAATACGCGACTGTCAGGATTTTGATGAACGGTCCACAAAAATCGTCCTGCTAAGAACTCAAGGGCGACTCGTTGTAATAAATACTCTTATTATACACTGTCCAACTGTCCAGGTTTCAGTATCTGTCCACCTTTGTTAAAAAATATTAGATATAATTAGATATTTACCAGTGACAAAAAATCATACTTAAAGAAGTCATTGTCAGATGAAATAAGAGAGGTGGAGGAGTTTTTCGTTGTGATGTTGAAAAACCTTTTTCTTCGCAAAAACTATGTATGCAAAGTTCCAGTGTAAACAATGTAAATTTAAAAGATTAAAAAAATTCTAAGATATATTACTAATTGCTTAATAGTGACAGGGTAAGCATCCTGGCTGCAAAACTCAGTCATAAAATATTCTGCATTATTGACTATTACCGATTTTCTCCAGACCATCTCGAAAATGAAGCAGTTTTGCAGCGCTTCGCGTCAGATTTAAACAAAATTGGGGTGGGATGCCTTAACGGCTCTTTTTTCTAAACGAATAGTATTTTAATTATCCCTGTATTTGTGAGGTTTTGAACACCAAGTAGAAGAACAAACTAAATTCTTAAGTTTGCTCGTAGACCAATATTTAAAATGGGATCAACATACAGAGTATCTATCAAAATAGCTCAGCAAAGTTTGCGATGCGATTAGAGTAGTAAAAACATATTTAGATATAGTTACAGTAAGAATTTTGTATCATGCTATCTTTGAATCTATTTTAAGATATGGCATAATATTTTAGGGACTGAAAGAAAATTTGGAATCAGTATTTCTAATACAGAAAGAAATTATTATAATGTATAAAATTACTTATAGACAAAGCTGTAGAGGGGTATTTAGAGAAAAAGGGTTACTTACAACATTTGCATTATACTTAAATGATTGCTTAATTTTTATGTTTAAAAATAAAAACAAATTTAATATAATTCAAACATATTCATCCAGGAACTTAATTCATCCAGGAACTTAAATTTAAACTATCCGATACATAGGTTAAGCTCTACTGAAAATCATCCATCATACATGTGCATAAAAATATTTAATAAGTTACCAGATAGACTCAAAACAATTGAAAAACTAAAAAAGTTTAAAAAAGAAATTAAAGTGCTACCATGAGAATTAGAAAAAAATCAACAAGAATTTTTTAAGATAGAATTAAGTTAAAAAAATACAAAGCTTTTTGACGTCATTTTATTTTTTGTTTTGTATGTACAGTAGAACCCCGATTATCCGATCCGATCTAAAATAGGTAAATATAGCCACACGCTATTTTCGCAAATATCGCACCCTCAGAACGAAAACGCACCGTATCTAAAAATTAAATTGTTGGAAAATAGTCAAAACTTTTGCGCTTCCCATAAGAAGTTGTTATTATTTGTAATTTAAATGTTGTGTAACTTCGATAATGCATCGGTAGTGAGTGACAAACTGCACAATCCTATTTTAAAAAGTCAAAATCTTAAAATTTCGGGATGTGTCACTTTCGTTCTGAGGGTGCGATATGTCGCTAGAAGTATTACTTCCTCCACACTATCGTAGACCGTCCAAAAGCGACCAGAATTAGATGGATGCTGGGACGGACACGAAAAGACCTCGGACAGCTGATAGGTACTATAACCGGACATAACCGGTTGGGGAGGCACATGACAGGATAGGAGTCGAGAATGACCCTACCTGCCCAGCCTGTGGACAGGAAGAAGAGACATCAAGACACCTCGTGGCACAATGCGAGGCCTACGCAAGGATGAGACAAAATGTTCTCGGAGCGCCAACTCTGAGCGAGGAAGAACTGTACATGCTCAAATGGGCATACTTACTGGACTTTGTAAAGAGAACAGGAAGGCCCAATGAGTTACCCGACCATCAAAGGGAAGTGCAGAGAGTGGGTTAAGGGACAGACTTGGGGCATGGCAAAAAGGGCCTACTCTGGCCTACTTGTCAGACCTGCGGGTCAACCCCCCCACTACTACTACTACTCCTCCACACTATCACTTTTTATGTAGTTCTTAATAATACAAATATTTTTAAAACAAGCGATTTAAATGCAAATAAAGTTAACCTGACTGATTAAATACCTTCCCAACTACCAACATTCATAGTTTCTTTTCCCTGATTTTAAAAATGTAAAGTGTATTAATATCTTGTTAATACTACTTAAGCCGTTTTTAAATTATTAAGGTTACAAATTCACATTAAACGCAACCCTGAATAGAAAGGAAATATGCGGCGGAGGGGCTACATACGCGGCGCAGGTTAGGTTGGGTTTGTTTAGGTTTGGTTAGGTTTTGTTTGGCTAGATATGATTTGGTTAGGTCGGGTTGGGTTTTGGTTAAGTTTGGGTAAGTTTCGTTTGGTGTGGGTAATTATACTCGCTTCGAGAAGTACTAGTGCCACCATGGACCAAGTTGATTATCAAGTGTACTTGAACATACGTATTTAAAACTAATATGACTCAAAAACAACCTATTCAAATATCACCGAACCCAGTACTGCGACTAACTATAATATATATTTTTGAAATCAGAGTAAATATATCTTAAGTTAAATATAAATATTATACAGGGTGTCCCAATCCCATTTGAAAAAAGTTGCTTTTCAAATTGACATGAGAAATGAACCTGATATTTCTGACTTATTCCAAAAGATATAGCGAAAACAATTTTTCCACTTTTCTAAATAAAGCTTTTTTCTTACCTGCATTAGCCCTTAAAATGCCACGCAAATATTAAATAAAATCGGCACATTAATTTGCTAAATTTTCGACTAAGTAAATTCCATGTTAAAAGCCTTATCTCTTAGTTGCGAAGGTATTGCTTGTTTTAAAAATATTTGTATTACTAAGAACTACATAAAAAGTGATAGTGTGGAAGAAGTAATACTTCTAGCGACATATCGCAGCCTCAGAACGAAAGTGACACATCCCGAAATTTTAAGATTTTCACTTTTTAAAATAGGATTATGCAGTTTGGCACTCACTATCGATGCATAGTCGAAGTTAGACAAAATTTAAATTAAAAATAATAACAACTTCTTATGATAAGCGCAAAAGTTTTTTGCTATTTTCCAACAATTTAATTTTTTCGTATAGTACGTTTTCGTTCTGAGGGTGCGATATTTCCGAAGAGATCCGAACTGATCGTATTTATATAGTAAAGCCACAAAAAAATTGGAGTGTGTCTATATTTACCTATTTTAGTTCGTCTCTTTTTTAATCAATACCAATCAAGTTTTGTTTCTCTCGTATTTTTCCGTGGATAGCTCGAAAGCTTATCCTTAGGGGCGTCCAAGATCTAATGGACACCTAATAAGTGTTGACAGTTAATTGTTTTGACCTTATGGTACTCATCAAAATACTGCTTGGTCAAGGTGACATCCTTGCGAAGTTAATAGTAAAAAAACTAAATCGTCTAATCCGCAAGAAGCGCCATCTACCAATATACGAAAGAAACTAAAACAACGGCAGGCGAGTAATAAACTGCTATAAATCGATCGATGAATTAACCAAGCAGTGTTCTGAGGAGTCTCATAAGGACAAAAGCTTTGGCTACCCATGGAAAAATACGAGAAAAACAAAACTTTTTTAACTGCTTAGCCACGAAAACTTGTGTTTGATTTTTGATTCACGGGTAATAAAAATTTTAATTAGTTAATCAATTACTGTCTGCCCATACTCAAACACACTGCCTTTTCCCTTTCGATATCCAGGCTTAGTAAGATTGTATAATCAAATCAGTTTAGGTGATTAGATTAGATAGATACTTCTTTATTTCAGATAAAGTAGAGCACATACAATACAAAATAAAACTTAATTCTATCTTTAAAAATTCTTGTAGATTGTATGGTTCTAATTCTAATAGTAGCACTTTCGTTTCTTTTTTAAACTTTTTTAGGTTTTCAATTGTTTTCAATTTTCTGGTAACTTATTAAATATCTTTATAATATGATGGATGATTTTCAGTAGAGCTTAACCTATGTATCGGATAGATTAAATTTAAGTTCCTGAATGAGTATGTTTGAATTATATTAAATTTGTTTTTATATTTAAACAGAAAAATTAAGCAATCATTTAAGTATAATGCAAATGTTGTATGTAACCCTTTTTCCCTAAACACCCCTCTACAGCTTTGTCAATAATTCATTTTATACATTATTCTAATAATTTATTTCTGTTTTAGAAATACTGATTCCCAATTTTCTTTGAGTACCCAAAATATTATTCCATATCTAGATATAGATTCCAAGTTACCATGATACAACATTCTTACTGTATCTGTATCTAAATATTTTGTTACTACTCTAATCGCATAGCAAACTTTGCTGAGTTATTTTGATAGATATTCTGTGTTGATCCCATTTTAAATATTGGTCTATGTGCAAACTCAAGAATTTAGTTTGTTCTTCTACTTGGTGTTCAAAATCATTTATTATAATTAATTCAGGTTTTTCCGCCCTACTTCGTGCTCAACAGTACAATATTTGTTTTATTTTTATTTAAATTTAATTTATTTTGTTTAAACCAATTCTTCATTTCTAGAAAGACTGATTGACTTTTTCCGTTAATTCATTTATTGATTTGGCCCCAACTACCACATTTGCGTCGTCACAAAAATTTGCTATGTCTACGTCAGGATCTGCTAATTTATGAGCATGAAGTTAGCGAAGCACCCATCGCAGATCGAATCGTGACTAGGTGGATAATTTGCCGTTAATTAGTCGTGAATTAGTTGTGGAAAAATTAATTTTGTCGCTCTTATTTTTGACCGTTTTTGAGGGTGCTTCGCTAACTTCATATTTTGGCACCCATCGCAAATCGAATCGCTACTAGGTGGATAATTTGCCGTGAATTAGTCGTGAATTAGTTGTGAAAAAATTAATTTTGTCGCTCTTATTTTTGACCGTTTTTAGGGTGCTTCGCTAACTTCATATGAAGTTAGCGAAGCACCCTCGTAAAAATAGCTTTTATTAAAATCGAATATGGTGGATAATTTGCCGCTAATTAGTCGTGAATTAGTTGTGGAAAAATTAATTTTGTCGCTCCTTTTTTTGGGTGCTTCGCTAACTTTATATGAAGTTAGCGAAGCACCCTCGTAAAAATGGCTTTTATCAAAATTGAATATGGTGGATAATTTGCCGCTAATTAGTCGTGAATTAGTTGTGGAAAAATTAATTTTGTCGCTCTTATTTTTGACCGTTTTTGAGGGTGCTTCGCTAACTTCATATGAATTTAGCGACGCACCCAAAAAAACGGTCAAGAATAAGAGCGAAAATATAAATTTTTCCACAACTAATTCACGACTAATTAGCGGCAAATTATCCACCATATTCGGTTTGTCTAAAGCCATTTTTGACAAGGGTGTTCCGCTAACTTCATATGAAGTTAGCGAAGCACCCTAAAAAACGGTCAAAAATAAGAGCGACAAAATTAATTTTTCCACAACTAATTCACGACTAATTAACGGTAAATTATCCACCTAGTAGCGATTCGATTTACGATGGGTGCCAAAATATAAAGTTAGCGAAGCACCCTAAAAAACGGTCAAAAATAAGAGCGACAAAATTAATTTTTCCACAACTAATTCACGACTAATTAACGGCAAGTTATCCACCATATTCGATTTTGATAAAAGCCATTTTTACGATGGTGCTTCGCTAACTTCATATGAAGTTAGCGAAGCACCCTCAAAAACGGTAAAAAATAAGAGCGACAAAATTAATTTTTTCACAACTAATTCACGACTAATTAACGGTAAATTATCCACCTAGTAGCGATTCGATTTACGATGGGTGCCAAAATATGAAGTTAGCGAAGCACCCTCAAAAATGGTCAAAAATAAGAGCGACAAAATTAATTTTTCTACAACTAATTCACGACTAATTAGCGGCAAATTATCCACCATATTCGATTTTAATAAAAGCCATTTTTACGAGGGTGCTTCGCTAACTTCATATGAAGTTAGCGAAGCACCCAAAAAAAGGGTCAAAAATAAGAGCGACAAAATTAATTTTTCCACAACTAATTCATGACTAATTAGCCGCAAATTATCCACCATATTTGATTTTAATAAAAGCTATTTTTACGAGGGTGCTTCGCTAACTTCATATGAAGTTAGCGAAGCACCCTCAAAAACGGTCAAAAATAAGAGCGACAAAATTAATTTTTCCACAACTAATTCACGACTAATTAGCGGCAAATTATCCACCATATTCGATTTTGATAAAAGCCATTTTTACGAGGGTGCTTCGCTAACTTCATATGAAGTTAGCGAAGCACCCTAAAAAACGGTCAAAAATAAGAGCGACAAAATCAATTTTTCCACAACTAATTCACGACTAATTATCCACCTAGTAGCGATTCGATTTGCGATGGGTGCCAAAATATGAAGTTAGCGAAGCACCCTCAAAAACGGTCAAAAATAAGAGCGACAAAATTAATTTTTCCACAAATAATTCACGACTAATTAGCGGCAAATTATCCACCATATTCGATTTTGATAAAAGCTATTTTTACGAGGGTGCTTCGCTAACTTCATATGAAGTTAGCGAAGCACCCTAAAAAACGGTCAAAAATAAGAGCGACAAAATCAATTTTTCCACAACTAATTCACGACTAATTCACGGAAAATTATCCACCTAGTAGCGATTCGATTTGCGATGGGTGCCAAAATATGAAGTTAGCGAAGCACCCTCAAAAACGGTCAAAAATAAGAGCGACAAAATTAATTTTTCCACAACTAATTCACGACTAATTAGCGGCAAATTATCCACCATATTCGATTTTGATAAAAGCCATTTTTACGGGGGTGCTTCGCTAACTTCATATGAAGTTAGCGAAGCACCCAAAAAAAGAGTCAAAAATAAGAGCGACAAAATTAATTTTTCCACAACTAATTCACGACTAATTAGCGGCAAATTATCCACCATATTTGATTTTGATAAAAGCTATTTTTACGAGGGTGCTTCGCTAACTTCATATGAAGTTAGCGAAGCACCCTAAAAAACGGTCAAAAATAAGAGCGACAAAATTAATTTTTCCACAACTAATTCACGACTAATTCACGGCAAATTATCCACCTAGTAGCGATTCGATTTGCGATGGGTGCCAAAATATGAAGTTAGCGAAGCACCCTCAAAAACGGTCAAAAATAAGAGCGACAAAATTAATTTTTCCACAACTAATTCACGACTAATTAGCGGCAAATTATCCACCATATTCGATTTTGATAAAAGCCATTTTTACGAGGGTGCTTCGCTAACTTCATATGAAGTTAGCGAAGCACCCAAAAAAAGGGTCAAAAATAAGAGCGACAAAATTAATTTTTCCACAACTAATTCACGACTAATTAACGGCAAATTATCCACCGAGTCACGATTCGATCTGCGATGGGTGCTTCGCTAACTTCATGCTCATGCTAAATTTACTAATATATTGCACAGGTCATTTATATAGACTATAAATAAAATTGGCCCCAGAATGCTGCCTTGAGGTATTCCTATTGTATTGTATACTGCCTACATTTTTAAAAAGCTGTTAAAATTTCTAATAAAATAATGTAATATATATTTTTTTAATTAATAAAAAATATGAGCAAGTATTTAGTTTTTTCAAGTAAATTTGAGATTTAAAAAACAAAAATCTTTTTTGGTTTTTTTAATTCTCAAAAGCAGAAAACATAAAACAAATAGAACGGTTTACCTCAAAATGTTTTTACACTCTGTACTACTAAAAAAAATCTAAAAAAAAGGAAATACAGGGGAAATACGATAAGTTTTTATGCTGACAAAAATAGAGCAAAATCGCGTTTTCTTGAAGATATTGTATTGACTCGAAATAATCAAATTTTCTTTAAAACCGTTTCAATTAATTTATCTGGTAATAGAGAATTATTGAAATAAAGCCAGGCTATAAGAGTGCCCGGCACAATTTTAAAACCTTCACATTGTAATATCAGCTGTGATCTTTCAACACACGGCCTTTGTTTACTATATGAACCGGAATAAATAGTGCCTTCTTTTATTAATTGAAAATAAACTACGAAAGTTTTAAATTCGACTTTGGTATGTCAATTTTGAAGGATCAACTCTCAGTTTTCAATGTGAATATGTCAAAATAGTGCCGGGCACAATTATAGCCTGGCTGTATTTCAATAATTCTCTAATATTTTTTTTGTTTCCTATATATTTCTAAATTAAAAGATATCACATTTGTCTATCTGCGCTATGGCGCTCTATATGCAATTATTTACTCTAGAAGGTAATGTTCTTTAAAAAAGAGTACTTTTTTAGCGTTTTCAACGTTTCAAAAATAACAATCAAGCTCTCGATCTGGATAAATTTACGAAATTCGATACAATTAATAGAAATATCATGGTTGACAAGCTAATTTATAAAATTATATACAATTTTGCGCACATGTCAAAATATCGCCATTTTTTCTGGTAAAGATGCCAAAATCGACGTTTTTTTAAAATACTTTACATAATATAAAAAAGTTCATCTTCTTCCATTTTTTGTTTATGCTCAGGCTGAATAAAGCCTTAAAAATCAGAAACGCAAAGTCTCCCAGTTGAGGATTATTTACTCGTTAAACTTTTTGTTTAGTCGTTTAATTTTACATCTTCAATAATTTTTTTTAAATTTCAAAATGTTCTTGTTAGATTAAATTTCAAAATTGTCCAGGGGGGTCTAAATTTTGTAGATTTTTATTTTATTAGAAATTTTAACAGCTTTTAAAAAATAAAGGCACTATATGCAGGGTGCTCTCGGTTGTGAAGAAATATAATAAATGTACGAATCTCGTATATCACTTAATCGGCTCTGCGCTACAGAAAAGTTAACAAAAAGCTTAACAAAGTAGGTTCTTGGAACCGCGGAAGGGTACTGTATAGGTGTACAAAATTTGATAATGACGTTCCACTATTTGGGAATCCTAAATTTTTGCCTGGTCTATCAAAGCAAGTTTACTTGACTTAACTGCTTTCAAACAATGATTTATTTTTCTTGTCAGTATTTCAAAACAAAAAACTGCTTTTTAAAGCATTTATTTTAAGCAAAACCATTCTTAAAATTAAACAAAGAATTACTCAAACTAAAAAAGTAATAAACTATACTGAAGAAGAGCCACAATAAACTGATGGTCGCAGTAGAAGGGCTGCAAGGCCCACCACTCATATTGAAGTAAACTAATTTTCTTGATCGGGCAATATAAAATATTTTATGTATTTTTTTATAACTCTGGACTAGAGATATTTGCTGAGACTGATTATATCTGTCTTAGTAGTGACGTCAAATTTTGCCTCAAACGCGAGGCTACCGTGACTGATACTGTAATTCCGCAGTTGGTCTGTTTTGAGTAAATGTCCACGTTTTATATTTCCTTTTTCAGACATGATCATGATCGTCCCTTAACACGGGTTACGCTCGTACCGAAGACTGCCCAACAAGGCGGAAACTCCCCGGGTAGGTAGTATACGAGCTACTAATATCCCCTTATAAAGATTCGCCCACAAACTTATTTTAGGACATAGGTCATTTGACTATGTCCCTGCAAGATCCCTTTCAATAAAATATTTCATATAGAGTTAACGATGGCTGGAGTCATTTCAATTTCAACAATTGCCATCAAGACATTTAAATAAAAACCATTATTTTCTTAACTATAGCTTTATTTTTTTCCTTTCGCGGTGGCCGATTTGGCGCGATCCGATTCGCCGCGGGGACAATTCGCCTCCGACGATGTTGAGTTTTGCAATTTTGTTTATCTCGTGTAGTAAAAATATTTTTTACAAAAATATTAAACAAAACATTTTTTGTATTTTGTGCTTTAACAAAAAATATTTAAAAACAAAATGTAATTTTTTTTATAAATTAGTTTTTGGAGATGAATTATATTTCAAAATAATTAAAACTTTTTTTTTTAAATATATAAATTACCTTTTTGGAAAACTACTTTTTGCATTGAAAAAGCATTTTTTTCCAAAAACTTTTTTTTTGTGGGGACAATGTTTTTTGCAAAATGTTGATGGTCCGATTGCAATCAATTGACCACGGTTAGGTTTAACACAGATTTTGATTTCCCAAGAAAAGGACAGGGGAGCTATGATTTAAGAAAAAATAAGTTAAGTTAGATTAAAATCCCACGGCACGCGGCGAATCGGCCCATACAAAATAAGCCTGATCCTACCTATATTTTAGTTTATTAGGAATCAAATTTTTATTATCTCATTACTAACTAAGGATAAGACAAAGCTTTCATAAAAGTTGCGTTGACGTAGCTTTCACACAAATTTAATACGCACGTATTATATTTTGTGTCCCAGTGAACCATAAGAGAGTTTTTTTTTTATACGACCAAATTCCAACATTTGTCGTAAAAAAATAAAAATTGAAATCAAGCAAAATTAAATATGTTATCAGTGTTTTTAAAGATTCAACTTTACTAATTTCTCAAAGGCCCCTAATAGCTATTTATTGTTTTTGGTGTAGAAGTAGTTTTTGAAGAACATGTTTTTTTTTGTAACCGTCCGAAACACCTCTATTTTTTCCCCTATTAGAATAATAAATAAGAATGTAGTCCTTCGCAAGTGTTTAAATTAAAATTTTATTCATATTATTATAAGCAAAATTGAAACTACTGATTGTTTTAAAGAAATGTGAATGTATAAGACAAAAAAACGTTAAAGAAACTTAATAATATTTGGATCGTTTGCGAATTTTTTTGCCTACTTTAACGAGACGTTCATTACAAAACATGTGTATTTGATTCCTTGATATCTACTTTAATTTAGTAGGGGAGGACGTGAATATCTTTTAGAACTTCTTTTCTCAGTCACTGTATCCAAATAAGTATGTTCTGTTAATGATAATAATCAACATATTTTCATTCTTATGATGATGTTTCGATGGGTTCAAAAGGTCAGTAAATGATATGAGTCGACTTATTTTCTTGGTTCTAAATCTTTTACACTAAAAAAAAGATATCCTGAACAATATAAGAAAAGTCCTCTGGCTCATTTCGTGGAAAATATACCTGACTGAATATTGGCGGATCCAAAAAGTGGGTTGATATGTGGCCTTATTTTCTTTGTCTTGAAACAGAACGTCTAAACTGATGTTATAATATAATATAACTAAAAATTACTCTGGCTGATTTACAAAGTTGAAAAGTACACTAACCGGCGTCGTCAAAATCGGAAAATCAGAAACTTATTTTCTTAGTTTTAAAATTTTTTTTACATGGTAGTTTATATAATTACTCTGGCTGTTATTTACAATCACGAAAGCCTCGTCCGAAAAGCTCCAAGCGTTAAAAACACCCTGCAAGCCAGGTAGTCAAACGACAGGGGAGAAAAGTAGCAGGTGCGTATTTAAGTAAAGGTCACTTCCAGTTTAGTGTCACTCACTTCCGGTTCAGTTTCACTGACTGTTGGCACAGTTTCACTCACCTCCGATCACTTAAGTCATGTCCGGTTACGTACAGGGTGGGCCAAATTCGATGTTTTTTGCTGGTGGTAGGTATTTCTAGCCGAGATACACAAAAACGAGTGGACATGTCCTGGGCTCGATTTTCGAGACGTCTTTAAATATCAAAATCGCGTTTTGATAAACCTTGTAGTTTTTTAGCTACAAGGGGGTTTTGAAAAGTCTGCATTTATGGAGTTCCTAGTCCTATAACTTTTTTATTTATGAAAATTTCATTTTAGTGTAGGATCCTTTTTTACAGGTTTTTTTATGAAGAATCCAACTGTCAAACTAGTTTTTATCTGTTTTTTTTGTATTAAACTTATTAAACGTATACATACTGGAAAAAGTATAAGGGGGGCGATCAGGAGGCATTGGCAACGTTTGGGAACTTACGTACTCGGCTTAAAATAACCATTGATTCTTCATTTAAAGAATACTGCGCCAATCTGGAATGTAACCTAAAGAGCCAGCCACAAAATTTTTGGAAATTAATTCAAAGCCAGCAAGGGAATAGCATACTACCTCAAACAATGATTAATAATGCGAGCACAATCATTACCAATCATCAAGAAATTGCTAATGCGTTTGCAGAATATTTTCAAAGTTCTTATACAACTCCTAGTGCTTCCAAGCAATCAGCATCTACTTCAGATAAAGCTAATTCACATACTGCAAATGTCATTGCTGTTCCCTATATCACAGAATCTGATGTACTTCAAGCACTAAAAAGTATGAAACCCAAAGCAACGGTGGGGCCAGACCGAATACCCTCATTTTTCTTAAAAGATTGCGCTATCTTGCTTGCAAAACCTTTGACCATAATTTTTAATATAATCTTAAGTACAAGCGTCTTTCCTAGTACATGGAAGCAGTCGAAGATTATTCCCGTCTATAAAAAGAACGAATGGAATAATATAGAAAATTACCGCCCAATAACACTAATTAACAACTTTGCTAAGTGCTTTGAAAGGGTACTTTATAATGCAATGTACTGTCCCATGATGCTCTTAATAAATCCTAATCAACACGGTTTTATGAAACAGAGATCTACATCAACAAATCTTATGTCAGTTACTCAATTCATTGCTGAGTGTCTCGATAATGGTACCCAGGTTGATGTTATATATACTGATTTTTCGAAAGCTTTCGATAGACTCGACCATGACATTCTGCTTAACAAGCTTGAAAATTCATTTAACTTAACAAAGAATTTATCAGATCTGTTTCGTTCCATGCTTACTAATAGAAAACAATACGTGGAGTGCTATGGTCGAGCCTCATCGGAGGTCTTAGCTTATTCTGGTGTCCCTCAAGGTTCGATTTTGGGACCACTTCTGTTCAACTGCTTTATAAACGACATCTATAAAAAACTTTACTGTCAAGTTACGAACAAAGATGACTGTATCAAGCTTCAAACTGCATTAAATGAAGTAAATAACTGGTGCGTTGCAAATCATTTGCCCTTAAACCCTTTAAAATGTAACGTTGTTTCCTACTCTCTTAAACGTAACATCATTGAGTTTGATTACCATATTGACAACACACTTGTGCCGCGGTCAACAAAGTTCAAGGACTTGGGCGTGACATTCGATCAGAGACTTTCATTTGTGCCACATATCGAAGATATTTTAAGTAGAAGCTATCGAATGCTAGGTTTTCTGTTTAGAAACTCCCGAGATTTTAATTCCATACATAGCATAAAAATATTATACTTTGCCTATGTTAGATCTAATTTAGAATACGCTTCGGTAGTTTGGTTCAAAGAAGATTTTTAAAGTATATGTGGTACAGGTGTGAGGGCGCTTATCCTGAAATCGGGTTTCCTAACGAAATACTTACTCAGAAGTTTTCGTTGCAGTCTTTAGAGGCCCGTCGAAAACTATCTGAGGTTCAGTCCTCTACAATCTTATTAACGGTAGGATTGAGTCATCTAATCTTCTGAGCCAAATAAAATTTTATATTCCCAGACTTTCAGCTCGCGAACGACCTACCTTTTATCTTCAGGTTTCTAGAACAAATTGAATTGATTGAAGTGTTTTTAGTTGTTTTCTTAATTATTTTAACTAATTATTGTAACATTTTAAAATGTCTGATTCCCACTTTGTAATTGGATTTTAAATCTGTTAAGTGGGTAAATAAATAAATAAATAAATTAATAACAGACAAGAAAGAAGAACTGATAAAAATGCTGGAAGAACTGGATACAGCAGCTAAAAATATAGGCTTAAGTATGAACTACATTAAAACTAAAATCATAACAAACACAGATGAAGATATTACGGTCAGAATAAACTAAAATACAATAGAACAAGTAGAGGAATATAATATACCTGGGACAAATTATTAAACTAAAAAAGAAAACCAAACAGCTGAAATGAAGAGACGAGTAAGATTGGCCTGGGCAGCATTCGGTAAATTAAGCTACATATTATCCCAAACATGGACACTTACAAAATCAAACATGGATAAGGTAACAAAAGCCCAAAGATCAATGGAAAGACAAATGTTACATGTAAAGCTGACAGATAGAAAAAGGAATTAATGGATAAGAAATAAAAAAAAGTAAGAGAGGTAAGAGGAGAAGTAGCATAATTAAAATGGAAATTTTCCGGTCATAATATCAGACATAAAGACGATCGATGGAACAAATTAATTGTAAACTGGAGACCTTGGGAAAATAAAAGAAGTAGGGGAAGACCCCAAATGAGATAGCGGACGATTTGAAGAAACAGGCGGGAACTAGATGGATGAACACGGCGACAGACAGAGAACAGTGGAATATATTGGGGGAGGCCTATGTCCAAAGATGGATTGAAGAAGGCTAAATAGAACAAAAATAGAATAGAATATATATATATATATATATGTATATATATATATATATATATATATATAAATATACAAATAACAACATTATAAAAGACAAATAAATGTGATAACCCTGAGTTTCGGACAATTACATCTGTTTCGGACAATTACATAAGCAGATAACTAAGAAAACAGAGAGGATGTAAGGAATACAATAGTATATTTCAACAAATAGTGAACAAAATAGAAAATTATAATAATAAGTTAGGAACCAATATTGTTTTTCAATAAATTATTTATTTTTTCTTCAGCTGTTAGGTAGCTGTACAATAAGTCGGATCTTGATTTCGAAACGCTTTTTGGTTTCTGTATTGGATATAGAACTTGCTAACAAAGTATTTTTTGTGCGGTAATAGGATGCGCGATTTTTGTTTTTGCGCTTTATTTTCGTTCTTGCGCGGAAAAAAACCTTGCGTGGCATTTTTAGCCCGTTAAGAGGCTGCGCGTGGTATGTTTTTGGAAGGTATTCGGCTACGCTATTGTATTTTTTGAACGACAAATAAAAGTCACAAAATTTTTACCGATGCAATAAAAATTTTAAGTGCAGAAAACCCTTGCTCTGAGCGACATCAAAAAAGTATAACTTTTTTACATAAAAATGATTGCAAAAATTATATTTTTTTGAATAAAAACTGGTATACACCGAGGCACAAAAAAGTTACGCCGCTTTTAGTGTCAAGGTGGTGATCCAAAGAACACCTTGTACAATGTACACTAAATTTTTTACCGAAATGAAATTGCTCATTCCAAAAAACCCCGTACTCCAAATTTGTTGGCAAAATATTAATTACTTAAAAAGTTATTAAAGAAAATCGTAATGAAAAAATAAAGTTTAACATCCTGTATATCGGTTACTATCAACTTTTCAACTAAGGCTAGTGTAGCTAAATCTTAATATTTTGATTCAAGGAATCTACAGTGTACAGGGTGATTTTTTATAATTGCAAGATCGCTATATGTGACACTATGGCTCTATCTTTATTAGTTTTCGAGATATTGACGATTGAAATTCCGAAAATTAGCAAATTTTAAATACGGTGCGGAGTATTTCCTGTGACAAGTTACAAACAATATTAAGATGTGTGGAGACCTAATGACATTGTCAGTGCCAAATTTTAAATATTTATCAACAATGTTGCTTTATTCCAATGCAGAAAAGCAAGAGATACTTTTATTATATGCGAAAAATAATAAAAGTGCCACTGCTACTGCGAGAGAATATCGAGAACTGTATCCAGCCCGACAAAGTTCTAATATATCCACAATTCTTAGGATATATAGAAAATTTCGTGAAACATCGTCTGTGGAACGAAAAAAACGAGTTGTTTACAACTTGTGGTCTACCAAATAGACAGAATAGCAGACTATGGTCCACGACTAACCCTAAGTTTGTAAAAGAAATTAAAAGACATGGAAGACAATCCGTGAATGTCTGGTGTGGCATACTGAACGACCGTGTTGTTGGGCCATTTTTTTTTGAGCACTCTTTAACGGGACAAATTTATTTAAATTTTTTACAAAATTACTTAGAAAATTTTTTGGATGACTTGCCACTAAATCAAAGAAGAAGATTGATTTTTCAGCAGGATGGGGCTCCTCCTCATAATGTTCATGAGGTTCGAGAATTCTTAAATAATAATTTTAATGAATGGGTTGGGAAAAACGGCACAATACGCTGGCCACCCAACAGTTTTGATTTAACTCCTTTAGACATTTTTTATGGGGTCACCTTAAAGATAAAGTTTACAGATTAGAAGCGAGGAATACTCGAGAGCTCAGAGAATTAATATCACTGTCTGTCAATGAGCTTAATGAAAATTTTTCTAATTTAATAACCAGAACAATAAATAATTTAAGAGACCGGTTTCAAAAATGTATTGAAGTCAATGGTGATAGGTTTGAACATTTGTTACGTTCATTTTTATTTATTTATGGATTTAAAACAATTAAAACATTAAAAAAATTGTCGTCTTTTGATTTTAAATTTCTATGAAACTTGACAGTCAATATTGTTTCAGTTTGTTATTTACAGTATATACGTTAAATACTCCGCACCGTATACCTATTTAAAATTTGCTAATTTTCGGAATTTCAATCGTGAATATCTCGAAAACTAACAAAGATAGAGCCATAGTGTTACATATATCTGTAAAGCTAATTTTTTGCGGAACTTAAAAATACAAAAATATATAGGGTGTTCCCTTTAAAAAAATTGATCTGATTGTCGCCCCCTGTATATTATAACCTATAAAAAAATACTAATGCTAAAGTGCCTATAATTTACCAAACCGAACAGTTTTTGTTTGAACTTTCTACTCCCAATAATAACCGAGTTATAGCGATCTTGCAATTATAAAAAATCACCCTGTACCATTTGTTCTGGGACACCTTGTATAATGTCGTCCAAAACAGCTAAAAATTGGTGTTTCGGACGGATACATTTTGTTTCGGACAATTACGTGTCTGAAAATTTTTGGTTGCTACAACTTTGTTAATTGTAATTGAAAGATTTTTTGGATGTTTTGTTAATTTGTTTGCCGAGACCTTTTGCCAGAATAGCAATTTTTTTGTTTATTTCGTAGACTATCGAAGAAATTTCACGTTTCGGACATCACAGATTTTTTTGTGTCACTTGTCTTCGCTTGCCTTTTATATTATTTTTATTAATAAGTGATAATAATACAAACAAAAGCAGTCTAATGCCCGAAAATTTACCATATCCCTTTTCACTTGAAAAGCTTCGAGTTAACTACAAGTTAACATTGCCCCTTTTAATTTATTTTAAATTATGATCTTTTGGCGATGGTTTGGAGGATTGCAAAACTTTTGTGACAAACTATATTTTTTTAATACGAGCCCTAACAACTATATATTGGACAAAATATAGATTTTTTTGTTTCTAAAAATAAAACTCATTAAGGCATTGGAATCAAGATTTTTTAAAAAAAACTTAAATATTGCATTATTTTGAACATAGGTCACGTCTTTGTTTTCAAAAAGGTCCAGTAACCTTGTGTAACAAAAATATATTTTTTAAGTTAGAAAATAATTTAATGAATCTTCGACAACTAAATATTGGGACAAAACTAATTAAACCCACTTAATTAAAAATTAATAAGATGTTACATCGCCTTTGGCCTTTATAACTGCGCGAATTCTTGCAGACATAGAATTTATGTGATATTGGCATCGCGCAACAGGAAAACTCGCCCATATTTCCTGTAATTTTGCTTTTAGGTCGGGAATATTGCGCTGAGGGTTGTCTCTGAGGTACTGTTTCATATTGTGCCAGACGCTTTCGATCGGGTTTAATTCGGGACTACTTGACGGATGGGACAAAACATTAATGTTGTGTTCGCCCAACCATTTTTTAGTGGTTTTAGCATTGTGACATGACGCACCATCTTGCTGGAATATGAAATCTCCATTAGGGTGCAACTTAGTAATGCTAGGAAGTAGTGCGTTTTCAAGGATTTGTTGCTACTTATTAGCATTTACGGTAGCATTAATGAAGTGCAAAATTCCCCGACCATTACTTGACATGCACCCCCAAATCATAATCCCTTGAGGATATTTTACTGTGGTTTAAGGCAGACTTTATGGAAGGCTTAATTTTTCGTTCTCATTACCCTTTTCCGGTTACCTCCAGAGCAAACATCAAATTTCGCTTCATCGCTGTATATGTCTCGCTGCCAATCCCTTTCAGTCCAAGATAGTTTTTATTTTGTTCAAACATATCTTGTTTTCTTTTGTTTTGGTGTGAGAGAGAGTTTACGGAGCATCTAAAATGGCTCTTAGTAAAGATAAAGAACAAACTCACCTTGTAAAAACCAAGACCGCTCTTATGAATGTATTTCCTGGTACACTCTCTGGACATCTTCAACCCAGTTTCCCAATTCCATAAAGCAGTGGTCCTCTCAAAGTATTTCTCCTACCAGACTTGCATACTCTCACCAGTTGTCTTATATTTCGGTCCGAAACCACTCTAGGTCTTCCGGAGCTCTTGCCTCGAACATCAAAATTAGCCACTTCTCCGTAACATTTTATAACATTATAAACAGTAGATTTAGCTAAATTTAGTTCTTCTATATTTCTTATCGTTCTGCCTTTATGATAAAGTCTTACAATAATTTCACGCACTTTTTTGTTTGTTGCACTTCCACGACCTATTTTCTGGTGTCCAAAACTCAATAATGTTGAAGTTTTTAGAAAAAATCAATAAAATTTTTCAAAGTAGAGCCAAAATGACAAATCACAAAATAAACCTGTCAAATTTAGACACACTTGTTTTCAACGCCTACTTCATTCGCTGTTTTTCCAGAGCTTAAATCTAACCAAATCAACACTTGTCTCAATATATAGTTGTCAGTAAATTATGCAATAAAAATATTTAAAAAAGGAACATGAAGCTTTAGAATAAAACAGATTTTAATTATAGTAAATATTTAATACGTGATATGCGGAAATCAAAAAATCTGCATATTCGCAACAAAAAACTAGTTATTGTTGTTATTTTTTATTGTCCCAACATATAGTTGTTGGGGCTCGTATTGAAATAAGGCTTCAAAATTTAAGTAAAAAATGGGGGATTTAGAATTCTAGAAACTTCAAGGGTTAATTTAATGTGCTTATGTTTCTTTCTTGTTATGGTAGTTTACAAAATATACAGGTTTGAAATTTAAAATTAACCCGAGTGATACCGTAAAGGTTTTTTCGTAATTATAACAGTGACGCAAACCAAATTTTTTATTGGTTCTGATAAAATGGATCGTGCTTAAGATTTTCTGTTAGAAATTTTTTTCGAAAAATTGGAACAAATATTTTTTATTCTTAAATGACATGAAATTCAGTATTTTGGCCGTTAAAAAAAACACGCTTTAAAAACAAAGAAGCCAACAAGCAAAACAAACATTTAACAAACCCTAATAAGTATATATTTTTTGTAAAAACTTCGTTTAAAATTTTTTTTTATAAAAAACGTTTTTATTATTGCATATAGAAAAACCAAAAAATTTTCCATGTTTTCACAAACCTTGTGTTGCTGTTCCAAGAACTGGAAAGAACAACCATGCATATATTCCGCGTGTAAGTAAGGTTTAAATCTAATTAAAGTTTTTGGGTTTTTTAATTTGACAAATAATGATTAATAATTTGCTAAATCTACGACCATTCCTATTTGCTTTTAGTGCTTGAGAAAGATTTGATATAAATTGAAAAGTTGCCATGAAATATTTAGTTTCTTGTTTTCGTGGTTTATCTTCAACCCACGAATTAAAACAAAAGTAGATACTACGATAGGACACAAAATTAATATAGAGAGCTTTTAGGTAGATTCATTATTAATACTGCCATATACCCTTCGAATTGCTATATATACCTACATAATAGGGACCTATGGCAATAAAGCCAGGCACAAATTGTGCCGGGCACTATATTGACAGTTTCGCATTAAAAACTGAAAGTTGATCTTTCAAAATTGACATACCAAAGTCGAATTTATAAATCCAGTCGTTTATTTTCCATTAATAGTGGGGTCACTATTAATTCCGGGTCTTATAATACACAATGGCCTAATTTTGAAAGAAGACAGCTGTTCTTATAATGCGAAAGTGTCAATATAGTGCTCGGCACAATTTGTGCCTGGCACTATTGCAATAGGTCCCTAATATGTTCATATTAAGGTAGAGTTATAGCCAAGTACTTAGAAAATAATTTCTAGGAAAATTTTTTAAAGTTAATGAGTGCAAAACAGAATATTCTCATGGAGGCAATTAAATATCCGTACGAATAGCAGTAGCGTAGCAATCGCCCCAGCACCGCACTAGAGTGCGGGGGTGGGAGGATTGAAATCACTCCTTGATTGAATGTTTTTACCTAAGAGACAATAGACAGTTGGAATAAAACCTGACCATATTTTAAAATCCACCGCCGTATGGTGACAAATTTACATATAAAAAGCAGCTGCTTTCCTTCAAAATTCGGCCTTCGTGTATTTAAAAACCGGACTTATTAGTGTCGGTATTAATTTATTAAATGAAAGTTCAGTCTTCTGGGTAAATGTGTCAGAATAAACTCGACTCTAAAATAAAGTCAGATTTTATTCCAATAAGTCCCTAATATTTAGCCTTAAATTTGGAACATGCGCTAGTGACTTTTTGCCTACATGAATGCGGAATATCCGTTGTTATGGATGATGTAATGGACATACATATTAGTTTGATTAAACGATGGTGTGATGCCAACCGTACCTCTTTTAATGTATCAAAAACTCATATTAGTTTAGCTCTTTAAACTTTCGAGGTCATGTTGAGCAGCTTAGAAAAAAAGTAGCATCAGGTTGTTACGTGGTCAGAGATATTACGGACAGTCTGGGATTTAGACGGTTTAGAACGTTTTTCTACGTTGTCCGACACCTATTCTCCACCTCCTTCGATCCTGACAATCATCCTCTGTTAGATTTTTTTGATTCATTGATTTTTGGATTGACTGTTGCCATTCTAGTTTAGGACGCCCTCTTTTTCTGCGCCCTATTGGTTGCCATTCTAGGACCTGCTTTGGTAATCTTTCGTCGTTCATCCGTTGTACATGGCCCTACCATATCAGTTGTCTTTTAGTGATGTCATCCGTTATGCTCCCTTCGATTCCCATTCTTTCTTTTATGATCTCATTTCTTATGTGATCTGTTCTAGATATTCTCATTGATCATCTTATTGCATCCATTTCGACACTTTCCATTTTTGTTTTGTATTTTTCTGTTACGCGACAAGTCTCTATTCCATACAACAGCGTGCTTTTCACAATTGTTTCATATATGTAAAATTTTACATACATTACATGTATAAAACATAAAATGTGTAAAATTAAAATAAGATGTTTTTTCCTTTTCATAGGTCGTACACTCCGTATGTCACCACCAATCTCTATTTATCGTATATTATTCATTGGTCACCACTCGCGGGTTAACTAAGCACAAGCTTTTTTCTGAATTTAAGTATATTTTTTTTTACTATTTAGTGTTTTTTTAAGACATTTGCTATTTATTTTTATACATATATATATATATATATATATATATATATATATATATATATATATATATATATATTAGATAAGCATGGCTTTGTTAATGTTCACTGTATCTATGACAATAAAGCTACTTTTAAATCTGAATCTGAATCATATTTTCCCGAGTTCGTTTAAATCGATTTTCGGCACTTTTTTAAAAAGAATTAATAACTATATAAAACAATAATTGAAAACACCCTTAAAAAGGCTCGCTCGAACTTCGGAGCTTGTGATTCACAGATGGACAGAAAAGGTAGATGGTAAAGCCCGGTGCCCACCTACGACTTTCTTGTGCGTGCCTGCGCACGCATCACATGACTGTCACAACATTTTTTATTGAGATCATGTGACGCGTGAGCGGGCACCCACGAGAACGTCGTAGGTGGGCACCGGGTGTAAGTCAAAAAATACGCGGGGAGTAGGTTAAATACCATATTGGTATATTATGGATTTTAGAAAAACTTAAAATTTTTCGTTATTGTTGAAATATTTTCATTATCTATTTTTGGTATAAAAATAATATTTTATTTATTTTTTTTTTTATTTGTCAAACACACTGTGTTTTTTTTATTACAATCTAGTCAGTAAGACTAATTATCAATTTTGTTTTAACTTAATTTACTAGAAAAGTCAGATTTAATTTTACTCACTCAATAGTTCTCCCCGCTTTGTTTAGTCTGTAACTCACAATTGTGTTGTGTTTATAGCATTATTTTGTTTTATGTGTAATTCACTTAGTTTACTAGCTCAAACGGCTTCACTCTTTTTAGTCTTCGAACTAGCATAGTATTGTCTAGAAGCTGAATTGCTTCCACATTCACATGCCGATGGAGTCTATCTTCATGGCTTTTTGCGTACTTTTTTATAGTCTCTGCTACAGTTTCGATTTTTAGATCTCGATGAAGGTCACTATTTCGAACGTACCAAGGTGCATTCACAATGTTTCTTAATACTTTATTTTGAAATCTCTGTACAACTAGAATGTTACTCTCTTTAGCACAACCCCATAGTTGAATACCATATGTCCATACTGGTTTCAGTATTTGTCTATAAAGCAGTAACTTATTATGAATTGTTAAATTGGACTTCCTTCCAATTAGCCAGTTCATTTTTCTATACCTTATCTCAAGTTCTTCCTTTTTTTTCTTAACATGTGCTTTCCAGCGCAATTTGGCATCAAGTGTCATACCTAGATATTTTGCCTGATTCGAATATGGTACTGGAATGTTGTTAATTGTTATTTGTATGTGATTTATATTTTTGTTTGAAAAATCAACATGAATTGATTTGGTTTCATTTAATTTTATTCGCCACTTTGTGGTCCAACTGTGAACTTGGGTGACTGCATCCTGAAGTTTTTCTATGCATTTTTCAATAGATTTTTCTACCGTCAATAAACCAGTATCATCGGCAAATGTTGTTAAGTGACAATTTTCTGGCTTTGGGATATCACAAGTGAATAATAAGTATAGATAAGGGCCTAGTACGCTACCCTGGGGCACGCCTGCTTGAATTTCTCTTAAATTTGAGTATGAGTCTTCCTGTTTTACTCTAAAATGTCTATCAGATATGTATGATTCCAAAATATCCGAATATTGTTTTGGCAGAAACCGTTTTAGTTTAAAATTAAGGCCTTCATGCCACACTTTGTCAAATGCTTGTGCTACATCTAGAAAAACTGCAGAACAAACTTTTCCCTCTTCTAGTGCTTTTTCTATTATATTAGTAATTCTGTGTACTTGATCTATCGTGGAATGCTTGTCTCGAAAACCAAATTGATGAGATGGAATAATTTCTTGTCTTTCTATGATGGGTTTTATTCTTTTAAGCAATAATTTTTCATAGAGCTTGGATATAATTGGCAGCAAAGATATTGGCCTGTAAGATGACACGTCATGGAGTGGTTTTCCCGGTTTTGGAATCATGATAACTTCTGCAACTTTCCACAGTTTAGGTACATACCTAAGCCTAAAAGACGCATTAATTAGGTTGCATAGTAATATTTTATTTAAAACACTATTTCAAAGAGAAAGTTTCTCTCTTTCTGATACCACATTGTACTTCTCACATTGAAAAAAACAACTGTTTTTGACCCATTTTTGCTTACGCCACTGACAAGTATACGTACCTTGACAACAAAATAGGTTTTTATATTCGTGGCTTTTTAGTTTTTTAGCGCATAAGGTGATAAGAAGACGTTGGATTTTAAATGAGCATACATAAAGATATTATGCATATCACATAAATTTTTCTTTACCTATTACTGGGTATTTATCATCGAAATAAACGACAAACAAAACAGTCCATATAGTGCAAAACATGATACGTGCATACCACCTTTATTTATTATTCGGGTTGATTGTCTCAAATCAGAAAAATATTCTAATTGTAACCAAAAGACGCATTGTTTAAATAAAATAGGCATGATAATGTAGAAGCCATAGGCGGGTTAACTACCAAAAAACCTCTGAAAAGAAAATATTTTTCAGCTTCTTGCAAATGTTTCAGCACTATCCGCGCCATTCTCAAAGCCAGATTATTCTCTGATCAAAGTGATAATATTCACCTAAAAACCTATTTCTGGAAAGTCAAAGAAATAGGCAACTAAAACAAATATTCACCCCACCCATCGTTTTTTTATCCATGCAAAATTGATGATTTTCCAAAAGACTCCTTTCTGTTTCTGCAGGACGAAATCACAAATTAATCTTTGGTCAAATTCAATGTTTGCCTATAATAACCTAGTTTAACCAAGGCAACGCAACCCCAAAAATTGGTATCATTTTAGACACCTCATTAAAAAGATGAGTGTAGGTCAAAGAAATACTGCCTCTTCCTTTTATATATACCCAGCCATTATTATTATTGAAGTGTAAACTTCTTTAGGCACATTTAGCACTTTTTGTGGGTACTAAATTGAACTGAGCCATCACGCTCGGCTATGTAACGCTCTTTCGGGTGAAGTCGGCTCGAGTCGACTAACTGTGAGAGGAACATTCAGCAGAGCGATATAATGATGCAGATGAAGGCCACTCAGAGAATTATGTAAATGTTATTACTTTGTATATTACTTTGTCAATATACAACGCAAAAAATCTTGTATTTCGTATTATTAATTTCGCCTTTATTGAAGTGCCATGTGGTTTTAAGCAGACACAATTTTATTTAAAAAAAAATCAATTTTTACTGGGACTTTCCATCCAATCAGGATCAATCGCCCAGTTTCGCAAAGTTTTTAGCAAGGTTAAAGCATTTTTTTTTAAAACAAACACAAACAACCAAGTATCTAGCCAGGAATCGAACCCGGACCGCCGATGTGGGAAACAAACATTGCTACCACTACACCACGACGACGACAATTATTATATCGAAAATAAATGGATCCCTGACGGATCTGATACCTTCCTAGCTAGCCTATTAGCCTACTTCAACTAAAGCCATGATATATCAGCCCTGAAAACAGTTTTTTGTAAATATCTCAGAAACCAAAGCTCCTACGAAGTTGCATATTGATGCGATGCACCGTTAAAAAGTTAGCATTTTTAAAAAATTTTAATTGTCAAAAACCTGTCATTAGCATTCATGGATTTTGACCAAAATCTAATCAGCTCGATAGAGTGTCGAACACTATTTTTCCTGAAAATTTTATGAAAATCGGTTTAGCGGTTTAGAAGCTATCGTGTTATGGACAGAAGAAAAATACACACACACACACAGACAGACGTCACGATATTGCTAGGATAGGTCAAAATACACCCAAATAACACATTTTCGGCGTTATCTCAAAAAAATTTTCGTCGAAAATAATTGCGCCATTGCTGTGCGGGCTAGGAAGGTAGAAACTCATAATATCTCACGACACTTCTGGAAATGCAGCCACGAAATTAAGGAGTTTGTGCTAGCAATATGAACTCATCAGTTTTGCGCCGCTTTTCAGCGCCAAAACTATGATAATAATAATAATAATAATGTTTATTGAAAATACTCTGCCAATTTACGGGCACCTAAGCTCACCCGATTAATGTATAATGTAATTTTTATACATTTTGGTCCGCGAAAATAACCCTCTATCCGCCTCCGGGGACGCGTCCAATTGGTGAACTCCTCCCAGTGTAACACCACTGAACAAAACAAATGTTTTTTTGTGATCTTCATGCACAGTTAACTTTAATATAGTACCACACAAGTAATATTTTTACCAGAACTCTAACTTTTGAAATCCACCCCCACCCTTTTTTGTCGGCTTGTGTCTGTTCGATTTTCTTTATTTAAATGGAACCATTTAGACCCAAAACCCAACCTAGTTACCAAACTTCATTAAACTCCGACAAGTAGTTTTTGAGTTATGCGCGTTAGTTGTTACAGACAGACAGACATACAGGCAACATACAGACAGATCGACATACAGACAGGCATACAGACAGACATACGGACAGCCATACATACATACAGAGAGACATACAGACACACATACAGACGACGCGAAAAAAGTTTCAAAATCATCTGAAACGCAAAGATAAATAAAAACATTTAGACCCAAAACCCAACCTAGTTACCAAACTTCATTAAACTCCGACAAGTAGTTTTTGAGTTATGCGCGTTAGTTGTTACAGACAGACAGACATACAGGCAACATACAGACAGACCGACATACAGACAGGCATACAGACAGACATACGGACAGCCATACATACATACAGAGAGACATACAGACACACATACAGACGACGCGAAAAAAGTTTCAAAATCATCTGAAACGCAAAGATAAATAAAAACATTTTGAAATTGAAATTCGAGGAGGTCACAATACTGTAGCTAAAATAATAAATTAAATATCTTTTTTTGTTTCAAATATGCACAGACAAAAAATTAAAGGCGGATAACAAAATAAAACATCAAAAACACTGTGCTGTCAAGTTAACCAAAAATAACCTAGCTCTGAAGCAGAGTTACTTTTGGTTTGAACCAAATGTGAAATAGCTGATGATTGACAGCTAAATTTTCCCTACTTTGGTTCAAACCGCGATCGCTAATATGCTTTGGTAACATTGGTTATGCGCTAATAATTGACTAAGTAAATCGAGGAAAAATAGACCGCAGCGACGCCGACTCGTAAACTTTTACCATCGCGACGGTTTAAGCAAATTTCACTCAATTCACACCAAACCCCCCTCCGCGAAGTATTTGATCATCCGCCTCTGGATGGCGTTGGAGGCATCCATATAATACTGTGTGGTTTATGACGTCCTGTTCATGCCATTTAAATATTAATGAAACATTAAATCGACTGTTGATAAACGCGGATCATCATGATTTGACCTAAGAATCACCTTTGCTTTTGTTGTGATTTTATCTGATTTAAACAGGAAACGAAATAAAAACAAAAAGTACCCGATATGCGGTACCCCGAATTTATTAATATTTCAACCATATAGAATTTGCGTGGTTTATAATTTTTTTTCCAATTTTAATAACTTATGCGAATAAAGAGATTTTTTTACAATTTGTTTATTCTACAGAAAACGCCACATTAAAACGCCTATCGGTTCTATAAGGCTACTAATTAAACGTTGCAAAAAATCTTCATTTTCCAGATAATAATAACCAAAAATTAGACGGGCTTCTTTTTTTTTCCTGCATTTAAAAGATTTTTTTTGCTGCCTTACTACGTCTTAATCTGGAACGCCTTAGTCGCCTTCGACTCGTTGTAAGTGAACCAGGAAAATTAGACGCAATTCTTGCTTCACAGGCGTTGGAAAAAGGATGTTTTTCTAAAAATTCGAGTGTCCTGATTTTGGTCAAGCCAGGACCTTGCTTTCGCCGAACATTTCCCTCTTCTTCACATTTTCTTGTGATTCGCACAATCGTCGACGAGTTTCAAGATTAAAGATTCAAGATTTTTATTTAACAACAACACTTTTCAAATGTAAATACAGAACAGAAATGTTATTCTTATAAATAAATTTGTTCCATAGTGAGCGGCGCACGGACCAACCGACATGTAATTAGGCCAAAATTTAAGCTTTATCAAATTCGGAAATTTGTGAAGGCATTTTGGACAAACAACAAAAACCGACAATCAAAGATTATAGATTATAATATATATTATTAAGATGGGCCACTCAAAATTATATTATTATTATATACAGTGTGTCGAACGTACATAAGTTCGGGTAAGCAGTCCAAAGATGGCGCTACGAACATTTTCGAAAATCGCGCACGGGTGATATATTTAATTTTATTTAAAAATACTAAGTGATTCAAAAATCTTTTTAATATAACTTAAAGATTATTTATATTCCATAATCTTTGGATTATATTAAAAATTATTTTTAATATTTTAGGAAATCATTTTGGTGAAATGAATCCAAAATGTCTTAACTACTAGATACTTGTATTGAAAAGTCTTTAAAATATTTTAGATAATCATTTCAACGATATACATAAAAAACAACCCAATAACTACACATTTATTTTTTATTTAGCTATGTTCAGTATTCCACCAGTCAGGATTTTTTTTAACTGTAATATATTTTATATAATAAATCAATATTAATTTAGGCACATGCTAGTCATTTAAGGAATGTTTAACAAAAGTATCTGTCTGTCGGTATCTCAATCACAGTTTTTTTTTATTTAGTTCAATAATTTCACCTTAGTTTAAATATTTTATGGATATCTATATCATAACAAAAACATTTCATGTAAAAAAAGCCAAGTACGCGAAAGTGGTATTTCGTAAAAAGAATTGAGATAAAAGTAAAGCCAAGTTCTCCAATACAAATTTCAAAATGAAAGGTTCTTACTAGTTTGGAAATGTTTTTTTTTAAACTATGCTATTCCAGCCAAACTTTTTTATGTTCAATTTAGCACTGCGCCTAAGAGTCATTTGCAGCCGTAATATCCAAGTTTAGAAAAAGATTTCCAAACTAGTAAGAACCTTTCATTTTGAAATTTGTATTGGAGAACTTTTTACGGAATACCACTTTCGCGTACTTGGCTTTTTTTTCATGAAATGTTTTTGTTATGCTTTTATCCTTTTTTAAAGGATTTGGATAATATTTAAGTTTTAAAGTAGGTAGTAAAATATGCGGAATATTGTTCAAAACTTTAGCAATACCTTATTAAAAATTTTGAGGTTTTTTTTATATTTTCCTATGGTTTTATCATAGTTTCTACCAGCCTTCTAAAGCTCAGCTCTCTAGTGTTCCTGGAAGTAGGCAATGTTATTTTTACATAACTTTACATTTATAGGGGAGGAAAGTAAATTAAAATTTGGGATTTTTAATTTTCTTTTATAGTTTTATCATAGTTCCTCTCGGCCTTCCAAAGCTCAGCTCTCTAACGTTTCTGGAAGTGGAGAATGTTACTTTTACATAACTTTACATTTATAGGGGAGAGAAGTTAATTAAACTTTGGGGTTTTTTAATTTTCTTTTATGATTTTATCATAGTTCCTATCACCCTTCCAAAGCTCAGCTTTCTAGCGTTTCTGGAAGTGGGCAATGTTACTTTTACATAATTTTACATTTATAGGGGAGGGAAGCAAAATTTTTGGGATTTTTAAATTTTTTCCTATAGTTTTATCATATTTCCTATCAGTCTGCCAAAGCTCAGCTCTCTCTCTAGCGCCTCTGGAAGTGAATAATGTTACTGTTACATAACTTTACATGTATGGGGGAGGGGAGTGAATTAGATATTTGGGGCTTTTTGATTTTTTACAATCCAAGGATTTGGTCACAATTTCTATCAGTCTGCCAAATTTCAGCTTTGTAACATGTCTGGAAGTACAGACAAATTTACTTGATTTATACATGAGTGAGTGAGTGAGTTGCAATTTCGACGTTTTTTTGAAATTTCGTAACTACTTTACCACTTTATGGAAGTCCATGAAACTTAGAGGGATTGTTAACTCTATAAAAATCTATGACTGTGTTTGAGTTTCGTAGCTCATTCCGAAGTAGAGTTTTAGATAGGTCAAATATGGGCTGACATGTTTCAAAAAAAGATGGTACAGCAGTTTCCCCGCGAACTTGGTGGAGCACTACCGTGCCCCCAGATTTGTCGATAGGCGTTTTCATGTCCAACGGCATTCTCCTATTTTTGGCGGAGCTAAAAGTAATTAAAGTGTTTTTCATAATAAATCTTTCTATAAAACAAGCTTATATAAATATGTATTTTTACTTACATGAAAATATCTTGGGAATCTATGAAAGAGTTTAATTTTGAAAGGGCAATTGAGTACGCAACACGTTGAAGCCATTTTCAAATAAAGATCTTATTTAAAATACGCAATAAATTAAAAAAAAAACAAACATTTATGAATGACAGAGAAAAATTGACAAATATAAAAAATTGATAAATTTGAAAAGTTTGACGGTATAAAAAAATTATACCGGGAGGAAGCAACAGCGCGGGTATTTTTTGTGAAAAAAACTGTAAAAATTAAGGAATTAGTGCCATCTCGGGAATGCTTACCGAACTATCAGTGCGCAGGTCGTGCCGACAATGTCATGTTTTCGGCAAATAATATAATCTTTGATTAATAAGGGTACCGAAATGAAAAGCCTCAATTTTACCACGTTAAATCGGCGTATGCATTCTATAGGTAAATATTTATGTTGATATTAAGGAATTTTGTTTTAACATAATGGAACAGTTCTTCCCGCTTTTTCCTAAACGTGAGCGAGTGAGTTTCCACAATTTTGTAATGTTTATATCACGATTTTCTTTTATATATTTTATTTGGTTTCCTAGATCAAACGGCTTCAACGGTAATCTTAAGTTCACCATTTTTTTTCCGCGGGAAAGAGATACGCGGGAGTTTTGTGGCGTTTCTAATCTTTTAATTTTTTAGTTTTGTTTTGGCAAAAAGTGTTTAGATAGTAGAAATTAAATTTTTTTTATAAAAATAGGTAAATAATATATTAAAAATTAATGAGGGACCTTCACATTTAAAAAAATCGCCAAAATAAAACTGACAGTCAATAAGGTTACAAACGCTACAAAAACTCACGGTAAGTAAATTCTATACGGTAGGGGCATTGCTAGGGACCTTTCGCACAGTTTGCGACCTTGTGGAGGTAAAACTATCCCTGTCGAATTGCACGGTCAGACTGGCTTTCTTTCTCTAACCCATACTCAGTCTGGCAAAAAAATTTGGAGACAAAATGGGCGCTAAAAATATTTTTTCCTTAAAGCAAAACAACTTTTTTCAAGAAAATTAATATTGATTTACACCCCGGGCGCCTCAATAAGACTGCCCGCTTGCCCATATACATATAAGTACGGCCAAGGCCTCCGCGCACTTACAGAAGAATTTTTCTTTTTGGCATTTATACTTCACGGCCCACTCTAAAATTTTTAAGGGCAATAGACAAAATATTGTAATATCTTTCAAAAAAATATAAAAAATCGAAGGGGTCACATTTTCAAAATGGCGATTTTTTAAATTTATTGTCTTGTACTAAGGTCACTGATGCGATTATTTGTCATTTTGAATTATTTTTCTTAAAGCCTCTTGTTCTTCAAAGGCTCAAGCCGAGTTAAGCAAGTGTAATTGTCAAGCACAGCTTGCACATTGTTCCTTCGAAGAAAGAAACCACCGCCGACGCCCGTAAGAAGAACACCAGTACAGCCCAACCGTCCACTAGAGCGACCTTCCACCTACAAGAAAGTCCGTCCACCTGCCCGTACACTTGTCCGTCCACCTGCCTGTACGACTGTCCGTACACTTGTCCTGTCCGGAGCCACTACGAAAGAGAGCTTCAACCAGAGCGACCTTCCACGAGAAAGTCCGTCCATTCTACAAACTTCAAAAAGCCGTCCACCTGACAGTACGACTATCCGTACACTTGTCCGAAGCCACTATTCAAGAGAGCTTCAACCAGAGCGACCTTCCACAAGAAAGTCCGTCCATTCTACAAGCTGCAAAAAGCCGCCCAGCTGACAGTACGACTATCCGTACACTTGTCCGAAGCCACTATTCAAGAGGCTTCAACCAGAGCGATCTTCCACGAGAAAGTCCGTCCATTCTACAAGCTGCAAAAAGCCGTCCACCTAACAGTACGACTATCCGTACACTTGCCCGAAGCCACTATTCAAGAGAGCTTCAATCAGAGCGACCTTCCACGAGAAAGTCCGTCCACCTGCCTGTACAGCTGTCCATACACTTGTCCTGTCCGAAGCCACTACTCAAGAGAGCTTCAACCAGAGCGACCTTCCACGAGAAAGTCCATCCATTCTACAAGCGTCAGAAAACTGTCCATCTGCCCGTACGACTGTCCGTACACTTGTCCTGTCCGAAGCCACTACTCAAAAGAGCTTCAACCAGAGCGACCTTCCACGAGAAAGTCCGTCCATTCTACAAGCTGCAAAAAGCCGTCCACCTAACAGTACGACTACCCGTACACTTGTCCGAAGCTACTACGCAAGAGAGCTTCAACCAGAGCGACCTTCCACGAGAAAGTCCGTCCATTCTACAAGCGTTAAAAAGCCGCCCACCTGCCCGTACGACTGTCCGTACACTTGTCCTGTCCGAAGCCGCTACGCAACCTATATAATTAACAGGCCAACACCAACATAAACAAAAAATCATTAAGAAGAAACCAGTACAAGAGCCAACCGACCACAATGATAGGAAAAAATCTAGATAGAATATTGCTAGAAAGACAGCTAAGAAGATACAAAATGGGCTCACACCTTCTAGATTGCCTTCTAGACATACATATAATTGAGTATGCGTCAGCACAAGAAATAAAAAAGCTCCTACTGCATGCCGAAGATGTACTTGAATTTTCACAAGCGATTAAAGTCAATTGGGAGCCAATAATTATAAATATAATTTACCAGAAATGGGATGTCCAGACGCACGTTTTACACCATGAATGGGTGAACTGCAAACTAGGCAGATTGCCCACATTGAACGAAGTCCTTCAGTACGTAATTAAAAGAATCGAAGAGTTGATCAAGAACCCATCAGCTGATTTTAAGTACAGTGAAATTTTTCAGATTCCAAACGTCATTATGGATCGTTTAGATGATATCCGAGACATCCCAAGTATGGATGAAGAAACAGTTAAAGAATTACAACAGCTTTATGAAATGAGCCGTCAGTGCCTTAGAGACATTCAAACCTCTGGGCAAAATACAGAAACTTGGGACCTACCATTGATGAAACTATTGTCAAAGAAATTGACATTTAAACTAGAAAAGTCGTACCATAGTTGGTTCCAAGGGTTTCAAAACAAAATCCCCACAATAGAAGACTTTTTCATTTTTTAAGAAAAGAAATGTATACGCTCAATTCAAGAATCAAAGGCTCAATTCCAGAATCAAAGGTTCAAACTCTACAAACTGAAAAAGAAGAGAATTTAAAATATTACCCAGATCATGTATATCAGAAGATACCTCCAGTAATCTTGGTTACGAAAGAAGTCAGCAAAGAACAACAAACTCTAGAAAAACAGAACATAGTACGAAACAACAAAATCCATATCAAATTAAATAGCAAATTAAAAAAAACCATACAGTCAGCAGAAGTCCTCAATTTAAAGCCAAAAAGAAAATTGGTTCATTCATTCATCAGAATCAAAAGTCCAAGAATAACCAAAAGTCAAGAAGACATACTAAAAAGAAGAAAAGTTTAAAACAAGTAGCAGGAATAGTTATTAAAAAGACAACCCAAAAGAAAAAACATTCCAAATCAAAAGTTACTGAGAAGGCGGAAGGACAATGGCAAATAAGTCATAAACATTTTGCCATTGTAAATATGCAACAAAACATTTTTAAATTCTTGACTCCCAATTTACAATTTCTTCATGGCACTTACAATAGTAAGGGAATAACAACAATAACAAAAATAGATCATAATATTTTGCAACAGCAACAATTTGTCGCCACAGCGAAAAGTTCGACGACGTACGATGACCGCAAAATCCAAACACAACCGATGTCTAATAGATACATTGTCAGCAGTTTTAAGAAACTGACCCACCTTATAAAGCAGCAGTACCTATTTCGATACCTACCTACCATATCATCAGCATTATTCAACCTGAGGTCCCTACAGTCACCCGTTCTGGAGAAACGGGAAAATGTTTAATTATAAAATTAAACAGATTTTCTTTTTTACCATTTTTCATAAATCTTCATTTTTAGTTAAATTTATTATTTACACAGGTGATCTTGAGAAATTAGGTTTTAATAACATAAACTAACCTTCTCAAGTTTACCTATTTAAATAATATAAATTATTTAGTTTATAAAACAACACATTATATGGAATTTTATATTTTATAATTTATCACGAACTATAACAATTTGTTAATTTAACAAGAGAGGATTTATCTTAATAAAGCAGATTCAACATTTGATAGTTGTTCTCACTATACCTACTTAGTTTACTGTACCATAAGCCTTCTTGGTCATTGCAGGGAGTGAGGCTGCTCCCTGGCAGTAAACTTTTTACTTTAATCCCGCTGCTTAACCAAGCCGAGTTAAGCAAGTGTAATTGTCAAGCACAGCTTGCACATTATTTCTAAACAGTAGTAATTTTTTTTTTGCAAAGTTCGTATTTTTGCAGGAAAAATCAAAAACCATAGATATGTTTTGGCCAATTAGGAAGATAAAACACCCTGTAGATTTGAGGAATCGCAACATTTTTTCAAATTTTTTATCTTGGTGTAATTGGTATCTATAGAGGAACCAAAAAATAAATTTTTATTAAAATCAACATTTTTAAGTGCAAAAGGTGGCCGGGTTGATATGGAAAGCCCCATATGTAATATACAGTTTTAGTTTTACAAAAAAAATTATGTTTTTTGGTAGTTATAGTACCAGAGGCCCTCAGTACATTTGACAGATGTGTTTCCCTAGCTGTCAAGATATATCTAGGGCCTAATTACTACCATCTGAGAGGAACACAAAACTACCTACCTACAAAAAAACTACTTTTTCCTCATAATTTTCCCTGTCTTTCCTGCCAGAAATATTAAGAACAGGTAGGTATACCAGAGAAAATCCTGTACAATGTTCAACAGTAGATTCACACCACACACTTGTCTGTGTGTGTGTATGTGTATGTGTATTATTTCCGTCCGTAACACGATAGCTCCTAAACCGCTGAACCGATTTTCATAAAATTTTCAGGTAAAATAGTGCTCGACACTCTAACGAGCTGATTAGATTTTGGTCAAAATCCACTAATGCTCTAATGATAATTTTTTGTCAATTAAAAAATGAAAAATTATGGACAGTGTTAAAGCAGACATAAAAGCGATAAAAGAACTATACAAAGGGTTAAAATCTTAAATTAAAATTGGAAATTGACTTTCAAAAGAATTCCTGGTAACAAAAGGCTTGAAACAGGGACGTTGTATCTCTCCAAAAATTTTTAAAATATATATCGCAGTAGCTCTAAAAAACTGGAAACTTAAAGTGCACGGCATGGGAATACAACTTAACGACCGATTTACCATATACACACTAAAGTTTGCTGACGACCAAGTAATTGTAGCTAATGATAAAGAAGATATGAAGTATATGACAGTGGCGGCTCGTAGAATAAAAATCTGGAGCTTGCAAAGGAGAATCGTAATTTTTATTCCAGCCTTATGATGATCGACCACAGAATGGCTTTAAAATTAAACTTTCAACAAAATTATTTTTTTTTTACGAAAAAACCAACAAACTATCAAAACGCTGCGATCACGGACTACACGACAAATTAAAATAAGAAATTAGCATGCAAAATAAACAATCGGATTGCAGTCGACCTGCAACCTCACTGAGCTTTACGGACGGCTTTGAAATTCACGCATAGAAACAAAATTTTCGCAAATTGGGTTGCATTCGAGCTGCAAACCGCGAGTTAAAGCAGTCGCTGTGGGCCGCCGGCGCGCGCGATATAAGAGGTGCGGTAGCGTATAAATATACATAATTCTGGTGGGAATTTAAAAATATATAATTAATAGTTCTTTTAGTATTTTACCTATATCTTTTGGGGGTTGCACAAACCTGCAAACCTATGGACTAGCCGCCGCTGGTATATGATGAGAAAGTTAATGGGAGAATATCAAAAGTGGGGATTAACAGTGAACGTGGACCAGACACAGTACTTATGTATTGGAAACGAGTCCAGTGAGTTAGAACTAGACAATGGACAAGTATTATCTCCATGCAATTAGTATGTATACTTGGGTGTCAAATTTGATAAGACAGGAACAGACTGTAAAGAACTAGAAAAAAGAATTGTAAAAGCAAAAAAGATTATTGGATGTCTTAACAGTACTTTATGGAGCAGAGAGATAAAAAAGAATGTAAAATTTAATATACTGTGGTATGGAATAGAGACTTGTGTTATCCAAAAACTATGTCAGAACTTTAGTTTCTGAGATTTTTACAAAAAACTGTTTTCAAGGCTGATATATCATGGCTTCACTTGAAGTGTGCTCATAGGCTAGCTAGGAAGGTATCAGATCCGTCACGGATCCATTTATTACCTTGCTAGCCCGCGTAGCAAGGGCTAGAAAAGGTATTATTTTCCACGAAAAGTTTTTTTTGAGATAACGCCGAAAATGTGTTATTTGGGTGTATTTTGACCTATCTTAGCAATATCGTCGTGATGTCTGTGTGTGTGTGTGTGTGTGTATTTTTTTTTCTGTCCGTAACACGATAGCTCCTAAACCGCTAAACCGATTTGCATATAAATTTTAGATTTTTCCTGTGTTCGACACTCTAACGAGCTGATTAGATTTTGGTCAAAATCCATTAATGCTAATGACAGGTTTTTGACAAGTACCCATTAGCAGTTAAAACTGCCTAATTCGAATCACCCTGTTCTTTTGAATTGTATACCTTATCTCACGCACTTTTTGTTTTAACCATGTAGGTTGAAAAAATCTAAACCGACACTCCCCGTCGATAGCCGCCCCTCTGCATTATTAAAAAAATTGACGAATTTAATTTTTTATGATATTAGATATCATTATACAGGGTATTTTTTTTTAAAGTTAGAGATGGTTTTTTGGCCATTATCGTAAGTTATTGGAAAAATCCTCGAACACCCTATTTTAATTGCGAGAGAGACACTGTAAATTTTTGGAAAATTTTTATGGCTTGCAAAATAGATGACAGAGAGAAAATACCCTATATGTATTTTGTATTTTTTACAAATAAAACCCGTAAGAAAAATCTAGCCACAATTTCTAGGATTAGGTGCTGTAAGAAAATAAGTTCTCCATCTTGATATTTAATACAAAAAAATTCATGTAGGTAATAATACTTGCCTTTTTTGCACTATTTTTATGGTAATTTATACAAATTTGTAAACTTTTACATAATTATTTACTAAGACCTTAAGACTTAGCATTGTAGACCCCTGGTTTAAGTATCAAGTCTATAGACTTTATACCGACTGGTTTAAGTGTATTTTTTTAATACTCACAGGTCAAATAACTGCAAAGATTTAGTTCACCCTAATGTGCAATATGATAGTAAGCATTTCTCAGTGAGTTTCATCTCATATAAATTCAAATTAACTTTAGAAATAAAGAAAAACGACATAAAAGTTTTGTAAGCAAATGTCATTTTTTGGAAACTTAGTCCGTGCAGTCGTAGGATTCCCGCTAAAAATAGTCTCAGATTGTAGTACCACCCCTGAGGGGTGGTTTAAAGTTCGAAAAACAATAGAAATAATCCATGATTAACAAAAAAACTTACATACAAAAATATTCAAAGCTAAATAATACATAAATAATTTAAAACTATATCTGTAGATGCATTACCGTAATACGTATCAATATTTAAATACTGTAAAAAGCACAAGATAAATTAGAATCCCTTTTCAATTACATATTCACTAAAACAATCGACCATCGGTTTAATCGTCGCTAACTTGTCTAAAAAATTAACATGTAAAATATAGCGGACAGCTGACACTGACTTACACCGTTTTTATTCGACATTTCCTAGTGACATTTGGAGGTTTAAATATGGCTACCATTGTTAAACGAAAATATTTTATTATTTTTATTTATTTATAACCTTTGTGTGGAAATAATGTCTTCGTTACAACGAAAAAAGATGACCCATATTGCAAGGTATTTATGAACAATTTATATAAATATTAAAAACTTTTGCATTCACGGGAAAAATAAGTTAAACCTTCAACCAAAATGTAGACTTTTAAACCTAGGATTGTAGCACTTAGCACTGTAGACCCTTTAGTAAATACTGGTGTTAATGTCTAATTTTTAATAAATTTAACGCAAAACATTTATTATTTAGTGAATTTATTTAAAACTACCTATAAAATTAGCCATATAAACCGTATAAAATACAGATATATTGGATTCTATACAAAGTGACGTCACAAATAGCGAGTGTTTTGCAGAATTGACGCATGAATACGGCGGGAACTTTTAGTTGATTGGGCAGTCCTGTCTATTCACAGTTCTTGATTGCACCCTCAGAGTAATAACATATTACTCTAAGATTGCACCCTACCCGGATGATGATGTAGGATCGCATAATAGCCGTCTGCCTTTATCACCTGCAGATAAAGTGGTACTTTTTTTTTCTGTTGATACACATACATATCAGGGCCGTCACACTCAGAAAAATCTAAGAGAATGGCTGTCTAAAAGACCATACTATCGATTTGGGGAAATTTGGGTACTTTCCAACCTTAGTTTAAAGAAAGGGTATCGATCATGAGCGTAGGCAGCATTAGTTTTAGGGGATGCAAATATAAAACGTTTAAAATAATATAGTTATTTATTTAAATGGAAAAAAAAGGGCGGCGAGGCGGAAATTTTCGAAAAATTAAATAAATAGATTGCTGCAAAAATGAAAATTGTAGAAAAATTTGGTGCTGCAGCCGAAAATTTTATAAAAAAAACCCGAAAGAAAACTGCTTTTCGGAAAAAATGGCACCCTAGAAGAAAACTTTAGGCAAAGGATAATAATTTAAGTAATAAATGACGTCAAAAATTTTCGGGAAAAATGGCAATTGTAGACAAAAACCAAAAAAAAAAAAGCGTCACAGGCGAAAATTTTAGAAATATTAAATAACTCAAGAAATAAATGGCGTTAACAAAAAAAAACACCCAACTGCTAAATTTACTTTTAACTACTAGTCGCAGGTGAGTACAAAATTGATAGGTATACTTCCATCAAACAACGTTATAATGTACGACATGCTTCAACTTTTAGATTTGAGGCCTAAAACGCACTTACGAAACTATACAGTTTTGTATTTTTATGAATCAGGTTATTGGGTAATTTTGTAGTCAATTGCGACTAGTAGTTAAAAGTAAATTTAGCAGTAGGGTGTTTTTTATTAAAAAAAAAAATTATTTCCAACTTTCATATTTAGTCCTTATTCAGCCTTATAAAAAGCACTATGCATTTACAATTCATTTAGCTTTACCCAAAAAGTACGTGTTGATTTTGTACGGACGCGAACAGTGTTACCTTCCATTGAGTAAAGGTGGGGGAGTAGAGAGGGAGGAGGGAACTAGTAAAATGGTGTCGAAAAAAATCTTAAAGCGTGTGCCGAAAGAATTTTTGAAACCGCTCTGAATTTGTGAAAGGTGTAGCTACAACTATTACTAATAAGGAGGGAGGGGAGAAGAAAATGGTGTTGAAAAAAAAATCTTAAAGCGAATGCAGAAAGAATTTTTGAAATCGCTCTATATTTAATAAAATTTTGCGAATATGGTTTTTGAATAGGGTGGGGGGAATGGCAGGGAGGAGATGGGTGGGAACAGGAAGGACTACAAAGTAACTACAGCAAATTAGAGGACATTTGCAATGACTAGTCAAAGGAATTTCAATAAAATCGCCTGAAAATTAGATAATTAAACCCTACATCATATGACAAAATAGCGGTTCGTGTTTAAAAAAATATAGCCTATAGCACCTTCGATATCAGTAGCAATTCAGCGACACCTTTTTGTTAAAATCGGTTCAGCCGTTTAGCCTCTAGCGTGACACAAACATACATATTTACATACATAGACTGAAAAAAAGCGATTTTATTATTAACAAATATTTGGTAAACCTGATTTTTGTTGTATATCATTATTTATTGGTAACAAACCTTTTTTAAAGTGTTTAGTTATAAATAGTATTTCATTTGTTTCTTTAATAATTTGATGTTTTTTGAAGTATTAATTGCCTTATATTAGCCATAACCAAAATACTCTTTCTTTTAAGGTAACAGAACATCTTTGTTATTAATACTTAAAATTTCCCAAATAAAAATATACTCTTAATATTGGCAAATATTTCTTTGTGTTTATTATACAACAAACATTTTTTGTATAATGTTATGGCGTGATTTTGTTATTATAAAGGTCTGAATTGGTTTCTATTAATTACCTCGTAAAGTTCACAACAAATTTGGTTACTATTAACAAGCGATATTATCGAGCAATATAACTTTGTACCGTCTCGGCTCGGGCCTTGTCGCGCGTAGATCGTGACGTTTCGGTTGACATTTTGTAGGGGAGAGCGGGGCTAGTTGAGCCACTTTTTACATAAATGTAAATAAAAGCATTGCTATATTACTTACAGTTTTACAATTATAATATGTTTAAGGCAAATATTGGTTTTTAAAACTATGCATTTAAACTTAAAAAACACTTTTTTCTAGCACCCTTGCAAGCGGCCCAACTAACCCCACCCACGGAGTAAGGGGCAAGTTGGGTTGAATAATTAGGAACTGTATATATGCAACATAAAATAACAGGAAATTCTTAGATTATTTTTATTGATAATAATATAATACTAAACTTTAACTTTCTTAAAAAACAAACAATATAAAGTAACCTAATTCTTGCTCTAGTCATGGCACATGTTTCATGGGCCCAAAACTTGTAAGTTAAACATTGTACCCATTTTTCTTTTGGTTTGCTGTTTGAGAATGGTTCCATGCAGACTAGACAAAATGTTTCCTCTTCATCATCGCTGTCATCTTTCAGTGTCCTTTTTTGAGTAGTTTTTCTATGCTTCTTTTCCTTGAAGACATTTTTGGTTACAGATTTTTCTTTTTTTTTCTTTTTTTTACTTTTTTCACGTTCCAACTCTTCTTTAACCGGAGTTTCAGTTAGTATAGCTGTTGACCATTTTCTTCGGTTGATATTCTTGGTCCTTCTTTCGCCAGCTTTCGGAAAAGCACGAATTTTTAAAATTTCCCTAGATCGATTGGTAATAATAGATCACACAATTTTAAGTCACCGGGTGTTTGCCTCAAATTTGAGTTGACGGGTCTGTGTGATGTCATAAATAAATAAATGGCGGCTTTTTTACTGTTTTTTTATAATCTTTGGCTTATAACTTCTGCCAATAACTTAGTTTTACAGAAATACTAATCGTTTTGTTTGCAAGAGAACACCAATCAAGATTGTGAAGAAATTAGCTTTATATCTCCAAGACTAACAAAGATACCACGTGAACAAGTCCACATCTAGGGGGCCTAATTTCCATAAGAGGATAAAAAACAGATAGAATATAGCATATATTAATAAGAGACCGCAATATGCCCGATTCTAGTCGAAAGCGTTTCAGCGTTGCCAAAAGTAACTTTGATAAATAACTACAGGCGCAAGTCGTCGCAGTCTTCAAGAAGCAGACAATCTAAAACATTTGTTTAGGGCGAGAATTATTACATGACGTGATTTTTAGTCCATCATACGGACGCATGCTGATTTTAACCTTCAAATAAAAAAAATGTTTTTAGAAAATGTATGGGGTTAGCTGGGCCGGTGGCCCAACGTGCCCCGAACTTTTTGGCTCAACTAGCCCCACACCTACATACAAAATTGAGAGAGTCGGCAACCATGTTTGCGTAAATATTAGCATCGTTATAATTTCATTAAACTCTGTCTAAATATGTAAAGTTAACTATAAAAAACCGAATGGGGGCATGCAGGTGTAACATCTGTAAAATGTGTTCCGAAATAACAAAAAGTTACTTACGAGGTCCAAAAAAAAAATGGCTCTGTAATGAAATAGCGCGTATCAAAATAGCGCGATCATTTGAGCGCGTGTTCAAAATAGCGCGTATCAAAATAGCGCGTGATCAAAATAGCGCGTATCATGTATCATAACGGCGCGTGATCAAAATAGCGCGTATCATAATGGCGCGTGTTCAAAATAACGCGTATCAAAATAACGCGTATCAAAACAGCGCGTATCAAAATTGCGCGTGCTCAAAATAGCGCGTATCAAAATAGCGCGTGTTTAAAATAGCGTGTGTTCAAAATAGCTCGTCTTAAAATAGCGCGTCTAAAAATACCGCGCTTTGAAAGATCGCCATTACAAACGTCGCTGTTACAAAATATTTCGGGTAAGGGGTCTCTTTCTAACATATTTTTTCAAAAAAAAAACTTTCCTGACTTTTTTCCCGGGATCCTATAGGGTGTAACCAAACCGAACCGAACCGACCGAACCGATTCAAACCGCACCGAACTGAAATAAACCGAACCAAACCGAAACATTTTTTAAAAAAATTATTTCCCTAAATTAGCTTCCCGATCCTTATTTTGGTAGGTTTCTATTCTGACCTGTGACTTGGTGACATTTTTTTTGGTGGAAAAAGGTCAGGGAGTTACTGGAAAAAATGTTTGAGTTCAGTTCGGTTCGGTTCCGTCCGGTTCGGTTCGGTTTGGTTACACACCCTCTAGGATCCCGGAAAAGAAGCCAGGGAAGTTTTTTTTTTGAAAAAAATATGTTAGAAAGAGACCCCTTAGTCGAACTATATAAGTTGTGTTAAGTATAGCAAGCCATCAGTATGTTTAACGGTTAAGTAAGTATAACTTATCTGACCTTGCTCAAACTGTTTAGGTGAATATACCTAAGCAGACCTGATATGCGCTATTTTTTACACGCGCTATTTTCATACGCGCTATTTTGTTACGCGCTATTTTGATCACGCGCTATTTTGATACGCCCTATTTTGAACACGGGCTATTTTGAACACGCGCTATTTTGATACGCGCTATTTTGAACACGGGCTATTCTGAACACGCGCTGTTTTGATACGCGCTATTTCGTTACAGAGCCAAAAAAAATTGGTCAAAATCTGTTCCTTGGAGACATATCACAGATTCTCACTGGGGACTAATGCATGAGCAAAGGCGACTTTGCCACGTGGGTGGCGCTGGCATCTGACGTCTAATTGTCGAGTTAATAGGGGTGTCTCAACGTGCCCCTATGCACAACGAGCCCCGCTCTCCCCTATTGTGTGTGTGCCGCGGTCTAGACCGAACCGACCCGACGCCCTACGTAGCATTGTATTACAGACCGTCGCAGATAGTGTGCCCAAAAATCAAGGGGACGCCATGTTTTGGGAAAAACATTGACCAAACAAGGTTGGTTTTTGTGATTTTGTACTAATACGGACCTAAATACGCGGGTATTTTTATGGCATCGTAATAGTGTTTTGGTTGCAAGAGTCGAAGTGAATAAAAAGTCATCAGGAATAACGCTTTAAAGGTAAATATTTAGAGGTAGAAATACAGTTTCAAGAAAAAAAACGTATTAATTGTATAAACTTTTTGTTCTGTGGAAACTGATTGCTTTATAAACAAACAGTATATAGGATTAATTTTTAATTAACTGATTTATGTGCTAATTGACGACAAGTATCCACACGCGTAGGTTTTGTTTATTTTTAATATAAAATTCATACTCTTTTTTTTGTTTCAGATTTCCGCTTAAAGATGGAAACAAATCTGGCTTTGTTGGTTAAAAACATGCATCTTGCTGATTGGTCTTCCACAATAACAGATCCTATTAGAAATCACAAAAGCTATCCTATTTAAAGGGCAGTAAGAATAGTATGTGTTACTTATTTTTTTTTAGAATGCTTTATATTTGTATTTTGTGATTTTAATAATTTTAAATTTGATGTCATTTGAATCTTGGCTTCAATTCTTTGAATTAATTATTAAAGATTTTTAAGCAAAGAGCCTTTAGTATGAAAATGTGAAGTTTAAACCTTTTAACTTAAAGCAAACGTTTAGTGTTCTGTACAGTGGCATATATAGAAAAAATTTTGCGGGGAGGGGGGGGCGAGACCTCATGAGGCCGTATTTTAGGCTATTTTATGTTTATATTCATAAAATATGTGGAAAATATCTAAAAAACTTAACTTTGAGGGGGTGCCCAGGCCCCCCTTTATATATGCCACTGGTTCCGTATTAAATTTACAAATATATAAAATTTATTTTCTTTTTCAGGTCAGCACTGACTTGGAGGTGGAGGAAGTAATTGAACAAAGGAGAAACATTTTTGTGCAAGCTGGCTTGACAATTACACTTGCTTAACTCGGCTTGGTTAAGCAGGGGGACTAAAGTAAAAGTTTACTGCCAGGGAGCAGCCTCACTCCCTGCAATGACCAAGGCTTATGGTACAATAAACTAAGTAGGTATAGTGAGAACAACTATCAAATGTTGAATCTGCTTTATTAAGATAAATCCTCTCTTTTTAAATTAACAAATTGTTATAGTTCGTGATAAATTATAAAATATAAAATTCCATATAATGTGTTGTTTTATAAACTAAATAATTTATATTATTTAAATAGGTAAACTTGAGAAGGTTAGTTTATGTTATTAAAACCTAATTTCTCAAGATCACCTGTGTAAATAATAAATTTAACTAAAAATGAAGATTTATGAAAAATGGTAAAAAAGAAAATCTGTTTAATTTTATAATTAAACATTTTCCCGTTTCTCCAGAACGGGTGACTGTAGGGACCTCAGGTTGAATAATGCTGATGATATGGTAGGTAGGTATCGAAATAGGTACTGCTGCTTTATAAGGTGGGTCAGTTTCTTAAAACTGCTGACAATGTATCTATTAGGCATCGGTTGTGTTTGGATTTTGCGGTCATCGTACGTCGTCGAACTTTTCGCTGTGGCGACAAATTGTTGCTGTTGCAAAATATTATGATCTATTTTTGTTATTGTTGTTATTTATTTAAGTGCCATGAAGAAATTGTAAATTGGGAGGCAAGAATTTAAAAATGTTTTGTTGCATATTTACAATGGCAAAATGTTTATGACTTATTTGCCATTGTCCTTCCGCCTCTTCAGTAAATTTTGAGATTGAATGTTTCTTATTTTGGGATTTCTTTCTAATAAGGATTGTTGCTTCTTGTTTAAAAGTTTGCTTCTCTTTAATATGTCTTCTTGACTTTTGGTTATTTTTGGACTTGCTTTTTATTGTGAAGATATTCCTGGTTGAGCACAGGATAGGCACCAATTTTCTTTTTGGCTTTAAATTGAGAACTTTTTTTACTTTGCTATTTAATTTGATATGCTGGATTTTGGTGTCTCTTACTAAGGTTTCGTCTTGTATAACCAAGATGACTGGAGTTATCTGAGTATATTTTTTGTTCTGATATACATGATCTGGGTAACATTCTAAATTCTGTTCTTTTTTAGTTTCTTGAGTTTGAGCCTTTGATTCTGGAATTGAGCCTTTGATTCTTGAATTGAGTGTATACATTTCATTTCTCAAAAAATGAAAAAAGTCTTCTATTGTGGGGATTTTGTTTTGAAACCCTTGGAACCAACTATGGTACGACTTTTCTAGTTTAAACGTTAGTTTCTTTGACAATAATTTCATCATTGGTAGGTCTCAAGTTTCTGTATTTTGCCCAGAGGTTTGAATGTCTCTAAGGCACTGACGGCTTATCTCATAAAGCTGTTGTAATTCTTTAACTGTTTCTTCATCCATACCTGGGATGTCTCGGATATCATCTAAATGATCCATAATGACGTTTGGAATGTGAAAAATTTCATTGTACTTAAAATCAGCTTATGGGTTCTTGATCAACTCTTCGATTCTTTTAATTAAGTACTGAAGGACTTCGTTCAATGTGGGCAATCTGCCTAGTTCGTAGTTTATCCATTCATGGTGTAAAATGTGCGTCTCGACATCCCATTTCTGGTAAATTATGTTTATGATTATTGGCTCCCAATTGACTTTAATCGCTTGTGAAAATTCAAGTACATCTTCGGCATGCAGTAGGAGCTTTTTTAGTTCTTGTGCTGACGCATACTCCATTATATGTATGTCTAGAAGGCAATCTAGAAGGTGTGAGCCCATTTTGTATCTTCTAAGCTGTCTTTCTAGCAATATTCTTTCTAGATTTTTTCCTATCATTGTGGTCGGTTGGTTCTTGTACTGGTTTCTTCTTAATGATTTTTTTTTGTTTATGTTGGTGTTGGCCTGTTAAATATGAAGGTTGCGTAGCGGCTTCGGACAAGGCAAGTGTACGGACAGTCGTACGGGCAGGTGGACAGTCTTCTGACGCTTGTAGTATGGATGGACTTTCTCGTGGAAGGTCGCTCTGGTTAAAGCTCTCTTGAGTAGTGGCTTCGGACAGGACAAGTGTACGAATAGTCGTACGGGCTGTGGACGGCTTTTTAACGCTTGTACAATGGACGGACTTTCTCGTGGAAGGTCGCTCTGGTTGAAGCTCCCTTGAATAGGGGCTTCGGACAAGTGTACGGATAGTAGTCCTGTCAGGTGGACGGCATTTTGCAGTTTGTAGAATGGACGGACTTTCTCGTGGAAGGTGGCTCTGGTTGAAGCTCTCTTGAATAGTGGCTTCGGACAAGTGTACGGATAGTCGTACTGTCAGGTGGACGGCTTTTTGAAGCTTGTAGAATGGACGGACTTTCTCGTGGAATGTGGCTTTAGTGGACGGTTGAAGCTGTCTTGAGTACTGGTTTCGGACTAGACAAATGTATGAACAGTCGTACCGGCAGGTGGACGGTTTTTTGACGCTTGTAGAATGGATGGACTTTCTCGTGGAAGGTCGCTCTGGTTGAAGCTCTAAGTAATGGCTTCGGACAAGTGTACGGATAGTCGTACTGTCAGGTGGACGGCTTTTTAAAGCTTATAAAATGGACGGACTTTCTCGTGGAAGGACGCTCTGGTTGAAGGTCTCTTTTGACGCTTGCAGAATGGCTGGACTTTCTCGAGGAAGGTCGCTTTGGTTGAAGCTCTCTTGAGTAGTAGCTTCGGACAGGACAAGTGTACGGACAGTCGTACGAGCAGGTGGACAGTTTTCTGACGCTTGTAGAATGGATGGACTTTCTCGTGGAAGGTTGCTCTGGTTGAAGCTCTCTTGAGTAGTGGCTTCGGACAGGACAAGTGTACGGGCAGGTGGACGGACTTTCTCGTGGAAGGTCGCTCTGGTTGAAGCTCTCTTGCGTAGTAGCTTCGGACAGGACAAGTGTACGGACAGTCGTACTGGCAGGTGGACGGTTGGGCTGTAGTGGTGTTCTTCTTACGGGCGTCGGCGGTGGTTTCTTTCTTCGAAGGACCAATGTGCTTGATCCGATGTGCAAGCTTTGCTTGACAATTACACTTGCTTAACTCGGCTTGGTTAAGCAGCGGGACTAAAGTAAAAGTTTACTGCCAGGGAGAGCAGCCTCACTCCCTGCAATGACCAAGAAGGCTTATGGTACAGTAAACTAAGTAGGTATAGTGAGAAGAGTAAAAAAGAAAATCTGTTTAATTTTATAATTAAACATTTTTAAAAAAACATGGGCTACCCATGCTGCCTTTCGTAATGGTGGAGTCTTATAGTGAGGTAAAATCCGTTTATGTCAGTTTTGCCAAATTTTGTGTGCATCTCATGTGGAACAAACGTGGGTATATCTCAATAACCAAGCTTTGCAAAAAAAACAAAGGTTACCAGCCACCATAAAAACATTGCGATGTGACAAATCAGTCATACTTTACCAGACTTCATGTCTCTGAGACTACAACCTTATTAAAAGTTGAAGCATGTCGTATATATTATAGGTATACCTATCAATTTTGTACCTACTGCGACTAGTAGTTACATGTAAATTTAGCAGTTGAGTGTTTTTTTAAATTGTTATAATCGGTTCGCTTTTAAAAGTTATTTTGAATTTGGGTATTTTTAAGAGTGATTCTTACGTTTATGCAACTTCCTATAACGATAGTGTATTTATACCTTTGTCGCGACGAAGTGTTTAACTTATTCAAAGTGAATTAATTTTAACAAACGTGGAATTTCGTACCCGTGAATTTAAAAATCAAACAAGTTTCGTGGCTAATCGGGCAAAAGGGAGTTTTTGTTTCTCTCATATTTTTCCGTGGGTAGCCTGAAAGCTTAACCTCACGGGGGTCCAAGATCTAATGGACACCTAATAAGTGTTGACAGTTAACTGTTTTATCCTTATGGTACTCCTCAGAACACTGCTGGTCAATGTGACAAATCTTGCGAAGTTAATCAGACGGTTTTGTCTCTAATCAAATGTAAATAGTGAGAAAACTATCGCAAGAAGCGCCATCTACCGAGATACGAGAGAAACAAAAAACAAACGCAGGCGAAACACTGCTGTACAATATCGATCAATGAAAAGATCGAATGCAAATAAAAGAAAACAAACTATAGTCCGTGACCTACGACAGCTCTCTGCCTTTCAGGCCGGATCAACGCATATTGCTCCTTCGCTTCACCCATTTTAGACAAAGCAGAGAAATCCAGAAAATTTTCATCGCCAAAGATAAACTACGGATCCCTGGAAATATTTTAGCTCACACATATACTATACTATAGTAGTGTGAGCTATGGTGATCCTAATTTTTTCGAGAAAAAAAAGTTGCTCCGATTTCTGTCTGTATGTCTGTCTGTCTGTCTGTCTGTCTGTCTGTCTGTCTGTCTGTCTGTCTGTCTGTCTGTCTGTCTGTCTGTCTGTCTGTCTGTCTGTCTGTCTGTCTGTCTGTCTGTCTGTCTGTCTGTCTGTCTGTCTGTCTGTCTGTCTGTCTGTCTGTCTGTCTGTCTGTCTGTCTGTCTGTCTGTCTGTCTGTCTGTCTGTCTGTCTGTCTGTCTGTCTGTCTGTCTGTCTGTCTGTCTGTCTGTCTGTCTGTCTGTCTGTCTGTCTGTCTGTCTGTCTGTCTGTCTGTCTGTCTGTCTGTCTGTCTGTCTGTCTGTCTGTCTGTCTGTCTGTCTGTCTGTCTGTCTGTCTGTCTGTCTGTCTGTCTGTCTGTCTGTCTGTCTGTCTGTCTGTCTGTCTGTCTGTCTGTCTGTCTGTCTGTCTGTCTGTCTGTCTGTCTGTCTGTCTGTCTGTCTGTCTGTCTGTCTGTCTGTCTGTCTGTCTGTCTGTCTGTCTGTCTGTCTGTCTGTCTGTCTGTCTGTCTGTCTGTCTGTCTGTCTGTCTGTCTGTCTGTCTGTCTGTCTGTCTGTCTGTCTGTCTGTCTGTCTGTCTGTCTGTCTGTCTGTCTGTCTGTCTGTCTGTCTGTCTGTCTGTCTGTCTGTCTGTCTGTCTGTCTGTCTGTCTGTCTGTCTGTCTGTCTGTCTGTCTGTCTGTCTGTCTGTCTGTCTGTCTGTCTGTCTGTCTGTCTGTCTGTCTGTCTGTCTGTCTGTCTGTCTGTCTGTCTGTCTGTCTGTCTGTCTGTCTGTCTGTCTGTCTGTCTGTCTGTCTGTCTGTCTGTCTGTCTGTCTGTCTGTCTGTCTGTCTGTCTGTCTGTCTGTCTGTCTGTCTGTCTGTCTGTCTGTCTGTCTGTCTGTCTGTCTGTCTGTCTGTCTGTCTGTCTGTCTGTCTGTCTGTCTGTCTGTCTGTCTGTCTGTATGTCTGTAACGACCAACGCGCATAACTCAAAAACCGCTTGCCCGATTTCAATGAAATTTGGTACCTGGCCTGGGTCTTGTGTCGAGATGGTCCCATTTAAAAATGAACAAAATCCACCGAACACAAGCCATGTAAAAGTGTGGGGGTAGATTTAAAAAATTAGAGTTTATGTGAAAATATGGCGTGTGTGATATTAAATGAAAGGTAATTGAGTGTGGAGTTAAACAAAATAAATTTTATTTAAAAAAAAGGGTGGGGGTAAATTTCAAAAATTAGAGTTTACTTGAAAACATGGCATGTGTGATATCAAACAAAAGGTAATTGAGTCTGGAGTTGAACAAAATACATTTTAATTTTTGTTTTTTTAAGGAGGGGGGGAAGTTTCAAAAATTTGAGTTTAACTCAAAACATGGCTTGTGTGATATCAAACGAGAGATAATTTAGTCTGGAGCTGAATACCATATATTAAAGTTTTTAGTTATATTAGCTCACAGGTACACTATAACTATAGTACCTAGTGTGAGCTTAGGGGCCCATATATTGGCAGAGTTTTTAATAACATAAAACCTTTGTTTAAGGATGACTCCATTTTTGACACTTTGTTAAAAGGTTATCAAAAAAGAGAAACCAGTGTTTCTCTGTGGGATTCAGCCAGCAAGCAAAATTTCTAAAAAATTAACTTTGTGTAGTGTAATGGCTACCGCTTTTACAATGGTAGGTGTCAAGTTCGATTTGGCTTCTAGTAACTGGGTGTTTTTGAGTGACAGAATTTTATAATCAGTATAAATAAAAACTTTAAATAATTTTAAATTTACTTGATTTCCTTGAATGTAAGTATAATACCTACTAATCTGTTTTCATTCCGTTACAAAGAAAGTATCTACAATTTTTTTTAGGCCAATGGCACGTGCCCCCTTATTTAAAACATCCTCTCTTTTACAGAGAATCAACCGTCTGTTCTTTTGTTTTCCCGCAAATAACACAAGAAAGTACTACAGGCAGACAGGTGAAGATGGGCACTCAGGACACACCTGAAGCGACTTTTTAACGGCCGTTAGGCTCATTTCCTTACATATGACTTCCGATTCGCATCACTTGTGACACGTTAAAAGTCTTCTTCGGTATCATTGTTAGCGTACCTACGTGCACTCATATGTGCGGGTACTCTTCCAGTATCTGTATAGATTATATTTTGAAAAAACAAAAGCAAACAGTCCGTAAAGCCTATGTCGATATCGTTACATTTTAGCTTCCCTATTATGGTCAGGCCGTTGGTAGCGATGGCGTGCAATTTTAGAGTGCCAGAAGTAATGGATTTTAAATTAAGATAAAAAAAAACTGTTTTAGCTAAAAAGTTGACTTTTGCCGCATATATATTGTTTCTTTTATTTTATTTAGTCGGTTTAGAACGTTTTTCTACGTTGTCCGACGCCCATTCTCCACCTCCTTCGATCCTGACAATCATCTTCTGTCAGATTTTTTTGACTCATTGATCTTTGGATTGACTGTTGCAATTCTAGTTAAGGACGCCCTCTTTTTCTGCGCCCTATTGGTTGCCATTCTAGGACCTGCTTTGGTAATCTTTCCTCGTTCATCCGTTGTACATGGCCGTACCATATCAGTTGCCTTTTAGTGATGTCATCCGTTATGCTTCCCTCGATTCCCATTATTTCTTTTATGATCTTATTTCCTATGTGATCTGTTCTAGATATTCTCTTTGATCTTCTTATTGCATCCATTTCGATACTTTCCATTTTTGTTTTGTATTTTGCTCTTACGCGACAAGTCTCTATTTCATACAACAGCGTGCTTTTCACCATTGTTTCATATATGTTAAATTTTACATTCCTTTTTATCCCTCTGCTCCATAAAATACTGTTAAGACATCCAATAACCTTTTTTGCTTTTACTATTCTTTTTCCAGTTCTTTACAGTCTGTTCCTGTCTTATCAAATGTGACACCCAAGTATACATACTCATTGCATGGAGATATTACTTGTCCATTGTCTAGTTCTAACTCACTGGATTCGTTTCCAATACATAAGTACTGTGTCTTGTCCACGTTCACTGTTAATCCCCACTTTTAGTATTCTTCCATTAACTTTCTCATCATACACTCCATGTCTTCTTTATCATTAGCTACAATTACTTGGTCGTCAGCAAACTGTAGTGTGTATATGGTAAATCGGTCGTTAAGTTGTATTCCCATGTCGTGCACTTTACGTTTCCAGTTTTTTTAGAGCTACTGCGATATATATTTTAAAAAGAGTTGGAGAGATACAACATCCCTGTCTTAAGCCTTTTGTTACCAGAAATTCTTTTGCAAGTCGATTTCCAATTTTAATTTTAGATTTTGACCCTTTGTATAGTTCTTTTATCGCTTTTATGTATGCATGATTTATATTAGTCTGCCCTAACACTGTCCATAGTTTTTCTACTGGAACGGTATCATATGCTCTTTGTAGGTCCACAAAGGTAACATGAATCTCTATATTTCTGGCGCTCCTTTTCTCAATTACTTGTAACATTATCACTACAAGATCTGCCTGCACTAAACCCACTTTGTTCTTCTTCTTCTTGTTCATGAAACTCATTCTCTATTAGATCTCTAAGAATCCTACCGTACAATCCACTTACAGTACTGGTTACTGAAATTTCTCTGTAATTGTTGCAATCCAGCTTGTTTCCTTTTATATGTATTGAGGATATGAATGCAATTTTCCAATCATCAGGTACTGGATGTCCGTTTATGCATTGATTGATAATATATGTGAGATTTTCGATTAGTTTCTCTGATCCATTTTGAGCATTTCAGCATATATTCCTCCAGGTCCGCTAGTTTTTCCGGATTTAAGCTTTTTAATACTATACCATGTCCATTGTTCTGGTTTGATGATCTGGATGTTTACTTTTTCTTTTGATGGGTTTTTTACTGTAGAAATAAATTTCCATATTTCAGAACTCTGCCTATATATATATATATATATATATATATATATAGATATATATAGATATAGATATATATAGATATAGATATATATGTATATATATATATATATATATATATGTTATACTTTAAAGTTTACTTTTAACTTTTTAAAAACTTTATTTTGATTAAATACAATATAGGACTTAAACGTTATAATTGAACGTGTACTTAAGAACGATTCTAAAGAGAATGAATTAACATTACAATGATTTGAGTTTATATAAAGAAAATGTGCTGATTAAGCAATGGAATAATTCCTTAATATTCTAGACTTAAACTAAAGTGCAATTCGGCAGGAATGCACGTGTTGTTTATTCCGTGAGAGACGCAAGTCAGCAGAATGGTCTTCTTATCTTGAAAGGTTCTGAGAAATAAAGTGCTGATTCGGCTTGAATGCACGTGTTGTTTATTTCATGGGAAACGCAAGTCAACAGAATAAGCTTCTTATCTGGAAGGTTCTCGGGTTTCATAGAAGGTTCTGGTTTCTTCTACGTGTAGGCAGGATATTTTCATATAACAGCTCCCCTCTTTTTGAAAAAGTTGGCGTTATACGGCAACTTTTATTAAGATGATTGATTGATCATTAATTTTGCATTGGGTTCGATTTCTTCTTCGATTTGATCTTCGATGTGTATGCTTGGCCTTCTTTTTGGTAAGATATTCGATAAATTCCTAATTCTTTGTAGATTAGGTTTTGGAAATGGTGGAAAGTCATTACCATTATCATTATCGTTATTGGTATTATTACCATTTCTTGTTCTTCGGCGTCTTCGACATTTGTTAATAATGTAAAGAATTACTAGTAGTACTATCAATGTTATTGTAATGATAGTAAACCAATCAATGTGTTTTTGAATGAATGGTTGATTGATCATTTTATCTAATTCTTCTGAATATTGGTTAAGATTATGTTGTGCAATATTCAGATCTTCGACGTTTATTTTGCTTAACTTTAATGGTTTTAGACCTTGAATTTTGGGGATTGCAGGCATATCTTTACAACAAGTATATGGAATATTGATTATTGGTGAATTTATTTCTTCGAAGGTACTTTCTTGAAGTATGGTTTCAGAATGAATCCTCGTACTTCCAATAAAAGCATTGCATGTTGATTTGAAACGAACTATACTATTGGTTTCAATTAATTTCGTAATGATTTCTTGATTCTTGCATTTGATATTGGTAGGTACTGGTTCTGACATAGTAACTAGCCATTGATTTTCTTCAAGTGGTTGAACATTGTAGCCTTGTGCATAGAAAATGGTTGTTTGACATGTTTTCGGCAGCTGAGTTTGTTGCTTCAATAGTTGAGCTTCACAAATAGCATCACTGTCGATGGGGTACGGAAGTACTTTGGAACAGAGCTTCGTTCTTCTTTCGATGATCTTGCAGTGGTCCACGTGGTGGAAGGTGACGAAAAACATTGAATCATCGTCACGCGCAATAAATTTATTAATTGTTGATATAGTATGGTGAAGACCTGTTCGATTATCTAATATTGGTATTGGGTAAAGTCTGTATAAAGTATAAGTCGAAGGGTCTATAAGAGGTATTTTAAGAACAAATACTATTTTTGATTCAGTTTGAAAAGCACTAAGTTCAATTAAATTAATGTATTGGGCTACGGTTGAGATTGATATTGGTAAAGGCAAATTATTTTTTTGTAATGAATGAGAAATCTTTTTCAATGAATCTACCAAATCCGATGGTTTTATTATTGAACCATGCAATATTTTTAAACGTGCAAAAGTTACTGCGTTTAACGCGTCATTTAATGAATCTTTAATAAAGGTGTAACTTTCCATAAGCGATTCGCATAAATCTAATGCTTTTATTTGTGCTTCTGCATAGGCAGCGTTATCAGAAATCGAAGTAACTAAATATTGAATTAATTTAATATCATGATTAAACGTTTCTTCATCAATTTGTAATTTTTGTAAAGTCGTATTAAAACTTTTAATAACAGAGGTTGTTACTGAAATTTGTTTTTGCAATAATCTTTCAATATTTTTCTCATCAGTCGATACTTTATTAATACAATCATTAAAGTATTCTCCGTCTGATGCATCTAAATTTCCTGTAATAGATTTCCAAATAGTTCCGATGCCATTAAATATTCCACGTTTTTGCCTATATGATTTTTCTTTTGTATCCGAGATAAGTTCTTCGTATTTAATATTAACGTAATTAGAAATTTGTTTTAAAAGGCTAACATGCGTTTTAATTTGCGATTTGAAATTTGCAATTTGATTATTATTAATTGAAAAGTGATCCATAAAGGTATCTAATATTTTGTCGTTATGTTCAATTGCTTTCTCAAAGGGTAAAAGATCTTTGTAAACAACAAGTGTCCATTCATTATTAGAAATTCTGATAAGGGATTCTTCATGATAAAATAGTCCTAGTGTATTATTTATTGGTAATATTGAATATTGACTGGAAACGATTGAGATTATTCCCATTAATCTAAAATAAAAGATTTTTATTTTATTCAAAGCACGGTTTTAACCTATCAAAATTAACTTTGGTTAATTGATTTGTTTGTGGGTTTTTAAGTGTTGCAGAATTATGATGTATTTCTAAAATTTCAAAAGGACCATTAAATAAGTTTTCTGATTTGGATTTGATTTGTGATTCTTTAAGCCAAACTTTGTCTCCTACATTAAATTCAGGGAGATTCTTTCGTACGTGTTCGTCGAATCGTTCTTTCGATTTTTGTTTCGATTGATCAGTTCTATTTCTAGCTAATTTGTAAAAATAGTCCATTCTATTATTTAAATCGCGTACATATTTAGATATCAATTGTTCTTGATTATAAAGTTTTTCGGGGGGTCTACTTGATGTATGTCCGAAAACGAGTTCGTAAGGGGTAAATCCGTGTGTTTTGTTTTTTGTATTATTATAGCAAATTACCGCGTATGGAAGAACGCTAAAACAATGATCTTCAGGGTTTTCTTGTTTATTGATTCTGATCATTTCGCAAAGGGTTGCGTGAAATCGTTCTAGTGAACCGTTTGACTGGGGATGTGCTACGCTAGAAAATGTTAACTTAACATCGTATAGGGTACATAAATCTTTTAAAAGGGCATTATCAAATTCTTTGCCATAGTCGCAATGTATTCGTAAGGGTACACCGAAATGTTGGAAAAATAGTAAAATAGTACTAACTACTGTACTTGCTTTTTTATCACTCATTGCGTAAGCTTGTGTAAATTTTGTTAATTCATCCCGTACCGTTAACGCGTAATTTCTAGTGGGGTATTCGAAAATATCGATATTGATTCGTTCAAAAGGGGTACGTGGTGTTTCTGTTACAACGAAGGGTCTGCTTAGATTTTTACGAACAATTTTTACTTTTTGACAAGTTTCACATTTTTTTATGAAATCTTCTACATTTTTTGTTAAACCACGCCAATTATATTTTTCTCTAATGCGTCTAACTGTTTCATTTATTCCACGGTGTAGGTTGCTTTTTCCTAAGTGATAATTTTCTAAAATTATTGGGATTTCATCTTCGTCGGGGGTTGTTATTATATTTTGGCAAATTTTTAATTTTATATCTTTATCAGAAAAGATGTAAGATAGCATCTCTAAAGTTGGTAAATCTAGATTGTTTTCGATGCAGTATGTTTTGTTAATTTCAAATTTATTTTGGTCTTTAAAAAGGCAATAAAATAAGTGTTGTGAACAATCATCATTATCGAATGGTAGAGCTATAATAAAATATTTACGATCTTTAACTGTTTTGCTAGAAACAATATTAATTTTTAATTCTTCAAGGTGGAATTCTTCTTCGAAAATATCGTCAATGATTTTGAAATGTAAATCTTCCATTTTATTTTGTCGGAAAAAGGTTACTATTAATTTATTTGATTTATCTAATAATTGATCATTCGAGGTTTCGATTTTAGAATAATCAATTAGGGATCGCGTCTTGTAAAGTTCAACAAATCTGTTAAATTCATCTGTTATTTTTTGATCATCTTCTTCGTTAAAAATTGGTTCTTGATCGTTATTTTCGTTGTTTGCAAAAATTTTAATGTTTGATTTAAAGTCTATACAGTCTTTGAAATGATTGATTTTTATTCGCGATAAAGCGTCTGCATTTTTATTGATTTTACCGGGTTTATGAATGATTTTAAAACTATATTCTTCTAATTTTAATCGCCAACGTGCTAATCTGCTACCGGGGTCTTTAATTGAAAGTAGCCAGGTTAGAGGTCTGTGATCGGTGACTATAGTGAATTTTCTACCAAAAAGGTAAGGTCGAAAGTGTTTTACGGACCATACTATTGCTAATAGTTCTCTTTCAATAGTGGAGTATTTAGTTTCTGCACTACAAAGGGTTCTCGATGCAAAAGCTATCGGAAGGTCTTTACCAATTGGACCTTGTGAAAGTACGGCTCCTATCGCAAATGCGCTCGCGTCTGTAGTTAAAATGAAGGGTTCTTCGAAATTTGGATAGATTAATATTGGATCAGAAATTAATGCATTTTTGAGTGTTTCGAAAGCTTCTTTACATTCTTTAGAAAAAATAAATTTTGTATCTTTTTGAAGAAGTTTTGTTAAGGGTTTTGAGATTTTCGCGAAGTTCGGTATGAATCTTCGATAATATCCGGCAAGTCCGAGAAATGATTTAACGTCACGAGGATTTTTTAATTCTGGAAAGTTTTGAATACATTTTACTTTATCAGGGTTCGGTTTTACTCCATTTTCGGTAATTAAATGTCCGAGGTATGCTACTTCTTTTCGTAAAAACTCGCATTTGTCAGGTTGAATTTTTAAATTTGATTTTCGTAATCTTTGGAAAACTTCGGAAAGACGTGAAATGTGTTCATGAATTGTTGGTGAATAAACAATAATGTCGTCCATATAAACTAAACAACGTTCATTTAGAATGCCTAATAAAATATTATCCATCACACGTTGAAATGTGGAGGGTGCATTTTTTAAACCAAATGGCATACGAACAAATTCGTAGTGTCCATTTTCGACAGAAAAGGCTGTTTTTTGAATATCTTTTTGATCAATTTCAATTTGGTGAAAACCGGATGCTAAATCAAGTGTTGTAAAATATTGACATTTACCTAACTGATCTAATAAATCTGAAATATTTGGAAGTGGATATTTATCGTCAACTGTTACTTCATTCAGTTTTCTATAATCGATTACTACTCTCCATTTTTGTTTGTTAGAGGCGTCAAGTTTTTTTGGGACTACCCAAACAGGTGATGACCACGGGGAAATTGATGGTCGGATTATTTTTTGATCGAGCATTTTATTAATTTGTGTTTTTACTTCCTCTTTGTGTATTTGAGGGTACCGATATGATTTAGTAAAAATTGGATGAGCATTGTTGGTTTCAATTGTATGTTTGATTTCATTAGTGAAGGTTAATTGATCTCCTTCGATATAGAAAATGTCAGAAAATTCAAAACAAAGATTTGAAATTAGTTCTTTCTCTTCGTAATTTAGATGTTCTAGTCTTAATTGATTTTTAATAAGGTCGATTCTATCAATGAGTTCGTCTTCATTGGTATTAAAATTTAAAATATCGTGAACACTTGGTATGGGTTCGAAAGACAAGTTGTTGAAATTTATTGTTTTAGGAATAGCATTGGGATTTATTACTGATGTATAAAATTCACCATTTTCGTTAATGTGAACTAGGGCGTTTGGTAATCTTACTTTTTCTATTTCTTGACTAATTAAAATTGCATCTATGTTTTTTAAATTACATTTTAATTTGAAAACTTGTTCGGTTCGCGGTTCTAGAGATATTTGATTTAGAACATTATTTTTATTTATGTTTATTCGCGGTTTTGGTATTGGTGGCGTTTTTTGATTTTGAATTAATCTTGGTTTAGGTATTGGTGGTATGTTTTGATTTTGAATTACTCTTGGTTTAGGTATTTGTAGTGTTTTTTGATTTATTTGATTTTGATTAATTTGGGAATTTTGTTCAAAAGTTTTTTCTGTTACTTGAATTAAAGGTATTATTTTAAAATTAGTGCATAGCTGTTTCGAATTTAAGTCAATTACGCACTGGTAATGTTCAAGAAAATCGAGTCCTAATATTCCGTCAAATTCTATGTCTAAATTACAAATATAGACTTTTAGTGGATCGTCTTTAGCGAAAGGGATTAAAACTGATTGGGTGATTGGAATTTTTTCATCGGTTATTCCTTGTACTATTACATTTTCTGCAAATCGATTATTATAATTTTCGACTGTTTTTTCTTTAAATACTGAAATTCCTGCGCCGGTGTCAATTAAGAGTTTAAATTTATTTGTTGCGTCATTAATATAAAAAAGATTTTTTGAGTTTAAATTATGTAGATTGGTATTTACACGAATATTTGTTCTGAGGTTTGATTGATTGACATGTGTTGGATTTTCGTAGTAGTTTGGTCTAATTGGGTATCTGTTTCTTGAATCGATTGGGGTGGATGGTTTTGATTGGAAGTAATTTGAAAATTTTGGGTTTCTAGTGGCAAAATTTGATTTTGATTTTCAAAATTTTGATATATTCTGGGTTGATTAAAATTATATTGACTTATGTCATTTACATATTGTTCATCAAGATTATTCGAAAATTCTTGTGAGATTTCATTTTCGTAATGAAACTGATTTTCATACTGAAAATTTTCAAAATTTGGATCATAAGGATCATAGTTGTTAAAATTTTCAAAATTGGGATCATAGGGATTGTAGTTGTCAAAATTATTAAAATATTCATCAGAATAGTTCACTACATGTGCTCTATGTTGTGGGGAATTGTAATTTGGATTTCTTTGAATTACCGATGGTCTAAAATTATTTTGTTGGTTTTGTGGTACAAAATTTCTAGATGTGCTTGGTTGATTTTGGGCAAAATTGGGTCTTTGAAAATTTTGGTTAGATTGTTGATTTTGATTTTGGACAAAATTGGGTCTTTGAAAATTTTGGTTAAATTGTTGATTTTGATTTGTGTAGACCGGGGGTCTCTGTACAAAAGTACGGCATTCACTTCCGTGATGACCTAAACGATTACATTTAAAACATTTTTGTGGTTGAGAAGCTGTTCTTCGCGATTGAAAATTATTTTGTCTATTTTGTATGGGATTATTTGAAACATTGGGTCGGTTTGGAGTTTTTTGTGTTTCAAAATATGAAAGTTGTAGTTCGCGTCTTATTCTTACTTGTGCTTCAAGTAAATCTTTTGGATTGCTAGCACGGACAATATGACCTATGCGCGATTCTAATCCTGTTAAAAGCGTATTTAATGCCATAGAATCTATAATTTGGATTTGTGCATCTTTTTGAAGCATATTTAAATTTGATTTTTGAATACAAGCGTGCATTTTTGAATTCATGACTTGTAATCTATTGAAAAACATTAAAGGTGATTCGTTTGTTTGTTGTTTGAGTCTTTGTAGATCTTGAATTAATGAAGAAAGGTCTCGCGTATCTCCATAGTATGTTGTTAATAATTGTTTAATTTGAATCCAAGAAAGAGGATTTCGAGAGTTTACTAATTGTGCGGCTTTTCCTTTTAATTTATTTTTAATGTGTATGACCAATAAATCGCGTTGATCTCCGACGGCCATGTTATAAGCACAATCGCAAGCATTGATAAAAGTTCCTAAAAATATTTGATCTCCATCGTATTCAGGGATTATTGAGAAAATTTCCGATAAACGATAAGGTTCAACCTCAACTATAGGTTGGTTTGCTGGTACGTTTGCTGGTTGGTTATTACGAGGTTCAGTCATTTTTGATGGTTTTTGATTTCTCGTATTTTAAAACTTAAATTAAACTTTTTTTTTTTTTTTTTTTTTTTTGATTTTGTTTCTTAAAACTAAATTTTATTTTTATTTTTGACTTCTTTTAAATTCAAAAATTTTCCTTAAAAATTCAAAATTGTAAAAGTGAGGGTTAGAAAATCGAACAGATTTTTCAAAATATCAACTTATTTGAAAAAAAAATAAAACGTGATGATTCAATTGTCTTACTCACAAAAGCTTTAGCAGGACCATTTGTCTCCACGTGTTCGGCTACCAGGGGCTTCACTAGGTGTTCCTTCCGTATCCGTTGGTTGCGAGGACGCTTGGTTCGTTGCTGTCAAGCTTCTTGGTTGCTTGTGTAACTACTTGGTTGCTTGTGTAACTACTTGGTTGCTTATGTAACTACTTGGTTGCTGTGTAACTTCTTGGTTGCTGTAGATTCTTGATAGCTTAAAGAGCTGGAGCTTCACCACTCGCGAATTAGAATACTCGTGTTTTCGCGTGTGTTAAACTATCCTACCGACTGCGCCAAATGTTATACTTTAAAGTTTACTTTTAACTTTTTAAAAACTTTATTTTGATTAAATACAATATAGGACTTAAACGTTATAATTGAACGTGTACTTAAGAACGATTCTAAAGAGAATGAATTAACATTACAATGATTTGAGTTTATATAAAGAAAATGTGCTGATTAAGCAATGGAATAATTCCTTAATATTCTAGACTTAAACTAAAGTGCAATTCGGCAGGAATGCACGTGTTGTTTATTCCGTGAGAGACGCAAGTCAGCAGAATGGTCTTCTTATCTTGAAAGGTTCTGAGAAATAAAGTGCTGATTCGGCTTGAATGCACGTGTTGTTTATTTCATGGGAAACGCAAGTCAACAGAATAAGCTTCTTATCTGGAAGGTTCTCGGGTTTCATAGAAGGTTCTGGTTTCTTCTACGTGTAGGCAGGATATTTTCATATAACATATATATATATATATATATATATATATATATATATATATATATATATATATATATATATATATTGTTTCCCTTTCAAAAAGTTAGTTAATGTAAAAGATAACATTTGAACTCTATTAAATTTTAAAACTAATTTTTTTGCTGCGGAATTCTTTAAGAAATTGGCCTATAACGCCATGCTAAAACTTATGAAATTATGAATAAGTTCCATTAGCCTATTCGCTTAGAGGCCTTCATGTGTTTTTTAGTGTTAATGCAAAGTTGACTCACCTTTGGGAACACAATTCCACTTATTGGATATCTGTGAAACTTATCCGAAATACAGGGTGTTCGGCACATGAACCGTCAAAATTTTTTGGGATATTGCTGGGGTCATTTGCTACCTTTTCAACCTTGGAACTTGGGTCCTTAGAGTCACGGCTAAAGAGATATGAATTTTTTAATTTTTTTCTCAAATTACCCAAAATCTCACCTTTAAACCCTCGTAAGCTTTTTATTAATGTCTGGAAAAGCACCATTTTTTTTTATAATTCTGTAGTCTTATGCTACTTCAAATAATTAATAGATTTGTTAAAATTTATGTACCAAAGGGACATACGAGATTTTGTATTGAAGAACATTAGTGATTTTCTGAAAGAAAATCAATTTCAAAATTAAAAATTAAAAAAGGTATCGACACTTGAGAACTTCATTTTCTTTTAAAAACTTCTCTAGTTGATTACCTTTCTCACGGTATGCTACACATTGATTAAAAAAAACAATTCTGCTTTAAAATACGGATATTCCGTGAGACGGGCAATAATCGTTCGGACTTGATAAGAAAAACAATTTGATGTTTATGATCGTTTCGAACAAAATTTATAAATAAAGAATACAATACATTATTGTTAAAAGTTTAACTTTTATTTAAGTAGGTAAACGATCATAAACATCAAATTGTTTTTCTTACCAATTCCGAACGAGTCTCGCCCTTCTGACGGAATATCCGTATTTTAAAGCAGAAATGTTTTTTTTTTATCAATGTGTAGCATACCGTTAGAAAGGTAATCAACTAAAGAAGTTTCTAAAAGAAAATAAAGCTTTCAATTGTCGATACTTTTTTTGATTTTTATATTTGAATTTGATTTTCTTTTACAAAATCACTAATGTTCTTCAATTAAAAACCTCGTATGTCCCTTTGGTACATCAATTTTAACAAATCTATTAATTAGTTGAAGAAGCATAAGATTACAGAAAATTTAGAAAAAAAATGGTGCTTTTCCAGACATTAATATTACGAGGGTTAAAGGTGGGATTTTGGATAATTTGAGAAAAAAAAATTAAAAATTCATATCTTTTTAGCAGTGACTCTTATGACTCAAGTTCCAAGGTTGAAAAGGTAGCAAATGACCCCAACAATATCCCAAAAAATTTTGACGGTTCATGTGCCGAACACCCTGTATATTATGGTGATTCAAACATGAAAAACAAGATAATTTTGGAAAACTCACAACTTTTTTTTTAACTGATTTTTTTTTAATTTAAATTTGTTCTATTTGAATTATAGTGCACTTTTATAAAAACTATTATCCACTTGCACTTTTAATCTATTCCTCAACATCATGTTTTTTTCTTCGTGATTTTGCATTTTATAGAAAAACTGCTGATTTAACAAAAAAATCACAGGATGCAAAAAACATGTTCATTGACAAGTTGTATCCACAGTGGAATTCATTTCTCCCATAAGTGAAAAAGTTTTCGAGTTTTACTCAAAAAACTTCGAAATTGGGGGTACTCGTAGACAACAAAATTTAACTTTTTTATGAAAGTTTCAAATGTGGAAAGAATGCTTCAAAATTTAAAAGGCTCTACCATTCTAAATAACGTGAGCTAACTTTTTATTTTTTGTGGTCTATATTCTGTCAAATATGATTGCTTATATATGACCGACTCACGCTTTTGCACCAATGTTTTCCTTACTATTTTGTATACCTTAGGGCAACCTCTAGGAGCCTAAAAGGCACATCGGTGGAAAGCTAATTTAAAGCTCTATAAAAAACTGTCACTCATATTTCTCTTAAAATTACAGCTTTCGTCAAAAATATAAAACATCGGTTTACAAAGACAAATTTTTGTGGCATCTTGTATTTGGCATGAAATTGACAGATATCCAATACATCGAATTGTGTTCCAAAAAGCAAGACCTTTCAACTTTTGACATTAAATTTGCATGTAGCAAAAAATATATACATATAATATATATATATATATATATATATATATATATATATATATATATATATATATATATATATATAATTATAGATAAGAATCTGAAGTGGCATCATCACATTGACAATATATCTACAAGAATACGCAAGCTTATAATTAAGTTTTATCAACTTGGGCAATTCATGCAAAAAAAAAATCTTAACATCAGTTTACTTAGCACTAGTAGAATCCCTTTTAAGCTACTGTACAGCATGGGGTGCAGCTTGCAAAACAGTTATGCAACCGCTAATCATAACGCAAAAGTATATCCTTAAAATTATGTTAAATAAACCCAAAATGTTTTTAACAAATGCATTATTTAAACAAGCAAATGTACTACCATACGGTTAAGTGCCTCATTTTGATAACGTTTTAACAAAGTGTCAAAAATGGAGTCTCCTTAAACAAAGGTTTTATGTTATTAAAAATATTTTCAGGGATCCGTAGTTTTTCTCTGGCGATGAAAATTTTCTGGATTTCTCTGCTTTGTCTAAAATGGGTGAAGCGAAGGAGCAATATGCGTTGATCCGGCCTGAAAGACAAAGAGCTGTCGTAGGTCACGGACTATAGTTTGTTTTCTTTTATTTGCATTCGATCTTTTCATTGATCGATATTGTACAGCGGTGTTTCGCCTGCGTTTGTTTTTTGTTTCTCTCGTATCTCGGTAGATGGCGCTTCTTGCGATAGTTTTCTCACTATTTACATTTGATTAGAGACAAAACCGTCTGATTAACTTCGCAAGATTTGTCACATTGACCAGCAGTGTTCTGAGGAGTCCCATAAGGACGAAACAGTTAACTGTCAACACTTATTAGGTGTCCATTAGATCTTGGACCCCCGTGAGGTTAAGCTTTCAGGCTACCCACGGAAAAATATGAGAGAAACAAAAACTCCTTTTTGCCCGATTAGCCACGAAACTTGATTTTTAAATTCACGGGTACGTTGTTTGTTAAAATTAATTCACTTTGAATAAGTTAAACACTTTGTCGCGACAAAGGTATAAATACACTATCGTTATAGGAAGGCATAAACGTAAGAATCACTCTTAAAAATACCCAAATTCAAACTAACTTTTAAAAGCGAACCGATTATAACAATTTAAAAAAAACTCAACTGCTAAATTTACATGTAACTACTAGTCGCAGTAGGTACAAAATTGATAGGTATACCTATAATATGTACGACATGCTTCAACTTTTAGTTTTGATGCCAGTTTTGTATTTTCATGGATCAATAACCTGATCCATGAAAATATAAACTGCAGCAGGGCGAAAGGAAGGGTTTTTCGATTGTTGTATGTATGTTGTATGTATGTAAATATGTATGTTTGTGTCACGCTAGATGCTAAAAGGCTGAACCGATTTTGACAAAATAGGGGTCGTTGGATTGCTACTGATCCCGAAGGTGCTATAGGCTATATTTTTTTTAAACAGGAATCAACATGGCGGTCTTCAGACGCCATTTTGTCACATGATGTAGGCTTTACGGCATACAAATTATCTAAATTTCAGGCGATTTTTTGAAATTCCCTTGATTACCCATTGCAAATGTCCTCTAATTTGCTGTAGTTACTTTGTAGTTCTTCTTGCTCCCACCCATCTCTGCTACTTATTTCTAACTATATTTTACTTTGTATAATCTCATATTGTATTTACTAGGAAGTTCCAAGTTAGATTCAGGATGAGCATAAACTATCAAAGTCGAACTAACAAGTCCGTAAAAGATTCCAACTGCAGCGCTGGTTTTTACACTTATAAAACCCACTATTTCTTGTCATTTTAACCGAACTGCAGCAGGGTGAAAGGAAGGGTAATGTTTTTCGATTCTTGTACACTGAGAGAAGAATTTTGTAACAATAAAAAACATTTTGTAACTGTTACCAAATGCGTTGCCTATATTTGGCTTATTAGATATTTGTTTGCAGGTAACAATTCATAAATTTCAACAATTGAAACAAATATTTGTTAATAAAAACAAAATCGTCTGGTAATAGTTAAAAAAAAGCTACATTAAGCACTAATATATTGTTGGTATTTAAAAATATATGTGAGTTTAAATATTAATATACTGTATATTTATTATGAGGATCATTCTTATTTAATATTAAATTAGTTAATTATGGGTTATTATATAATTAGTAGCGGTAATTATATTTAGTTATTTTGCATTAATAAGGTATTTGTAGGTTTCACGTTCTGCTTAATAAAGAGGGTGTTCATTTTAAAACTTTCCACCCCAGATTTATCGAAAATGATTTTTTTTTAAACATCAAAAACACGTCAATTAATTTATTAAGGAGGACACATTTTAGCTATTTTAAAATTTTTGTAGTACACATCCCCTTTGAGGGGTACATTTTACTCCTATATTTTTTAAAGTTTTCTTAAATGTCTTTACAAAGGTGTATAAATTTTGAAAATCTATCAATTTGTTTTTGACATATTCACTTATTTTTTCAAAGGGAGTGTGTACTACAAAAACTGTTAGATAGCCAAAATGTGTCCTCCTTAATAAATTAATTGACCTGTTTTTACTTTTTCTCAAAAAAAAAATCATTTTCGAGAAATCTGGGTTGGGAAATTTCAAAATGAACACCCTGTATATTTCTATAGGGTTAATGGAAATAAGGAAACCAATTTTGATCACACACCTGTATTTCTTTGCGACATTTCGACGATTCATTTTCGTCTTCCTCGGCCTTCCTTAGGAAGACGAAAATGAATCGTCGAAAAGAAATAAAGTTGTGTGATCAAAATTGGTGTCCCTTTTCCCATTAACTCTATAGAAATGAATAAGGTATAGAATAATAACAGAATTTTAATAATAATAAAAAGCAAGTTGTTTTGATGAAAAATATTTATTTGTATTTTATTATAAACATAAAAAGACCATGGATCTTTTTAAACCTGTGGAGTCTATGCATATTAACGCATATACAAATATAAAAAAATATACCCTTTTTGCAGCTTTTTCTTGAAATACCCTACACATTTACTCTACTACAATACCTAATATATAAATAAAAAAGAACTAGATAGTTTTTTTATAAAATAAGATTGTAGTCTCAGAGACATGAAGTCTGGTAAAGTATGACTGATCTGTCACATCGCAATTTTTTTTATGGTGGCTGGTAATCTTTGTTTTTTTGCAAAGCTTGGTTAATGAGATATACCCACGTTTGTTTCACATGAGATGCACACAAAATTATGTCAAAACTGACATAAACGGATTTTACCTCACTATAAGTTGGGGACTCCACCATTACGAAAGGCAGCATGGGTAGCCCATGTTTTTTTAAAATGTTTATCCTTTGTTCAATTACTTCCTCCACCTCCAAGTCAGTGCTGACCTGAAAAAGAAAATAAATTTTATACATTTGTAAATTTAATACAGAACCAGTGGCATATATAAGGTGGGGCCTGGGCCCCCCCTCAAAGTTAAGTTTTTTTTAGATATTTTTCACATATTTTATGAAAATAAACATAAAATAGCCTAAAATACTGCCTCATGAGGTATCGCCCCCCCCCCTCGAAATTTTTTCTATATACGCCACTGTAGAGAACATTAAACGTTTGCTTTAAGTTTAGAGGTTTAAACTTCACATTTTTATACTCAAGGCTCTTTGCTTAAAAATCTTTAATAATTAATTCAAAGAATTGAAGCCATGATTCAAATGACATCAAATTTAAAATTATTAAAATCACAAAATACAAATATAAAGCATTCTAAAAAAAAATAATAAATAACACGTACTATTCTTACTGCCCTTTAAATAGGATAGCTTTTGTGATTTCTAATAGGATCTGTTATTGTGGAAGACCAATCAGCAAGATGCATGTTTTTAACCAACAAAGCCAGATTTGTTTCCATCTTTAAGCGGAAATCTGAAACAAAAAAAAAGAGTATGAATTTTATATTAAAGACAAACAAAACCTACGCCTGTGGATACTTGTCGTCAATTAGCACATAAATCAGTTAATTAAAAATTAATCCTATTTACTGTTTGTTTATAAAGCAATCAGTTTCGACAGAACAAAAAGTTTATACAATTAATACGTTTTTTTTCTTGAAGCTATATTTCTACCTCTAAATATTTACCTTTAAAGCGTTATTCCTGATGACTTTTTATTCACTTCGACTCTTGCAACCAAAACACCATTATGATGCCATAAAAATACCCGCGTATTTAGGTCCGTATTAGTACAAAATCACAAAAACAAAACGTTGTTTGATCAATGTTTTTCCCAAAACATGGCGTCCCCTTGATTTTTGGGCACACTATCTGCGACGGTCTGTAATACAATGCTACGTAGGGCGTCGGGTCGGTTCGGTCTAGACCGCGGCACACACACAATAGGGGAGAGCGGGGCTGGTTGGGCATAGGGGCACGTTGAGACCCCCTATTAACTCGACAATTAGACGTCAGATGCCAGCGCCACCCACGTGGCAAAGTCACCTTTGCTCATGCATGCATTAGTCCCCAGTGAGAATCTGTGATGTGTCTCCAAGGAACAGATTTTGACCTATTTTTTTTGGCTCTGTAACGAAATAGCGCGTATCAAAACAGCGCCTTTCAAAACAGCGCGTTTTCAGAATAGCGCGTGTTCAATATAGCGCGTATCAAAATAGCGCGTGTTCAAAATAGCGCGTATCAAAATAGCGCGTATCAAAATAACGCGTATCAAAATAGCGCGTATCAAAATAGCGCGTATCAAAATAGCGCGTGTTCAAAATAGCGCGTATCAAAATAGCGCGTATGAAAATAGAGCGTGTAAAAAATAGCGCGTATCAGGTCTGCTTAGGTATATTCACCTAAACAGTTTGAGCAAGGTCAGATAAGTTATACTTACTTAACCGTTAAATAAACCGATGGCTTGCTATACTTAACACAACTCATATAGTTGGACTAAGGGGTCTCTTTCTAACATATTTAAAAAAAAAAAAAACTTCTCTGGCTTCTTTTTCGGGATCCTAGAGGGTGTGTAACCAAACCGAACCGAACCGAAACGAACCGAACCCAAACATTTTTTCCAGTAACTCACTGACCTTCTTCCACCAAAAAAAATGTCACCAAGTCACAGGTCAGAATAGAAACCTACCAAAATAAGGATCGGGAAGCTAATTTAGGGAAATAATTTTTTGAAAAAATGTTTCGGTTTGGTTTGGTTTGAATCGGTTCGGTTCGGTTCGGTTCGGTTTGGTTACACCCTATAGGATCCCGGGATAAAAGTCAAGTTTTTTGTTTTTGAAAAAATATGTTAGAAAGAGACCCCTTACTCGAACTATTTTGTAACAGCGACGTTTGTAATGGCGATCTTTCAAAGCGGGGTATTTTTAGACGCGCTATTTTAAAACGCGCTATTTTGAACACACGCTATTTTAAACACGCGCTATTTTGATACGCGCTATTTTGATACGCGCTATTTTGATACGCGTTATTTTGAACACGCGCCATTATGATACGCGCTATTTTGATCACGCACCGTTATGATACGCGCTATTTTGATCACGCGCTATTTTGATACGCGCTATTTTGAACACGCGCTCAAATGATCGCGCTATTTTGATACGCGCTATTTTGATACGCGCTATTTCATTACAGAGCCATTTTTTTTTTGGACCTCGTATTTACATTTTACAGATTCTTTTGTTACACCTGCATGCCCCCATTCGGTTTTTTATAGTTAACTTTATATATTTAGACAGAGTTTAATGAAATTATAACGATGCTAATATTTACGCAAACATGGTTGCCGACTCTCTCAATTTTGTATGTAGGTGTGGGGCTAGTTGAGCCAAAAAGTTCGGGGCACGTTGGGCCACCGGCTCAGCTAACCCCATACATTTTCTAAAAACATTTTTTTTTATTTGAAGGTTAAAATCAGCATGCGTCCGTATGATGGACTAAAAATCACGTCATGTAATAATTCTCGCCCTAAACAAATGTTTTAGATTGTCTGCCCCTTGTAGTTATTTATCAAAGTTACCTTTGGCAACGCTGAAACGCTTTCGACTAGAATCGGGCATATTGCGGTCTCTTAATAATATATGCTATATTCTATCTGTTTTTTACCCTCTTATGGAAATTAGGCCCCCTAGATGTGGACTTGTTAACGTGGTATCTTTGTTAGTCTTGGAGATATAAAGCTAATTTCTTTACAATCTTGATTGGTGTTCTCTTGCAAACAAAACGATTAGTATTTCTGTAAAACTAAGTTATTGGCAGAAGTTATAAGCCAAAGATTGTAAAAAAACAGTAAAAAAGCCGCCATTTATATATTAATGACATCACACAGACCCGTCAACTCAAATTTGAGGCAAACACCCGGTGACTTAAAATTGTGTGATCTATTATTACCAATCGATCTAAGGAAATTTTAAAAATTCGTGCTTTTCCGAAAGCTGGCGAAAGAAAGACCAAGAATATCAACCGAAGAAAATGGTCAACAGCTATACTAACTGAAACTCCGGTTAAAGAAGAGTTGGAACGTGAAAAAAGTAAAAAAAAGAATAAAAAAAAGAAAAATCTGTAACCAAAAATGTCTTCAAGGGAAAGAAGCATAGAAAAACTACTCAAAAAAGGACACTGAAAGATGACAGCGATGATGAAGAGGAAACATTTTGTCTAGTCTGCATGGAACCATTCTCAAACAGCAAACCAAAAGAAAAATGGGTACAATGTTTAACTTACAAGTTTTGGGCCCATGAAACATGTGCTGATGCAGGGTTTACTTATGTTTGCTAAAACCGTAATTCCGATTCAGACTAGAGCAAGAATTAGGCTACTTTATATTGTTTGTTTTTTAAGAAAGTTAAAGTTTAGTATTTTATTATTATCAATAAAAATAATCTAAGAATTTCCTGTTATTTTATGTTGCATATATACAGTTATTAATTATTCAACCATTCCCAACTTGCCCCATCGTATGGCCCAACTTACTCCGTGGGTGGGGTTAGTTGGGCCGCTTGCAAGGGTGCTAGAAAAAAGTGTTTTTTAAGTTTGAATGCATAGTTTTAAAAACCAATATTTGCCTTAAACATATTATAATTGTAAAACTGTAAGTAATATAGCAATGCTTTTATTTACATTTATGTAAAAAGTGGCTCAACTAGCCCCGCTCTCCCCTACAAAATGTCAACCGAAACGTCACGATCTACGCGCGACAAGGCCCGAGCCGAGACGTTACAAAGTTATATTGCTCGATAATATCGCTTGTTAATAGTACTACTAAATTTGTTGTGAACTTTACGAGGTAATTAATAGAAACCAATTCAGACCGTTACAATAACAAAATCACGCCATAACATTATACAAAAAATGTTTGTTGTAATAAACACAAAGAAATATTTGCCAATATTAAGAGTATATTTATATTTGGGAAATTTTAAGTATTAATAACAAAGACGTTCTGTTACCTTAAAAGAAAGAGTGTTTTGGTTATGGTTATAATAAGGCAATTAATATTTAAAAAAACCTCAAATTATTAAAGAAACAAATTAAATAATATTTATAACTAAACACTTTACAAAAGGTTTGTTACCAATAATTAATGATATTTGCTTTTAATATTTTTTAATGAGCACAACAAAAATCAGGTTTACCAAATATTTGTTAATAATAAAATCGTTTTTTTTTTCAGTGTATGTATTTAAATATGTATGTTTGTGTCACGCTAGAGGCTGAACGGCGGAACCGATTTTGACAAAAAGGTGTCGCTGAATTGCTACTGATATCGAAGGTGCTATAGGCTATATTTTTTTAAACATGAACCGCTATTTTGTCATATGATGTAGGCTTTAATTATCTAATTTTCAGGCGATTTTATTGAAATTCCTGTGACTAATTTGCTGTAGTTACTTTGTAGTCCTCCCAGCTCCCACCCTTCTCCTCCCTGCCATTTCCCCCACCCTATTCAAAAACCATATTCGCAAAATTTTATCAAATATAGAGCGATTTCAAAAATTCTTTCTGCATTCGCTTTAAGATTTTTTTTTCAACAACATTTTACTAGTTCCCCCCCGCCTCTCCCTCTCTTCTCCCCTCCCTCCTTATTAGTAATAGTTGTAGCTACACCTTTCACAAATTCAGAGCGGTTTCAAAAATTCTTTCGGCACACTCTTTAAGATCTTTTTCGACACCATTTTACTAGTTCCCTCCTCCCTCTCTACTCCCCCACCTTCACTCAATGGAAGGTAACACTGTTCGCGTCCGTACAAAATCAACACGTACTTTTTGGGTAAAGCTAAATGAATTGTAAATGCATAGTGCTTTTTATAAGGCTGAATAAGGACTAAATCTGAAAGTTGGAAATAATTTTTTTTTTAAATAAAAAACACCCTACTGCCAAATTTACTTTTAACTACTAGTCGCAATTGAGTACAAAATTACCCAATAACCTGATTCATAAAAATACAAAACTGTATAATTTCGTAAGTGCGTTTTAGGCCTCAAAACTAAAAGTTGAAGCATGTCGTACATTATAACGTTGTTTGATGGAAGTATACCTATCAATTTTGTACTTACCTGTGACTAGTAGTTAAAAGTAAATTTAGCAGTTGGGTGTTTTTTTTTGTTTAAAAAATTTTTTATTTCAAAAGTTTTTAACGCCATTTATTTCTTGCGTTATTTAATATTTCTAAAATTTTCGCCTGTGACGCTTTTTTTTTGGTTTTTGTCTACAATTGCCATTTTTCCCGAAAATTTTTGACGTCATTTATTTCTTAAATTATTATCCTTTGTCTAAAGTTTTCTTCAAGGGTGCCATTTTTTCCGAAAAGCAGTTTTCTTTCGTTTTTTTTTATAAAATTTGCGGCTGCGGCGCCAAATTTTTCTACAATTTTCATTTTTGCAGTAATCTTTTTATTTAATTTTTCGAAAATTTCCGCCTCGCCGCCCTTTTTTTATCCATTTAAATAAATAACTATATTATTTTAAACGTTTTATATTTGCACCCCCTAAAAATAATGCTGCCTACGCCCATGATCGATACCCTTTCTTTAAACTAAGGTTGGAAAGTACCCAAATTTCCCCAAATCGATAGTATGGTCTTTTGGACAGCCATTTTCTTAGATTTTTCTGAGTGTGACGGCCCTGATATGTATGTGTATCAACAGAAAAAAAAGTACCACTTTATCTGCAGGTGATATGTCTGTATGTCTGTATGTCTGTATGTCTGTATGTCTGTATGTCTGTATGTCTGTATGTCTGTATGTCTGTATGTCTGTATGTCTGTATGTCTGTATGTCTGTCTGTCTGTATGTCTGTATGTCTGTATGTCTGTATGTCTGTATGTCTGTATGTCTGTATGTCTGTATGTCTGTATGTCTGTATGTCTGTATGTCTGTATGTCTGTATGTCTGTATGTCTGTATGTCTGTATGTCTGTATGTCTGTATGTCTGTATGTCTGTATGTCTGTATGTCTGTATGTCTGTATGTCTGTATGTCTGTATGTCTGTATGTCTGTATGTCTGTATGTCTGTATGTCTGTATGTCTGTATGTCTGTATGTCTGTATGTCTGTATGTCTGTATGTCTGTATGTCTGTATGTCTGTATGTCTGTATGTCTGTATGTCTGTATGTCTGTATGTCTGTATGTCTGTATGTCTGTATGTCTGTATGTCTGTATGTCTGTATGTCTGTATGTCTGTATGTCTGTATGTCTGTATGTCTGTATGTCTGTATGTCTGTATGTCTGTATGTCTGTATGTCTGTATGTCTGTATGTCTGTATGTCTGTATGTCTGTATGTCTGTATGTCTGTATGTCTGTATGTCTGTATGTCTGTATGTCTGTATGTCTGTATGTCTGTATGTCTGTATGTCTGTATGTCTGTATGTCTGTATGTCTGTATGTCTGTATGTCTGTATGTCTGTATGTCTGTATGTCTGTATGTCTGTATGTCTGTATGTCTGTATGTCTGTATGTCTGTATGTCTGTATGTCTGTATGTCTGTATGTCTGTATGTCTGTATGTCTGTATGTCTGTATGTCTGTATGTCTGTATGTCTGTATGTCTGTATGTCTGTATGTCTGTATGTCTGTATGTCTGTATGTCTGTATGTCTGTATGTCTGTATGTCTGTATGTCTGTATGTCTGTATGTCTGTATGTCTGTATGTCTGTATGTCTGTATGTCTGTATGTCTGTATGTCTGTATGTCTGTATGTCTGTATGTCTGTATGTCTGTATGTCTGTATGTCTGTATGTCTGTATGTCTGTATGTCTGTATGTCTGTATGTCTGTATGTCTGTATGTCTGTATGTCTGTATGTCTGTATGTCTGTATGTCTGTATGTCTGTATGTCTGTATGTCTGTATGTCTGTATGTCTGTATGTCTGTATGTCTGTATGTCTGTATGTCTGTATGTCTGTATGTCTGTTTGTCTGTATGTCTGTATGTCTGTATGTCTGTATGTCTGTATGTCTGTATGTCTGTATGTCTGTATGTCTGTATGTCTGTATGTCTGTATGTCTGTATGTCTGTATGTCTGTATGTCTGTATGTCTGTATGTCTGTACGTCTGTACGTCTGTATGTCTGTATGTCTGTATGTCTGTATGTCTGTATGTCTGTATGTCTGTATGTCTGTATGTCTGTATGTCTGTATGTCTGTTTGTCTGTATGTCTGTATGTCTGTATGTCTGTATGTCTGTATGTCTGTATGTCTGTATGTCTGTATGTCTGTATGTCTGTATGTCTGTATGTCTGTATGTCTGTATGTCTGTATGTCTGTATGTCTGTATGTCTGTATGTCTGTATGTCTGTATGTCTGTATGTCTGTATGTCTGTATGTCTGTATGTCTGTATGTCTGTATGTCTGTATGTCTGTATGTCTGTATGTCTGTATGTCTGTATGTCTGTATGTCTGTCTGTCTGTCTGTCTGTCTGTCTGTCTGTCTGTCTGTCTGTCTGACTGACATAACTCAAAAACCGCTTACTCGATTTGAATGAAATTTGGTACCTAGGCTGGGTATGGTGGTACGTGATATATATATATATATATATATATATATATATAACTGTGAGCGTGAGCTTAGGGGCCCATATATTGGCAGAATATGTTATATATGTATTTGTCGGAGTTATTATTGTTTGAGGTAAGTTTTTCCTCTGTGCGCTTCTTTCCGTGTGCGCTTTTTTCCTTGTGTACTTTTTTCCACAGGCGATTTCTTCCTTGAGTGCTGTTTTTTCTGGGCGCTATTTCCTGAATCAACAAAAGTATAATTTTACAGTCTTTAACTGTAGTAGCTAGCTAGCCGCCTTTATACTTTACATATTTTTTCGGGTTCTGGTTGGGTGATTTGAGGGGAGGGTAATTACCAACTTTACCCCCCACCCTCCGTAGAACCACCAATGATAGCATAGACATTATAATGTCGAGCCCTGTATGACTGTGGTTCTGCGGTAGAATATAAATAAAGGAGGCATGGAGAGAAAGAAAGTTGTTTACGAATCCCACGAGTCAGCGGGTGGCTATAATAACACAAGTGATCTTTGTCCTAATTAAATGTAAAACGATACGCGGCTGCTGGGGCGCGAAGCCTAGCTATAGGGAAGCTGTCTGTCTGACATTTGGCTGGCATTTATGATCAGCGCCGCGCCGCACCCAGATGCTTCTTGCTCGCGTAAAACAAAAAAGGGCGCAGCTCTGTTGATGATGTATCTATCGAATTTGTTCGGGATCTCCCTTAATCAGGGCCAGGACCGGGATCGATAAAGATTCCAGACGTCTCCCGGAATGCATTTTTCTATCTGTCATACGTGATCGAAAATCGGTTTGTACCGAAGCGGACGTTAGATCACGGCTATCAAAATGGACGGGCCCCGATCCTCCACTTTGTTGACGTCATATCGGGGGCTGATTTTTTTTTGATGGTCACGTCACGACACATCTGATTGTCTTTAAAATATTGAAGTTGGAGTGACGGTTCATGAATATTTGATTTTTTTTTAAATAAAGCCGGTTTGGAGATTGTTTTTACTATATTCTTGCAGAACAATTTTTTCTAAATGTATAATAATCCTTAATTTTCCAGAGCCGCTTCATTAGCTCACACAAGAATTAAGTTTAAAGCAGAAGCAAATGTGACAAAACTGACAAACACAGATGACAAAGTCAAATACATGTCAAATATAACAGTTGGCATGCGGTACATGGCGGGTAATTTGAATATAAAGTAAGGAATGCTAAATCTTGAAGATTGTAACTTTTTAATCATCTTGCATCCTTTCAAAAGTTTGGTGGAATATCGGGATGGTGGCTGAGAATATTTCACTGAAATTTCGCGGAAATCTGTAATGCCATTTTGAAAATATCATAAAAAAACGTCGGACCTCTCATAAGACCCAATGTAAAAGTCAGCCCCTCCCCGAGAACAGCTGATTTTTTCAGGGTCGTGGCCTCTATTTTTGTGTTGGCCTTGATTGTCTTTAAAATATTGAAGTTGAAATGACGGTTCATGAGTATTGGATTTTTTGAAGTGTAAACTTCTTTAGGCGCGTTTAGGAGTTTTTGTGGGTAGTGAATTCAACTGAGCCGTCAGGCTCGGCTATGTAACGCTCATTCGAGTGAAATCGGGTTGAGTCGACTAACTGTGAGAAACATTCAGCGAGCGATATGATGATGCAGATGAAAGTCAGTACACAAAAGAGTTCGGTTCGGTCCGCTTTGCAGAATATGTTATGGGCCAGTATTATTAATTTCGCCTTGTTAAAGTTTACACGTATGCCGTGTGGTCTTAAGCACACACAATTTTTTTCTTTAAATAAAGCTGGTTTTGAGATTGTTTTTACTATATTCTTGCAGACAAATTTTTTTTAAATGTATAGTAATCCTTAATTTTTCAGAGCCGCGTCATTAGCACGGATCACCTTTGTTAGGTGATCCGTGTCATTAGCCCAGACAAAAATTAATTTAAAGCAGAAGCGAATGTGTTCGTTTCCGCATGAAAAGTAATCGAATTACCTACATCTATTTGTGCATATTCGGCACTTGGCAGACTTTTAAAATTTAATATAATTATTTAGGGCGGCGGATAAAAGATCGAAAGTACAAAAGGTCGAAAGTATAAAAGGTCGAAAGTACAAAAGGTCGAAAGTACAAAAGATCGAAAGTACAAAAGATTAAAAGTACAAAAGGTCGAAAGTACAAAAGGTCGAAAGAAATCGACAATACAAAATATTAAAAATACCAATTTACCGTATCAAGTCGAATTGACCTGTCCAGTCGAGGTGGACCCGGGCCGAGGATAGGTTAGGTTACTATCCCAACCTGACCCGGTTAGGTTAGTATATCAAAAAAAAACTTTCCTGACGAAATCAGGGTAGTTTTTTTTTGTAAACAAACCTAACCTGGTCAGTTTGGGTTAGTAACCTAACCGGATTAACTATGAACTATCCTCGACCTCTGGACTACCTCGGCTGGGCAGGGCAATTGGACTTGGTTAGGTTTCAATCTTTTATTTTCATACTTTTGACCTTTGTACTTTCGACTTTTTGTACTTTCGACCTTTTGTAGTTTTGACCTTATTTTTTCGACCTTTTGTACTTTCGACCTTTTATCCGCCGCCCATTATTTACATGTGTTTACAGAAGTTACATCAAAAAATGCTTTTGTTTTGTAGTGTAATTTTGTTTTAAAAAGATTAGCGCTGGTATTTCTGGATTCTTAATGAACTTTATTGTAAAAAAATTATTAAAAAATCGAAAAAGTTTTACAATATAAACAATTAAACATATGCCATGACAAGCACAGATGACAAATTCAAATACATGTCAAATATAACAGTTGGCATGTGGTTCATGGCGGGTAATTTGAATTCAAAATAAGGAATGCTAAATCTTTGAAGAGTTTAACCTTTTAATCAACTTGCATTCTTACAAAAGTTTGGTGGAATATCGGGATGATTTCACTGACATTTGTACGGTGCTAACCCCCGGCCGCGGCCCAACGCAACGCTTCGTATTAGGCCTGGTCCGCAGTGTCACTTATTATTCATCTTTCTCTAATAGAAAGAGATAAATATACAATTTATATCTCTATCTATTTCTATTAGAGAAAAAGGGAAATAGAAGTAAGCTAGACAAAAACTCTTTAGATTTGCTCAGCTACCCTCTATGTCATCCTAGCACCTAGGGAGTAGCTGGGGAATTAAAAGAGTTTTTATCGCCCTGGTTCGATTATGAGAATAGAAATACCTAAGACCATAAGCCACCATGCCATAAGAACCGCATGGAAAACAACGCTACACAGAAAAAAGCACACGTGTATTAAAGCGCGCAGAGAAAAAAGCGCACCTAGTAAAACAGCGCACAGGGAAATCAAACAAAAAAAAGTTTTGACGTATGGAAAAATCACAATGAAATAAATGTGAGGGGCCATAGGACAATTTCCTCCTGTCTGTCTGTCTGTCTGTCTGTCTGTCTGTCTGTCTGTCTGTCTGTCTGTCTGTCTGTCTGTCTGTCTGTCTGTCTGTCTGTCTGTCTGCCTGTCTGTCTGTCTGTCTGTCTGTCTGTCTGTCTGTCTGTCTGTCTGTCTGTCTGTCTGTCTGTCTGTCTGTCTGTCTGTCTGTCTGTCTGTCTGTCTGTCTGTCTGTCTGTCTGTCTGTCTGTCTGTCTGTCTGTCTGTCTGTCTGTCTGTCTGTCTGTCTGTCTGTCTGTCTGTCTGTCTGTCTGTCTGTCTGTCTGTCTGTCTGTCTGTCTGTCTGTCTGTCTGTCTGTCTGTCTGTCTGTCTGTCTGTCTGTCTGTCTGTCTGTCTGTCTGTCTGTCTGTCTGTCTGTCTGTCTGTCTGTCTGTCTGTCTGTCTGTCTGTCTGTCTGTCTGTCTGTCTGTCTGTCTGTCTGTCTGTCTGTCTGTCTGTCTGTCTGTCTGTCTGTCTGTCTGTCTGTCTGTCTGTCTGTCTGTCTGTCTGTCTGACTGACATAACTCAAAAACCGCTTACTCGATTTGAATGAAATTTGGTACCTAGGCTGGGTATGGTGGTACGTGATGGTCCCATTTAAAAATGAACAACATCCACCGAACGCAAGCCAAATAAAAGAGTGGGGGTAGATTAAAAAAATTAGAGTTTATGTGAAAATATGTCGTGTGTGATATCAAACGAAAGGCAATTGAGCCTGGAGTTAAACAAAATATATTTTAGTTTATTTAAGTAAAAAGGGTGGGGGTAGATTTCAAAAATTAGAGTTTAAGTGAAAATATGGCGTGTGTGATATCAAACGAAAGGTAATTAATTGAGTCAGGAGTTAAACAAAATAGATTTTAGTTTTTAAAAAAAGGGTAGGAGTAGATTTTAAAAATTAGAGTTTATGTCAAAACATGGCTTGTGTGGTATCAAACGAGAGGTACTTGAGTCTGGAGTTAAATAAAATATATTTCAGTTTTTAGTTATATTCGCTCACACGTACACTATAAATATAGTACCTAGTAGGGTATCCAAGTCCCGGGACCAAATATTTTTTCGGGACTTCGGGACCAAATGTCAGGTCCCGGGACTAATCCCGGGACTGGTCTCGAAACTAAAATAAAAGTAATTAAATTAATTTAACACAGAACATAACACAGGTTTATTGATATTGGTAAATGGTTCACATAAAAACAAATTGACAAACGTAGCAAATAAAAGGGTAAGTATAGGGAACTATGACTTTTGTCCGTTGTTTGATGGAACGCTTTTGTTCAAAGTGAGATTTAAGTGCCACAAGTGCATTTAACGACTTATCATTTAACCTTAAACGAAGCTTGTTACAAAACACCGCCGGCGCCGGCCACTGAGAAAGCTCTCTTCGATTGGACGCTGGTAGGTGGTATAGTCAGTAAATGCTCGTAGCATATTTGCAAATATTGTCCTCGACAACCGCCTCAAAAAGGACCATTTCTCGTTTTATTATTTTTGAAAATCGATCTGGTTTTGCACGTGATGACGTTTGTATGATTGGTCTTGTACTTGTTGAGGCAGTAGCAAATATTGCATTTTCAATAAATCCGTCTAACTTTTTTGCGATCCTTTCGCGTTCATGCAATAGACGGCGCTGCGTCACGCTTATTATGCATGTGTCTGGTATAATTTAGCGGTTTCGGGACCAAGTTGAGGTCCCGGGACCTTCACTGAGTCCCCGGACCATTTTTTTTTTAGGAAAACTCCCGGGACCAAGTCCCGGTACTGGATACCCTAGTGTGAGATTAGATGCCCATATATTGGTAGAGTATTTTTCAATTTATTCGAAATTTCGGGGATATCCTCTGTGCGCTTTTTTCCGTGTGCACTTTTTTCAAGTGCTTTTCTGATAATGCAAGTCAACATAAATATAATTTTTTTCAGCCTGTAACTTACCTGTAGTAGCTAGCCGCCCATATACTTCGGATTCTGGGGGAGGAATTAGCCAACCCTAGACTATGAATAAAATCATATTATGTATATAGAGTGTCCCAAATAAAAGTAACTACATGGGGATATCGAAAACGGGAAGAGATAAAATTTTGGTTAAATATAAAAAAAAGTTGTGCTATTCCAAGTCCAATCAGATGCTGTATCGAAATTGAAAATATCTACAGGGTTTTAAAATTTTTTTTTTTTTTGTTGTAGGTTTAATGAGCTTGTTATTGGCTTTAATGGGAGGTGCTAAAAATAAATATTGCACAAAATTTAAAGGAAATATCGAAAAAAAAACTAATTTTTCGATATATAGCCGATATTTTCTTTTGAAGTGACAGGTGTGGTGTACAGTTTTCATTTGAATAGAAAGAGTTTAAAGTAAATCCATCAAAATTAATTTAATTTCTCCTAAAACAAGGATTTAATTTTTTTTCTTAACTTTGGCTGCCGCCATCTTGGATTTTGTAGCCGGAAAATCGGAGTTCTTGAATAAAAATTTAGCTTTGGGTGTTCGGTACCACCCATTGACTTCTATACCCTACGGGTAGACCCGGCATGGGCCTAAATTGCCATTTTATCATGATTTTATCGCAATTGACCAAATACAAGTAAGAATTTAATGAGCAAGACAGGGATGAAAATAGAATTTCGGTTTGGTAAGTCCGGACACATGCAACATCGCAAAAATATTCTATTTGCTTGTCTTGGATAAAAAAGGGCAGTGGCGGCTCAAAATAAAAATTTTGAATTCTACTAGCAATTTTTTATCAACAATTTTCTGTTTGAATTATAAATAATTCATGAATACTTACTTGGGTATACTGTGTTTACAAAATTCTCTTTCTCTCAGTAAAAAAAAAGAGTAAAAAGAATTTGTTAGCATGCTAAGTGCAGTGGATGTATTAAAATTATTGTTTTCATCTGTTACAAATATTGTACCTTCCAGGTAAAATATTTTCTTTCTTTGAAGAAGGGTCTTCTTGAACTCTTCTCTTCTTGGGTGGACTACAAGTTATGCTCGAGTCAGATGAAATTTCGGAACTAAAAATTTCAATTCGGAATGGGACAACTGGGCGCCGCCAACAGGGCGCCACGCCGGGCCTAATGGGCGCCGGGCCAACTCAGCGCCGGACTATTTTCTTTTTTCGATAAAAAGTGCAGATAAAAAACAAAATATATATGTTATTTATACAAAAATTTCAACACCTATTAAGTCGAGTGTTGAAATTTGGTAGGCTACTAGTGTTCTGGTAACCTGGTAAAAATGCCATTTACGTTTTTTATTTCAAAAATGGCGGATCCAAAATGGTGGATTTCTTTATTTTTAAACCGATTTGTCTCAAACATGAAAGTTTGCAGTATTTGAGATCACCCACATAGCACAAAAATCACATCAACATTAAATTAACGTAAACAAAAATAACAAAGTTTTTTTTTACTTGAAAACAACCTCATACCATGTAATATTTATTTTGTTAAATCTACATGCTTAAAGATAACTTAAAAACAAGGAGAAATCAAGCTATAAAAATCCACTTTTTGCTGAAGTTTCTGGTGTTGTGTATATAAAGTGTTTTTTACCCTCGTTATTTTCATGTACCAAATTCACACATGAAAAGTCCTCCACAACATGTTCTAAAACGCCACTAGATTAAGACTTCTCAAACCTACTGACTTTCTGCGTCTTTTTTGGTCACGTTTTTTTAATAACATTTTTTTAACTTAAAAGAGACGCGAGATGAAGTTATAAAAGTTCACTAGTTTAAGACTACAACACTTTAAGACAATTTTAAAGATGGCGCTCAACGCAAGAGAAAATATCTATATATCTATCTACATTATGTTTTTTTTAAAAGCTAAACAAGATTTTTTAACAGTAAACACTTTCACAGAGTATTAAGGTTCATTTTCCTTTATCAGGTTAAATGACTGATGCGTCGTGATCGTAAAGGATCAGGGATCAGTTTCTTAACAGGTTTTTGGAGTTTAGAGGCGAAAGCACTGCCTGATAGATTTCGTCAAAGTGAAAAATGACGACAAGAGGTGGCGCTGCTGCTAGTAAAATCTCAAAATTATTCAGTAGAAAAGCCATGCAAGTCGCGTTTTAAAATTCGTGTAGAAGAGGCGTGAATCTAATGTAATTTTAACGTTGATAAAAATCAATTGAAACTTACGTAAAAACAGTGCTGTTTTAATTTGATAATGGCGTTATTACAACGCAGTTTTTAGCAACGTTATTTTTTATAACGTTAGTGAATGACCTATTAAGCTTGTTTTCATATGTGAAATAAACGTTTTTATTAGCAGCTTTTAAAATCAACGTTTTTTTTCTCACGCCTTTTTTACGTGTTAAACACGTGATTGTGCTATGTGGGCACTTAATCCAGTTTTATCCTCAAACTTAAAAAAATTTAAATGGCGGATCCAAAATGGCGGATTTTCATATTTATGCACCAATATTCACCAAATATAGAACTTGGCAGTGTTTCAACTCGCTGAATATGATTTTTGACTCAAACTCAAAATGGCGGATTTCTTTAATTTTAAACCGGTTTGTCTCAAACGTGAAAGTTTGCAGTGCTTGAAAGCACTTAATTTCAAATGACGGATGGAAAATGGCGGATTTTTTTATTTATGCACCGATATGTATCAAATATCAAACTCATAAATAATTTAAAATGGCGGATTCAAAATGGTGGACTTTGCTGATTATCAATATTGACTTAAACTCATGAAAAAATCAAAATGGCGAATCTAACATGACAGACTTTTTTATTTACTAACCGCTTTGTCTTAAGCTTAAAATATTACATTTCTTTCTTTAAACTTGAATCATATTTTGTATTAAGCTATAAAAGTCTGCCATTTGCAAGTATGAGTCACAAATTGTATTAAGTGACCTTAAGCACTGCAAACTTTTAAGTTTGAGACATTTGAGACAAATCCGTTGAAAAATAAAGAAACCCACCATTTTGGATCCACCATTTTAATTTTTTTAAGTTTGAGTACAAAACTGTATTAAGTGATCTCAAGCGCTGAAAACTTTCAAGTTTGAGACAAATCCGTTTAAAAATAAAGAAATCCACCATTTTGGATCCGCAATTTTGAATTTTTTATGAGTTTGAGTCAAAAATTATAATCAGCGACTTGAAACACCGCCAAGTTCCATATTCGATACATATCGATGCATTAATAAGAAAGACCGCCATTTTGGATCCCCTATTTTAATTTTTTTTAAGTTTGACGGTAAAACTGTATAAAGTGATCCCAAACACTTCAAACTTTCAAGTTTGAGACAAATCGGTTTAAAAATAAATAAATTCGCCATTTTGGATTTGCTATTCTTGTAATCAAAAACGTATGTTATCAGGTTACCAGAACTCTAGACCTACCAAAATTTCAACACTCGACTTAATGGAATATTACGTAAAGGATTTTTTAAAGATGTTTTTGCATAAATAATAATATATCTATTTTGTTTTTAATTTGCACATTTTATCAAGAAAAAATATTTTAGTCCGGCGCCCAGTTGGCCCGGCGTCCAGTTGGCCCGGTGCCCAGTTGGCCTGCCGCCCAGTTAGCCCGCCGCCCAGTTGGAGGCGCCGAGTTGGCGGCGCCCAGTTGTCCTAGACTGCAACACATTTCAGGATAAATTATTATTAAAAAATAGTGTGGGGAAGTGACACTTTCTGAATCAAAATATGTGAGGGTAAAATCGCACGGTCGCAGAAAAAACTATCTATCGTGGCGCTACTGAACTTTCTCGTGTTTTAGCAAAAACTATCCGTCAAGACGACTTACCCATGAAATTTTGGTTTTTCATCGATTTTTTTTTATTTTGCACAAAAAATAATTTCCGACCATGTTTGAACTCAGTTACTTCTAAACTTGTTTTTAAACGTTTTTAAGATTTCTTTTTGTAATATTCCCGCACGAAATTCAAAAAAAATCATTTTCGTACTTAGACAACATTGTCTATCAGTTTCCCTGTATAAAACGACTAGCAGGTTGAATCACTCACAATACGGCAGGTGGATTAAAAGTAGCCAGCTGCTTTTCTGTCGCACTTATGCCGTCAGTGTGAAAGAGATAAAAGTACCCATATATTATCTAGGGTATTATTAGCATGCAAAATCAGCCTATCTTCCGTCCGTTTCACATGTTCAATAATGTCTATCTCTGTTTTTATTGTAAAAGAAATACCCGCCCCTAGAAACCAAATTGAATAGGGTCAATAAAAAATGCCTTGTCTTTCTGTCTCTAAGGCCCTTTCAGGGCCTTTTACAACTCAATGGTACCACCATAATGCCAAATATAAAAAAATATACCCTTTTTGCAGCTTTTTCCTAAAATATCCTAGAAATTTACTCAACTAATAGAAACTAGGCACAAAAAGAATATGTAAATTTTTCACTGAGTTTTTTAAAAACATACATATAGTCTAAATTATACGCATTTGTAATGACGTCACCAGGGGAGAAAAAAACGTATGTGGCGTAGATATTTTTGCCAATCAATGTTTTTTAATTGACATTACGTTACATAACCAATTACCTACCTATTTAAATCATAGACACTACTTTTTTTAAAAGTTTATTGTCACCGCTGTTTATAATATACTGAACAAAGATAAACAAAAATGACATTACAAATGGGTATAATTTGAACTATAAATACGAGCATAAATATCGGTTTCAGATGGCAAAAGTCAAACACCAGAAAATATCTTATTAAAATGCCATACACACTATACAGTCCATCTCGTCTTTTATATTTATTTTAGCTGCGAAAATAAATTTAAGGTGTAGTTTTTATCAGATTTTATTCAATTTTGCCTGATGTTACAAATTGTTGACATAAATGGAAATTCCATTTTTCACTTGTTCCTTTTTGAACTCAAAAAAAGCTAATATGCATTTTTTTAATAAATGTTACAACAATCTGTTTTTTATTCAAAATAAGTGAATGTAATGGATATTAGTATTAACTATCCATGGTATTACGCAAACATGTCTGGTAACCAGTATGACGTCATTACAAATCCACCGCTGCTTACTCACCGTGAATCATAGTTTGCCCACGAACCAACAAGTGCCGCCGGCTACCCGATTCGCCGCCGGCCCAACTCACTGTTGACCCGACTTGCCGCCGTGCCAACTCGCCGCCGCGCCGTGGCGACTCACCACTAGCCGTCGGTCGTAGTTTCAGTCTGCAATTTTGACAGTTATTTAGAGTTCTGGTAACAAGCCTAATTTTGTTTAAATATTTTTGACATATTTCATGAATTAAATAAATGGGTCCATGACGGATCTGATACCTTCCCAGCTAGCCTATTACACACTTCAAGTAAAGCCATAATAATATATTACCTTGAAAACAGTCTTTTGTAAATATCTCAGAAAATAAAGCTCTTACAAAGTTTTTGGTTATAACACAAATTATTGAGAAGAACATAGTCTACCTTACAAGGTGACAATTTGAAAAGGATAAACTTGAATTTTCTCGAATTTTATCAGGAAATTTAAAAAAACGCCGAAACACGTCGATTTTGTTTGCAAGGGCGACACTTTTTGGCTATCTTGAAATTTTTGTAGCACGAACCCCCTTCGAGGGGTATTCTTTGCCCCTATATTTTGAATAGGGAACGTGGGTCTAGTGACACCTTGTTTTGAAGACCTTTTGAATGTCCTTATATATATATACCTATCCTAGTAATATTGTCGTGATGTCTGTGTGTTTGTGTATGTCTGTCCTTAACACGATAGCTCCTAAATTGCTGAACCGATTTTCATAAAATTTTCAGGTAAAATAGTGTTCAACACTCTAACGAGCTGATTAGATTTTGGTCTAAATCCATTAAGCCTAATAACAATTTTTTGACAATTGAAACATTTTAGAAATGCTAACTTTTTAACGGAGCATCGCATCAATATGCGGTTTTCGGAATAAAGTAGACTGTATTTTGCTCAATAATTGTGTTATAACCAAAATATATCATGGCTTCATTTGAAGTGTGCTACTAGGGTAGCTAGGAAGGTATCAGATCCGTCAGGGATCCATTTATTTAATTTTCGGCGAGAGGTGCCTCGGTATTTCCTTTTGGTGTACAGGTTAGGGGAAATACCAGGAAATACTTGGGAAGTACTGGTAAATATTCTAGGAAATACCATTGAAAATACTAGGAAATACCATTGAAATTTGAGGAAATACCAGGAAATACCGTAGGTTTTATACCGTAGGTATTTCCTTTTGGTATATAAAAATCGGCGATCGAGCCACCCCTCGATTTTCGGACATCTTTACAAGACTATTATGATTTTTTATTTCACTAACAAGTATTGTTGTTAACAGAGTATCAGCAGAATTCTATACGAGGACAAAATTCATTAAAAAAAATATGTGTTTTTGAGCGAAAATGTGAATATCTTGCCCATATTTAGCACCTGAGGAGCTATACTAGTATACCAGTTTTGCCAATTATTTTTGCAAAAGTCAGAAATAAAAAAACAAAATTTGAAATAATTGAGACTGTTTTAATTTTTATCAGTCAATTTGAGGTTATGTGAAAAAATAACATAAACAAAAGTTTTAAAAATTTTTATGATCGACGCGACTTTCGGCAGTAATCGCAATAATACAATTTCTCGTCCCTTTTCACCCCCCCCCCCCGAACCGAACCGAACCGAACCCCCCCCCCCCCCAAATCAAACCTGCAACGCATCTGCTCACGCATATATTTTTTTTTTTATATTTGTTTAAGTCCCTTTACAATGCTTAATATTCAAAATGTTAATAATTTTCTTTTTTTGTTGCCTTAAAATATGATAATTTTCCTGCAGTGACCTAAAGTTATAATCATTTGCTTTGTATACATGGTTTATTTTAAAATTCTTATTGAATAAAATAGGTAGAATTAATTAATTTTCACCCAGTTTCATTATAAAAGTCTAGGCGTTTTATAATACGACGGATCAATATCATTGTATTAACCGCGACATATAAACTAATAATGAATGCGTATGTTCATGAAAACCACAGTAGATGTGCAACATTTCTAAAAGTTCAACCTAATTGCATCGTATGGAATTTATTTAATCAAAGGGACTTCTTAGGAAAACATTTGCTCTGTTTTTATTTGGTTCATGGCAAATTTGGTCATTTTCCGATGAAAAAGTCTAAACGGTCAGAAATATCAAAAAATTGCTGCAGGAGAGCCTTCTACTCTCCCCGCTTCAAGTACCGGTCGATATTCACCCAGAGACAAGCATCGTTTCAGTTACCTTGACTACGCTATCGCCTTTGGCACCTGGCTAAGGTCACTCAAGTATATTGAGTTTACGCAAAGAAAAAGATGGAAGAGGTGTTGTATGTGTATCGATAAAAATCAAAAAGAAAATTTATACTTCACAAAAAGGTTTTATTATTCTTGTGTTTGTCATTTAAGTTTTTATAGTTATTTTATTTCTGTGAAATTTGTATATTTTTTTTTGGTTAATTCTCTCTTAAATTTTAATGTTATTAGTGACCTTATTGTTTTGACTTAATATTAGGTTTATAAAAAATGCGTCAAAAACTACTAAAAGTGGGTGCTTTCTACATCCGCATTTATCAAAATTTAAAAATGTGATTTTCTGGTGACATAATTTTTTTCTTTGGTGGTAATAAAAGTTGACACTTGAATAATGTTCACTTCTTGGAATGTATTCTAATCAGGTGCGTGCCTAACATTTTGGTTGCCTGAGGCAAAGGGAAAAACTGCTGCCCCTCATTTAAAAATAAACATCCTGTGCAATCTTTTTGGGCGGCTGTACCATCTTTCCTTGAAACATTTTAGCCCATATTTGACCTCTCTAAAACTCGACTTTGGAATGAGCTACGAAACTTATACTTTGCACAGTCGTAAATCTTCATAGAGTTAACAACTCCACCAAGTTTCATACACTTTCATAAAGTAGTAGTAAACGAAATTTCAAAAAACGTCGAAATTTTCACTCACTCATGTATGGATCATCAAAATTTTACTGTACTTCCAGACAGGCTCCAAAGCTGGAGTTTGGTAAACTGATAGAAGTTATGACCAAACCCTGGGGAAAAATCAAAAAACCCCACAATTCTAATTTACTCCCCTCCCCTGCCCTATACATGTAAATTATGTAAAAGTAACATTGCCTAGAGACCCTGTATGTATGACATTTTTTAGAGATAAAGAGACGCGACAAACTCTTCAAAGTCAAATTTATTTAAGTCAAAATCAAAGATGATAATAGGGACTTATTGGAATAAAACCTGACCTTATTTAAACATCGACCCTATGGTGACAGATTTGCATATAAAAAGCAGCTGCTCTGCTTCAAAATTCGGCCTTTGTGTATTTAAAAACCGGATTTATTCGTGTCGGTATTTATTAAATGGAAGTTAGCGACTGTTTTATTAAATTTGGCTTTGATATGTCAATTTTGAGAGGTCAGCTGTTAGTTTTCTGTGCAAATGTGTCAGAATAAAGTCGAGTCTAGACTAAAGTCAGGTTTTATTCCAATAAGTCTCTAATATCGGTCCTCTATACTCTAGCGATGTTTAGAGAACCTTCTGTCCTTGTCATTTCATAAGCGTCGGAAAATAAAAATAAACGTTTTTTAACAAAACTCATACAGGCGCTCCGGACAAACGTGTTTGTTTATATGTTGCATGACGATTGATGCCACTCAACGCTGACAATTTAAATTATTTTAGTCAAACGCCAATGAACTTGGCAAGAAAATAACATAATCAAAAATGGTTTATTTCAGTGGCTTTGATGGGTTTGTCGCGTCTCTCTTTTATAAAAATATGTCATACATACAGGGTCTCTAACATTGCCCATACTTACAGAAACGCTAGAGAGATAAGCTTTGGCAGACTGATAGGAAATATGATAAAACTATGGGAAAAAATTTTAAAAATTCCAAAATTTTAATTTGGTTTCCTCCCCTATAAATGTAAAGTTTTGTAAAGTTATGTAAAAGTTACATTGCCCACTTCCAGAAACGCATACTTTAAAACTTAAGTATTATCGAAATCCATTTAAAAAGCAGTGAAATCATAACAAAAACATTTTATGTAAAAAAAAACAAGTACGCGAATATGGTATTCCGTAAAAATAATTGAAATAAAAGTAAAACCAAATTCTCCAATTTAATTTCAAAATGAAAAGTTCTTACTAGTTTGGAAATGTTTTTCTAAGCTTGGTTATTACGGCTTCATAATAAGTCTTAGGCACAGTGCTAAATTGACTTAAAGAAGTTTGGCTGTAATAGCAAAGTTTAAAAAAATATTTCCAAACTAGTAAGAACCTTTCATTTTGAAATTTGTATTGAAGAACTTGGCTTTACTTTTATCTCAATTCTTACGGAATACCATTCTTGCGTACTTGGCTTTTTTTACATAACATGTTTTTGTTTTTGATATAATACTACATAAGGAACTGTAAGATGTCTTAACACACACTAAGAAAGGGGAAAAAATGCAATACACAAAAAAGACAAAAAAAAAACGTTTGCGCCGCAGGCAAAAATTTCTGAAAAGTATAGTTTTTTTCGAGAAAAATGGCGCGAAAAACTACTGACAATTGCGCGACAGGCAAAATGTAAAATTCAAATACATTTCGGGAAAAAATCGAGTTGTGGAAATCAGTTGGTAGATATCATGAAAATAATAGCGCCACAGGTAAAATTTGAGAAAAATTAAGTGTTTTTTAAAGAAATTGGAGCAAAAGTAGCAAATTATTGTTAAAAAGGAAAAAAAAGCAGGGCAACCAAAAATTTCAGAAAAATAATATAATTCAAAGAAAAAAAGGCTAAGTTTTGTATATTGTCATAACAGTTAATTCGCCCCTAAAGAATTATACTCATTTCGTTTGGGGAGCCCTGCTAAGCCCCCCCTAATTGCGTCTCTGCATTACCTGTGATATGACACTAATAGGTATATTAGTTGAGTAAATTTGTAGGGTATTTTAAGAAAATGCTGCAAAAAGGGTATATTTTTTTGGCATGGTAATACTTAACACCCAAGCTAAATTTTTATTCGAGGATCTCCGATTAATTTCCTTTTTCCTAAAACAGGAAATTAATTTTTTTCCTAACTGTGGCTGCCGTCATCTTGGATTCTGTAGCCAAAGAATCGGGGATCCTCGAATGAAAATGAAGTTTCGGGTTATAGGTGCTACTATGTCAAATATAAAAAGATATACCCTTTTTGCAGCTTTTTTGTACAATTTTACTCTACTATATATATGAAATTTTATTTGTAAACATTCCAACTAAACTATGGTTTAAATAAAAACATAATCTACATGTATTAAAGGTATGCTTTTATATAAGATAGAACCTATCTGCTCCTTATTACTCTAAGATCTGCTTACAGAAACATGTCTGTGGAAGCAACTTGTTTTTTCAAAAACGCAAAGTTACTTGCCCAGAAGTTTTGGGACCCTTAACTTTTTTTTGTTTTAACTTTTTAATTGCAGATTATTTCATTTTTTAAAAAACGGCAACTGGAATAAATATCGACATATTCGGCGGACTTCTGGGTAATCGGTCCATGCCGAGCGAGGTGCCTCACAACTAGGTTGTGTCCCCATTAATATCTATATAGTTTTATTCGTTTGTTGTAGGAGCAACTCTCTAAAGTCACCTTTTGATAAAAGTTTCCAAAATTTGATTGCATTTCAATGTTATTCTATCAAAGTCATGTCAATACCTTATCAGATTTTTTTTTAATTAGTTGTACCATAGCCCCCTCAAATTAGCAAGCCCTATCCCTCTTTGAAATACAACACTGTCGAAGGCAGACATTTCAATTATTTTCTTGTGAGCCTATATTTTTTTGTTTTCAAAATAGTCAAAATTTCCGATCTGTCAGGCTTTGAAACTGTTGTCATTCAAAGTAGAATCAGGTTTGATATAAAGGGGGCTGTGATTATACAATAAACAAGGGGGCACTAAATTTTACATAAAAGTCATTTAAAATATTTTTCTTTAATTTTTCAATATCAGAAAATATTTAATTAATTATTATAATTTGTTTAGTTATTTTGTTTGTTTTTTACTATATCCTGTTCGCACAAAAAATCTTGTTTGAACGATTGGCCCTGACGTGAAGAACATTTTGATTGTTATACTTCACACCCTTGGTACAAAAATAACTATTTTAATATGATAATTGTAACGCTTTATTAGGCAGGTCAATGTGAGTTTTGTTATTAATTAGGTCAAAAATGAAACCATTTCTTTTTACATATTTTTGAAAATATATGTTAATTGTTAATTAGCTATCCAGAGAGACAGGTATATATTTTTAATTTTGGGTAGTATCTAGATATGGCTATTTTAATTTAGGCGGTGTTTTTGAAAAGTTTCATTTTTCTTAACTTTAAATCAAAAGACGACACAAACTTAAAAATGTAAGAATTTGGTATCTATGCTGAGCTGGCTAAATAAGCCAAATTTTGCGGGTAGTTAAATGAATGAATGAAATTTTAGTATAAATATGGGTTGTGTTGTGTATTAATGAGATGATAGGCCTGCAGTAAATATACATTTTATTCCTCTTTAATTAGTGAGAAGTGATGGAGGGGGGATATTCAAACTACATAATTGATAATATTATTATAATATATATGTGATATTAGAGAATTATTGCAATACAGCCAGGCTATAATTGTCCCAGGCACTATTTTGATACATTCACATTGAAAACTGACAGTTGATCCTTCAAAATTTAAATTTAAATTTAATTCGTCATAGGGGTTTAAAATTTAAATAGTTCAATTTGTGTGTCGTCTTTATGAGGAGTGACCTTAAATATTTTTACGTGGTAAACAATTGTGTGTATAGGGACTTATAAAAAAGGGGTTATGGAGTTACCGACGGATATAGGGTGGGTGGCGGTGGTCACTCACACCTTTTAAAATCTGATGTCAAAAAATACAAGACTATCGTACACAATAACATTATAAAAAGGGGAGCAATTAGGGGGTGTGCTAAAAGAGGGCCTCTCCAAGCTCAAATTTTTTTCGTTTGGTACCTACCATTTTTCCTTTTTTTTATTGATCTAACATTTTCGTTCGCGCCGTCATTTTTTTTTAAATATCGGTGACGCCGTTTTTAGGGAAAAATACCTCTCAGATTTCGCATTCACTTTTTTTAATTATATCTACCAAAAATTTCGGTGCCGCCATTTTAAATAATTAATTTTTCCAAAATTTTTGCTATCATGCAATTTTTTTGAATATTCGAGGGTAGTTACTTAATATATTTTGCAAAATTTAAAAAGCAATCAATTCTCACCAGGATGCTTTTTGTTTCATCAAAATCGGTTCAGTAGTGAATATATAAGGAAATAAATGCAGACATGATTGGCAAGGCAATCATATATTATTCAAAAGATTGTTTGAAACAAAAATATATTTTTTTTTAGAACCACCAAACCGATTTTGCTGATTTGTACCTTGTTGTGCGCGGCTGCAGCTTTTCTACTGATCTAATCAAATAAATAAAACATGTTCGCAACACAAGAATAAACGAGCATCTTTGAAGGGTACAATGTAATTTCGTACGCCATCTTGGACTGAGACGGCGCGGCGGACAAAAAAATATATCAAGTCAAAACTCTGATTAATTCTCCACCAAGTGCAGTTTATCCCATGAAATTCGATGGTATAGTTACAAAGTTATAATGAAAAAAAAAATGTCCGTTTTTTTTTGGCCCACCCGGTTTGGTAAAAAACAATTTTTTTAAAATGAGATACCCGGTATACAGTAACGCCAATGAAAAAAAAATTGGCTTTAAACAAAAGTTGTTTTATGATATTTTCTCTTAAAGTCAAAAATAAGAAAGTTATTAACAATTTTCGTAAGCATAGGGGATATAGCCTTTGGTTTTTAAATCTATCGAAAGTGCCTTTGTTGAAAATCATTAATCTTCTTTTTTATTTTAGTCTTTTGGAGAAGTCCAAGGACAACTTTTGTTTAAAATTAATATTATGCCCCAGCAATTTTTTTTTTATATTTTACTTTTAACTATAACTCACGTACCCGTTGTTCGAATTTTCTTTTGTTTTCACCACCATTATCAGCGAAAAAAAACTACAATTTTGCCAATTTAACCGGCCTCTGGCCCTAAAACTAGCGAAATTAGCAATAGTGCCAATACCAAAGGATAAAAGTGGCACTTTTTATCTCGAGGCGAATAGTTTGAAACCCAACCAAAGGAAGGGCTACAAATCATCGAAGGATAAAAGGAAACGTTTATTATGAGGTTTATAAGCTATTTTTCGCAATTTTTAGTTTTTTTTCCCAGTTTTTTCTATTTTTTTTGTGTTTTGAGGTTTTAACGTTTTTTTTATTTTTACTTTAATGTTTTAATTTTTTATCCCTGTCATGTCTAAGCGCGGATTTAGGTCAAAATCTAGGGGGGAATAGTCAATGAAATCTAGGTGGGGCACCGTAAGCAGTCAAGCGCGATTATGGGTTCAATCGCGATTAAGTTCTTGTTGCTCATAAAACAACAATGAGGGAGATTGGATTTACTAAGCCTTGTTACGGGGCATCTATCTAGGGGTTAGCCTATTTAATTGACTCTGTAGCTCCAATCAGTCCGGGACGGCAAATCGGCTGTATAATTTAGAAAAAAAAAGAGTAAACTAAATACATAAATTTGCTATATAGAGATTACTTAAATTAAACCCCTTCATACACCGCAATTTTTGATTTACACCTGAGCGTAATGTGTAAAACAAAGAACAACATCAAACACTTTTTTTTTTGGTCGCAAATTATTATAAGGGCGCTATTTTCAGCCTTTGACCCCCCCGCCCATTAAGTCACGCTGTGGAAATGGTTTACGTTATCGCTTTTAATTTTTGTTACGAAGGGGCGGCATTTTAACTTTTTGCCCGGCGGCAAAACTGCTGGTGCGGCCCTGCTTCATTAAGTTTTAACACCCACACTCAATGTTTTTTAATGTTTTTGTTGGACTAATAAAATAAACTTAGTCTACTGAGGGCATGTCACTTTTTTCCAGGCATCTAAATTAAACTTTTAGTTAAATGTCAAAGTGAATTTGGGACTTAAACAGGAGAAGGAGCTAGTTGTATTGACTTGTCGGGATTTTTCTTCCAGTATCCACTGCTTTGCATGGATACCGTTTGTTAACATAAACCTTATTCCCAGAAAATACTTTCTCGTGTATCCGATTTCGTGACTAAGGATTACCTATAAAAACCGTTTCGTGCACGTTTGTCTGAAAGCATAACTTCCCTGGTCATCGCCTTTACTAGAAAAAGGCCTATCCTTGTGTCTTTCTTGTCCTATAATAAACTTCTGGGAAACAGAAATGGGTTGCAGACAACCAGAGAATTCCTAGACCGACAAAAAGCGATAAGACTCAGATGGTTGCTACGGGACGAACACAAAAAGACCTCGGACTGCTGATAGGTATTCTAACTGGAAATAAACTTTACCGGTTGAGGGAGCACATGACACGTATAGGAGTCGAAAACGATCTTACCTACCCAGCCTGTAGATAGGAAGAAAATAATATTTCATTATGTATTTTATGATAATGCCACCTTGTGGGAGAGTGTGAGTCCTATGCAAGGATGAGACAACAGGTACGGCACCCTATGAAAGGAAGAACTGCACTTGCTCAAATGGGCCGACATTCTGGATTTTTTAAAGAGAACAGTAAGTCCCAATGAGCTGCGTCCTGGAACTTCTAAGGAATGGTACGTAAGTTCAAACAGAGAAACCCCAGTATTAACGAAGCTTTTTACCAATAAATATGCTGCTTTTCCCTTTCAACTGGTGTAACATGCCACGAGACAATAAAAATAATATAATAATAAACTTCTGTACTGGTGTGTACATGCATCGCCTTGCCTGTGGCTGCGAGCCGCGCTACGCTGTCAGCATTTTAATCGAAGTTATTTGGGCTAATAACCCATAACCCATCAGTTACAGAGAGACACATTACGTACGACGCAACCAAAAGAGTTCAGGATACGTATTCTTGAATTTTTGGGAGGAGAATGTGAGTAGTCCTCACCGTAAAAAGGTGAATGCTCTATTCCCCAAAGCACACTCCCGTGAATTCAAGTTCACCACTTCTCACGAGGTGAAAACGAGTTTCCGGGAAAGTTTCTAACCTCACTTATTTGTTTTGTGATTTGTTTTTCTGCGAAAGTAAAAATAGAGCTTTTAGGTAAAGCCCTATTTAGATATATGTATGTATATGCATTGAAACTAAATTGCTATACTGCGGTGCATAGGTTAAAAGCAATATCTCCACTTTCAGACCTAATTGAGTGAGAGTGTTTAATTTAAAGCATAATATAAATGTGTACCTATATAACATATTATATTACATCTTAGAAGCGATAAAAGCCGCGTGTTTATTAATTTGACACTACAGAGAAACCATCTGAACCTAAAGGCGGTTTAAAATAATGTATAATATAGTGTTCTTACAACTACATTTTTAAAGTGTCCTTATATAATAGGCCTCTATAAACAAAGTGTTATTAATAATCATAACTCCATTTGGCCTGAAATAACTGACAGAACTAAGTGTGAGTTATGTTTACGTAGACATAGGCGCACCAAGGGGAGGGTCTCGCGCCAGGGCTCCCTAAAGCTAAAATTTTTTTAGATAATTAAGGACTTATTGCAATAAAGCCAGGCACTAATTGTGCACTATTCGACAGTTTCCCATTATAAGAACAGCTGTCTTCTTTCAAAATTAGGCCTTTGTGTATTATAAGAGCCGGAATTAATAGTGCCGCCATTATTAATGGAAAATAAACTACTTGATTTAAAAATTCGACTTTGGTATGTCAATTTTGAAAGATCAACTGTCAATTTTCAATGGAAAACTGTCAGAATAGTGGCCGGCACTATTACTGCCTGGTTTTATTTGCAATAAGTCCCTAATTTAAAAAAAAAGCTTCCTGAATTCAAAAATAAAATGGCAAAAAACGCACTTTTGTTAGTTGCGAGACACGCGGCAACGTTGTGCACTGGAGTTGCACGGCGTGATTCTAAACCCTGCACTCACAAACCGCTTCGAGCGTTTAAGAATACGACATTTTCATTCCCGGGAGAAAAAGTGAGTTTGATTTCCCGGGAACGTTCCCGGGAGCACTCCCTTCACAAACTTTGAAGAATACGGCTCCAGAAGGGTTTGAAACGCAAAGATATAGGCTAAAAATATTAAAATTGGAGAACATTTTTCTTGTTCTTGGTACGATTACCAAACTTACATTTAAACAATGCTATTAGTTATAGCAGAAATAATTTGGTTGTTTTGTTCAAAGATTCGTAAAACCACTTACTTTTTTAGTTCTTTACTGTAAAAACTAAATACCCACAGCTTTTAGAACAGGCTTTCGCGCCTTTTTTTTAATTAAAAAATATATAGGAAAAAAACAGTTAGTAGGTATGAAAAGTCTTTATCTAGTGGCGTTTTAGAACACGTTGTGGAGGACTTTTTAAGTGTGAATTTGGCACATGAAAATAACGAGGGTAAAAAAGACGTTATATATACAGCACCAGAAACTTTAGCAAAAATTTAATTTTTATAGCTTAATTCCTCCTTGTTTTTAAGTTATCTTTAAGCATCTAGATTTAACAAAACAAATAATGGTATGAGGTTGTTATCTAGTAAAAAATAACTGTATTGTTTTTGTTCACGTTAATTTAATTATTGAATTGAATTAGACAGGGCCCTGTTTTTTGGAGGTAACGAACACCTAGATCTGTTTACCTGAGATGAGTCAGCGTGAGCGAGACGCCAGAAAGTCGCGCTCTGCTGCGTCGCGTCGGGAGAGAGGGACGCTGCGGATTACGGAATCCGGACCAATGAGATGAGGCCGTTCCGACGTCTGCTTTGGCGTTGTCCGGGCAACGCCACAACGCCCTTGATACAGACACATGCCATGTAGGATGCAGGTGACTTTCCCCGAATACTGGCCTTTTATGTGTGTACTTACCTTTTGTGAAAAACTGAAAAACCCCCTCAATCAATTTCTGGGAAACATCAGCCCCGTTCCCCGTTGTCCTGGCTTCTAACCAGTATAACCAAGGCCTTTTTTTATGTCTAACGGCAGCACTAGCTCAAGCTGTACTGTCCTAAGGCTAAAGCTACAGGGTGTTAAAATTTTCCCAGCCCTTGAGTTTTACAGCTGGTTGATCTTAAAATAAAAAAATAATCCTGGACAGTTGGGCGCCGGGCCAACTCAGCGCCGGACATTTTTTTTTTCGATAAAATGTGCAGATAAAAAACAAAATAAATATGTTATTTATACAAAAAATTCAAAATCTATTAAGTCGAGTGTTGAAATTTGGTAGGTGTAGTGTTCTGGTAACCTGGTAAAAATACCATTTACGTTTTTTATTTCAAGAATGGCGGATCCAAAATGGTGGATTTCTTTATTTTTAAACCGATTTGTCTCAAACTTGAAAGTTTGCAGTGTTTGAGATCACTTAATACAGTTTTATCCTCAAACTTAAAAAAATTAAAATGGCGGATCCAAAATGGCGGATTTGCTTATTTATGCATCGATATGTATCGAATATGGCAAATGGCATTATTGTAATCAAAACTGTAAATTTTATGTTATCATTGTTATCAAGAACTCTAGACCTACCAAAATTTGAACACTCGACTTAATGGATTTAACTCTAACAAAACCAAATTTCAAGAATATTACGTAAAGGATTTTTTAAAGATGGTTTTGCATAAATAATAATATATCCATTTTGTTTTTCATCTGCACATTTTATCAAAAAAAAAAATATTTTAGTCCGACGCCCAGTTGGCCTGCCGCCCAGTTGGCCCGCCGCCCAGTTGGTGGCGCCGAGTTGGTGGCGCCGAGTTGCCGGCGCCCAGTTGTCTTAGACTGCAACACATTTCAAAACAAATTATTATTGAAAAATAATCTTATAAGTGCGGGGAAGTGACACTTTTTGAATTAAAATGTGTAAGGGTAAAATCGCACGGTCGCAGAAAAAACTATCTATCTTGACGCTACTGAACTTTCTCGTGTTTTACCAAAAACTATCCGTCAAGACGACTTACCCATGAAATGTTGTTTTTTCATCGATTTGTTTTCTTCTTTTGCACAAAAAACAATTTCGCATCGTGGTTGAACTCAAATAGTTACTTCTAAACTTATATTGGAACGTTTTTAAGATTTCTTTTTGTAATATTCCCGCATGAAATTCAAAAAAAAAAAATCATTTCCGTACTTAGACAACATTGTCTATCAGTTTTCCCTGTATAAAACGACAAGCAGGTTGAATCAGTCAAAATTCGGCAGGTAGATTAAAATTAGCCAGCTGCTTTTCTGTCGCACTTATGCCGTCAGTGTGAAAGAGATAAGAGTACCCATATATTATCTAGGGTATTATTAGCATGCAAAATCAGCCTATCTTTGTCCGTTTCACATGTTCAATAATGTCTATCTCTATTTTTATTGTAAAAGAAATACCCGCCCATAGAAACCAACTTGGATTGGGTCAACAAAAAATGCCTTGTCTTTCCGTCTCTAAGGCCCTTTCAGGGCCTTATACAACTCAATGTTAAAAATAGTCTATTTTTATTTTCCGACGCTTATGAGTTAACAGGGACGGAAGGTGTGTCTCTCTCTCTCTCTCTCTGTATAGAGGAGTGATAGAGGACCGATATTTCGCTCCTTTGTTTTTGACTTAAATAAATTTGACTTAGATGGGTTAGTAAAGTCTCTATTTTTTTTAAACATCTTATACATACAAGGTCTCTAATACCATTTGTTGCATTGTAAGGTAAAAAAAACATGTATGTTATTTTGTATTAAAGTAAGTGGTAAAATTATCTAATAATTACTTATTCTAATGCTACCTGTCTGTCTGCCCCAGGACCACATTTTTAAGAATAATAATGCTACAGCTTGTACGGCAATTATAGCATATGTCTTTAAACAGCTGATGGTGAAGATGTGTAGCCACGAGGATGATTAGAGTAGCAGGCGAGTAAAAGGGCAGATGTTTGCTTTTTTTTAAGACAGAAGGCACGCGCCACATTTTACTTGAGATACAACGCGGGTGTAAAATAAAACATGATTGTAATCGACTAGTGGTGTCTGATCGGCGTTTTTTCTTTATTTTAATGAATTTTTATATTATAGTAGTTTTTATATAACTTAATTTGGAGGATTTCCAAAACAAAATGTTTCTAGGTAATCAGACTTTAAATAACTTTAAACAAGCAAAATGTAAGCAAAAAATATGATGAATAACTTTTTTGTATAAAAATCATACCAATTCTAACAGTGGCGTATGCAAGGGGGGATTGTAGGGGCTAAAGTCCCCCCCCCCACCCCAGAGCCACTGAATATTGACCTTTAAAATAAGAATTTTCTCCAAAAATATACATTAAAATGCGTATCGGCCCGCGGTCAAGCCCCCAGGATTCCTTTCTGCGTACGCCACTGCTTCTAGGTTTTATAAAGCAACATTGCATATACCTTCATAAATTTTGTAAAAAAGGTAATTTATTTTTATAGTTTTAGCAAGGAAATATACAGTGTGTCCCCGGATGGAGTTGACAAGAGGAAAAAATCCTTTATTTTTGATTTTACGAAAAAAACTCTGCTTGTTGAAAAATTAAGATTACCGTAATAAAATTTTTAATTAGATGTACAGGGTGTTATCAAATTAAGAAACATGTAATTAATAAGAGGTGAAAAATCTTTATTTTTAATTTCACAAAAAACATCACTCTTTATAATGTGACATTAATAAATTTATTTTGTTGATTGTCATATTAGCTGTTTTACATTTTGTTCCATACTGTTCATAGTATTTTGGATAGGGAAAACTGGGGCAAAGCGGAATGTTGGTAAAAGAGCGTACTGCAGTTTTACCTAAACTGTACAAGAATGAAACCTTGCCATTGTGGATTCGCCATTTTGATTTTTTTTTTAAGTTTAAGTTAGAACTCATAATCAGTGACCTGAAATAACCCAAAGTTCCGAATTTATTTTCATATTTTTAAATTTTACCCAAAATTTGTATTGTTACTTTAAGCGCCGCGAATTTTCAAGTTTGAGTTAAATCGGTTTGTAAATAAGAAAGTGCGCCACCCAAACAGCATAAGTACGTAGCGCTGACCGGGGAAATGTAAACAGGGGTAAATGTAAACGGTCCTAACCAAAAATTCGATATTGGCGCCAATTCTGATAACACGCTTTGACAGTTAGCGGCAATGAAAATTAGCTTTCAGATCAGTTTGGTTTAGTGTGGTGATAAGTTCAGATGCACCTCTGCAAATTACCGTATTTCATTTTTTCAGAGACACTGAAATCTGTCAGTATTTTTTTGTCGGCAAGGTAAGTTTTAAACTAAACTAATTATTAGTAACACAATGCATTATTTTATTTGTTTAAACATGTTTAATTGCATAATATCAACACAATAAATTATTATTATCGTGTTTACATTTACCCCCAGCAATATTTGCCTAGGGGTAAATGTAAACACTTTTGAGGTAAATGTAAGCACACGTGGGGTAATTGTAAACATAGCTAAAGTAATTATTAACTTAATTCCAGATGCCTCGAAAGTATGTGCGCAAGACAAATGGGCCATCATACATCGGCTCAATGGTCAAAGGAATTCCTTAGATTCCACTGGTCCCGGTCAAAAAATGGTGTTTAATGCTGATGTAGAATCCAACATTTTAGATGGTCTACAGGCCAGGGCAAGATGAGCTAAAATACCAGTTTTCATTTACCCCGGTTTGTTGGGATGAATGTAAACACAATGACAGTTTTTTTAAACAAGTTTTTCTTAAAAGCGCTTTTGTTTTTTGTTAATTTTGTTCTGAGAACAAAGGATAATGTCCAAATATTACCACAAAATTTTTGTATAATTTTTTATATACGGGAGTGTCTATTTTTTTATTTCAAATCTGAAATTTCTCAAAATGATCGAAATCGTTTACATTTACCCCGGTCGACCCTACACGGTAAAAAAATTTGTCTAGAATGAAAACACGTTCTTTTCTTGAATAATTTTTTTACCTTAAAACTATTTGTTTTGAATTAAAATATTTATTTTTAGTTCAACGCAGCGTTTAATCTTGAAATGAAACTTTATTTTTCTTTTCTAATTGTTTTGTTTCAGTATTTTCCATTTTGTAACAAAGCAAATTGTCTTCATATAAGTAATTTTGTGCTTCCAGAGAAAACGGTGCCTTAGATTAATTCAGTTTCAATTTATAATAAAACAATTTCTGTTTCATATTGTCAGGATAGAAAATAATGGTGGAGGCGCTGCTGTCTTTTTTGAAAGACATATAGGCATATAGTGGAAAAAATGTATTTTTCAAAATATTTTTATTTTTTTTTTTATTTTTCTTAATTTCACTCTTTTCACTATTTGTTAATTTATTTTTTTTATTTTAAGGAGTATCCAAATGATTATGACGCTCCAGCCGAAACAATCGATTCCGGCATGCATTAACTAAATATTGAATATTACATTTATTTATTTTTTATATTTTTTTTTCAATTATTTTTCTGTCATTAGAATTATTTATCCTATATAAATATCATTTTCATAAAATTTTCAAACTAGATGGACAGAAAAAATAATATATTTTTTTTTTAATCAAAAAACGCAGTTTAAGTGTGGTGACATGTTATCTACTATTAGTGTATATTTTTTCGCATATTAGTTTAATTCATTTTGTCTCGACATTTTCAATTCGGTATTTTTATACGTTTTTTTTTTCTCTTAAAAAGATGGTTTCTATAATTAATGGGTACCCCAGCCAGAGTCACTAGAAGCGTCACAAAAAGTCTTAGTGAAGACGATAAAAATAACGTCTTTGCCTCTAGTCCCTTTTTAAAAAGCACTAAACTCTCAAGAAGTCCTGTCAGAAAAACAGTAAATTTCGACTTATCCTTCGTCGATCCGAGTGCCGAAAATCACTCAACTCCTAAAAAAGTTTTACAAATTTCAAAACAAGATTTTAAATTATCCCGTGGGCAAAATTTACCTTTTGAAGATTCAAATAATTTAACGGTCATTTCCAATAAAACGGAAATTCCTTCGACCGAAGAACGTTGCAAGACGAAAAAAGTCAAACCATAATTAACCAACGGTTGAATACAAAATCTAGCTTCAATAAAAAACAGGACTCAGCCATCACAAAAATTTTTAAAATGACAAATACAACGCTAAGTGACGCTCTGACGGGTATGACCAGTAATCCGGCATCACCCAAATTTATAGACCCACCTTACTTTAACCCAGGGTTAGACTCCCCGGTGAATTTCATTACAAAATACGAAAAAGTATCTCAAGTAAACGGCTGGACCGAAACGCATATTTTAAAAATTATTTGGAAGGCTCCGCCTTCAGATGGTTTTTAGAATATAGTAGCAAAACCGAGAATGCAAATAAAACTTGGGCTCACTTAAAACAAGATTTTTTAAAAGAATTTGGGGGTGACCAACCTCTAAAAAATCTCAAAATTAAATTTAAAAATAGAAAACAGGGAAGTGCTGAGGATATTAAACAATATTATTATGATTTATTCAATATGGCGTATGAAATTGACGAAAAAATGCCATTTCACCAATTTAGAGAACATTTTGAATGTGGGCTACATAGCTCCTATACAGAGTCATACGAATTAATAACCTCATCCGACCTGGATCACAAAAAGCTAAGAGAAACAGTTTTGAAATTAAGTGCTATTAGACAAAACATTTTAATAGACAAAATGACAAGACAAACAGAAGTTTTGACAATCGAACAAAATGAGGGAAGCTATCCTAGGCGAAACGGTCCTAATTTTTTAAGGCAAAATGGCCCAAATTATACGCGGCAAAATGAAACAAACTATTTTAGGCAAAACGCGTCGAACTATCATCAAAATGGTAGAGGTAGGTCGAGGTTTCGCGAATTTAGAGGTAGATCAAACAATGTTAGAGGTAATCTAAACAGGCCGATAGGTCAATATCATAATCGAAATACGGGAAATTATAATCAAAACTCAAATCATGGGTATAATAGGAGGAATTTTGGCCAAAATGTAAATAATTTTGGACAAAACAACAGGAATGAACAAAGAAGGCCACAAAATAGTCACGTAGAGTCACCCAGAAGGGATCACTCAGGAAGCAGGGATCTTCCAAATAAGAGGTGTCACCACGGGAGGCCGAGATGCAACGATTGCAATAGGTGTGGGCATTATGCGTGTAGCAGGGAGCGTAGCAGCGAAAGGGGACCCCAAAGAAGAGTATCGTTTAGTAGAGCGAGTAGGTCGCCATCCCCAAATGTGCAAGGACGACTCAATTAGAGTGCCCCAACGGCGTCGTCCTCCAAACAGGGGCAAGTAATAAAATTCTGGTAGTTAAGGGTGTCGTCAATAATTTTAAGGGGGTAGACACAGTCCTCGATACCGGCTCTGGAAAATGCAATATAGAGAAATCTCTATGTAGAGATATAGAGCCTTTAAAACAACAATTTGCTTTATCAACTGCCGGTGGAAATAAAGTAATGCCACTCGGCCTAACAGAATTTAAAATTAAAATCGGCGAAAAAGTTAATGCAAACATTGTCAATTGTGGCTCCGGCGAATAAAAAATTCGTCGTATAATTAAATGCCGGTATATTTTATTTATACTCGTGCTTAATGTAATTGTAAAAACCGCATAGATTACATAACCGTATACTATGCCGGTAGTTTTGTATAATAAATAATTTTTATAAATGTTTACGACCTGCACTGCGCGTCGTAGTCCGCAAATGGAAGAACTCATTTTTACCGTGATATTTCATGTATTGAAGAAATATTATATATAGTAAATAATAGGAGCTAACCCATTTGCAGACAAGCTAATTGCCACATAGAAGAGATCACCAAGTATAATTGTATATTATTACAATGTTAATAATTTTTACGAATCACAGGGGTGAGATTGAGAGATGTGAGGGGAATAAATTATAATGAAGGGCATATACCATAGAAAAAATAAATGTATGACATACATAATATTTTAAACTTAATTAAATAATTTCTATAATGTTCTTAAAAGGTGCAAAACGCACACATTGTTTTGAATGTATAATAAAACAAATTGTGGAATGTATAAACAAAGGTGTATTAAATTAAATATATTTTTTCGAATGTTATCAAATGATATAAGTATAAGCAGGCTAAGTAAGCAGGGTTGCCAGGGTATAAATAATTCTAAAATGAACCGAGAACAATTAAATTATTTTTTCTCATTTTTGTAATTTTTGTCTCTTTTTAATGTAAACATATGTAACTATTTATTATGTCCTAACATCGTCTGTGCATTAATTTTTTAGATCCACCTATTCTACTCGTTCCCAACATGAAGAAAGAAGACATGGAAGAACGATGACAACCTGACATAACCAAGACGTCACAAAAGGCCTAGCAAAGCGGCCAAAAAGATCAACCAAAGTAATGCAAAAGACGAAAAAGTGGTGAGCAGGGCCGATTAGCACTGGTGTACAGCAGACAAATCGCCATAGAGCCAACCCACGAAGTAGTCAACCCAGACAGAGCTAACAGCCGATACCACAAGGCAACAGTCGATAACACAAGGCAACAGCCGATACCACAAGGCAACAGCCGATAGCACAAGGCAACAGCCGATAACACAAGGCAACAGCCGATACCACAAGGCAACAGTCGATACCACAAGGCAAGACAGCTACCCAGAGCGCAGCATGAAAAACCGGGGGGAGCCAACTCTAAACCCCCGCCAGTCGTGTCGCCAAATCAAACACTACGAACAGAAAAAAGGACCTACCATCCAGGTCTTCCTGAGGGAATGGACCGCACAAGTCAAAACGAGATAAGGACAGTTGGCAACAAAGCGAGATCTGAACATTTTCAAGGCAGCGTGCAAGACCCACAAATTCGTCACGGCAACACTGCGGTTGATACTTCTTTATAAATCTACATTGGACTAGGTTGCGTCACATGAAGAATGCAAAACAATCGGAACGAGTAGCATGGGGATGGATAGACAATTATTTTAATTAATTAGTTTTTCTAATTTATTAGGTTAGACGACTGTTATATTTTTTTTGTGAAAAATAGTTTAGTAGACAATCTGTGGGGACAGATTTTTTTTAAAAGCAAGGGGGATGTGTCAGGATAGAAAATAATGTCCTATTAAGTAAATGACACAAGTTACGTTTATAAGCAAGTGCATATTAACCCTAAACATTCTAAGGAAATGAACTTCTGTATATAGTTCAAATTGTATTAAAAGTAATAAATTGTATACAGAATTATTATAAACAACGCGGTTAATGGGATTTCGATGATGTTTATACAGGAAACAAAACACATCTCGATATCCTATCAATGGCAAACGGTTTGTAATAAAAGCATCTCCAAAAGAGTTTAGCAGTTAGTTGTACGCTGAGAACACCCAGGCTTAGTTAATAGTGAACAAGTAGTACGATAATCAAGTATAAGAAGTTAAGCGTATCAAAGAAGATTTGTAGACAAGATGTATTTAAGTACAATGTAAGTAGTAAATATAAGTATTATAATAAAACCATTACACCTAACTTAAACTGTGTTCGTCACGATAAAACCCCCTCGTGACAATATTGTCACACCCCGCTTTCGCGACTATAGGGTGCGAGCCATATTGATAGGGTTGTTGGAGAAGACGAGGATCGTCGGTCTCCAAACAACCTTACCAATATATATTTTATTTAGATATACAATTAAATAGCTTGAGAATGAAAACAATGTAATGGTTCCAGACATGTATTGGTGATAAATATTAAAATTCCCTTTCTTTTTATAAAATGATATGCCATATAAATATAAAGATACTTACAGTATTACTCGTAATAAAACCAGGCACAGGTCAGGACACATCTTTGGGCTCTGTACTGTTTTACTTTCACTTACTTACTGATACCCGCTAATGAGCCAGCACCTCCCAATACAACTTTCTTCCTGCGTCAGCACTTATTCGCGATGGGTCGTTGCCAGGGCCATAATTGCTGACACATCAAAGCGAAGTTCGTTCACTGAACTTTTATTATTTTATAGGTACTGCCTCATCAGCATTTAGGAGAAAGCTGTTTTTTTAAATAATTTAAAAATAATAAATTTTATGATAATCTGATTTTAATATTTTATCTATTTGACATAAGATCGGCCCTCCTGAATGCCGGACCCCAACATTGAAGCTTTTGCCTGCCTGCGCGATAATAAAATGACTTAAAAAAAATTCTAAATGCAATAACAAAAAAACGATGGTATTTGAAAAAATGTCCTGTCCTGTCCTGCAAAATAAAAAATTCTACACAATTTAAAAAAATACAATTACAAAAAAATAAATAAATTAAAAACACAATTTTTTTACATACAGTTTAAATATAGAATTTGCAAAACAAAATATAAATCATTAGCTTCCATCTGGGTTTTCCCTTGGCCTGGTATGTATAGATAAAGGCATTATCCATTTTTGTGCATTGTTCCATCTCCACTCTATGTCTTGTTGATTGCGGCTATAGTTCGATATGACTGTACCCTAGGGTTGGTGTGCTGTGGTTGTACGCCGTGCCGGTACCTCGCCAACCGGTGTGCATCCTTGGGGCACTGGTTTTGACATCTTGATCTCATGCTTGTTGGAGAGATGTATATAAGAGCTGTACTCGGAAAAGACAACTTTTGTGTTATTTGGTCGCAAAACATCCTTCTTCTGTAGAATTGGTTGGGCTACTGATTATTTTTCGTGTCTTCTTGTTATACTGGCTCCTGACTTCGTTGGTTTAGAAATTCGTTGTGGTTACTTAATGTGGTCTTTATTTTTTCTCTCTTTTTCTTAAACTCTTGGTTTTTCTACTTGATATTCTTATAGAAAAGTCCTGGTATTTCTCAAATTTTTGGGTCTATGGTAGGTAGAGGAAAAATCGTTTTAACATCTGTTTATTTTAAGATATAAAGAGAGACATCATATTTCGTGTTTTGCTTTATTTATAGTTTTAGCAATGTTTTATAGAACAAGGCATATTAAATTGCTGCACTCTTTTATGAAATGTGATATTAATTATAATGGCTGACACAAATATAGGTAATATCTTGACCTATCTTCACATCTGTTTATATTTATAACAATAGAAAAATTTTAAAGGTAATATTTTTTCTCCTATCTCTGTCATTTTGAATGTGCTTAGATACCTGACTTTTTATCCGTTTAACTTTTTGCCTTCTTTTGGCAATTTTGCTTTTTGCGTTTGCTAATAATTTATTTTACCATATTTTCTTTCTTCTTATTTGCTTCGTAGGTATCTGCGCTGTAATCTTAGTTAGAAATCTATATTGTACATTAATTTAAGCAATAATTTTATCTAACCTTTTTTCTATTTCTTCTTCTTCTATGCGCCTTCTCTCCTAACTTCAATGCTTAAATCGTAGAATTAAACAAGTTATTAAGTTTTATTATTTAGGTTTTTAAAATCGATCGCTTGTCTGCTTTTTTTTCTCTATTTCTTTAGCAATGTCTTCCTATTAGCTACAAACATAGAAGTACTTGATTGTGATAGTTACTATAGTTCCCTACGACTACTGGCCTACTCACTGAGTTAGTTACAGTATTCGCTAGTATGCAGCTATTTCTTTATTACTGAGTTTGCGACCAAATATGTTTCTTTTCCAGCAAGTACGTTACTCTCTGTCATGAATGACGTTTTGCTTATGGAACTTTATCAGGCCTCGGTTGTCCCCAGGTGGTTGCTTTTGTTGTTTTTTTGTAGTATAGTTACGAAAATGTTCGTCCAATTTTAGTTAAATCGCCAGAAATGAGGGTGTCGAAACAACATAAAAAACCAGAAAAAAAAAATTAAGATATTTATTAAAATTGGAAACTAATTCGTAAGAAAAATTACCAAAATTAATCTCCAAAACCAGTATTGCTGTTAAATTTACGTATTAAAATATGCATTTCTAATGAATAGCTGAGTTTCTTTTTATTTCAAAATTATTTTGCGATATTTTCTAAATTTTTTATGTCATGTATGGAAATTAAAGCTTTCGTAAATCTAAATCATCAAAAGTTGTTCTAAATAAAATGTGTTTTTATATTATTTAAGTTAATTGGGTTTTATAATGATAGGCAGTACGACAATATGTATTAAAACCTTGTAAATGCTTGAGCTTTTTTCTGTGGTCAGCAAAATAGAGGTTGTTGCTATTTCGGTGCAAATTTCTATTAGGGCCAATGACCTTATTTTTCTGGGAAATTGATTTTTTATTAAATAACTGAAATGACTTCTTTCTTTGAATTTTTATATTTTTCGATAATGTATCTGGTAAGCACTTTCTTTCTAGCTGATTAAATAAAGCTGTCGTTTTTTAATTACTAATTTTTTGAGAATGTATGAGCAAGCACGGAGGCTCTAGTTCTAAGTTTGTACTTTTATCAAAGCTATGAGATTCAAAAAATCCTAAAAGAAAGTTATTGTAAAATTTTTGTGGTTTATCTTTGTGAGAAACTGTATTACCCAACTTTTACCAACTTTTTTGGGGTTTGCTAAGATACAAATTTTTTTTTACTTTAAAATATTAGAGTTTTCGAAAAATGCTAATTGATTGTCTGGGTCTTTTTCCAAAGGTTTCAGTTTAATGCAAATCGAAATATTGGGCTTTAAGAGATAAGTGCCATGACATATAATTTTTTTTTGTACCGTTTTGAATATTATTGTTGTTTTTCCTATCATTACTTTAATAATTTTTTGGGCATAAGGCAATAAATGTTTATATACAATGCTAAATTATATAACTCTGGTAATTAAAATAAATATGTTTTCTATGTTCTGTATCTAATGTCTTATCAGTAAAACTTTTCCTTGATGTATCGTAAAAAAAAAGTGATTTTGGAGTTAAGGGAGGGGGTCGGCTTCTATTTAATGAATTTTTTAAATTAAAAACTATACTTCGCCTTTTTTCTTGGGACTTTCGTAGTTGTCCAACAGCTTGTTGCTTCACAAGTAAAAAATATTTCTAGTAATAACATGGTACTACCTTTACCTTTATAGTTTTTAAAATAAATCAAAATTCAAAATAAATTTCATAATAATTCAGATCAACGAGTTTTATCACTACTTTACCTCCAAAATCACCATATTGAAAAACTAAGACACTAGATACATAACAATAACGGCACAAAAGGAAATTATTATTTTTTTTCCATTACAATTTTTTAAGATTTTGTGAATTTAGGTGCAGGGAAGAGGCACCTCCACCATATGTCACACCCCGCTTTCGCGACTATAGGGTGCGAGCCATATTGGTAGGGTTGTTGGAGAAGACGAGGATCGTCGGTCTCCAAATAACCTTACCAATATATATTTTATTTAGATATACAATTAAATAGCTTCAGAATGAAAACAATGTAATGGTTCCAGATAGGTATTGGTGATAAATATTAAAATTCCCTTTCTTTTTATAAAATGATATGTCATATAACTATAAAGATACTTACAGTATTACTCGTAATAAAACCAGGCACAGGTCAGGACATATCTTTGGGCTCTGTACTGTTTTACTTTCACTTACTTACTGATACCCGCTAATGAGCCAGCACCTCCCAATACAACTTTCTTCCTGCGTCAGCACTTATTGGCGATGGGTCGTTGCCAGGGCCATAATTGCTGACACATCAAAGCGAAGTTCGTTCACTGAACTTTTATTATTTTATAGGTACTGCCTCATTAGCATTTAGGAGAAAGTTGCTTTTTTAAATAATTTTAAAATAATAAATTTTATGAAAATCTGATTTTAATATTTTACCTATTTGACATAAATAAAGAGGCAAGACATTTTTTTGGCAAAATCAAGAAAATATTCTCTTGGTGAACAGAAAAGCACAAATTTTTTTACTTCAAAGCAATTTGCTTTGATCTAAGACAATTCAATGTTTTTTACCGTGTACTATGTACGTACATAGTACGTAACTTTGGGACGTAGTGTACGTACATAGTACGTACATTTTTGAACTACGTCCACATATTTACGCCGTAGGGACGCAACTTTAGCCATTATTTTCCAATTTGTACGTACTATGGACGTACTGAAGTACGTACTATGTACGTACATTCGACGTATTTTGAACGAATGTACGTACTATGTACGTAAAAAATTCGTACTAAGTGCGTACATGGTACCCTAGAGGTGCATGGTACGTGCATAGGGCATCAAATTAAAACAAAGAAAGTGTAGGATTAGGACTAGGTATCATTTAAAATATTCCAGCTAACTGAACATTCCTTGATTTGATTTGAGGTTTGATTAAGTTTGTCTTGCTTGTTTTGGTACGCCACCTATTACCAAATTCCGTTGTTAAATTTTCGGAAGCGCATTTCTAAATCGAACGTAAATTGTACATACTATGTACGTAGCTGGTGTACGTGCTATGTACGTACATACTTGTACGTAAATTGTACGTATTGGTACTTTATTGGTCCTGCTACGTACCGACGTAAAATGGACATCAAATGTACGTCCCATGGACGAAGTGCTGTCTGGGCATTATGAAGCCGCCATTTTGATTTTTTTTTAATTTTAAGTAAAATTTCATAATCAGCGACCTGAAACACTCCCAAAGTTCCGAATTTGATACATATCGGTTCTTATACAGAAAAATCCGCCATTTTCGGTCTGTCATTTTCATGTTTTTAAATTTTAGTCAAAAATTGTATTGTAACTTTAAGCGCCGTGATGTTGCAAGTTTGAGTCAAATCGGTTTTTAAATAAGAAAGTGCCCCATTGTGGATCAGCCATTTTGATTTTTTTTTATATCGGTTTATAAATTGGATTTTAAATTTGAGTCAAAAATTGTATTGTTGCCTTAAGCGCCGCGTTGTTTCAAGTTTGAGGCAAATCGGTTTACAAATAAGAAAGTGCGCCATTGTGGAACCACCAATTTGATATTTTTAATTTAATCAAGGACGTAAAACGCTAAAACACCCCAAAGTTCCAAATTTAATGCATATTGGTTCAAAAATGGAAAAATCCGCCATTTTGATTTTTTTTAAAGTTTATGTATATGAAACCGAGCCTGAAACACCCCAAAGTTCCGATTTTGATGCATAATGGTTCAAAAATGGGAAAATCCGCCATTTTTGATCCGCGATTTTGTTTTTTTTTTTGTTTAAGTTAAAAATAATAATATACGACCTGAAAGATCGCAAAGTTCCGAGTTTGATGCAAATTGGTTGATAAATGGGAAATCCGACAATCATAATTACCTGAAACTCCAAAAAGTTAGTAGTAATAATCAGTGACCTGAAGGATCGCAAAGTTCCGAGTTCGATGCAAATCGGTTAATAAATGGGAAATTCGCCATTTTGATCCGCCATTTTGATTTTTTTAAAGTTTAAGTTAGAAACCATAATCAGTGACCTGAAACACCACAAAGTGCCAAACTTGATGCATATTGGTTCATAAATGGGTAGGACCGCCATTTTTGATCGGCCATTTTGATTTTTTTTAGTTTAAGTTAAAAATAATAATCAGCCACCTGAAAAATCGCAAAGTTCCAAGTTTGATGCAAATCGGTTCATAAATAATAAAATCCGATTTTTTTTAAAGTTTAAGTTAGAAATCATAATGAGCGACCTGAAACATACCAAAGTTCCGAATGTGATGGATATTAGTTCATAAATGGGAAAGTCCGCCATTTTGTATCCGCCATTTTGATTTTTATAAATTTAAGTCGGAACTTTGGGGTGTTTAAGGTCGCTGATTATGATTTCTAACTTATGTGGCCAATTAAATTGCGTTGGGTGACATTTGTGGCAAACTAAAAGGCGTGCTCCCCACTAGCTAGCCCTACACAACCCTTCAATCCGACTGAGTTAGTTATTAACTTTATTTAACTATGATTATATATAAATTTATATAATATAAAAATACCATTTTGTTTATTCTTTTAGTCCTCGTTTTTATTCCTTGTTTATCTCCCATTTACAAAAGTGCATAACTCGTATTATTTTATCTTCTCCTTATCAAATTAATAAAGATATCAAAGTGGGCCAATATCCTCCAAAATAAACATAAGCGAATGGAATGTTCATCTAAATGTTTTCTTCCTGTGACTGAAATCATTTGTGATGCGGCAACGCCGCCATTCCCCAGCAGAACAGCTGTTTATTTTCATGAACGTCAAAGAAAATTATGAAATTTTACAGATAAACAAAACAATCAAAAGTTTTAATGTGATTTTTCCCGAAACCTGTGATCTCAAATTCCGATTAGAATGCCCAAATAATACGATGTGCGCAGTGTCCACAGTAATTCGATGGAATGCCTTAACTTTCAGGTAACTTTCTGGACACTATATAACCTCCAAACCTAGCTCTATAAAATACCCTTAATGTGTGTACAGAAAGACGAGTCGAAGAGCCTTGATTATTTACCTAAATAAACAAATATGTAACGTTGCCTTAAACGTAAAAATGATACGTTACATAATCCCCCCCAACTTCAAGACGATTAACCTAAAAAGGTTAATCGGAGAGGTCCGCTGCCGACTTAAGGTCTTTGGCATGCCAGCTCCCTGGTAGTACTTTCCCCGATGGTTCCTGAAGCTCAAATATCCAAGGAGAAATTTTATTCCTAATCACATAAGGACCAACGAATTTCGGTGCTAACTTCTTCGAGAAAAACTTCGCAGCATCTGACAACACATAATTCTTCTTCCAAACACGCTGACCCACAACAAAGTTGGGTACCCTTGTACGCAAATTATACTGAACCACGTTTTTCTCTTCCGCCACCTCTAACCTTCTCTTAACATCCGCATAGAGCTTCCGGAAACCTTCGTTCTTACTTTCAGCTGCAGTTTGTACACCATTCTTTTCAGATAACAAAACTGGGTTGGAGTAATCTTTTCCTGACAGACACATATTCCTACCACCCAGGAGACATCCTGGTTGTCTCATGGGTTGCAGTACGAATCGCGCAGGCAAGTTTATGTATTTGTTCGTCCCACTTCCTGTGGTTGTCTTTCACATAACAACATAACATGGTTTTTAACGTACGATTCGTCCTTTCTGTTGGATTCGCTCTGGGGTGATAATACGGATTATACTGAATTTTAACCTGATAACTCTCAGCGAAACGTTTAAACTCATTACTTTTGTACTGAGGTCCATTATCACAAAGTATCAACGGGGTACTCCGAAGACCATAAATACTTGCTCCTCAAGATGCTTGACAACAGCTTGAGTAGGGCCTGTTCGCATTGGAGAAACTAAGGAAAACTTACTCAAATAGTCCGTAACGACGAGAATCCAGCAATTACCCTTTGTCGAACGAGGTAGGGGTCCACATAAATCTGTTGAAATAATTTCCCAAGGACGAGTTGGTTTTGGGTGAGATATCATCTGATCAGATACACCTTGTGTATCACCTTTATGAGCTGCACAGACAAAGCATTTCTTTAGAAAAGTTGCCACGTACTGGCGCATTTTTGGCCAATAATATTTTTCTGCCAGTCTGTGGAAGGTTTTATACACACCCATATGTCCTGCGGTAGGAGGATCGTAAGCTTCTCCAATAATTCTACGCCTATGATCTTTGGAAACTACCTATTTCCAATATTCGTTAGATGGTGAAAGTTGAGGGTATTCTTGTTTGACATATTTATACAACTTATTATCAGTGTATCTCCAATTCATGAATTTTAGTGGTGATTCTACGTCCCTCTTTACCATCTTTTGGTACCATCGATCTTTAATTGCTGTTGAAACGTCTCTGGGCTGCGAAATTGTATCAATCATAGGTACTGCGCGAGACAACATGTCCGGGACAACTAAATCTTTCCCTTTCCGATGGATTACTTCAAAGTCGTATTGCTGCAGTTTTACAGACCAACGAGTAAGTCTTCCACTGGGCTCTTTCAAGCTATGAAGCCATTTTAAGCTAAAATGATCTGTTATGACCTTAAATGAGATCCCCCCAATATAAGGCCGGAGCTTCTCTATCGCCCAAACCAATGCCAAACATTCCCGCTCGGTGGTCGTGTAAACACGTTCTTGCTTAGTCAAAGATCGATTCAAATAGCATATGACTTTGTCTCCCTCAGGATAAGGCTACGTTAAACATGCTCCTATTCCATATCCTGATGCGTCTGTTTGAATGACAAATTCCTTGCTATAATCTGGACATGTAAGAATCGGTGCAGTCAATAAAAGTTCCTTAATCTTAATAAATGCTTTTTCGCAGTCTGGAGTCCAATCGAACTTTTGATTTTTCTTAGTTAGAGCTGTAATTGGAGCTATTATCGCTGAAAAATTCTCTATGAAACGGCTATACCAGGAAATTGTACCTACAACTCTACGGACTTCTCTGACAGTTCTTGGCCTCTGGAGCTCTAACATGGCTCTAATTTTATTCGGGTCAACTCGGATGCCTCGACGGTCCACTACGAATCCTAAATAAGTCATTTCTGGCCTACACAGTTGGCATTTTTCCCAACTTACCGTTATCTTTGCATTCTGCAATCTTCGTAGGACTTCCTCAAGAATTCTAAGATGTTCAGAAAAGCTCTGTGTGACAATTACGAGGTCATCGAGATATACGTACACGTAGGGGTCTAAGTCATTTCCTGTGATGTTATCTATGAGTCTCTGCCAAGTTGCAGGTGCATTATGAAGACCAAAAGGTAAACGCTTAAATTGGAAGAGACCTCGTCGACAGATGAATGCTGTTAGTGGCTTCGATGATTCTTCCATTGGTACTTGCCATTAAGCGCTTTTGATATCTAAAGTTGACAAGTATTTAGCATCTTTCAACTTGTCAAGAGTCTCGGATACGAGGGTAAATCATAACAATCACGCGCCGTCACTGAGTTCAATTTGCGGTAGTCTACGCAGAACCGATATTTCTTTGTGTTTTTCTTTTGTACCATTACCACTGGTGAAGCCCATGAACTACTACTCCGTTCTATTACATCTAGTTTTAGCATTTCGTCGATTTCGTCATCAATAAGTTTTTGAATGACCGGTGAGACCTTATATGAACGCGGCGCTGCATCTGTTGTAATCTTGTGTTCTACCCTGTCTGTACAGCCTAATGAGTCACCCATAATAGTCTTATATTTATCGACCAATTCCTCTAGTCGTTCTGATTCATAAGGCGTAAGAGTAGTTTGTTGGTCTGATGTTTCTAAAGAACAAATCACATCTTTATTATCGGCAAAGTGCCACTCATTAGTACTTAAGTTCGGTACTATCCTCATCGAAATCCAAAAATCTAATCCCAAAATCAAAGTGTGCGGCAGCTCAGGAACGACGACGACCTCTATTAACCTAAATTTATCCTGAACTCGCATAGGAAGCTGCACTGTTCCAATACTACTCGTGCTTTGACCATTTGCCACAATACAACTCGTCTTCTTCGTCGTATCAAGTGAAAAACCAAACCTCTCGATGATTGACCAACCATGATTCCCTAAATGGGTACTTGAAGCCCCGGAATCCAAGAAACCTAATAACTTATTTCCGAGCACATCCACTTCTAAATAAGGCCTCTCATCTTTACGAGCATGACTTATCACATAATCTAAAATGTACGTTAGCCTATCGGTCGATGCTTGTTCAGGCTTACTCGAAGGTCGACCGCCTACGAGCGCCTGGGTCCGTTTCCCTGACGATTACAATTACGACATTCTCTGACTGTTACCCCTGCCTAACCACACGAATAACACTGCTTACCTCTAGGTAATGCGCACCCGATTGCCATGTGCCCTGTTTGGTTGCATCTATAACAAACAACGTCCCTGTTCCTACCAGGTCTAACACCCTGTGGTGGTTGTACATCTCTGTCATTTGCACTAGACTGACCACTAGCTGGTTGTTGCCTATCTCTATCAGCTCTAGCAGCGAAACTGCTTGCTGGCTGCTGCATATCTCTGTTAAATCTATTATCAGGAATATTCAAATTCTGTTGATTTGATGTCCCGGCACCTGATATTTGAATTGCATCAACCCCTGTTGGGAAATCGTCAATATCGCTCTCTACGTCAACGTAGGCCAAGTCAGGTTCAATAGATTGGTTTCTTCTAGGAGTAAAATTCTCCTCCTCTAACCCATCTCTCTGGTCTATTCTACGACACAAATCTTTTAAATGTGATAGGCTATTGACCTCAGTAGCAATCAACCCTTTCTTATAAATGTCCGCGATATTTCTGAAGACTTTAGCTAATTTTGCCTCTTCGGAAACAGGACAGCCAAGTCTTTGGAAGTATGTGTTCATGACAGCAATGTAAGTCCCTATAGACTCTCCAGGGCCTTGTTTACGTTTTTGAATTTCCTTCAGTAGCTTCTCGCCATATGAAGAAGGAAGATACTCTGCCATGAACCTCTGTTCCAGCTGTTCCCATGTATGGACTTCTCTACGAACATCTTTATAAAAAGTATAGGCTGACTTTTCAAAAAGATCAATGCCTGAGTTCAGTAGAACCTTTTTGCTAACTCCTCTCGCCTGACTTAACTCGTCCACTCTCTCAAAAAATGCGGTGACGGAGATCGTACCCCTCTCGCCTGTAAACTTAAGGTTCCATTTATGCGGAGGTACAGGTGCAACATGATATGAAGTACTAGGATCACTTGACATTGGTACTGGTATTGGTGCAATGCTACTTTGGAGGGCAGCTAAACTCAAAGGAACAGTAGACGGTTGTTGATAGAGAAAAGCTGATGCACCGTCATTCTTGATCAGCATTGGGGGTGGTGCTTGTATTGGTGTTTGAGTCGGGTTTGTAAGCACTTGCACTTGCAATGGAGCAATGACCGACGGTTGGTTTGTTGGCTGTCCTCTGCGTGCTCGAGTGCTGTGGTTGCGGGAAATGAGACTGGTTTGGTGTGTTGCCAGCATTTGTTGAGTGGTCTGAGCTTCGACTCGTTGATTGGGTTTCAGATGCTTCATTATCATCTGAGGTCACGCCAACTCTTAGCAGATCTGTTGCTTGGCTCTGCAATCTCCCAATCAAACTCAAGGTTTCCGCAACCAGTATGCCTTTCGTTTGACTTTCTTCAAAGTTGGACGGATTCATGTTGTTAATCCTGGCTAGCACGTGTTCCAACCTTACAGCGATTTTTCTAAACTCTTCCCCTTTACTCGTACCAGAGAACTTCTCTACCAGCGGTACCAGACTATCAAGCTTCTTCATGCAGCTAAAAGCATCTTGGCCAAATTTAAAGGGATACGGAGGGTATCTCATACTTGCATCGGTCTTTTCTCTTTGTTTGATCAGTATAAGCTGTTGTTTCATCTCTTCCACCGATCCAATGGCTATGCCTCTCCATGTTAATTCGTAGATTAACTCGTCCTTGACTAAGTACCTTATGTCCGACAACCGACTCAAAGAAATAGCCATGGTGCCTTTTATATTAAAACTTTAAACTTTAAAACTCTTAATTATACCTCCCAATTATAAAACTAAACCACGCAATAACAATCACAAAGTTCACTTTAAAGTCACTAGTGAAAGTCACTATAAATTTTCTCACAAATGTAGAGAATATAAAACTTAAATACGGGCAGACGCGAACAAAACCGACAAACACCGGAGCAGTAAGAAAATAAAATTTATTTGCATTTAAAAATGTAATCATAGTTTATATTAATTATTTGCACAACCAACTACGACGTCCAACCTTGCAGAGAGAAATAACTACTTAAATCCAAAATTAGAATTAACAAGTAGCCATAAAAAATAAAAAAAAATAAATAAAAGGGAGACAAGAGTTTTGGCAGTGTTCAGGTCTTATGTTCCACTCCTGCGTGAGTAAAACCCTAAAAAAAATAATTGCGCTTATCCTAGCTGAACTGGATTAAAATAAAGTTAAGTGATGTTTGTTTACCTCAGCAACCGAATAGGTAAATTTATCACTAAATGGAACGTACAACGTACAACATTAGACCTTCGGTTTCCCTGGTTAGACCGCTTTGTTTTAAGAACAGACAGGACGAGTTCGAATCGGCAGCTTCTTGTCTGAGTCCTGCTGCATATCTACCATGTAATACCTTGGAGTTCCATTGTTCTTCCCAAGGTGTGGCCGTCTCATTTTGTTCCCTTTCAGAGAGGTTAAGTGGTGTATAGCCTTTGTCCTCTCTTGCGATTGCTATGTGCAGTGCATCAGTGCTTTCCATAAAAAATTTCCTTAATGATTTTTTTTGTCTTAGGTGCCCATTTCGGAGCGAGATCAGCCCCCCTTCCTCCGCGGTTTCTGGAGATGTACAATCTGGCGACAGAAGAATTTGGATGCAGTGCACGGAACGAGGTAAGTGTTGTTCTTATAGAACGGTCCAAAGCTTGTAGGTCGGTTTCACTCCATTTTAGCACTCCAAAAGTAGCTGTAACGACAGGGATTGCCCATGTGTTTATAGCAATGATGGAGTTTCGGGCGTTAAGTTCTGTTTTTAGCAGCAGCTTGAGTCTTCGCTGTAGCTCCTTTTTCACCCTGTCTTTCATTTCTGCAGCATCTATATTTAAAGCTTGTTGGAACCCCAGGTACTTGTATGTTGCTCTTCCTGTGTTGTTTATTAGAGTGCCATCCATTAGTTCTGTACTCTCACCTTCTTGAATTTTCCCTTTCTCTACATGTAGTACTGCGCATTTATCAAGCCCGAACTCCATTCTGATTGATCGACTGAACAACGCCACAAGCTCCAGCTGTCCTTGGAGCTGACTTTTTCCTTTTGCGTAGCATTTAAAGTCATCCATGTATAGTGAATGTGAGAGCCTCACTCCATTTGGTCTGCCGATATTATAACCGTAAGTGCTGTTGTTAATAATATGACTTAGTGGGTTCAGTGCTAGGCAGAACCATAACGGACTGAGGCTATCACCCTGAAATATTCCCCGTTGGATACTTAGATGTTCAGTGCAATATTCGACATCACCTGCCTTTACCCTTAAGCATGTTCTCCATTGTGCCATCGCGTGCTCAAGGACTCTGAAGGTATTAGCGCTTATCTTGTAGATCTGTAGAACCTTTAGGAGCCAACTATGCGGAACGGAATCAAATGCTTTCTGATAATCGATCCATGCTACTGATAAGTTACGTTGTTTTACTCTGGCTTGGTTGGTAGCAATGGCGTCGATTACAAGTAGTTCTCTGGTTCCTTGAGATCCTCGCTTACAGCCTTTTTGTTCCATTCCCATAAGGTTATGTCTTTTTATGTGAATCTCCATTTTTCTAGCGAGAATCGTCGTAAAGAGCTTATACAGGGTAGGGAGACAGGTTATTGGTCGAAAGTTTTTTGGGTGGGAGATGTCTGGCTTTTTGGGCAGCATTGTTGTTAATCCGGTTGTGAGAAATTCAGGTAGTAGTTCTGGTGTTAAAAGAAAATCATTAAAATATGTCTTTAGTTTTGAATGAGTAGCTGTGAACTGTTTCCACCAATAGTTTTGTATTTTATCCGGCCCAGGAATTTTCCAGTTAGGTGCTGTTTTAATTGCATTCGAAACATCGGCTTCCGTCACTACGATGTCATCCATATTGGGAACATCTTTACACAGTTCTTCAATTTGTTTGATGAAGTACGCACCTGGGTCATGATCGACTGGATAAGTCCAGATTTTTTTCCAGAACTCTAGCATTTCTTCGGCGTCTGGTGGTTTATTTTCGGTCTTCACATTTTCTTGTACCTGCCTGTAAAATAATCCTTGGCTTTCATTGAACATTTTATTGTCCTTGAATTTTTTTGTTCTTTTATTGTACCTTCGGATTCTGGCGCCCAGCGCTTTTGCTTTCTGCTTTAATGTATCCATGTACTCGGAAAGCTTTCTTTGATAGTCTGGAGCCGATTTTTTTATTTTGGCTTGCTTAAGGATTGGTGTGATTTTCTTTTGAAGCTTTTTTGTCACTTCTTTTGGACTTTTGGTGAAGGCCTCAATTTTCCCTATTACTTTTCTTATGTTGGTTATTTTGTTTTCCACTCTTTTTTTCCAGGGGGGGGGTCGTTTCTGTTTCTTTTTGTTTATTTTGTGTAACATTTAATTTTTTATTTTTTGTTTCAGGTCTGACAGTGTCGATTACCGTAGCCGCAGCGCAGTACACAAGCTCGTGAATATCAGTAATGGACTCACATCGTTCAACATAGCGGGTGAGGATATGGTTAATTGAGGTCACAGCGTTTTTTATCACAGGTGAGTACCCAAGTTTTCTTAGGACAGGCCTTTGACATGGGTCTGTTCGTTGATAAGTAAACAGAAGTTCATTGAGTTTTTTTTCCAGACTGTCATCATGCATCGGTCCTACAACTGGCTCCTCGAGGGATTCCGGTTCCAGTTGGTTTGCAGTGCCCACTGCTTTTGGGTTGATCGTCGTATTATTTGATGGTATATCGTCTTGTTGTGGTGCCATTAGTGCATCGACCTCGCTTCGCAGGGTCTGAATTTCGGCCTCAGATATTGCTTTCCTGCGCATGATTGATCTTAATTGGTCGGAGAGTCTTTGTGCAGTTATCTGTGGGTTGGGATATATTTCGTGCCATACTCTGTGGAGTTCGTCTCGGTAAAGTGTTTTTTGTGTTTCGTTTTTTGTTGCTTGGTGGTACGCGCGTACGAGGTTAATGTTCATCTCTCTTGTCCAGCGCGTACGCCCTCCTGGTCGAGCCGGGTCGACGGGTCGCTGAGAGTCAGCGTCCAAGTCTTCGGCTTGTTCTTCATTATTCCTAGGACTTCTGGGCCTTACGGTTCCGTTTCGCAGAGTAGTGCCGTTCGCTTCACTTTCATCTGCTAGGGCTTGGTCAGGTCTTCCCCCAGATGTAAGCCCAGCATCGGGGGCGGGTTCCGAGGCTTCTTCATTATCGAGAGCATTTCGAAATCTCATAGCTGAATGGATTGCTAGTCCAGACAGCTAGTTGGGTACCTTTTTAGCATCCCCCTACCACTATAGTGGTCGTACCCGAAGGGTTAAGCTCTGATCCACAGCCGCCCCTAACCTGGAGTACAGTCGCTGTTGGCAGGCCGGTCAATATGACTCAGACGCCTGCTCGCAAGACACAGCTCATATGCCTCGAAGTGTGCAATGAGCCAGTGGCTTTTCTTGCGCCCCTTTAAAGCAGGGACTACTGAGTAGGGTGCACTACCCTTGTGCATGTACATTATTTCTAGGTCTTTTCCTCTTATTCGTGTGGTCCCTGACCTTTTAGGGGTATTGTGGGGGGGCAGGGCTCTCACTACCTGCCGGGAGGATAGTGTAGGTCATTCCCCCCGATGACAACTGGGGAGGCGGTGTCGTCACTCACCGTTCACAAGCATCTGTCACCTGCTTGATACCCCTGCCTTATTATTATTATTATTATATTATTATTATTTTCAGGTTCCACAGGTCTTCCTGGTTAGAGCTTCTCTCCGGTACTTGCGTACAAGGATTCGAAGTGGGGTCTACGGTATAGGTAAGTATTTTCAAGGTAAGTTCAGAACTTTACGTACGATTCCAGTAGTTTCTATCAGAGTGATTTTTTGCATTTGACTAACTAGATTTTCTTTTATTTCCAGGGTTTTGAGGCCATCGAGTGTTGCTGACGGTACTTCCCCAGTAGCTCCGAAGATTATTGGCACAATGGTGACACGATCTTGGTTCCACATGTCTTTGATCTCATTTGCTAATGGCAAGTATTTGTTTATTTTTTCTTGGTATTTTCGTTGAGTGTTTGTGGGCAGCGGGATTGCCATGTCTATGATGTACGCTTGTTTTGTTTGTTTGTTCACAAGCACCATATCTGGTTTGTTATGTGGTATATGTACGTCCGTGATTATTTCTCTGTTCCAATATAGCTTGTAGTTCTCATTTTCATTCACAGAGTCGGGTTTTAGCTTATAGTACGGGGTGTGAGGTGCGTCAGGTTTTATTTTTTTTAGAAATTCCTGGTATATGACTTTTCCTACGTTGTCGTGCCTTTTTGTGTATTCGTTGGGGGCTAGTACTGTGCAACCGCTCACTATGTGATCTATCGATTCTGTTTGTTCTCCACACATTCTACATTTATCTGTTTCTATGCGTTGTTTCATTATGTGTTTTTGGTAATTGCGTGTGGGAATTACTTGATCTTGGATAGCCATGACAAACCCTTCTGTTTCTGGGAACAGCTGTCCCTTCTTAAGCCAGTCCAGTGATGCTTTTTCATTGATGTGGGCCTGCTTGAGTAATGCAGGATATCGTCCATGTAATTCTTTGCTAAGCCATTTTTCCATGTGATTTATGGATTCTTCTTCAGGTAATTGTCTGCTTTGTAGGTTCAGGGGCGTGATTTTATTGTCTTTGTTTACTATTGCTTTGTACAGTCCGGTCTCTTCCGCTTTTTTGTGAAAGTAGGTTCTTAGGTTTTTTATTTGTTTCTTATGTAGTTCTTCAATGTTTAACACTCCCCATCCTCCTTGCTCTCTGGGAAGGTGAAATCTTTCCATAGAGCTTCTTGGGTGGTGGAACCTGTGTTTAGTGGCTACAGTTCGTATTGTGCGGTTAAGTTCGGTTAGCTCTGTTTGTGTCCACGATATGATGCCGAGGCTATATGTTAGGATTGGGATTGCATAGGTGTTGATTGCCTTCACCATATTCCTTCCACGTAGCTTCGTCCTCATTATTTTTTGAGCCTTTGTTTGAGATTGCATCTAAGGTGTTCTTTGGTTTGTTTCTGATCTATCCCACGTGCTTGCTGGTATCCCAAATATTTGTACAGCTCGTCCTCTTCCATTCCTTCTATCACTCCAGCATCCTCTCCCATTTCTACTCCTTGATGTTTCCTCCATTTCCCTTTTCCATGACATTGATGCGACATTTGTCTAGGCCAAATGTCATGTTAATGTCTTCACTGAACTTTTTTATTATTTGGATGTTTTTTTCCAGGTCTTCGTTGGATGACGCATATGTTTTGAGATCGTCCATGTATAGGAGGTGGGTAAGTATTTTGTTGTTTTCTAACTTTACACCTTTATTTTGTTCTTTTAGTGTGGAGGAGAGCGGGTTGAGAGCCAGGCAGAACCATAGCGGGCTTAGAGCGTCTCCCTGGAAAATTCCGCACTGTATAGGTATATCTCCGATTACTTGTTGCTTGTTTTTAGCTGTGATTGTTAATGTGGTTTTCCATGTGTTCATTGCCTTTTCTAGGAGTTTTATTATTTGCGGGTCAATCTTATATAGTTCCAGTACCTCCAGCAGCCAAGTGTGTGGTACGCTGTCAAAGGCTTTCTGGTAATCTATATATGCAGTGTAAAGATCTTTTTTCTCTTTCTTTGCGTTTCCTGTTATTATGGCATCGATTACCAGTTGGTCTTTGCATCCTTTTGCTGACTTTGTGCATCCCTTTTGCTCTGTTGCCAAGAGTTCGTTCTCGGTTAGGTGCTTATATATTTTTTCAGCTATAACTCCTGTCAGTAACTTATAGAGTGTTGGGAGACATGTAATAGGGCGATATTTACTAGGTTTCTTGCTCGTAGGTGACGTTTTTGGGAGAAGATAGGTAATTCCTTGTGTCATAAATGTTGGTAGTTCAGTCCGGTTTTCCAGTATGTCTGTGAAGATGTCGGCGATTTTTTTGTGTGTGCTTTTGAATTTTTTGATCCAGAAGTTTTGTATTTTATCAATGCCTGGAGCTTTCCAGTTTTTGCTCTTTTTGATCACCTTCTCGAGTTCTTCCAGTACTACTGTGTGGTTAATCATTCTCCTCTTGTTTGTCATCCTTTCTTTTTCTTTCGTTATCCATTTTGCTTTCTTTTTGTGTTGTTTTGGGACGGCCCATATGTTCTTCCAATAGCTTTTTGTGTCTTCTTTCCCTGGTTGTTCGTCTTCTTTGTTATTTGTTGTGGATTTAAGTTGTCTGTAGAACCTTCCCTCGTTATCCTCGAATTGGTTGTTGTCCTGTCTTCGCTGGCGACTTTCTTTGAATCTTCGGAGTCTTTTAGCTCTGGCCGCTAATTGTTGCTTGAGTAGATCGAGTATTTCTTGGTTGGTGTTGTTACTTTCATTTTTGTATTTGTTTATCAGTTTTTTTGTTTTTCGTTTAAGTTTTTCGCTTGCTGTGTTTCTGCTAGCTTGTTCTATTTGTCCTATATGTTTTCTAAGTTCCTCGATTCGTTTAATGAGTCGTCTTTCCCAAGGTGGTTGAGATTCTGTTGAGGTCGAGGTGTCTTCTTTGGGTTTATTTTTTATTTGTTGGTTTATTTCAATCGTGGTCATTGCGCCAACGTAAATAATTGTGTGGAGGTCAAGGATATTGTGTGCATCGTTGATTTTTTCTGCTATTGTGTTATTTATGAGGGTTATTGTTTGCTTTGTGTTTTTATTTGTCTTTAGCTTAGGTATTCTTGGCCTCATTTCTGGTAGGGTTCCGTTGTATTTCATGTATATCTCATCGAACTTTCCTATTACTTGTGCTTGGCCTTCGTCTATCACATTTACATCCGCGTCTGCTACTGGGGGTTGATTTTCGTTCTGGTCTCGTACTCCTAGTTCAATTTCTGCTTCTCTTTTTATGCGTTGGGCGGTTTCGGGTGTTATTGTTTTTGAGGTTAGTAGTACTCGTCTTTAATCTAGTATATTTTGCACTGTTTTACGCGCAAGTTCAGGGAACTTCTGGCGTCTGAGTCATATTGACCGGCCTGCCAACAGCGACTGTACTCCAGGTTAGGGGCGGCTGTGGATCCGTTGTATTTCATTCGGATAAAATACAAAACTATTGGTGGAAACAGTTCACAGCTACTCATTCAAAACTAAAGACATATTTTAATGATTTTCTTTTAACACCAGAACTACTACCTGAATTTCTCACAACCGGATTAACAACAATGCTGCCCAAAAAGCCAGACATCTCCCACCCAAAAAACTTTCGACCAATAACCTGTCTCCCTACCCTGTATAAGCTCTTTACGACGATTCTCGCTAGAAAAATGGAGATTCACATAAAAAGACATAACCTTATGGGAATGGAACAAAAAGGCTGTAAGCGAGGATCTCAAGGAACCAGAGAACTACTTGTAATCGACGCCATTGCTACCAACCAAGCCAGAGTAAAACAACGTAACTTATCAGTAGCATGGATCGATTATCAGAAAGCATTTGATTCCGTTCCGCATAGTTGGCTCCTAAAGGTTCTACAGATCTACAAGATAAGCGCTAATACCTTCAGAGTCCTTGAGCACGCGATGGCACAATGGAGAACATGCTTAAGGGTAAAGGCAGGTGATGTCGAATATTGCACTGAACATCTAAGTATCCAACGGGGAATATTTCAGGGTGATAGCCTCAGTCCGTTATGGTTCTGCCTAGCACTGAACCCACTAAGTCATATTATTAACAACAGCACGTACGGTTATAATATCGGCAGACCAAATGGAGTGAGGCTCTCACATTCACTATACATGGATGACTTTAAATGCTACGCAAAAGGAAAAAGTCAGCTCCAAGGACAGCTGGAGCTTGTGGCGTTGTTCAGTCGATCAATCAGAATGGAGTTCGGGCTTGATAAATGCGCAGTACTACATGTAGAGAAAGGGAAAATTCAAGAAGGTGAGAGTACAGAACTAATGGATGGCACTCTAATAAACAACACAGGAAGAGCAACATACAAGTACCTGGGGTTCCAACAAGCTTTAAATATAGATGCTGCAGAAATGAAAGACAGGGTGAAAAAGGAGCTACAGCGAAGACTCAAGCTGCTGCTAAAAACAGAACTTAACGCCCGAAACTCCATCATTGCTATAAACACATGGGCAATCCCTGTCGTTACAGCTACTTTTGGAGTGCTAAAATGGAGTGAAACCGACCTACAAGCTTTGGACCGTTCTATAAGAACAACACTTACCTCGTTCCGTGCACTGCATCCAAATTCTTCTGTCGCCAGATTGTACATCTCCAGAAACCGCGGAGGAAGGGGGCTGATCTCGCTCCGAGATGGGCACCTAAGACAAAAAAAATCATTAAGGAAATTTTTTATGGAAAGCACTGATGCACTGCACATAGCAATCGCAAGAAAGGACAAAGGCTATACACCACTTAACCTCTCTGAAAGGGAACAAAATGAGACGGCCACACCTTGGGAAGAACAATGGAACTCCAAGGTATTACATGGTAGATATGCAGCAGGACTCAGACAAGAAGCTGCCGATTCGAACTCGTCCTGTCTGTTCTTAAAAAAAAGCGGTCTAACCAGGGAAACCGAAGGTCTAATGTTAGCGATCCAAGATCAAGTGATGGGAACACGGTCATACAGAAAACATATACTAAAAGAAAACATCCAAAATGAAACATGCAGAGTATGTGGTCAAAAACAAGAGACAATACAACATATAATCAGCGGATGCAGTGTTATCGCTCCCAAGGAGTACCTTAATAGACACAACGACGTCGCGAAGATTATACACAGTAACCTTTGTAGCAAGTATAAGCTAAAGAACACTAACCAGCCCTATTACAAATATAATCCAGAACCAGTGGCAGAGAATCAAAATGTTAAAATCTATTGGGATACATCAATAGTTACTGATAGAACTGTGCTTCATAACAAACCTGATATATCATCATTTTTTATTTTTTGTTTCAGGTCTGACAGTGTCGATTACCGTAGCCGCAGCGCAGTACACAAGCTCGTGAATATCAGTAATGGACTCACATCGTTCAACATAGCGGGTGAGGATATGGTTAATTGAGGTCACAGCGTTTTTTATCACAGGTGAGTACCCAAGTTTTCTTAGGACAGGCCTTTGACATGGGTCTGTTCGTTGATAAGTAAACAGAAGTTCATTGAGTTTTTTTTCCAGACTGTCATCATGCATCGGTCCTACAACTGGCTCCTCGAGGGATTCCGGTTCCAGTTGGTTTGCAGTGCCCACTGCTTTTGGGTTGATCGTCGTATTATTTGATGGTATATCGTCTTGTTGTGGTGCCATTAGTGCATCGACCTCGCTTCGCAGGGTCTGAATTTCGGCCTCAGATATTGCTTTCCTGCGCATGATTGATCTTAATTGGTCGGAGAGTCTTTGTGCAGTTATCTGTGGGTTGGGATATATTTCGTGCCATACTCTGTGGAGTTCGTCTCGGTAAAGTGTTTTTTGTGTTTCGTTTTTTGTTGCTTGGAGGTACGCGCGTACGAGGTTAATGTTCATCTCTCTTGTCCAGCGCGTACGCCCTCCTGGTCGAGCCGGGTCGACGGGTCGCTGAGAGTCAGCGTCCAAGTCTTCGGCTTGTTCTTCATTATTCCTAGGACTTCTGGGCCTTACGGTTCCGTTTCGCAGAGTAGTGCCGTTCGCTTCACTTTCATCTGCTAGGGCTTGGTCAGGTCTTCCCCCAGATGTAAGCCCAGCATCGGGGGCGGGTTCCGAGGCTTCTTCATTATCGAGAGCATTTCGAAATCTCATAGCTGAATGGATTGCTAGTCCAGACAGCTAGTTGGGTACCTTTTTAGCATCCCCCTACCACTATAGTGGTCGTACCCGAAGGGTTAAGCTCTGATCCACAGCCGCCCCTAACCTGGAGTACAGTCGCTGTTGGCAGGCCGGTCAATATGACTCAGACGCCTGCTCGCAAGACACAGCTCATATGCCTCGAAGTGTGCAATGAGCCAGTGGCTTTTCTTGCGCCCCTTTAAAGCAGGGACTACTGAGTAGGGTGCACTACCCTTGTGCATGTACATTATTTCTAGGTCTTTTCCTCTTATTCGTGTGGTCCCTGACCTTTTAGGGGTATTGTGGGGGGGCAGGGCTCTCACTACCTGCCGGGAGGATAGTGTAGGTCATTCCCCCCGATGACAACTGGGGAGGCGGTGTCGTCACTCACCGTTCACAAGCATCTGTCACCTGCTTGATACCCCTGCCTTATTATTATTATTATTATATTATTATTATTTTCAGGTTCCACAGGTCTTCCTGGTTAGAGCTTCTCTCCGGTACTTGCGTACAAGGATTCGAAGTGGGGTCTACGGTATAGGTAAGTATTTTCAAGGTAAGTTCAGAACTTTACGTACGATTCCAGTAGTTTCTATCAGAGTGATTTTTTGCATTTGACTAACTAGATTTTCTTTTATTTCCAGGGTTTTGAGGCCATCGAGTGTTGCTGACGGTACTTCCCCAGTAGCTCCGAAGATTATTGGCACAATGGTGACACGATCTTGGTTCCACATGTCTTTGATCTCATTTGCTAATGGCAAGTATTTGTTTATTTTTTCTTGGTATTTTCGTTGAGTGTTTGTGGGCAGCGGGATTGCCATGTCTATGATGTACGCTTGTTTTGTTTGTTTGTTCACAAGCACCATATCTGGTTTGTTATGTGGTATATGTACGTCCGTGATTATTTCTCTGTTCCAATATAGCTTGTAGTTCTCATTTTCATTCACAGAGTCGGGTTTTAGCTTATAGTACGGGGTGTGAGGTGCGTCAGGTTTTATTTTTTTTAGAAATTCCTGGTATATGACTTTTCCTACGTTGTCGTGCCTTTTTGTGTATTCGTTGGGGGCTAGTACTGTGCAACCGCTCACTATGTGATCTATCGATTCTGTTTGTTCTCCACACATTCTACATTTATCTGTTTCTATGCGTTGTTTCATTATGTGTTTTTGGTAATTGCGTGTGGGAATTACTTGATCTTGGATAGCCATGACAAACCCTTCTGTTTCTGGGAACAGCTGTCCCTTCTTAAGCCAGTCCAGTGATGCTTTTTCATTGATGTGGGCCTGCTTGAGTAATGCAGGATATCGTCCATGTAATTCTTTGCTAAGCCATTTTTCCATGTGATTTATGGATTCTTCTTCAGGTAATTGTCTGCTTTGTAGGTTCAGGGGCGTGATTTTATTGTCTTTGTTTACTATTGCTTTGTACAGTCCGGTCTCTTCCGCTTTTTTGTGAAAGTAGGTTCTTAGGTTTTTTATTTGTTTCTTATGTAGTTCTTCAATGTTTAACACTCCCCATCCTCCTTGCTCTCTGGGAAGGTGAAATCTTTCCATAGAGCTTCTTGGGTGGTGGAACCTGTGTTTAGTGGCTACAGTTCGTATTGTGCGGTTAAGTTCGGTTAGCTCTGTTTGTGTCCACGATATGATGCCGAGGCTATATGTTAGGATTGGGATTGCATAGGTGTTGATTGCCTTCACCATATTCCTTCCACGTAGCTTCGTCCTCATTATTTTTTGAGCCTTTGTTTGAGATTGCATCTAAGGTGTTCTTTGGTTTGTTTCTGATCTATCCCACGTGCTTGCTGGTATCCCAAATATTTGTACAGCTCGTCCTCTTCCATTCCTTCTATCACTCCAGCATCCTCTCCCATTTCTACTCCTTGATGTTTCCTCCATTTCCCTTTTCCATGACATTGATGCGACATTTGTCTAGGCCAAATGTCATGTTAATGTCTTCACTGAACTTTTTTATTATTTGGATGTTTTTTTCCAGGTCTTCGTTGGATGACGCATATGTTTTGAGATCGTCCATGTATAGGAGGTGGGTAAGTATTTTGTTGTTTTCTAACTTTACACCTTTATTTTGTTCTTTTAGTGTGGAGGAGAGCGGGTTGAGAGCCAGGCAGAACCATAGCGGGCTTAGAGCGTCTCCCTGGAAAATTCCGCACTGTATAGGTATATCTCCGATTACTTGTTGCTTGTTTTTAGCTGTGATTGTTAATGTGGTTTTCCATGTGTTCATTGCCTTTTCTAGGAGTTTTATTATTTGCGGGTCAATCTTATATAGTTCCAGTACCTCCAGCAGCCAAGTGTGTGGTACGCTGTCAAAGGCTTTCTGGTAATCTATATATGCAGTGTAAAGATCTTTTTTCTCTTTCTTTGCGTTTCCTGTTATTATGGCATCGATTACCAGTTGGTCTTTGCATCCTTTTGCTGACTTTGTGCATCCCTTTTGCTCTGTTGCCAAGAGTTCGTTCTCGGTTAGGTGCTTATATATTTTTTCAGCTATAACTCCTGTCAGTAACTTATAGAGTGTTGGGAGACATGTAATAGGGCGATATTTACTAGGGTTCTTGCTCGTAGGTGACGTTTTTGGGAGAAGATAGGTAATTCCTTGTGTCATAAATGTTGGTAGTTCAGTCCGGTTTTCCAGTATGTCTGTGAAGATGTCGGCGATTTTTTTGTGTGTGCTTTTGAATTTTTTGATCCAGAAGTTTTGTATTTTATCAATGCCTGGAGCTTTCCAGTTTTTGCTCTTTTTGATCACCTTCTCGAGTTCTTCCAGTACTACTGTGTGGTTAATCATTCTCCTCTTGTTTGTCATCCTTTCTTTTTCTTTCGTTATCCATTTTGCTTTCTTTTTGTGTTGTTTTGGGACGGCCCATATGTTCTTCCAATAGCTTTTTGTGTCTTCTTTCCCTGGTTGTTCGTCTTCTTTGTTATTTGTTGTGGATTTAAGTTGTCTGTAGAACCTTCCCTCGTTATCCTCGAATTGGTTGTTGTCCTGTCTTCGCTGGCGACTTTCTTTGAATCTTCGGAGTCTTTTAGCTCTGGCCGCTAATTGTTGCTTGAGTAGATCGAGTATTTCTTGGTTGGTGTTGTTACTTTCATTTTTGTATTTGTTTATCAGTTTTTTTGTTTTTCGTTTAAGTTTTTCGCTTGCTGTGTTTCTGCTAGCTTGTTCTATTTGTCCTATATGTTTTCTAAGTTCCTCGATTCGTTTAATGAGTCGTCTTTCCCAAGGTGGTTGAGATTCTGTTGAGGTCGAGGTGTCTTCTTTGGGTTTATTTTTTATTTGTTGGTTTATTTCAATCGTGGTCATTGCGCCAACGTAAATAATTGTGTGGAGGTCAAGGATATTGTGTGCATCGTTGATTTTTTCTGCTATTGTGTTATTTATGAGGGTTATTGTTTGCTTTGTGTTTTTATTTGTCTTTAGCTTAGGTATTCTTGGCCTCATTTCTGGTAGGGTTCCGTTGTATTTCATGTATATCTCATCGAACTTTCCTATTACTTGTGCTTGGCCTTCGTCTATCACATTTACATCCGCGTCTGCTACTGGGGGTTGATTTTCGTTCTGGTCTCGTACTCCTAGTTCAATTTCTGCTTCTCTTTTTATGCGTTGGGCGGTTTCGGGTGTTATTGTTTTTGAGGTTAGTAGTACTCGTCTTTAATCTAGTATATTTTGCACTGTTTTACGCGCAAGTTCAGGGAACTTCTGGCGTCTGAGTCATATTGACCGGCCTGCCAACAGCGACTGTACTCCAGGTTAGGGGCGGCTGTGGATCCGTTGTATTTCATTCGGATAAAATACAAAACTATTGGTGGAAACAGTTCACAGCTACTCATTCAAAACTAAAGACATATTTTAATGATTTTCTTTTAACACCAGAACTACTACCTGAATTTCTCACAACCGGATTAACAACAATGCTGCCCAAAAAGCCAGACATCTCCCACCCAAAAAACTTTCGACCAATAACCTGTCTCCCTACCCTGTATAAGCTCTTTACGACGATTCTCGCTAGAAAAATGGAGATTCACATAAAAAGACATAACCTTATGGGAATGGAACAAAAAGGCTGTAAGCGAGGATCTCAAGGAACCAGAGAACTACTTGTAATCGACGCCATTGCTACCAACCAAGCCAGAGTAAAACAACGTAACTTATCAGTAGCATGGATCGATTATCAGAAAGCATTTGATTCCGTTCCGCATAGTTGGCTCCTAAAGGTTCTACAGATCTACAAGATAAGCGCTAATACCTTCAGAGTCCTTGAGCACGCGATGGCACAATGGAGAACATGCTTAAGGGTAAAGGCAGGTGATGTCGAATATTGCACTGAACATCTAAGTATCCAACGGGGAATATTTCAGGGTGATAGCCTCAGTCCGTTATGGTTCTGCCTAGCACTGAACCCACTAAGTCATATTATTAACAACAGCACGTACGGTTATAATATCGGCAGACCAAATGGAGTGAGGCTCTCACATTCACTATACATGGATGACTTTAAATGCTACGCAAAAGGAAAAAGTCAGCTCCAAGGACAGCTGGAGCTTGTGGCGTTGTTCAGTCGATCAATCAGAATGGAGTTCGGGCTTGATAAATGCGCAGTACTACATGTAGAGAAAGGGAAAATTCAAGAAGGTGAGAGTACAGAACTAATGGATGGCACTCTAATAAACAACACAGGAAGAGCAACATACAAGTACCTGGGGTTCCAACAAGCTTTAAATATAGATGCTGCAGAAATGAAAGACAGGGTGAAAAAGGAGCTACAGCGAAGACTCAAGCTGCTGCTAAAAACAGAACTTAACGCCCGAAACTCCATCATTGCTATAAACACATGGGCAATCCCTGTCGTTACAGCTACTTTTGGAGTGCTAAAATGGAGTGAAACCGACCTACAAGCTTTGGACCGTTCTATAAGAACAACACTTACCTCGTTCCGTGCACTGCATCCAAATTCTTCTGTCGCCAGATTGTACATCTCCAGAAACCGCGGAGGAAGGGGGCTGATCTCGCTCCGAGATGGGCACCTAAGACAAAAAAAATCATTAAGGAAATTTTTTATGGAAAGCACTGATGCACTGCACATAGCAATCGCAAGAAAGGACAAAGGCTATACACCACTTAACCTCTCTGAAAGGGAACAAAATGAGACGGCCACACCTTGGGAAGAACAATGGAACTCCAAGGTATTACATGGTAGATATGCAGCAGGACTCAGACAAGAAGCTGCCGATTCGAACTCGTCCTGTCTGTTCTTAAAAAAAAGCGGTCTAACCAGGGAAACCGAAGGTATAATGTTAGCGATCCAAGATCAAGTGATGGGAACACGGTCATACAGAAAACATATACTAAAAGAAAACATCCAAAATGAAACATGCAGAGTATGTGGTCAAAAACAAGAGACAATACAACATATAATCAGCGGATGCAGTGTTATCGCTCCCAAGGAGTACCTTAATAGACACAACGACGTCGCGAAGATTATACACAGTAACCTTTGTAGCAAGTATAAGCTAAAGAACACTAACCAGCCCTATTACAAATATAATCCAGAACCAGTGGCAGAGAATCAAAATGTTAAAATCTATTGGGATACATCAATAGTTACTGATAGAACTGTGCTTCATAACAAACCTGATATAATTGTCATTGATAAAGCTGCTAAAACTGCCCAAGTAATCGACGTCGCCATTCCTCTTGACGAAAATATTAGCAAATCATACACCGAAAAAGTGATTAAATACCAAGACCTTCGTCACGAGCTGAAACATCTTTATAATCTGAAAAATGTGGATATCCTGCCATTTATAATTTCTGCCAACGGATTAGTGGAAAAAAACTTTCTTAAAAACCTTAAAAGCCTTACCATAGATGTAAATGTAAGAAACATCACAGCTTCCGCACAAAAAGCTGTCATACTGGGGACGTGCCATATCGTCCGAAGATACTTGTTGCGGGATTTGTAACCTTGACTATAGGTCCGGTGACAAATTCCTTAGAAAAACCTTACCGCTCAGGCGTGAAAAAAAAAAAAAAAAAAAAAAAAAAATAATAATAATAATAATAATAATAATAATAATAATAATAATAATAATAATAATAATAATAATAATAATAATAATAATAATAATAATAATAATAATAATAATAATAATAATAATAATAATAATAATAATAATAATAATAATAATAATAATAATAATAATAATAATAATAATAATAATAATAATAATAATAATAATAATAATAATAATAATAATAATAATAATAATAATAATAATAATAATAATAATAATAATAATAATAATAATAATAATAATAATAATAATAATAATAATAATAATAATAATAATAATAATAATAATAATAATAATAATAATAATAATAATAATAATAATAATAATAATAATAATAATAATAATAATAATAATAATAATAATAATAATAATAATAATAATAATAATAATAATAATAATAATAATAATAATAATAATAATAATAATAATAATAATAATAATAATAATAATAATAATAATAATAATAATAATAATAATAATAATAATAATAATAATAATAATAATAATAATAATAATAATAATAATAATAATAATAATAAGCCCCGTGTGGTGGCGGGTTGAAAAAGAATACCACCTCGGTAAGTCCTGCCTGGCGTAAAAGGCCCCTAAAAGGACAACCGCTGTCCGGGATAGCACCCCGAACAACGAGTAAAAATTGTCGCTATAAGGACTCGACGAAATCGCTACTCGGGCGTGGCGGGGGCTCAGGCTGACCCCGTTCGGAACCGCCCCGATGACCAGCCTGTTGCAGGAATCAGTGGAATCGGTGCTGCTGACCTGCAAATGGCAAACACCGAAGCAATGAACAGGAATCAAGAAACATCACCCCGTAGAGATGCTTTGGAAGGTCGAAGACATCCAACCACCCTACAGGGCAAGCTACGACAGAGAACAAAATGGACGGATGAAATGAATGAGTTTATATACCGTAGCTTCCTTGTCTTAACTGAGTTAGAGACAAAACCAACCAAATACAGTAAAGAACTACATGCACTTGTTACGAATCAATTCCCAGAACTACGACAAAAAACTGTCCAAAACATTCTAGACCAAAAACGTGCAATCCTAGCAACGAACAAGATATCACCTGAAGCAATGGACAGAATAAAAAACGAAGCTAGAAGAGAACTTGGGATAAATCCTACAACACCGCCGAGAAACCCAATCCATGTCCAAGAAGCCCAAGAAGAACCCTCTGATGAAGAACGACACATCGAGAACTGTTTTGAGGAAACCTATATGAAGTACTACGGAACGACACCAAACCTAAGACCGAAGCTCCCAAAATTGAAAACAAAGATTACGCCGAAGGCGAAAATCATTATTAACCAAATCAACAATATAATTAGAAATAAATCAAAACAGAACGACGACATCACAACGATCCACAACCTTGTTTATATAGGAGCAGCAACCGCGTCAGGTCTTATACAACAGAAAACACCAAAAAAACAACAAAACAAAGAAACCTCAGAAAGCCAGACAATGCCACCATGGGAACGGAGAATCAGCAACCAAATAGATGAGCTACGCGCAAAAATAGGAAGGCTAATAAAAACACAAGAACCAACAGCAAGTAAGAAACTAAAAAACAAAGCCCAAAACATTATAAAAGAACATCAAAATGAAGAAAACAAAAATATCATTGAGATCTTAGACTTGCTCAAACAGAAACTTGCTGCGAAGTCAAAAAGACTAAGACGACTAAAGGAAAGCAACCAACGCAGACAACACAATAAGCAATTCAACGAAGATGAAAGAAAATTCTACAGGGGTCTGAACGAACAAAAGGAAAACAAACAGCAAAACGAAGACCCGGATAAAGAAGAAACTAAAACTTACTGGAGCAATATATGGTCACAAGAAAAACAACACAAACAAACATCGAAATGGATTAAAGAAGAAAAAACGAAGATGCAAAACAAAAAACAAATGAACAATCACACCGTAACAACTGAAGATGTAAAGAAAGCCATCAAAAAAACACACAGTTGGAAATCACCAGGAAAAGATGGAATACACAATTTCTGGTGGAAACAATTCACACATACACACAACAGAATAGCAGCACTATTTTCTAAAACTTTACAAGGAGAAGCGGAGACTCCAGAATTCATGACCGAAGGCATTACGTATCTACTGCCCAAAACAACACCCACAAGCAAAAGCCCAGATAAATACAGACCAATAACCTGTCTACCAACTATTTATAAAATATTCACATCTATCCTTACAGAAAAGATATATGGTCACCTGATCGAAAATAACATGCTAGCTATAGAACAAAAAGGATGCAGACGAAAAACCAAAGGGTGTAAAGAACAACTGATCATAGACACCATCATAACACAACACAAAAAGAAAGACAAAAAGTCGCTATATACCGCATACATAGATTACAAAAAAGCTTTTGACAGCGTCCCACACACCTGGCTACTTGAAGTCTTAGAAATCTACAAAATTGACCCGTATATCTTAAACACCCTCAAAGTATCAATGGAAAAATGGAAAACAACACTAAGTATAAACACAACTAAATCCAAATTCACAATCGATAACATTGAAATAAAACGAGGTATCTTTCAAGGCGACGCGCTTAGCGCACTATGGTTTTGTATGTCAATAAACCCACTATCAAACATGCTGAATAAAATAAAGAAAGGCACAACCATAGGAAACACCATCATTAGTCACCTTCTCTATATGGATGACCTTAAAATATATGCAGATAACAAAGAAAACATTGAAAAGCTTATCAAAACCACCAAAACGTTTAGCGAAGACATCCATATGGAATTCGGACTAGATAAATGTCGAATAAACGCAATGGAAAGAGGTAAATGGAAAAAACATGAAGGATATGACATAGGTGCAGAAAAGGGACAAATAGAAGGAATAGAAATAGACGAACTTTATAAATACTTAGGATACCAACAAGCTAGAGGAATAGATCAAAAAGAAAGCAAAGCGACACTAAGAAACCAATTTAAAGAAAGAGTACGGAAAATATTGAAAACGAAACTCAACAGCAAAAACACATCAAAAGCGATAAACACGTACGCGATATCAATCCTCACATACAGCTTTGAAGTACTTAATTGGACAGACACAGAACTTGAAGAGCTCAACAGAGACATCCGCACTCTAGGCACAAAATTTTGCAAACATCACCCTCGCAGCTCAATAGAAAGAGTAAACATACCACGAGAAAATGGAGGACAAGGTATCACAGACATAGCAAAACACAATGAAAAACAAATAAAAAATCTAAGAAAATACTTTATTGATGAAAACTCAAATAGCCAAACATACCAGGCTCTAAGAACACTAGACAACAAACTAACTCCACTGAACCTAGCAGATAACAATATCGAGGAACCTGCAGAAGATAACATAGAAGAGAGATGGAAAAGAAAAGAGCTACACGGACGCTACCCAGCAATACTGGCGCAACAACATATCAACAAACATGCTTCTTTTATGTGGCTGAAACTAGGATACCTATTTCCCGAAACAGAAGCATTCATTATAGCAATCCAAGATCAGGTTGTTGCAACACGAAACTATAAAAAATACATAATGAAAGAACACATCCCAACGGATAAATGTCGAATGTGCGGGAATCAAACCGAGTCCATCGACCATATAATAAGCGGTTGCCAAACAATGGCTCCAAAAGAATATACGAAAAGACACGACAACGTTGGGAAAGTGATCCACCAAGAACTCCTAAAGCTAAACACTGAACTAACAGAAACAACTCCCTATTATAAGTACAATCCAGAAAGCGTTATCGAAACTGAAAACTATAAGATATACTGGAACAGAGAGATAGTAACAGATATACCCATACAGCACAACAAACCAGACATGGTGTTTACAGACAAAAAATCCAAGCATACTTACCTGATAGACTTCTCCGTTCCACTAGCTACAAACCTGCAAAAGAAACACACAGAAAAAATTAATAAATACCTACCTCTCGCAAATGAAATAAAGGACCTGTGGAACCAGGAAAGAGTCACCATTGTACCAATCATAATAGGAGCAACTGGAGAAATCCCGCATACCCTCTTAGACAGTCTTAAGACGCTGAACCTAAAAGAAAAAATTTATCATCAGTTGCAAAAAATAGTACTCATTGAAACTAGTGGAATTGTCAGACGAGTACTGAACGACAACACCACAAGTCATTAAATAAAACTTACCTGTTTTCTTGCATCTAATGCCGAAAAAGGTAAGAAGCCATATCCAGATACGTCTGTGGAACCTGAAAATAATAATAATAATAATAATAATAATAATAATAATAATAATAATAATAATAATAATAATAATAATAATAATAATAATAATAATAATAATAATAATAATAATAATAATAATAATAATAATAATAATAATAATAATAATAATAATAATAATAATAATAATAATAATAATAATAATAATAATAATAATAATAATAATAATAATAATAATAATAATAATAATAATAATAATAATAATAATAATAATAATAATAATAATAATAATAATAATAATAATAATAATAATAATAATAATAATAATAATAATAATAATAATAATAATAATAATAATAATAATAATAATAATAATAATAATAATAATAATAATAATAATAATAATAACAATAACAATAATAATAATAATAATAATAATAATAATAATAATAATAATAATAATAATAATAATAATAACGACAGGGCGTAACGCCGAGTGAAGAAGATGGAAGCAAAAATCCTCTCAGCAAGGCAGCACGCATCCCGTATACAGTGTGTGGTGGAATACAAATTGGCAGGCAGGCCTTTTACGCCAAAAGTGCGCCGCATAGCGGCCAACCTGCGACGCACCCACCACACACTGAACGAAGCACTGTTGCAGACCATCAAGCAGCAGTGCTGCGAAAGGATACGGATGTTAGTGACCGCCAAACAAAATCTAATTCGGCGGGCGAGGGGTATTTCGGAAAATAAATTATTTTTCGAAAACCCCAGTCGCCTATTTCAGGCGCCGCCGAGGATTATTAACGATCCTCCGACCGCTGAGAGGGTGGAAAACTTCTGGAGGGGTATTTACGAGGTAACTCGGCCGCTCAACGTAAACACACCAGCCCTGGCACAGTTTGAAACCTTTGTGAGGGGGTTTCCACCACCTGAGCAACTGTGCCCACCAATAACCGTGGAGGAAGTTCGAAGTGCTCTTACGGGTGCTAAGAACTTTGCTGCCCCTGGGCCTGATGGAATTAACACCTACTGGTGGAAAAAATTTCCATCAACCCATGAGGCCCTTGCCCGAATTTTTAACTCCTGGGTTAATGAGGGGCAGCCAATCCCTCCCTGGTTTATTGAGGGGCGAACCGTCCTTCTCCCCAAGAACGGAGACTTGTCCGACCCAAAGAACTATCGCCCGATAACATGTTTAAACGCCTGTTACAAGATTTTTACGCGACTCTTGTACCAGCGGATACTCCAAGCCATGGGTCCCGTGTTTAGTGGAGTATATGAGCAGCGAGGGTCAAAGAAAGGCGTAGCCGGCTGCAAGGAGAACCTTCTAATAGACCGATGTGTCACACAGGACTCCTTCCAGTACAAGCGAAACCTTTTGATGACCTGGATTGATTACCGTAAGGCCTTTGACACAACTTCTCATGAACTTATTATTCACCTTTTGAGAGGCCTTGCGGTGCCAGATCCCATAGCGAGATGCATTTCAGGAATGATGCCATTTTGGAAGACCCGATTTACCATATGTACGGGTAACGCAAAGGTGTCGACTGAATTGGTGTCATTCCGACGGGGAGTGTTTCAGGGTGATTCCCTTAGCCCACTCCTCTTTTGCGTCTCGCTACTTCCGTTATCCGTTGCTTTGCGGAACACAAAGGGATACATGTGCGGTGCTCCTGGCCGTAGAACCCATAAGGTTACTCACCTCTTTTATATGGATGACCTTAAGTTCTACGCGTCGACGAAGAGAGACCTCGACCAAGCTCTTCGGGTAGTACAGGAGTATACTCATGCGATCGGGATGGAGTTTGGGTTGGATAAGTGTGCGACGGTTCAACTTAAGAAAGGACGCCATGCGGATCACGCCGAGGACGCGCAACTTGTAGATGGGAGCATCCTACGACATCTGGATGCCGGAGAGACCTATACCTATCTGGGTGTTCCCCAGGGACACATCCATGATAGTGTTGCAATAAAAGGGTCTCTTCGCGACAAGTATCAGCAACGACTAAGACAAATCTGGAATTCAGAGTTGTCTGGAAAGAACAAAGTCGCTGCTACAAATATGCTTGCCGTCCCTATAATCACTTACTCCTTTGGAGTCATTAAGTGGAACGTGAACGAGTTGCGTGAAATTGACGTGAAAACCCGCAAGATGATGACTCGATACCGAAGCCATCATCCTAAGGCGTCTGTCCAACGGCTTTACTTCCCACGTTATCAGGGAGGCCGTGGACTCTTAAGTTTGGAGTGTTTACACAGACGAATAGTCCTAAGTACCGCGTGCGAAGTAATCAGAGACGAGGATCCCCTGCTATGCATGGTGCGTAACCATGAAACATTTGGGGTGGGGGCATTTCTTTTTAAAGCAGCACAAAGAGCAGCAGATGAGCTCCAAATAGTTTTCGACATAAGTCGGCGGCAGGAAAACTCCATTACACAGTTGACCTGCCAAAGACTTAAAACCACCTTAAAGAATGCAGAGGTAGACTATTTATTACGTCTACATATGGATAAGCCATTGCACAGTGTTTTCTATAAAACCATTGAAAACACTGGCTTATCCAAAAAGCTAAGCTTTGCATTCTTAAGGTCAGGTGCATTAAAGTCGGAAACTGAGGGGTTTATCATTGCTTGCCAAGACGGAGTCATCAACACCTTGGAACACCGAAGTCGCGTGATGGGTATACAGGTTCCTGATACAAGTTGTAGGGCCTGCCATAGGGCGCCGGAGACCTTATATCATTTGCTGTCCGCTTGCGGGCGCTATGCGGTCTCGGCGTATATCCATCGACACAACGCAGCGTTACGGGTGCTGTATTACCATCTAAGGCACTCGTACGGTGTTGATGATGCTCCAGTGCTGCCATATGTCCCCTCTGATATTCCGTCCGTCGTGGAGAATGACAGAACCAGAATATACTGGAATTTCGCATTCCCCACACTCCGGCTTGTAAACGCTAACAAGCCGGATATAGTACTCCTTGACAAAAATGACAAAATTATGTATGTCATTGAGTTCTCGGCTCCTGCCGAGACGAACATCATTGCCAAGGAAGAAGAGAAACGGACGAAATATCAGGATCTTCTCTTTGACCTTCGCCGAGTGTACCGGGGCTATACAGTCAAGCTAGTGGTTTTGGTAATTGGAGCTCTCGGAGGCGCACGGCAGACACTGCTCTCAGCTCTCAAGACCTTGCCGGCCTGCCGTGACAGGGCAGAGCAACTTGCAGGCAACATGCAGAAAGCAGTCATCCTCGGATCATTGCGTCTACTCAGGGCACACGATGCGGAACACCGTTTCTACTAACCCCGCGGTTGGTGGGGAGTAGAAACGGTAACGGACCATCTGGCCTACTTGCACCCGTGTGAGTCGGAGCCGCGGGACCGCAAGTAAGGCCACCACAAAAAAAAAAAAAAAAAAAAAAAATAATTATAATAATAATAATAATAATAATAATAATAATAATAATAATAATAATAATAATAATAATAATAATAATAATAATAATAATAATAATAATAATAATAATAATAATAATAATAATAATAATAATAATAATAATAATAATAATAATAATAATAATAATAATAATAATAATAATAATAATAATAATAATAATAATAATAATAATAATAATAATAATAATAATAATAATAATAATAATAATAATAATAATAATAATAATAATAATAATAATAATAATAATAATAATAATAATAATAATAATAATAATAATAATAATAATAATAATAATAATAATAAAAACGAAAAACCAAAGGGTGTAAAGAACAACTGATCATAGACACCATCATAACACAACACAAAAAGAAAGACAAAAAGTCGCTATATACCGCATACATAGATTACAAAAAAGCTTTTGACAGCGTCCCACACACCTGGCTACTTGAAGTCTTAGAAATCTACAAAATTGACCCGTATATCTTAAACACCCTCAAAGTATCAATGGAAAAATGGAAAACAACACTAAGTATAAACACAACTAAATCCAAATTCACAATCGATAACATTGAAATAAAACGAGGTATCTTTCAAGGCGACGCGCTTAGCGCACTATGGTTTTGTATGTCAATAAACCCACTATCAAACATGCTGAATAAAACAAAGAAAGGCACAACCATAGGAAACACCATCATTAGTCACCTTCTCTATATGGATGATCTTAAAATGTATGCAGACAACAAAGAAAACATTGAAAAGCTTATCAAAACCACCAAAACGTTTAGCGAAGACATCCATATGGAATTCGGACTAGATAAATGTCGAATAAACGCAATGGAAAGAGGTAAATGGAAAAAACATGAAGGATATGACATAGGTGCAGAAAAGGGACAAATAGAAGGAATGGAAATAGACGAACTTTATAAATACCTAGGATACCAACAAGCTAGAGGAATAGATCAAAAAGAGAGCAAAGCGACACTAAGAAACCAATTTAAAGAAAGAGTACGGAAAATATTGAAAACGAAACTCAACAGCAAAAACACATCAAAAGCGATAAACACGTACGCGATATCAATCCTCACATACAGCTTTGGAGTACTTAATTGGACAGACACAGAACTTGAAGAGCTCAACAGAGACATCCGCACTCTAGGCACAAAATTTTGCAAACATCACCCTCGCAGCTCAATAGAAAGAGTAAACATACCACGAGAAAATGGAGGACAAGGTATCACAGACATAGCAAAACACAATGAAAAACAAATAAAAAATCTAAGAAAATACTTTATTGATGAAAACTCAAATAACCAAACATACCAGGCTCTAAGAAAACTAGACAACAAACTAACTCCACTGAACCTAGCAGATAACAATATCGAGGAACCTGCAGAAGATAACATAGAAGAGAGATGGAAAAGAAAAGAGCTACACGGACGCTACCCAGCAATACTGGCGCAACAACATATCAACAAACATGCTTCTTTTATGTGGCTGAAACTAGGATACCTATTTCCCGAAACAGAAGCATTTATTATAGCAATCCAAGATCAGGTTGTTGCAACACGAAACTATAAAAAATACATAATGAAAGAACACATCCCAACGGATAAATGTCGAATGTGCGGGAATCAAACCGAGTCCATCGACCATATAATAAGCGGTTGCCAAACAATGGCTCCAAAAGAATATACGAAAAGACACGACAACGTTGGGAAAGTGATCCACCAAGAACTCCTAAAGCTAAACACTGAACTAACAGAAACAACTCCCTATTATAAGTACAATCCAGAAAGCGTTATCGAAACTGAAAACTATAAGATATACTGGAACAGAGAGATAGTAACAGATATACCCATACAGCACAACAAACCAGACATGGTGTTTACAGACAAAAAATCCAAGCATACTTACCTGATAGACTTCTCCGTTCCACTAGCTACAAACCTGCAAAAGAAACACACAGAAAAAATTAATAAATACCTACCTCTCGCAAATGAAATAAAGGACATGTGGAACCAGGAAAGAGTCACCATTGTACCAATCATAATAGGAGCAACTGGAGAAATCCCGCATACCCTCTTAGACAGTCTTAAGACGCTGAACCTAAAAGAAAAAATTTATCATCAGTTGCAAAAAATAGTACTCATTGAAACTAGTGGAATTGTCAGACGAGTACTGAACGACAACACCACAAGTCATTAAATAAAACTTACCTGTTTTCTTGCATCTAATGCCGAAAAAGGTAAGAAGCCATATCCAGATACGTCTGTGGAACCTGAAAATAATAATAATAATAATAATAATAATAATAATAATAATAATAATAATAATAATAATAATAATAATAATAATAATAATAATAATAATAATAATAATAATAATAATAATAATAATAATAATAATAATAATAATAATAATAATAATAATAATAATAATAATAATAATAATAATAATAATAATAATAATAATAATAATAATAATAATTACACTACACAAGATAAAGCGCCCGAAGCCACAAGACCTAGCTAGAGCGGACGCAGAGCTATTGAATACTCTAACAGAAGAAGCTGACATCTGGCGCATTAATTGCCTCGTCTACGAGGCAGCTTGCTCCGTGTCGCCCAGGGCGCCCAATAGGGACCCCTGCGGCGACAGGGCGCAACGCTGAGTGAAGAAGATGGAAGCAAAAATCCTCTCAGCAAGGCAGCACGCATCCCGTATACAGTGTGTGGTGGAATACAAATTGGCAGGCAGGCCTTTTACGCCAAAAGTGAGCCGCATAGCGGCCAACCTGCGACGCACCCACCACACACTGAACGAAGCACTGTTGCAGACCATCAAGCAGCAGTGCTGCGAAAGGATACGGATGTTAGTGACTGCCAAACAAAATCTAATTCGGCGGGCGAGGGGTATTTCGGAAAATAAATTATTTTTCGAAAACCCCAGTCGCCTATTTCAGGCGCCGCCGAGGATTATTAACGATCCTCCGACCGCTGAGAGGGTGGAAAACTTCTGGAGGGGTATTTACGAGGTAACTCGGCCGCTCAACGTAAACACACCAGCCCTGGCACAGTTTGAAACCTTTGTGAGGGGGTTTCCACCACCTGAGCAACTGTGCCCACCAATAACCGTGGAGGAAGTTCGAAGTGCTCTTACGGGTGCTAAGAACTTTGCTGCCCCTGGGCCTGATGGAATTAACACCTACTGGTGGAAAAAATTTCCATCAACCCATGAGGCCCTTGCCCGAATTTTTAACTCCTGGGTTAATGAGGGGCAGCCAATCCCTCCCTGGTTTATTGAGGGGCGAACCGTCCTTCTCCCCAAGAACGGAGACTTGTCCGACCCAAAGAACTATCGCCCGATAACATGTTTAAACGCCTGTTACAAGATTTTTACGCGACTCTTGTACCAGCGGATACTCCAAGCCATGGGTCCCGTGTTTAGTGGAGTATACGAGCAGAGAGGGTCAAAGAAAGGCGTAGCCGGCTGCAAGGAGAACCTTCTAATAGACCGATGTGTCACACAGGACTCCTTCCAGTACAAGCGAAACCTTTTGATGACCTGGATTGATTACCGTAAGGCCTTTGACACAACTTCTCATGAACTTATTATTCACCTTTTGAGAGGCCTTGCGGTGCCAGATCCCATAGCGAGATGCATTTCAAGAATGATGCCATTTTGGAAGACCCGATTTACCATATGTACGGGTAACGCAAAGGTGTCGACTGAATTGGTGTCATTCCGACGGGGAGTGTTTCAGGGTGATTCCCTCAGCCCACTCCTCTTTTGCGTCTCGCTACTTCCGTTATCCGTTGCTTTGCGGAACACAAAGGGATACATGTGCGGTGCTCCTGGCCGTAGAACCCATAAGGTTACTCACCTCTTTTATATGGATGACCTTAAGTTCTACGCGTCGACGAAGAGAGACCTCGACCAAGCTCTTCGGGTAGTACAGGAGTATACTCATGCGATCGGGATGGAGTTTGGGTTGGATAAGTGTGCGACGGTTCAACTTAAGAAAGGACGCCATGCGGATCACGCCGAGGACGCGCAACTTGTAGATGGGAGCATCCTACGACATCTGGATGCCGGAGAGACCTATACCTATCTGGGTGTTCCCCAGGGACACATCCATGATAGTGTAGCAATAAAAGGGTCTCTTCGCGACAAGTATCAGCAACGACTAAGACAAATCTGGAATTCAGAGTTGTCTGGAAAGAACAAAGTCGCTGCTACAAATATGCTTGCCGTCCCTATAATCACTTACTCCTTTGGAGTCATTAAGTGGAACGTGAACGAGTTGCGTGAAATTGACTTGAAAACCCGCAAGATGATGACTCGATACCGAAGCCATCATCCTAAGGCGTCTGTCCAACGGCTTTACTTCCCACGTTATCAGGGAGGCCGTGGACTCTTAAGTTTGGAGTGTTTACACAGACGAATAGTCCTAAGTACCGCGTGCGAAGTAATCAGAGACGAGGATCCCCTGCTATGCATGGTGCGTAACCATGAAACATTTGGGGTGGGGCATTTCTTTTTAAAGCAGCACAAAGAGCAGCAGATGAGCTCCAAATAGTTTTCGACATAAGTCGGCGGCAGGAAAACTCCATCACACAGTTGACCTGCCAAAGACTTAAAACCACCTTAAAGAATGCAGAGGTAGACTATTTATTACGTCTACATATGGATAAGCCATTGCACAGTGTTTTCTATAAAACCATTGAAAACACTGGCTTATCCAAAAAGCTAAGCTTTGCATTCTTAAGGTCAGGTGCATTAAAGTCCGAAACTGAGGGGTTTATCATTGCTTGCCAAGACGGAGTCATCAACACCTTGGAACACCGAAGTCGCGTGATGGGTATACAGGTTCCTGATACAAGTTGTAGGGCCTGCCATAGGGCGCCGGAGACCTTATATCATTTGCTGTCCGCTTGCGGGCGCTATGCGGTCTCGGCGTATATCCATCGACACAACGCAGCGTTACGGGTGCTGTATTACCATCTAAGGCACTCGTACGGTGTTGATGATGCTCCAGTGCTGTCATATGTCCCCTCTGATATTCCGTCCGTCGTGGAGAATGACAGAACCAGAATATACTGGAATTTCGCATTCCCCACACTCCGGCTTGTAAACGCTAACAAGCCGGATATAGTACTCCTTGACAAAAATGACAAAATTATGTATGTCATTGAGTTCTCGGCTCCTGCCGAGACGAACATCATTGCCAAGGAAGAAGAGAAACGGACGAAATATCAGGATCTTCTCTTTGACCTTCGCCGAGTGTACCGGGGCTATACAGTCAAGCTAGTGGTTTTGGTAATTGGAGCTCTCGGAGGCGCACGGCAGACACTGCTCTCAGCTCTCAAGACCTTGCCGGCCTGCCGTGACAGGGCAGAGCAACTTGCAGGCAACATGCAGAAAGCAGTCATCCTCGGATCATTGCGTCTACTCAGGGCACATGATGCGGAACACCGTTTCTACTAACCCCGCGGTTGGTGGGGAGTAGAAACGGTAACGGACCATCTGGCCTACTTGCACCCGTGTGAGTCGGAGCCGCGGGACCGCAAGTAAGGCCACCACAAAAAAAAAAAAAAAAAAAAATAATAATAATAATAATAATAATAATAATAATATTAATAATAATAATAATAATAATAATAATAATAATAATAATAATAATAATAATAATAATAATAATAAGAATAAGAAGAATAAGAAGAATAAGAAGAATAATAAGAATAATAAGAATAATAAGAATAATAATAAGAATAATAATAAGAATAATAATAAGAATAATAATAAGAATAATAATAAGAATAATAATAAGAATAATAATAAGAATAATAATAAGAATAATAATAAGAATAATAATAAGAATAATAATAAGAATAATAATAAGAATAATAATAAGAATAATAATAAGAATAATAATAAGAATAATAATAAGAATAATAATAAGAATAATAATAAGAATAATATTAAGAATAATAATAAGAATAATAATAATAAGAGGGCAAGGAGGCACACAAGAACAACGCCTGGGTATTAGCAACACTCCCCTTTACCCCAGCTGCAAGGGTCAAATCGGATCGGCAACCTGCAAAACAGGTGACCCGCGAGGACGAAAATCTACTTCTCCTAAATGTCGACCGGGGGCTGGCCAGGGTAACCTCCTGCCAGTCCCTAAGACTCGGTTCAGGACGCGGAGGATCGAGAGGGCCCCCACGACCGACCCCGTCGGATGAGGGGTCAAAGGCAAGGTGGAGGGGCCCAGCCGGATGGATTGCCCGATGACGACCGCGATGACCAAGGACGCTTTGAGTGGACCAATGATCTGAGAGATGACTTGCTGGAATGCTATGAGAGCAGTAGCCCAGGTCGAAGGGGATATATGGCTCGTATGCGTGAGCAGTGGAATGTTATGCATCCTGAGCATAATACATTTACTGCTCAGAGCCTGCGAGACTATGTATCCTACCTTCGGCGAAGGGGATATGTAAGAGGACCTCAACAGCCGGCAGTACCTGGGGTACAGGAATTGCAGGTACATGTGGCTGAAGAGGTACTTCCCATTGCACCAGAAGAGAGTCTTCAAGACCGCAGGGCGCTACACAAGATAAAGCGCCCGAAGCCACAAGACCTAGCTAGAGCGGACGCAGAGCTATTGAATACTCTAACAGAAGAAGCTGACATCTGGCGCATTAATTGCCTCGTCTACGAGGCAGCTTGCTCCGTGTCGCCCAGGGCGCCCAATAGGGACCCCTGCGGCGACAGGGCGCAACGCCGAGTGAAGAAGATGGAAGCAAAAATCCTCTCAGCAAGGCAGCACGCATCCCGTATAAAGTGTGTGGTGGAATACAAATTGGCAGGCAGGAATTTTACGCCAAAAGTGCGCCGCATAGCGGCCAACCTGCGACGCACCCACCACACACTGAACGAAGCACAGTTGCAGACCATCAAGCAGCAGTGCTGCGAAAGGATACGGATGTTAGTGACTGCCAAACAAAATCTAATTCGGCGGGCGAGGGGTATTTCGGAAAATAAATTATTTTTCGAAAACCCCAGTCGCCTATTTCAGGCGCCGCCGAGGATTATTAACGATCCTTCGACCGCTGAGTGGGTGGAAAACTTCTGGAGGGGTATTTACGAGGTAGCTCGGCCGCTCAACGTAAACACACCAGCCCTGGCACAGTTTGAAACCTTTGTGAGGGGGTTTCCACCACCTGAGCAACTGTGCCCACCAATAACCGTGGAGGAAGTTCGAAGTGCTCTTACGGGTGCTAAGAACTTTGCTGCCCCTGGGCCTGATGGAATTAACACCTACTGGTGGAAAAAATTTCCATCAACCCATGAGGCCCTTGCCCGAATTTTTAACTCCTGGGTTAATGAGGGGCAGCCAATCCCTCCCTGGTTTATTGAGGGGCGAACCGTCCTTCTCCCCAAGAACGGAGACTTGTCCGACCCAAAGAACTATCGCCCGATAACATGTTTAAACGCCTGTTACAAGATTTTTACGCGACTCTTGTACCAGCGGATACTCCAAGCCATGGGTCCCGTGTTTAGTGGAGTATACGAGCAGCGAGGGTCAAAGAAAGGCGTAGCCGGCTGCAAGGAGAACCTTCTAATAGACCGATGTGTCACACAGGACTCCTTCCAGTACAAGCGAAACCTTTTGATGACCTGGATTGATTACCGTAAGGCCTTTGACACAACTTCTCATGAACTTATTATTCACCTTTTGAGAGGCCTTGCGGTGCCAGATCCCATAGCGAGATGCATTTCAGGAATGATGCCATTTTGGAAGACCCGATTTACCATATGTACGGGTAACGCAAAGGTGTCGACTGAATTGGTGTCATTCCGACGGGGAGTGTTTCAGGGTGATTCCCTCAGCCCACTCCTCTTTTGCGTCTCGCTACTTCCGTTATCCGTTGCTTTGCGGAACACAAAGGGATACATGTGCGGTGCTCCTGGCCGTAGAACCCATAAGGTTACTCACCTCTTTTATATGGATGACCTTAAGTTCTACGCGTCGACGAAGAGAGACCTCGACCAAGCTCTTCGGGTAGTACAGGAGTATACTCATGCGGTCGGGATGGAGTTTGGGTTGGATAAGTGTGCGACGGTTCAACTTAAGAAAGGACGCCATGCGGATCACGCCGAGGACGCGCAACTTGTAGATGGGAGCATCCTACGACATCTGGATGCCGGAGAGACCTATACCTATCTGGGTGTTCCCCAGGGACACATCCATGATAGTGTAGCAATAAAAGGGTCTCTTCGCGACAAGTATCAGCAACGACTAAGACAAATCTGGAATCCAGAGTTGTCTGGAAAGAACAAAGTCGCTGCTACAAATATGCTTGCCGTCCCTATAATCACTTACTCCTTTGGAGTCATTAAGTGGAACGTGAACGAGTTGCGTGAAATTGACGTGAAAACCCGCAAGATGATGACTCGATACCGAAGCCATCATCCTAAGGCGTCTGTCCAACGGCTTTACTTCCCACGTTATCAGGGAGGCCGTGGACTCTTAAGTTTGGAGTGTTTACACAGACGAATAGTCCTAAGTACCGCGTGCGAAGTAATCAGAGACGAGGATCCCCTGCTATGCATGGTGCGTAACCATGAAACATTTGGGGTGGGGGCATTTCTTTTTAAAGCAGCACAAAGAGCAGCAGATGAGCTCCAAATAGTTTTCGACATAAGTCGGCGGCAGGAAAACTCCATTACACAGTTGACCTGCCAAAGACTTAAAACCACCTTAAAGAATGCAGAGGTAGACTATTTATTACGTCTACATATGGATAAGCCATTGCACAGTGTTTTCTATAAAACCATTGAAAACACTGGCTTATCCAAAAAGCTAAGCTTTGCATTCTTAAGGTCAGGTGCATTAAAGTCGGAAACTGAGGGGTTTATCATTGCTTGCCAAGACGGAGTCATCAACACCTTGGAACACCGAAGTCGCGTGATGGGTATACAGGTTCCTGATACAAGTTGTAGGGCCTGCCATAGGGCGCCGGAGACCTTATATCATTTGCTGTCCGCTTGCGGGCGCTATGCGGTCTCGGCGTATATCCATCGACACAACGCAGCGTTACGGGTGCTGTATTACCATCTAAGGCACTCGTACGGTGTTGATGATGCTCCAGGGCTGCCATATGTCCCCTCTGATATTCCGTCCGTCGTGGAGAATGACAGAACCAGAATATACTGGAATTTCGCATTCCCCACACTCCGGCTTGTAAACGCTAACAAGCCGGATATAGTACTCCTTGACAAAAATGACAAAATTATGTATGTCATTGAGTTCTCGGCTCCTGCCGAGACGAACATCATTGCCAAGGAAGAAGAGAAACGGACGAAATATCAGGATCTTCTCTTTGACCTTCGCCGAGTGTACCGGGGCTATACAGTCAAGCTAGTGGTTTTGGTAATTGGAGCTCTCGGAGGCGCACGGCAGACACTGCTCTCAGCTCTCAAGACCTTGCCGGCCTGCCGTGACAGGGCAGAGCAACTTGCAGGCAACATGCAGAAAGCAGTCATCCTCGGATCATTGCGTCTACTCAGGGCACACGATGCGGAACACCGTTTCTACTAACCCCGCGGTTGGTGGGGAGTAGAAACGGTAACGGACCATCTGGCCTACTTGCACCCGTGTGAGTCGGAGCCGCGGGACCGCAAGTAAGGCCACCACAAAAAAAAAAAAATAAAAAAAAAAAATAATAATAATAATAATAATAATAATAATAATAATAATAATATTTATTTATTTATAAAATACATCAAAAAATAACAATATCAAACTTAATACTACAGTACACAAAAAATGTTTACTGACTAATTTAATAAATTGACCAGTAGGTATACAGTAAATAAATAAATAGTAGTGCACTAGTGCACAAGAAGCCGTGTAACTTTTATTAAAAGTTGTCACGGCAAGATAGGATTGATCACAGTATAATGTTTAAATTGACGATTGGTTAAAAAGTGTTTTGATAATTTCAGTATCTTGACTTAAAACTATATTAAAAACAAAACTCAACTCAAAAAATATAACAAAGGCGATCAACACATTTGTAATCCCAGCACTCTCCTACTCATTTGGTGTTATAAAATGGTCAGAAACGGACTTGGAAGAACTTAACCGGAAAATACGAACATCTTTGACCCAAGCAAGGATGCGTCACCCAAAGGCTAGCTGCGAGCGGGTGCACCTGCCAAGGAACATGGGCGGACGGGGAATAGTAAACATCAAAGAGCTATGCAACCAGCAAATAACAAACGTCAAAAAATACTTCTACTCAAAAGAGAACTCCACATTACACCGTACAATCATACAAGCAGATAACAAGTTTACCCCACTAGACCTTAAAAGTAGAACTGAACCACCGATCTTAGCAGGTAACCATGAGTTTCTCAACAAATGGAGGTCAAAGGTGTTACATGGGAGGTACTGCAAGATCCTAGACGATGCGAATATAGACAAGCAGGCTTCAGTCAGATGGTTAATGCAAGGATACCTAAACCCAGAAACCGAAGGAACTTTAATTGCAATACAAGATCAAGTTGTCAAAACTAAGAATTAAAGCAAATATATACTGAAAGAGAACATTCAGAACGACAAGTGTAGAAAATGTGAGCAAAAAACTGAGAACATAGACCACATAACATCAGGTTGCAGTAAATTTGCCGAAACAAAGTACATAGAAAGACACGACCAGGTTGCTAAAATAGTGCATTTGGAGCTCCTAAAGGCATGTCAGATAAGACACGAAAGAAAACCATATTACCAACATAAACCTAACCCTGTTGAAGAGAACTCCAACTTTAAAATATACTGGGACAAAGGAATACTAACTGACAATACCGTACAGCACAATAGACCGGACATCACACTTATAGAAAAAAACCATAAAAAAGCTTACCTTATCGACGTTTCCATACCCAATAACCATAATATCCAGCAGAAATATAAAGAAAAAGTCCAGAAATATGAACTGCTCGCTCCAGAAATCCGGCAACTATGGGGCATGGAAATGGTAGAAATTGTCCCGCTGATCATCTCAAGTGTTGGCATTGTACCTAAAAGTTTAAAAACTGAACTACCGAAAATAAAGATTCCACAAAATACTTACGTACAGATGCAAAAAGCAGTAATCCTCCAGACGACGAGCATTGTAAGGTCCTTTCTCAGCAGCAGCTCCAGGTCTACTCACTTGATACAGCAGTGATCCGTGACTGACCTGAAAGAAAAGCCCTACTAAAAAGGTGTATAAAAAAAAAAAAAAATAATAATAATAATAATAATAATAGGGGCAGGGGTATCAAGCAGGTGACAGATGCTTGTGAACGGTGAGTGACGACACCGCCTCCCCTGTTGTCATCGGGAGGAATGACCTACACTATCCTCCCGGCAGGTAGTGAGAGCCCTGCCTCCCCACAATACCCCTAAAAGGTCAGGGACCACACAAATAAGAGGAAAAGACCTAGAAATAATGTACATGCACAAGGGTAGTGCACCCTACTCAGTAGTCCCTGCTTTAAAGGGGCGCAAGAAAAGCCACTGGCTCATTGCACACTTCGAGGCATAGGAGCTGTGTCTTGCGAGCAGGCGTCTGAGTCATATTGACCGGCCTGCCAACAGCGACTGTACTCCAGGTTAGGGGCGGCTGTGGATCAGGGCTTAACCCTTCGGGTACGACCACTATAGTGGTAGGGGGATGCTAAAAATGTATCCAACTAGCTGTCTGGACTAGCAATCCATTCAGCTATGAGATTTCGAAATGCTCTCGATAATGAAGAAGCCTCGGAACCCGCCCCCGATGCTGGGCTTACATCTGGGGGAAGACCTGACCAAGCCCTAGCAGATGAAAGTGAAGCTAACGGCACTACTCTGCGAAACGGAACCGTAAGGCCCAGAAGTCCTAGGAACAATGAAGAACAAGCCGAAGACTTGGAGGCTGACTCTCAGCGACCCGTCGACCCGGCTCGACCAGGAGGGCGTACGCGCTGGACAAGAGAGATGAACATTAACCTCGTACGCGCGTACCTCCAAGCAACAAAAAACGAAACACAAAAAACACTTTACCGAGACGAACTCCACAGAGTATGACACGAAATATATCCCAACCCACAGATAACTGCACAAAGACTCTCCGACCAATTAAGATCAATCATGCGCAGGAAAGCAATATCTGAGGCCGAAATTCAGACCCTCGATGCACTAATGGCATCACAACAAAACGATATACCATCAAATAATACGACGATCAACCCAAAAGCAGTGGGCACTGCAAACCAACTGGAACCGGAATCCCTCGAGGAGCCAGTTGTAGGACCGATGGAACCAGTCAGGAAAAAAACTCAATGAACTTCTGTTTACTTATCAACGAACAGACCCATGCCAAATCGGCAGACCAAATGGAGTGAGGCTCTCACATTCACTATACATGGATGACTTTAAATGCTACGCAAAAGGAAAAAGTCCGCTCCAAGGACAGCTGGAGCTTGTGGCGTTGTTCAGTGGATCAATCAGAATGAAGTTCGGGCTTGATAAATGCGCAGTACTACATGTAGAGAAAGGGAAAATTCAAGAAGGTGAGAGTACAGAACTAATGGATGGCACTCTAATAAACAACACAGGAAGAGCAACATACAAGTACCTGGGGTTCCAACAAGCTTTAAATATAGATGCTGCAGAAATGAAAGACAGGGTGAAAAAGGAGCTACAGCGAAGACTCAAGCTGCTGCTAAAAACAGAACCTAACGCCCGAAACTCCATCATTGCTTAAAACACGTGGGCAATCCCTGTCGTTACAGCTACTTTTGGAGTGCTAAAATGGAGTGAAACCGACCTACAAGCTTTGGACCGTTCTATAAGAACAACACTTACCTCGTTCCGTGCACTGCATCCAAATTCTTCTGTCGCCAGATTGTACATCTCCAGAAACCGCGGAGGAAGGGGGCTGATCTCGCTCCGAGATGGGCACCTAAGACAAAAAAAATCATTAAGGAAATTTTTTATGGAAAGCACTGATGCACTGCACATAGCTATCGCAAGAGAGGATAAAGGCTATACACCACTTAACCTCTCTGAAAGGGAACAAAATGAGACGGCCACACCCTGGGAAGAAGAATGGAACTCCAAGGTATTACATGGTAGATATGCAGCAGGACTCAGACAAGAAGCTGCCGATTCGAACTCGTCGTGTCTGTTCTTAAAACAAAGCGGTCTAACCAGGGAAACCGAAGGTCTAATGTTAGCGATCCAAGATCAAGTGATGGCAACACGGTCATACAGAAAACATATACTAAAAGAAAACATCCAAAATGAAACATGCAGAGCAGCGGCGTAGCGTGGGGGGGGCGCGGGGGGTTCGTCGCCCCCCCCGCTTCGAGGGTAGTGGCGCCTCATAGGTGGCCGAAGCGCCCTCAGCTTTATTAAGTCGGGCCGGTAACGGCCAATTGAGTGGGTGCCAAAGGAAACTAACGACATGAAGACCTTTTTTTTTTTGTTTTTGGTCGCAAGATTCGTGAGGGGCGCCCTTGTGACTTATCGGCCGCCCCCTCACACATGATGACCTGTTTTTTTTTTTTTTTTTTGGTCGCAAGATTTGTGAGATGCGCCCTTTTGACCTTTTTGTTTTTTTTTTGTCACAAGATTTTTCATCAGTTTTCAGAGGCGCCCTTTTTAGCTATCGCCCCCCCCCCCCCGCCCTTTCGGGCACGCTACGCCGCTGATGCAGAGTATGTGGTCAAAAACAAGAGACAATACAACATATAATCAGCGGATGCAGTGTTATCGCTCCCAAGGAGTACCTTAATAGACACTACGACGTCGCGAAGATAAGATTTTTATTTAAACCAACAGAAAATATCAACGCCGTAAATAATGTAATTCATAGCCGAAACCTTCCTAAAACCAACAATAGTAATAATCTAAAAACGGACAAAATCAGTCAGATAAGGATTTTTCACCATAATATTCAATCATTGGGAAATGGTCTAATACAATTAGAACTACTTCTTCAAAACTTAAATAAACCTGAAATAGTGTGTTTGACAGAACATTGGCAATGCGAACATGCCCTTAACACAATGGCAATCAGCGAATACTCACTAATCTCTTCCTTCTGTCGAGAACCCGGTAAACATGGAGGATCTGCCGTCTACTGCCGTGAAGATTTAGTAAGTAGGGAAAGGTCTGATATATGCGGAATGTCGGTATTAAGTTCTTTAGAATGCTCAGCAGTCGAGCTTAAAATAGAAAACGAAACTTTTTTGATTCTTTGCATTTATAGATCCTGCTTATCAGCAATAAAATTGTTTTTTGATAATCTTGATAAAATATTGGAAAGATTGTACAACGAAAATAAAACTATAATTCTTGCAGGAGACTTTAATATACATTTAGAAACAGAAAACAGAGAAAAACATGATTTTTTAACGCTTTTAAGCTCATACGATCTTCAACCAGCCATAAATGATTTTACGAGAATTGCAAGTGGGTCGAAATCTTGCTTAGATAATATTATTTTTCAACTATCAAAATTTAACTATACTACCAAAATAATTCATACCGGTAAGTCAGATCATACAGCTCAACTTGTATCTTTTGAAACTTTCACAACTAACAATAATGAAGACGACCAACATAAACGTTTCCTTTCGGAACAAAATATACAGACATTCTGCAATCAGCTGTCAGAAATTTCATGGGAACTAGTGTACTCTGATACGACCAGAGATGTAAATAAACTGTGGGATGTTTTCATGGATATTTTCTTAGTTCAATTTAATACACACTTTCCTCTTAAAAAGCTTAGGAAAAACAATAGTGCTAAATGTAGAAAAGAAAAATGGATAACACCAGAGCTTTTAAATTTCAAGGATCAAGTTGTTTTACTTCAAACCCTTTCTCAAAAAGATAATTCGTATAAAAAACTTTTTACAGAATACAAAATTAATTACGATCGAGAGTTAAGCAAAGCAAAAAGCAGCTTCGTCCTTGAAAAAATTCAGTTAAGTGAAAATGTATCTCGAGCTACGTGGCAAACAGTTCGAAATCTTACGAACAGCAAAAAACCGATAAAACTTTTTCCAGATCATACTGACAGCAATAAGTTAGCAAACGAACTAAATACCTTCTTTTCAGAGGCAGCAGGTCATTTACTTGAAAACAACAATATTTCAAATGATAGCTCTTCCTATTCACCTGACTTTAGTTTTGAAAATAATATGTTTCTTAATCCCACAAGTCCAGACGAAATAATAGAAATTTCAAAAAAACTAAAAAATAAAAACAGCGCAGGTAACGATTTAGTTCCTGCGAGCCTTCTTAAAAAATGCATAACTCATGTAGCAAGACCATTAGCTTATATTTTTAATGAAAGTATAAATACTGGGATATATCCAAACCAGTTAAAATTGGCATGTATAATCCCTATTTACAAAAAAGGCGACCCTAACATTCTTAATAATTACAGACCAATAAGTCTACTTAGTTCATTTTCTAAAATTTTTGAACTTTTGCTTCATCAGAGACTACTAGATTTTTTCCAAAAAAAATAATCTTTTTAATGATTTTCAACATGGTTTTATTCCAAAAAAATCTACTGAAACAGCTCTTATAGATTTTAATAATAAAATTTTGCAAACACTAGAAGAAAAATCGACTGCATGTGGTATTTTGCTAGATCTGTCAAAGGCCTTTGACACGTTAAACCACGACATCTTACTAAAAAAACTTGATGCGTACGGCGTAAGGGGAATTCCGCAGAGTTTGTTTGCTTCCTATCTGTCAGACAGAAAACAAAAAACTATTATCAAAAGCACTAGAGGTACCGCTGTTGAGTCAGAATTGACTACCATATTAACTGGAGTACCCCAGGGAAGCATCCTAGGTCCTTTATTTTTCGTGATCTATTTAAATGATCTTGGTATGTTATATAAAGGTCCAGAGGAAGCAGCAAATTATGCGGATGACACAAATGTTGTGGTGCCCGTTACTAAAAATCAAAATGTTCAAAATACGTGTGTTCAAATTCTAAATAAAACAAAAGACTGGTTGAATAGCAATCAGTTAATTTTAAATGAGGAAAAGACCAAAATTCTTATGATAACCAACAATTCAAACATTAATACTACTCAACTAACATTTAATCAAAAAGAAATTGATTTTGTAACAAATGCTAAAATGCTAGGAGTCATCATTGATAACAATTTAAATTATTCTCAACACATACAAGGTCTTTGTAGTAAATTAGGTAGAGCAAGCTATGCTATAAGAGTTGTGTCGAAATTGATAAATAACAGCAGTGATCTTAGGATTATATACTACGGAATGTTCTATTCTCACCTAAAGTATGGCATTCTGTTATGGGGAGGCAGTAGTCATGTACAGAGCGCTTTTATTCAACAAAAAAAACTCATGCGCATCATATTTGGGCTAAAAATTAGTGAAAGTTGTAGAGGCGTATTTAAATCAAATAAATATTTGACTGTTCTGGGGATCTACATCTTTGAATGTATTATGTTTTTAAAAAGAAATATCGAAAATTTCCAAGATCTTAGGCCAATGCACAAACACAACACCAGAAATAATACACAAACTGACTTTTTCAACTATCCTAACCATAAGTTATCATCAACTGAAAAAGGGCCTAAATATGCTGCGGTAAAATACTTTAATAGACTGCCAGCTACAATTAGAAATATAAGAACGCTAAAATCTTTTAAAAAGGCAGTTTTTAACTATATTTGTGATATTGAGCCATATACACTAGAGGAGTATTTAGGGTGAAGAACTTTTTTAAATTAATTTTAAAATGCACAGTTTTGTCTTCCAATAAATAAATTTGTCTGTGAGTGTCAATGTTACACGTATGATAATTGTATTCTTGTAATCTTATAATAGTTTTTATCATACAAGTTTTATTATATTTTGTTTTAGCTAATTTTATTTTATAATAAATATATTCTTGTCATTTTATAGTGATTTTTATCATACATGTTTTTATCAGTTTTTGTTCTATGTTGTTATAGTTTATTTATAGAATCCTTTGATAAGAAAAAAGTTTTTTTTTTGTTTCCTTCAATTATATATTTTTAATTGTTCTCATTATATTTAATTCAGTATTTGTTCGATCGCAGTTCAGTACGGTTATACTGCATCGTACCTGCATGATAGTGCTAACGAGGTCAAAGTCGGAGTTTGTTTTGTTTACAAAAAACATCGCGCGCGAGATACCTGTGTTGAGAATCTATATACAATGTGTATTATAAATAATATATCATTTAAAGCAAAAAAAGTGTACCATCACCTGTGAAACTTGTTTTAAAAATTAGCGAAAAGCCCAAACAAAATCAAGAAAAAATGGATAATGCCGAATTATTTCAGGATAGCCATGCTAGAACACAAAATGAAGAAGTTTTATATAGCGAATGGAAAAAATCCCAAAACGAAAAAAATTCACTTAGTGTACAAGTGGATTATCTCCGAAGTCAACTGGAAAGTATGCAAAGAAAATTTGCAGATTTAGAGACAAAAGTCACTAAAAAAGAAGAGTCTGACATGGACTACATTACTGATGAGGACGATCTGGCAAGAGAAACTGAGTGGATCAGACAAAAAGGAAAAGGTTGGAAAAAACGTCGAATGGATACTTCACTCTCACCACCACAACAAAGCTCGGGCACTGGAGAGCCCTCCAATAAAACACAAAATGAAGAACCCCCAACTAAGGTTAAAAAAGCTCCATTACCTCCACCGATTATGGTAAATGGCGTAAATAATTTTAATGATATTTATGAAAAGTTAAATATCATACAAGGAGTTAAAATAAAAGTTTTAAATAACGAAAATATTAAAATAAATGTACAAGACGCAGACAGCTATCGGCTGGTTACTAAAATGCTTAATGAAATAAAGCATCAATGGCACTCATACGAAAACAAACAAATAAGGCCAATTAGAGTAATAGCGAATAGGCTACACTTCTCATGTGACCCACAGAAAATTGTAGCTGATCTACAAAAAAAAGGTTTTAAGGCACTGGAGGCCAGCAACAAACTTAAATGGAGAACAAGACAACCTCTTAACATGTTTATGCTCACATTTAGCCACGATGAAGATATCAACAAAATTTTTGAAATTTCCAGTATCCTTGGGATTGAAGTGGAAATAAAAGCACTAAAAACCTCAAAGTTAGTCCCTCAATGCAAAAGATGCCAATCTTATGGACACACGCAAAAATATTGCGCTAAAGAACCACGTTGCGTAAAATGCACGGGGAAACATCTTACTGTAGAATGCCCCAAACCAAAAGAATCTGAGCCAAAATGCATCCACTGTGGAGGCAAGCATCCTGCTAACTACAGAGGATGCCTTGTTGCTAAGGAAATACAAAAATTGAAAAATAAACCTAAGAAACCGAATCTCATACCAAACGTGAGTACAAATAGACAAAACCAACAGACAAGAAACACAGTCACACAAAACTCTGTGACAAGGACATACAGCCAAGTAGCAGCAACAGCTACTATACCTGATATTAATATCAGTAGTCAAAATACTATGGAACAAACACTACAATTAATTTTGGAGAAATTGAACAAACTTGATGAGCGATTAACTAAACTAGAAAGTAGCAATAACGGAGCTACCAATATGCCTCAAAATGGTCAGTAATCTTAGAATCCTAGCTTGGAATGCCAATGGTCTCTTGCAACATCAGCAAGACTTGCAAGTTATTCTAGACATAGAAAAAATTGACGTCTGTCTTGTGTCAGAAACGCATTTCACTAACCAGTCTCACATTAAATTTAAAGGTTATAAAGTGTATCATACAACTCACCCTAGCAATACTGCACATGGGGGAAGTGCTGTAATAATTAAAGAAAATATATCACACTATGAGGAGATGGGATATAAAACCATAGAGATTCAAGCTACATTAGTAAGTGTAAAAACCAAAACATATACATTAGTCATAAGTGCTGTCTATATACCACCAAGGCACTTATTAGTGAATATCAATGTGAGCCGATATCAACTGGTAAGCCCACATACTATCCAACAGATCCAGGAAAAATTCCAGATCTAATTGATTTTTTTATAGTAAAAAATATATCTTTAAGTTTTGTAGATATAGAAGAAAGTTTTGATTTACACTCAGATCATTCACCTATTATTCTAACTCTTAGTAAAAACATAATAAAGAAAGAAGCAAATATCTCACTAGTTAATAAACTGACTGACTGGATTAGTTTTAAACAAAGTCTGTCAGAAAAAATAAACCTATCAGTACCATTGCAAACGCCAGAACAAATCGATAAAGAAGTTGATTATTTTGTTACAAATATTCAACAAGCAGCTTGGGAAAACAGTCCAAAACCAAAGAGAATTTTTAAGGGAAAAAACTATCCAAAGGAAATTAGAGACCTTATATTGGAAAAAAGGAAACTAAGAAGAAAGTGGCAACAAAGCCGTGATCCTCGGGACAAAACAAATCTCAACAACATGACGCAGCGCATTAGGCGAGAAATTCTAGTAATAAAAAATGAATCTATTAACCATTTTCTTAATGAGCTTACAGATGATAAAAATACCGACTATTCCCTTTGGAAAGCAACCAAAGATTTTAAAAGACCAATTATCCAAATTCCACCCATACGAAAATCTAACAACCAGTGGGCAAGGAGTAACGAAGAAAAAGCAGATATTTTTGCAAGTCATTTAGAAAAAACATTTCAGCCCCACGAAGCACCAGATGAACACTTTCATTTAAATGAACCCCATCAAATCGAGGACCATATTAAGCTTACATCACCAAAAGAAATATTAACAGAAATCAAAAATATTAATTCGAAAAAAGCCCCAGGGTATGATCTTATTAACGGGGTAGTCATAAAACAACTCCCCAGAAAAGCTATCGTAAAACTATGCAACCTAATTAATGCGTCTTTTAGGCTTAGGTACGTACCTAAACTGTGGAAAGTTGCAGAAGTTATCATGATTCCAAAACCGGGAAAACCACTCCATGACGTGTCATCTTACAGGCCAATATCTTTGCTGCCAATTATATCCAAGCTCTATGAAAAATTATTGCTTAAAAGAATAAAACCCATCATAGAAAGACAAGAAATTATTCCATCTCATCAATTTGGTTTTCGAGACAAGCATTCCACGATAGATCAAGTACACAGAATTACTAATATAATAGAAAAAGCACTAGAAGAGGGAAAAGTTTGTTCTGCAGTTTTTCTAGATGTAGCACAAGCATTTGACAAAGTGTGGCATGAAGGCCTTAATTTTAAACTAAAAAGGTTTCTGCCAAAACAGTATTCGGATATTTTGGAATCATACATATCTGATAGACATTTTAGAGTAAAACAGGAAGACTCATACTCAAATTTAAGAGAAATTCAAGCAGGCGTGCCCCAGGGTAGCGTACTAGGCCCTTATCTATACTTATTATTCACTTGTGATATCCCAAAGCCAGAAAATTGTCACTTAGCAACATTTGCCGATGATACTGGTTTATTGACGGTAGAAAAATCTATTGAAAAATGCATAGAGAAACTTCAGGATGCAGTCACCCAAATTCACAGTTGGACCACAAAGTGGCGAATAAAATTAAATGAAACCAAATCAATTCATGTTGATTTTACAAACAAAAATATAAATCACATACAAATAACAATTAACAACATTCCAGTACCATATTCGAATCAGGCAAAATATCTAGGTATGACACTTGATACCAAATTGCGCTGGAAAGCACATGTTAAGAAAAAAAAAGAAGAACTTGAGATAAGGTATAGAAAAATGAACTGGCTAATTGGAAGGAAGTCCAATTTAACAATTCATAATAAGTTACTGCTTTATAGACAAATACTGAAACCAGTATGGACATATGGTATTCAACTATGGGGTTGTGCTAAAGAGAGTAACATTCTAGTTGTACAGAGATTTCAAAATAAAGTATTAAGAAACATTGTGAATGCACCTTGGTACGTTCGAAATAGTGACCTTCATCGAGATCTAAAAATCGAAACTGTAGCAGAGACTATAAAAAAGTACGCAAAAAGCCATGAAGATAGACTCCATCGGCATGTGAATGTGGAAGCAATTCAGCTCCTAGACAATACTATGCTAGTTCGACGACTAAAAAGAGTGAAGCCGTTTGAGCTAGTAAACTAAGTGAATTACACATAAAACAAAATAATGCTATAAACACAACACAATTGTGAGTTACAGACTAAACAAAGCGGGGAGAACTGTTGAGTGAACCCTAAGTTTAAATCTGACTTTTCTAGTAAATTAAGTTAAAACAAAATTGCTAATTAGTCTTACTGACTAGATTGTAATAAAAAAAACACAGTGTGTTTGACAAATAAAAAAAAAAAAAATAAAAAAAATTATATTTAAAGCCGCTTTTCTGTGCTGTAATAAAAAAATATATATATAAATAGTTTTGATATCTATGACAAAAATCCATTACAAGATTGTTAACCGTTTTAATTTTAATTTTAATTTTAATTTTAATTTTATTTTAATATTTATAATATTATATTATCTCTATATTGTAGATAGTTTCTGTGTTATTATTATATGTTATTCATAAATGTGTATAAATTTGTAGTAAGTTTTAAACGGTAAAAAAAGTTTTGTTGACGTACCATATTTATATAATATTATTGTATTGTATTTTTAATATGGCAAATAAAATTTCTATTCTATTCTATTCTATTCTATACACAGTAACCTTTGTAGCAAGTATAAGCTAAAGAACACTAACCAGCCCTATTACAAATATAATCCAGAACCAGTGGCAGAGAATCAAAATGTTAAAATCTATTGGGATACATCAATAGTTACTGATAGAACTGTGCTTCATAACAAACCTAATATAATTGTCATTGATAAAGCTGCTAAAACTGCCCAAGTAATTGACGTCGCCATTCCTCTTGACGAAAATATTAGCAAATCATACACCGAAGAAGTGATTAAATACCAAGACATTCGTCACGAGCTGAAACATCTTTATAATCTCAAAAATGTGGATATCCTGCCATTTATAATTTCAGCCAACGGATTAGTGGAAAAAACTTTCTTAAAAACCTTAAGAGCCTTACCATAGATGTAAATGTAAGAAACATCACAGCTTCCGCATAAAAAGCTGTCATACTGGGGACGTGCCATATCGTCCGAAGATACATGTTGCGGGATTTGTAACCTTGACTATAGGTCCGGTGACAAATTCCTTAGAAAAACCTTACCGCTCAGGCGTGAAAAAAAAATAATAATAATAATAATAATATTTATTTATTTATAAAATTCGTACATCAAAAAATAACAATATCAAACTTAATACTACAGTACACAAAAAAGGTTTACTGACTAATTTAATAAATTGAGTAAATAAATAAATAGTAGTGCACTAGTGCACAAGAAGCCGTGTAACTTTTATTAAAAGTTGTCACGGCGAGATAGGATTGATCACAGTATAATGTTTAAATTGACGATTGGTTAAAAAGTGTTTTGATAATTTCAGTATCTTGACTTAAAAATGTTTTTATTTTTCGCTTCACAAATGATCCTGAATAATTATTTCGTAGAATTCTTTGCATAAGACAGGAAGCAAATTATAGATTTTAGGAGCATAATACATAAAATTTTGATGTTCTATGGCTTTATTTTGGCGAGGTAGCTGAGTATTTAACTGGTTTTTGTATCTTGTGTTAAAGCTATGCTGAATGCTATTAAATTTGGATAGTGATTGGATATAAAGTTTTCTAATAGAAAATATTTGGGTTTCTCTGTATAGATCCTTTGTCGGGTACCTTCGTGATTTATTGTAAATTATTTTTAAAAATCTTTTTTGCAATTTTTCTAGTTTATTGACGTATTTATTTGTAGTCCCACCCCAACTCAGTATCCCATATCTTAGTCTGGATTCGACCAGCGCATAGTATACCATTTTAAGGATTTTTATAGGCAGAATTGTTTTTAAATACTTGAACTTGAACAATAAGCACCTTAGAGTTTTGCTTGCAATTTCAACGTGAAAATCTCATCTTAAGTGGGAGTCGATTGCTACTCCAAGGTATTTAGTTTGATTTGTTAGGCTTGTTTCAAAATTTTCATTTTCATCCTGAATACTTAGTTTATTAAAGGGTGGTTGACCATTGGAATATCTAGAGAATGCCACGAAATTCGTTTTTTTAAAGTTAATCGACAGAAGATTATGTCGCATCCACTAAGAAATCTTAACAAGATCTTTCTCTGCTGTCATTTTTACGGACATCCAGTTCTCACCAGTATAGAAAGCAATTGTGTCATCACAAAAACCTATAATTTTTCCATCCGAGTTTATTTCAAAAATGCTGTTTATGTAAATGGAGAACAATAAAGGGCCTATAACTGTGCCCTGAGGAACTCCAAAACTCACAGCCATTTTGTCACTACAGTGGTCCGTGATTTTGACAAACTGCTGTCTATCCGTAAGATAACTTCTTAATAAATTTTGTGCAATCCCTCGTACCCCCGAATCCTCCAAGGCACCGAACCGAACCGAACAACAAGTCATGGCTGACTGTATCAAACGCCTTGGCAACATCCAAGAAGACGCACAAAGAAGGTTTTGATTGATCTAAGTTGTTGCAGATTTGTTGGACTATGGAAGAGATAGCATTATCTGTTGACAAATTATTCCTAAGCCCAAACTGGCCATCCGATATTACATAATATTTGTCAAAAAATTTTGTTAAACGTGTTTTTAGTGTTTTTTCAAATATTTTTGAAAAAGTTGTTATTAAGGAAATAGGCCTATAGTTCGAAACTATCTCTTTAGGCCCCTTTTTATGTATGGGAGTAATGCAAGCAACCTTGATTTCAGAAGGGCATTCACCAGATTTAAAGATGCAGTTTATTAGGTGGCATATATATATATATATATATATATATATATATATATTTATCGGTTTCACAACGTTCTACGTCTTCCGATACCCAATCTCCACTCGTTTCTGTTTGCCCATAATTCATCATCTAGGCCTCTTATTCTTATTTCACTATCTATTCCTTCTCTCCAGCTTCTCCTTGGTCTTCCTCGTTTTCTTCGGCCAGTTGGTTTCCATTGTAATATTTGTTTAGGTAGTCTTCCATCATCCATTCTTTGTACATGTCCGTACCACACCAGTTGTTTTGTTCTTATATCATCCACTAGAGTACGTTCACCCACTGTCATAATTTCTCTTATTCTTTGATTGGTAACTCTTTCTCTTTTTGATTTCCCTGCTGCTCTTCTTCAATAGTCCATCTCCGTAGCGGAAAGCATTTTTTCTGTTCTATCTTTGATTGGCCATACTTCTGAGCCGTATGTAATAATACTTTTTACAATGGTGTTATATATAAGCTTTTTGTTATGTTTTGATATACTTTGGTCCCAAATTATTCCATTTAATAAAGTTATTGCTTTTCTTCCTTGTACGTTTCTATCTTTTATAGCTTTGTCTAGTGTTCCGTCAGCTGTAATTTTTAGACCCAAGTATTTATACTCATCACAGGACTGAATTCGCTGCCCAGTATTTAAGATTAGATCCTGTTTCGTTCCACCAATACACATATACTCTGTCTTATTGATATTAACCTCTAGTCCCCACTTATTGTACTCGTCTATTAGTTTTCGTGTCATATATTCGAGGTCGTCATAATCCTGAGCCACCACTATCTGATCATCGGCGAAACATAAAGTATACAAGGTGGTTTCATTCAACGGAATTCCCATGTTTTGGCATTTTCTCTTTCAGACTTTAAGGACCTGTTCCAAATATATCTTGAAGAGCGTAGGCGAGATACAGCAACCTTGTTTAAGACCTTTATTTACTTGAAAGCCTTTGGTTAGTTTTGCTTTTATTTTAACTTTTGCCTTACTGTTGCGGTATAACTCTTTGATGGCCTTAATTAGTTGTACGCTTATGTTTGCCTTTTCCAACGCTTTCCAAAGTAGATTTAGTGGTATACTATCATATGCCTTCTGCAAATCTACGTAAAGCAGATGGAGCTCTTGTCCGTATGCCATTTTCTTTTCAATAACTTGGGTTATACAAAAGAGATGATCTGAAGTCGATCTACCCGCCCTGAAACCAGCTTGTTCTTCTGCCTCCATATCTTTATATTCGCTCTCCACTTTATTTCTTATTATTTTGCCATATAATCTGCTTAGCGTACTAGTTACAGATATACCTCTATAATTGTCACATATATCTTTCCTTCCTTTTTTGTGTATTGTGGATATATATGACGTTTTCCACTCAGTTGGTACTACAGCTCCATTTAAATATCTTTGGAAAAGATTCCGTAATCTACAAAACAATTCTTCAGTGCCATATTTAATAAGTTCCGCTGGGATATTTCCGGGTCCAGCAGATTTACCGCTTTTTAAGGTTTTGCACACGTTTTTGACCTCAGATATTGTGAGGGGTACTGGAGATCCCATCGTTCTAATGATATTGTCTCTTTCGTCTTCCTTGAATTCTGCTCTATCTTCAGTTAAAAGTTTTTTAAAATGCTCATCCCATTCTTTGTCTGGTATTGGTGAAATAATATCTCTGCATGTTTCTTTTTTGATCGATCTTATAGTTTTCCAGCTTTCGCTACTTCTCCTACCTCCTAAGTAAGAATCTATTTTCTGGCACTTTTGCATCCATGATTGATTCTTCTTATCACTGATCATTCTTCTCACCTTTGATTGCGCGATTTTGTATTCTTCTCTGCTTCTATCTGTCTTTTGGGATAAGTACGTGTGATATAATTTCCTTTTTTCCTCTATTTCACTTTCAATCTCAGCATCCCACCAGTATGGTTTTGTTCTTTTAGGAGTTTCTTCCACTAATCCTAGTGCTTCTTTTGCAGCTTGATGGATGCTTAATGTGATACATTCGTATTCCTCATCTGGGGTTTCACCTGAACTTGAATTAAGTTTTTCGTTCAGTCTCTTTTTGTATAAGTTTTTTACGCTGTCATGTTCTAGGCTTAGTAGATTATATTTACAGCGATCAATTTTTTCATTCACTGTATCATCAAGATTTTGTTGATGGAGGCTTCGGCCTTGATAAGGAAAGAGAATTTTGGTCTCCAGAAAATAGTGATCACTTCCGCATGTTGATTCACGCTTTGTTCTGACATCTTGAATTTTTAGTTTTGTCTTTTGTTTAGTGATAAGATAATCAATGACGGATTTCAGGTTTTGTCAGGGTTTGGTCCGGGTATATTTGTGTATTTTCTTATGTTGGAAAAAACCGTTTTGGATTTTTAGGTCTAATTGCTCACATACTGTGATACATATTGGCCAACTGTCAGATCATTTACTCTGTTACCTGTTCTACTATTTAAATCTCCCAATATTACAATTTCTCTAGATGTACTTACTGCTGATATTTCATTGTGGATTTCTTCAAAAAAATTGTCTTTCACGGCTACATTTGCATCGTCATTATACGCATAGATTCCAAAAATCGTAAGTCTCATTCCTTTTATTGTTATATTCATTCTTATTAGCCGTTCATTTACTGCTTCCCAGTTGGTGATATATTTTCTAAATCTTTTGTTGACCAAAATAGATACTCCTTGTTGCGCATGTTTTTCTTTTGCCACTCCGCTATAGAAATGGTCATACTGTCCTAGGTTTTCAGATCCTTTTCCTTTCTTCTTCGTTTCTGTTAGTACAGCAAGGTCAACCTTCATTCTGCTGCACTCATGGACTATATTTAGGTGGCATAAGGGATGTGAAATAAAAGTTTTAACCGATTTTAAAATCTCACTTGTAATCTGATCAAAGCCTGGTGCCTTATTTGGTTTAAGGGAAGTTATTTCAGTTTCAACTTCCTTTACTGTTACATCTGGTAACAGGCAAAAAGAGTTAGGAATCCTATTACGTTTTGGCCGTAAAGTGATTGGTTTATTTATTTTTTTAGCGTACGATTCTCCAACGTTGGCAAAAAAAGTATTAAAATGTTGGCAAATTTCACCTTTGTCAGATATTAAGGTGTTATCTAATTCGTTCTTAATAAATTTTATGTCACTTCTATTATTTTTACTTTTATTATTTATAATGTTCCAAATTTGTTTTGAATTACCTTTATATTTTGTAATTTGTGATGTAACTAAATCTTCCGTTATCCATTGTTTACGTTTAACTGTATTTTTTTTCTTCTGAAGACTATACTTACTTTTACTGACATAAAAGTTTATTGTGCCTGTCATGATATTCGTTAGTATATTTACGTTGGATTCTTGGTAAAACTGTGCCCAATTATGGTTTTTTAATTGTTCAGAGAGTTTTTTAAAATTTATGAATATATTTTCCTTTGAATGAATGTGTCTAATATTTGGTTTAAAAGGCATAAATATTGTGACCGCTCTGTGATCTGTTATATTAGTTTGTATTGTAGCAGCAGTGCATTTATTAGAATAATCTGGTATCATTTTATTTTTATTGCTAAGAAATATGTGGTCAATGCAGTGCTGAATTACTGGATTTGTATTTTCGACTACACGCGTCATTTTATTAATCATAGATGTAAAATTATGTTGACCCAGAATATTCAAATACTCAGACACATCGTCATCATCCATTAAATCAATTTTGATATTTGTGTCACCAATCCAGAGATGATTGGTAACATGGGTTTCCCTAGAATTATTTAAATATACCTCGAGGCAGTTTATAAAATCTCATTGATTTGTGCAAGGGGGTCTATAGACACATGAAATTAAGGTTTTTTCATCATTGGTATCAAGAATAATTTCCAAAATTTTGCATTTATCCATTCTTTTGACCAGAGTTTTGCATTTTAAGGATTTTTTAACAAAAACAAGAACATCGTCATTTTTATTTATGTCACCATAGTTATAAAAGGTGTAATAGCCCGGTATTAAAAAAGTATTGGGATCTGAAATGATAAAACTTTCAGTTAGTATTATGCAATCATATAAAAAGTTTAATTGATGCAATGAAATTAAAAGTTTATCTAAGTTTTGAAATGCGCTTCTTATATTTTGATGAAAAATTTTTAATGTTGATTTTTCGTTTACCAAAAAATTATTTGCCTCCTGAATATGCAAAAATTCAAGTGTATTTACCGGTACGTATTCAGTGTCGCGTATATATTGATCCATTTTTTAACAAAACAATAAAAAAATACTACGAATACTTATTTATTTAAAAATTTATGCTAAGTATCCTTACTGGCGAACACGGTTAAATTATTTTTACTGTGAGATTACTTCTACTATCAGTGAGATACGAGACACAAGAAAAATACTCTGCCAATATATGGGCCCCTAAGCTCACACTAGGTACTGTAGTTATAGTGTACGTGTGAGCTAATATAACTAAAAACTGAAATATATTTTATTCAACTCCAGACTAAATTACCTTTTGTTTGATACCACACAAGCCATGTTTTGACCCAAACTCAAATTTTTGAAATCTACTCCCACCCTTAAAAAAACAAAAACTAAAATGTATTTTGTTAAACTCCGGACTCAATTACCTTTCGTTTGATATCACACACGCCATATTTTCACTTAAAACTCTAATTTTTAAAATATACCTCCACCCTTTTTTTTAAATAAATTAAAATGCATTTTGTTTAACTGCAGACTCAATTACCTTTCGTTTAATATCACACACGCCATATTTTCACATAAACTCTAATTTTTGAAATATACCCTCACCCTTTTATTTGGTTTGTGTTCGGTGGATTTTGTTCATTTTTAAATGGGACCATCTCGACCCAAGACCCAGCCTAGGTACCAAATTTTATTAAAATCGGCCAAGCGGTTTTTGAGTTATGCGCGTTGTTCGTTACAGACAGACATACAGACAGACAGACAGACAGACATACAGACAGACAGACAGACAGACAGACAGACAGACAGACAGACAGACAGACAGACAGACAGACGGCGCAACAAAAAAGTTTCAAAATCATCTGAAACGCAAAGATATATAAAAAATTTTGAAATCGGAGCAACTTTTTTTTTCTCGAAAAAATTAAGATCACCATAGCTCACACTACTATAGTATAGTATATGTGTGAGCTAAAATATTTAAGATAATTATTTAAAGTTACTTTACTAAACTCTACAAGAGAAAAGGATTAAAATTTATTCTTTATATAAAATTACACTGCTACGTTTTTATTAAATTAAAAATATATGTAAAATAAACAAATACAAATATAATCACCAAAATGATATAACAATAAATATGACAAACAGTATTAAAAATTAAAAAATATTATTTAATTTATTTTAGCTCACACTACTACTATACTATAAGTAGTGTGAGCTATGGTGATCCTAATTTTTTCGAGAAAAAAAAAAGTTGCTCCGATTTCAAAATTTAGCTCACACATATACTATACTATAGTAGTGTGAGCTATGGTGATCCTAATTTTTTCGAGAAAAAAAAAGTTGCTCCGATTTCAAAATTTTTTATATATCTTTGCGTTTCAGATGATTTGATGACTTTTTTGTTGCGCCGTCTGTCTGTCTGTCTGTCTGTCTGTCTGTCTGTCTGTATGTCTGTCTGTCTGTATGTCTGTAACGACCAACGCGCATAACTCAAAAACCGCTTGGTCGATTTTAATGAAATTTGGTACCTAGGCTGGGTCTTGGGTCGAGATGGTCCCATTTAAAAATGAACAAAATCCACCGAACAGAAACCAAATAAAAGGGTGGGGGTAGATTTCAAAAATTAGAGTTTATGCGAAAATATGGCGTGTGTGATATCAAACGAAAGGTAATTGAGTCTGCAGTTAAACAAAATACATTTTAATTTATTTAAAAAAAAAGGGTGGGGGTATATTTTAAAAATTAGAGTTTAAGTGAAAATATGGCGTGTGTGATATCTAACGAAAGGTAATTGAGTCCGGAGTTTAACAAAATACATTTTAGTTTTTTGTTTTTTTTAACGGTGGGGGCAGATTTCAAAAATTTGAGTTTAAGTCAAAACATGGCTTGTGTGGTATCAAACAAAAGGTAATTTAGTCTGGAGTTAAATAAAATATATTTCAGTTTTTAGTTATATTAGCTCACACGTACACTATAACTATAGTACCTAGTGTGAGCTTAGGGGCCCATATATTGGCAGAGTATTTTATATATCTTTGCGTTTTAGATGATTTTGAAACTTTTTTGTTGCGCCGTCTGTCTGTCTGTCTGTCTGTCTGTCTGTGTGTCTGTATGTCTGTCTGTAACGACCAACGCGCATAACTCAAAAACGGCTTGCTCGATTTTAATGAAATTTGGTACCCAGGCTGGGTTTTGGGTCGAGATGGTCCCATTTAAAAATGAGGAAAATCCACCGAACACAAGCCAAATAAAAGGGTGGGGGTAGATTTCAAAAATTAGAGTTTATGTAAAAATATAGCGTGTGTGATATCAAACGAAAGGTAATTGAGTCTGGAGTTAAACAAAATACATTTTAGTTTATTTAAAAAAAAAAGGGTGGGGGTAAATTTAAAAAATTAGTGTTTAAGTGGAAATATTGCGTGTGTGATATCAAACGAAAGGTAATTGAGTCTGGAGTTAAACAAAATACATTTTAGTTTTTAAAAAAAGGGTGGGGGTAGATTTGAAAAATTAGAGTTTAAGTCAAAACATGGCTTGTGTGGTATCAAACGAAAGGTAATTGAGTCTGGAGTTCAATAAAATATACTTCAGTTTTTAGTTATATTAGCTTTCACGTAGATACACTATAACTATAGTATCCAGTGTGAGCTTAGGTGCCCATAGATTGGCAGAGTATTTTCTGGATTGCACCACGGGTTTCGTAGTTAAACTTTTTGCTATCCTTTGCGCTTACTGGTGTCGTGGGAGTTGTTGAACTCAAAATGTTTTTACGAGCTAATTGATCTGTAATGTTCAATTTTGTTTTCTCCTTTTGGACTTCTTTCTTCTTATCTTTTCTTATTTTTTACGACAAATCTTTACTTGCAGTTTTGGTAGCTTTTCTTGTCGAATCTCAGCTATTTCAGCTCTTTCTTCTTCAGGATTATCAGACTCCACCTCAACTTCTTTTGGCGATGGTGTATTTGGGGCACTTGTTACTTTTGAAGTTGTAGGTGAGAATGGTTCAATTGTAAGCTGGGGTGGTATTTTTTTGTTTTCGGTGATATCCTCGTAACTATAAATTGTGCCCTCAATATCAATGTTGTAGCCCTTTAACTTTTTTTGACAATTTTTTAAGCGGTCGTCTTTTAAAATTTCCACCAGAACTTTCCTTTGGTACTGTTCTTCTTTGATAAGATCTATTAAGCCTGGGGATCAAGCTCCTTTAAAATGGACTAGCTAGTTGCGCCCTTGAGTTGATGGGTGAGTGGGAAAATATGACAAATATTTTTAAAAAATTCAGAGAAATCATTATATCACAAGGCAAAAATGTTTTAGCCCAAACGTCTTTTAAAGTTTCGTGTAATATATAGTTATTACTGAATTTTTGCGGCTGATTTATTTCTCCAATTGATTGAAAAGTATTATTTTAGTACCTTAAAAGAGGGATTAAAAGTCCACTTTTAATCTGTAAAGCGCATAAAACAAATTATAGTTTATGAGGTTCAGAAAAAAATGGATTGCACAAGATATTTGCTTTTAAATGAGGGGCAGCAGTTTTTCCCTTAGCCTCAGGCAATCAAAAAGTTAGGAACGCCCCTGCTACTACCACTGAAGGGGAACTACTAAGGAAACTTTAATTTTTACAGAAATATGTCTGACACATTAGCGGTTCTACGGGAGGTTAATTAGCCCCCCTCCCCTCCCCAGAACCCGAAAAAATATGTAAAGTATTAAGCCATCTAGGTACTACAGATAAGTTAAAGGCTGAAAAAAATTATATTTTTGTTGACTTGCTTTAGCAGAATCCAGGAAATTAGCGCACAGGAAAAATAGCACACATAAAAGAAAGCCCTCAAGGGAGAATTCGCTTGTGGAAAAGTCCACATGGAATAAAGCGAACAGAGGAAAGACTTATACCATAAACTAATACTCGTTTCTGCTTATACCATAATAAGTCCGCAAATTAAACAAGAACAGTGGCTTCCATATCTCGATGCACCATTGTTTTGCCCGTAGGCTCCCAAATTTTAAATAAATTGCAAAAAACTTGATTAAAGTATTGCAAGATTACACGGTGAAGTTGCGAAAATGGTAGATATTCAAAGGCAACAAAAGAATTTGCTTCGGAATGCTTCTAGGGTAAGAAAAAATATCTTACTCTAGGCCTACTACCAACTACTAATACTCGTCTAATGGAACATCTATGCTCTTAGGATAATTATGAACATCCCAACAAACATTTAAAGTTGTCACGACGAAACCCCAACTAGAAAGAATTTCTTAAAGGTAACCGCAACGTAGTCCCGCTACGTCTCAGTATACCATACAGCGACGTGTTAATTCCCTAAGTGGGGAACCAATTTCTGGTTATGACTACTAGGCCAAGTGTTTAAAGTCACTGTAGTAACAACTACACTACTACGTCGCAGCCAGGTATCTACTACGTCGTAGAGGCTGTTTTTTCCGTAATAGCATAAAAGTAGCGATGTAGTTGCAAATAATATAATCGTTTCCTTTTGGTAGAATTATTATAATACAATATGGAACACAACAGTAAACAAACACGCTAAGTTTTTTAGTTTGGTTATGTCTGTAATATGTACTATGTTATCCAAAATTACGAGATTTAACGAGCAGAGGTAAAAATTCAACTGCCATGCAAATTTTTATGTGCAACATGCATTATGTTTATTGCAAAAAATAGGCGCGCCTGCAAAATTTTGCCGTTTACTGGTAGCTAATGGAATATTTTCGTTGTGGTTTTTGAGGTTATGTTTTTATAATTGGCAGATAATCCGACCAAATGGTTTTTAATATGGATATTTGGTAAAGCTTTTATTAATTTGTGTACGAAAAACTACATCTCTGTAAAATGGGCTTCAAAACTAAAATAAGAAAAGCAATTTTTCTGTCCTTCAAAAAAAACATGGCGTACAAAAATTATTCCTTCATAGAGGGGAGAGCTACTTGAAAGTGAGCCTAAGTTACGGCTACGTACCACTTACTACTTTAGTGTCTCGATTCCCTTATAGTTCTAAATAGCACATTGAAATTTCTACCTCATCCGTTACGGGAACGTGTTACCGACTTTTGTCCGCAACTAAAAAATTCCTAGAAAGGGTCAGCCACCGCGCGGGTAAGCAAATCACGACGTTCAAGTTATATGGCCGATCAGACCGTCAGCAACAGACGTCACTTGTCATTGAAGGAGGATCAACAACAAAAGTTTTAAACAAATTATTTTGTTTTACAATATTATCAACAAACTCAGGTAAAAAAACTTTAAAAATGATAGTGATAGATTAGTATATATTAACAAAAATATAAGAAAACACATAGCTAATTTTTACGCTTTTACAATAAGGCCCAGTTTATGTTCTGATCAAGGATGTATTCAAGGACTTATGGCCTCGTCTAACCTAGTTGAAAAGTTATTAATTGGAATCAAAACAAATAATTTTAACTATAAAATCTGAGTTATTTATCACAGTTTTTTTAAAATTTTAGATCACTGCTTGTAGTAACCAGAAATGCTAAAGAAGTATTGCAATTGAATTAACTCTATGAGTTATGACTAGCTGCTAAAGGCCAATGAGGTCTCCTTATCACCATTGGGGTACATGATAGGGACTGCAATGAATGCTTAACCACCATGTATTCTTATAAATAGATCACCCGACAACATGTGTAATATGCAATGCCTTTATGATATCAACAAAGAAAACAATCATTCATTGCCCTACTGAACCAAGGATTTGCTGAGATGATCCAGACAAATTTTAAGTTGACTTCTTTCCTGGTTGATTTCGGGTCAGCCTTTGTCATTCTCAATATATTTAGTATGGCTTTTAATGTTTTAATCAATTATTGTAATAAGTTATTATTTTAAATGAAATAAATAAAAGTTGTTTATGTAGTTTTTTATTTAAAAAATTATCTAGAGGGGGCAGTGATACCCAGTTTCCATGTATGTGTGCCCACCCTGATTCAAAAAATGTTCACACAATGGGACATAGATTGACTTGTTTAAATGCAAGGTCACCAAATGAGATTTTTTAAGCAATGTGGGCACACATAGGTGGAAACTGAGTTTTAAACATGGAGGGGGGTTGTTTTTGAACCTATCTATCTGGTTATAAAACCTTATTTTTTGCTCAGGTGTGTAATACCAAATGTTTCTTGTATTTTTTATGTAATTCTCGGGAAAAAGGGAGGAACATGCCACCCCCCCTCTGGGACCTCCACTGACATGACTATTAAATAAAACAAAAGACATCAATTTTTTGGATGTACAGGGGTATTGTATTCTAAAGTGCTGGCAGGCTCTAGTGGACCTCGATGCACCACGACCACATGTGGGTCTCTAGTGATTACAACAAAAAATGATTTAGGATTAACACATTGCCACATGTACAGGGGTATTCATTATAAATGTAACCCCCTCACTATCTTGTGGGGATAGTGGATCTCATGAGGATCGTGGGGGGTTACATTTATAATGGATCAGACACAGCTCAATGTGTAAGGAAAAAACTTATGATCTTTATTTTAATTTCAGAGTAGGTAGGTAGTACTAATAATAACATTTTGTCATTAAATTCAAACACTTTTTTGTTCTTTAGTTCAAACTAGGCCAGAGGTTTCTGTATAAGTTCTCGGATTATCCTGTATACATATCTTCCCAAAATCTGCTGTATTCACACACAGGTTTCCTCGTCTTTGAAAATGTGGATCCTCTAACAAAAAAAGGAAATTTTTATACATGGGGCTTCTGCGATATGTTTCAAGATATAGTATTTAAAATATTTGCCTACAGATATCATTATTCTGAATAATGAAAGCCAATAAAAAGGGCGTATTCCCCATGGTTCATAGCTCTCTCCCTTACCTATTTTCCTTTGGTTTACATGCCTTCATCATTTCTCTATGTAGATTGTACTTGATTGCAGATTATTTGCACTGTAATAAACTTGAAGGCTTCGCTGTTTTGGGGCATCATTCATCAAAAAGCCATTTTAACAGAAGCACAGATTAAGTTGAATAAGATTAGTAAAAAACAGAAGACCAAACCCATTTTTTATTTGTTTATAAATCAAAACATTTTTTGAGGTCTGCCTATTATACTGACCCGAATTTTACTGACTTGGATATTACTGACCAACAACGATTTTTTATACTATTTCACGTCAGACTAAATTGTATAGGGTCGAAACAAATCATAACTAATAAATAAAAGCCATACAGTTACCTATTTATCTATTATTTAGTTACAGCTCAGGTTTATAGCAAAAATACCTTTAATTATTAGATTCTACACCAACTACTACCACCTTCGCTTAGCTTCTATTACAAAAAAACCAACTACTACCACCTTCGCTTAGATTCTACCCCTAAAAAACCAACTACTACCACCTTTGCTTAGCTTCTAACACCAACTTGTCCTAGCTTTCACCACAAAAAAATCAAGTACTTCCACCAACTTGTCCTAGCTTTCACCACAAAAAAATCAAGTACTTCCACCTTCCCTTAGGTTCTACTATGGTAGGTGGTAGTAGTTGATTTTTTGATGGTAGAAGCTAAGCCTAAGCGAGGGTGGTAGAAGCTAAGTGAAGGTGGTTTTTGGGATAAAACTGAGTTGTAGTTAAGTGATGGGTCAGTAGAGCTGTTTCATTCAAGTGGTACTTCACTAACACCTGTTAACTTAAAAGTTAATATTTGTTTTTACCACAAACTAGGCGGTTTTTTTATCGAAAATACGTTGGTCGTTAAAATGATGGTCAGTAAAATAGAAATTCCCTTTTGCTATGGCACTGTCTCTTTTCTTCTCAGTAAATTTACTCTGTGTCTCGCGCTCTCTCTTACACACACACATAAATCCGTACTGTCGTCTTGCCGTCGGTTGCTGCGTTTCCATGGCGTTTCAACCAGGTTTCAACTCAGTTTGTTTTATTATTTATTATTTATGATTAAATTAATTTGGCAATAACGATTCATTACGCATTATGTAATATTTCATCTTTTTTTCTTTTGTAGGTAGGCAGTAGGTTAAGTTATAAATATTTACTTTTTTTCATTAAATTTTTCTCTATATAATTAGTGATGTTTGTAAAGTATCCAATAAATAAATAAATAAAAGTAAATTTTAAAAAGTTTTTATAATGTACCAAAACATATGTAAAAATCATGAAGGTGGAGAATTTCAATTGGAGAAGATTTTTTTAGTTAAAGCTGTAGTAAATTACAGTTTTCAAATTATTGTCAGATTGTTATACTTCAAACTCATCTCCACATTTCAGAAACATTTTTAATAAAAACGTCCCTAATTTAATTTTGTTCTCTTTATACTCGAAAAATTACTTGGGGAACGCGTCCATAACTCAATCAATTAAATTTTCCAATCTTTATTTCAAACTCTAATTAGAATCAGTAAGGTTTATGAGTTCCTACATGGTTTACAATAAATTTTAGGTAAACGTTAATTTTACTCATTTAGAAAGTTGTCCGACTAGAAAGTCATCATTTGGGGAACAGATACATAAAATATTAAAATGTTTTTTATTGAAAGTGTCAGAAGGTGTGGTACTAGGTCTTTCTATCGCATCGCAACTTCGAACAATTTGTCAACGCTGAATTGATTGTTGGTATTAAATATTACATAAAAGCAGTAAACAAATTTTAATTGAATATATAAGTACCGTACATCAATTCAGCATAATTTGGGGAATGCTGTTGTACAATGTGCTTAGGTTAAAACGTTATATTTTTGTCAATGTTACAATAAAAAAGCAAGGAGGACAAGGTATTAACGGGACGTCCTTTGTCCCATTTTTCGAACTTGGCACAAAATTTTAAACTTTTACCAATTTATCTCACATGAATTGTTTTATTTTAAGAAGTCAACTGCAACACAAAAATGATAAAACTATTTTTTAACATATGCTTGCGTACAAGTGCATATTACGGACATCATTATTAATGAGTGGCTCACAACCGTTCCTAAACTTTCCATATGTATTTTTATGTTTTTTTTTTCTGCTTTGTCCCATATTTTTGCTTCTTTTTTAACTTTAGTCCCGTTTTGACCTAAAACAGATCTGGCAACCCTACCTTAAAGCCTACCAATAAAAACTAAAAATTGATCTAGCATCTAACTTAACTAGAGTTGCCAAATTTAGATATTTGTTTTTCGCGACAACAGAACCAAATTTTTGGGACATCTCTCTCTCTCTGGGTCTCTAGTACACGTATTGGTTCGGTTCTAATAATAGTGTTATTATGGCTTTATTCCAATAAGATTAAATCGAACTCAATTCCCATGAAAACGTAGCAATGAGAATCAGGGAGCATTTTCGATCTATTTATACCACTTGTATTAGTTGCACTTAAGTCACAACTTAAAATTCTGCTTACAAGTCGTACTTTGCTAAGAATTTATTATAAACGATACTTGCTTTAATTGATTATAAATTATAACAAATTCGCAATAATTTAAGGAGCCACAAAAAGTAAGGTTAACATTAGTCGCGACCAACAGGCGACTTTAAGATGTTTACGTTTTTAAAGTAGAAATAGGAAGTAGTCTCTACTTTGAAGGATTGACATAAAAACAAAATCAAAGTTTTTGTGACTTTTAGGTTGTCCTCAAAAGTAATTTTCTCTACATTATTACATCAGATATTACTATGATGACCCAAACCTATGTAGTAAAATATAAAGTTATAAGGTAGTTATCGGATACTCCCGTTTGCGACTTCAATTAATCCCAACTTTGTAGTGGTAATTAAGTAACATATAAATGTCGGGGTGACTACGAATTAACGACTAAAAAGAAAGTAAAACTTTGGCAACGTGCTATTGTGGTAGAGCAGACTATCAGATTAGACTATCAAGAAACAATCCTATCAGGTAGTTTAAATGGTCATTTTTACGAAACTTCTACTTTTTCGTGATACTAAACAGTAGTCAGAACTAAAAAGTAACGAATTTTGGTTGAGATCACCACATTTCTACCATAAGAAAGTAGGAAAGCCTTTGGAGCATGTAGCCGCTACTATAATTGTTAGTTGGGATAATCATAAGAAGTTTAAAAAAAATGTATTTATAGTTACAACAACAACAAAAATTTCGAAAAATTTTCAAAAATATTACAATAGTTCACAAATAACTTAATTTTGTAAAATATTTTGATATGAAGTTGGTATTAATTTCAAAACTATAAAAATTTCAAACGTTTTTGAAAAAAACTCACATTTACTCACAGGGTATCCATAGCGCAGCATAGAGGCATAGTGGGTCTCCAAACTTTTTGGCCCAAGTACTGCACAGTAACTTCCAAGGGCCAAAATCGTACTGGTACGCTTCCTGAACGAGCAGTCGTGGGCCGTATTGATGAGATTGGCGTGCTGGGCTAGATTTGGTCCCCAGGCCGTTGTTTGGACACTGACCTAACCTATAGAAAAAAAAGTTTTATGAGAGAGTAGATTTTATGTTTTTTCAATGACTGTAAACAAACCGTGAGTTAACTTGTTCATCATTTGTATGTTTTTGTATTCCCTCTATTAACCGTCTCGGGCTTATGTGTTATCAGTCAGTAACTTTCAAAGACATCTTTAGATTAGGATTTTGATAAAAACTTATGTTATTGTATAAATAGGTATGTAAAATAGTTTAAGTAAATAGTTAGAGCAAAATATTTGAAAGGGCTCTCCGTTTTCGGTCTAGAAGCAAATCATATTACTTTTTGGCAACAGCCCATTTCACCGTAATTCGACCACGGTGAATCTGAATATCCCTGTTGACAACTCAAAATATCGACAGGGACGTGTTTTTTTTTCAGTTTTATTCAATTTTTTCGAAAACTATCCTATTTATCGAAAATTGCAAAGAATAGTTAGTTTTTGTGGAGAAGAAAATTCCCTTTCCAACAATATATTAGTCGATAAGGTCAGGAAAAGAAAGTAGCTCTTCAGTGGCGTCCGTAAGCTGAGATTATTTATAAAAAACATGGTTGTTATAAGTTTTATACAATTTTCTCCAAAACTACACCTCTTGGGAAAAATGTGTCGTATACTTTATTGTAGAAAATTAAATTTTCTTTTAAACACTGTATTATAATGTGCGGCTTATGTCACATTTAAGACTTTAGAGGCATACATATTTAAATAAAGTTTGAAAAATAATCAAAATAAACAATTTCTGTAAAACATTTTATGATTTTTTTTCAACAAAACAAAGCATTTTAGATAAAAAAATTATTTTTTACCTTCATTCATCCCACTGACCTTAGTTTTCAAAAATTGACAAAAATGTTTTTTTTGGTAATTTGTAAAAGTTACCTCAATTTACGGACGCTATATTTTGTGATACACTCTTTGAAATAAAGTTTTATTTTTCACCGGAAAGTTAGCAAGTTATTTTGTCGTAGTGACCTTAGTTTTTAAGAAAATTGATTAGTTTGGTGATTTTAAATCATTACTTTGAATTAAGGACACTACTGGAGCGGTAAATATGGAATACCTCTTATTCTGTTATACATCGTTTGAAAGGAAATTTTATTGTCTATGGCGAAGTTAAAAACACATTTTTTGATAAATAGCTTGTGTTCGGATTTCATCCTCAATTTATTAGCTAAATAAGTTAGAATTTTTTGTTTATTTTATTTCGTTTTATTATTTAAATTATAACTATAAAATTACGCCTAATAATATAAGAAACCTTTATTTCCCGCGCCGCGACTTTTATTTAAATTTCTCGTGTATCCAATGAAAGGACTAGAGCGAGCACAGGAAGAGCCCTCTGGTGGCGAAAAAATGCAACGTAAAAACGGCGCAAGAAAGTGCGCATAAAACTAGGACTTGAGAAAAGAATGTCAAGCTAACCGCGCGCGGAGTGAAAATAAAACTTCAACATTCTAAGAAAAACTCCGTCTAAAAAGTGCCAAAACGTTCTCTAAACCCAACCCGCAGTTTGTTCGACTCAGCATATGGACATTACAAGACTGGTAAGTGTGAGCTCTGTCCTCGATATTTTTTTCTATAATTAAAACGTTACGCAAATCTAAAATTGATACTTATCAGTTGGTAGTGGACCTATATGCTAGTTCATATTGGTCCTTCGAGCCGGATGCTCAAAATTTCTTTAAAAAAAAATAAAGGTTTCTGCTAATTAAAAGCATTTTCTTTTACCCTAATTAAAATTATAGTACTATCTTTGTCCCACACATTGCTATAAATTTTTATTTAATTTTTATATTTTCGCCCAAATAAATTCAAGGCCGCGCTCGACGCCGGACAAAAAACATTTTTTGTGGGGAATTCCGAGTTGCAATTTTTTGTGGTATATTCCTATTTCTTAAGGTGTTTCCCAAGGAATTTGTAAACAAACAATCTAAGCTGGGGATTCCGTTTTTGTTTTGATATTTATAAACACTTTTTTATAGGGTGTTTCCCGAACGCTTTTATATACGTTTGTATTGGGTGTTTTAAAAATTAAAAGTCGCTTTTCTAGTTACCTATTTAAGCCGTTAAAATGGCTAACGTAGGAAAAATCAAACAGCATAAAGTCTTACGGACAATGGCCTGTAACCAAATGGTAGAACTAAAAGTTCTTGCTGATCGTATTGGTGAAAATGAGCACACAAAAAGGCAGTTTAAGTCCATGTGCATTCATTACGATCAAATTGAATCAGATTTTCGCAAAAATCATCAAAGCCTTTTAACTTTACTCGCGCTTTCAGAGGCTGATGAAGTCTTAACCGAGGAAGAATCAGTACGCACACAGTTTCAATTTAATGCTTCTTATGTACGCGCTATTTTCGAAAATTTGGATGAAAGCCAAACGGGGTCAGAACCTCAAGGGGCGTCTTCTGCATCTCAGAGAAAATCATGCAATGTCAGACTCCCTAAGATTGAGATTCCGACCTTTTCAGGTGATCCAAAAACTTTTAGATATTTTCGAGACGTTTTTAAATCTCTTGTACACGAAAATTCTGATCTCGAAAATATTGAAAAATTTAACCACCTGCTTTCAGCCCTCTCAGGGCCACCTAAAGACCTGGTTCAGTGTACTCCTTTGGAAGCTGACCTATACTCAAACGCTTACCAATCATTAATGGATCGCTATGATGTCCCCAGACTTATAGCATTCGCGCATCTTAAAGCCATTGAAAACGCTCCTTACGTAACCAATTGTAAAGACGCAAAGTCACTTCGCACTCTAATTGATACTTTTTCTGAAAATCTATCTGCGCTAAAAAGCATGAAGTTTCCTGTAAATGAGTGGGACTTCCTTCTATTTTATATGTTATCTAAGCACTTAGATGATGATACTATAACTCGTTTTGAATTCGAAGAAAATAAAAACAGCAAAATTATCCCCAAATTTGATTCTCTAAAGATATTTGTTCTTAATCAATGCAACGCCCTAGACGCCATAGAGTTTTCTACATCAGTCAATTCGAAATCAAATTATTATTCTAACCCGCAATATAGAAAATCCAAACCGCCTGCGCAAGCAGTTCATAATTTCAGTCCAAAACCGCGATCAAATTCTTTCTTTACCGCACCAAGTGCCTCTCGCTCGACTCAAAATAACAATTTTGTTCAGAATCCATGCCCTTGCTGTGGTCATTCTGATCACACAATCTATAGATGCCAAGAATTTCATAATAAGTCTCCTCAAGATAGATTTAATTTTGTACGGCTTAAGGGTTGGTGTACCAACTGTTTGAGTCAAGGTCATCGCTATAAGGGGTGCAACTCTACCCATTTATGTCGTTTCTGCAACGATAAACACCACAGTCTTTTACATCATGACCGCACTAATCAAAATATTGATCACTCTTCGCACTCGCAATCTAGTCCGCCGCAAGCCACACCGCCAAACCAAACCACTCAGCAACCCCCATTTTGTGGAGTAAGTTCTATTCCTACCAACAACACCCTCTTATCAACCGCTATAGCTGAAATTTCTGACAAATATGGTAATTATCATAAAGTAAGGCTTCTTTTAGACAGTGGCTCTCAGCTAACATACATTTCTGAAAATTGTGTTAATAGACTCGGATTAAAAAGGTTCGATTGTTCTATGTCTATTTATGGCTTAGGACAAATGAGTCAACACACATCAAAAGGAGGTGTTTCATGCACTCTTAAACCTGTGGCAAAAGATAACCCTACTTTTTCGATAGACGCCATTGTAATGGCTGATCTTTGCCCAATGTTACCGATCGCTTCTTTTCAAAAAACTTCTTGGCCGCATATTTCTCAGCTCAAGTTATCAGATTTAAATTGGCATAAAACATCACCTATTGACCTACTCATAGGTGCGAATCTTTACCCCTATATTCTCCAACAGGGTCGTTTGTCAGGCCAACCTCACGAACCTGTAGCTTTAGAAACTTCATTTGGCTGGGTTCTCTCGGGAAACATTGTGCCGTCCATAAAAAATGTTAGCTTTTCATATTTTACGCACTCTCAAAGTGACCCCTTGTCACTAGAAAGAACTATGCAAAAGTTCTGGGAGCTAGAAGAGTTGCCAAGTATCTCTTGTCTCTCTCCCGATGAAAAATTGTCTGAAGAAATATTCTCTAAAACGCATATTCGCACCGAATCTGGCCGTTACCAGGTTTCCTTACCATTTAAGAATAAGTCAGAACCGCAATTTCAAAGAGATGAATCCCGAATTCCCGCACTTCGTCGATATTTCATGCTAGAAAAAAGATTATTATCAAATCCAGATATCTACAAAAAATATATTGACTTAATTCAAGAATATATAGACTTGGATTATATCGAGGAAGTACCTAGTAATTCAAACCCCTCTACTTCTTACATAATTCCCCATCATTGCGTAACAAAGGGGGACTCTATACGCATAGTTTATGATGCTTCAATGAAAACTACTATTCAACATACATCCCTAAATGATACCTTATTAGTAGGTCAAAAACTCCAACATGACCTCGTAAAAATCTTATTAAATTTCCGTCTCTATCCTGTGGTTTTTACATGTGATATCAAAGGCATGTTTAATCAAATTCTAATCACACCACCTCATAGGGACTTTCAGCGCATATTATGGCGTTTTTCGCCAAACGAGCCACTAAAGGAATACCGCTGGAAAAGAATGATCTTCGGTCTGTCTAGTTCGCCATTTATTGCTAATAGAGTGATTGTTCAATTGGCTGAGGATGAAAAATCTAACTACCCCCGAGCATATGAAGTTCTAAAATACTCAATTTATATTGACGACTGTGTCACAGGCTGTTTTTCACTTTCTGAAGCTAAGCTGGTCCGTGACGACCTTATAAATTGTCTAAAAACAGGTGGGTTTGACTTAAGAAAATTTAGCAGCAATAAATTATCTTTTTTGTCTGATCTTCCCGAGTCGCATATTCAATCAGGTTCTCTTAATTTTGACGATGATTCTGCTACAATAAAAATTCTGGGCCTTCGATGGCAACCATCTAGTGATGTTTTTCACTATTCTATTCAAACCTCAGATAATAATTTGACTTGCACAAAAAGGGCAATATTAAGCCTTGTCGCACGCATTTTTGATCCAATAGGATTTCTCGCTCCTGTTACTTTATTCGCAAAACTGATTATCCAAACTCTCTGGATGGAGGGTTTAGACTGGGACTCTATCCCCTCTGCTGAAACAGTAGAACGCTGGACAAAATTCAAAGAACAATTACCCGCTTTATCACAAATTGAAATTCCCCGCCAAATGACGCTTATCAGCACAAAAACTCAGTGCGATCTAATAGGTTTTTGTGACGCTTCACAGCGTGCAATTTCTTGCGTTACATATCTCCGATTTTTTGATAAAATTACAGGCATGTTTCAGACATTTTTTGTAATGGGCAAAAGCAAAGTAGCTCCTATTAAAAAACAGTTATCTATACCCAGGTTAGAGCTCGAAGCCGCATTGATGGTGACCCAACTTATTTCTTATGTCACTGAACTTTTTAAAGACAAGCTTCAAATTGAAAATATATACGTTTTTTCTGATTCAACCATTACCTTATATTGGATAAAAAGTCCTCCCTATAAATTTAAAACATTTGTTGCAAATCGAGTCTCCCGAATTCAAGAAATTCTCCCTCCTTCCATTTTTTATCATGTAGTATCAGAATCGAATCCCGCCGACTGTGCTTCGAGATCCCTTCTTCCGAATGAAATTTTAAACTGCAGTTTGTGGTTTAAGGGACCCCAATGGTTAAAAGGGTCTAAAGACGACTGGCCAAAATCTGTAGATATTAAATTAGATAAGGAGCTAATCTCCTGTGAAGAAAAAAACTATCTCTCCTTCGCCGCCTTTGCGGAAGACCCTAATTGCTTCGAAAATTTAATAAACAAATTTTCTTCACTGACAAAAATTTTAAGAATCGTTACTTATATACTACGTTTTATCAAACTTTTACGCCGTAAGAAAAATCCATCAGACTCTAACTTACCTAAAATTTTTACTCTTCAAGAGTTAGATAATTCTTTGTTCATGCTCATAAAATTTATTCAACACAAATCGTTTTCTGAAGATATTGCAAATCTTACCGCTAAAAAGCTGCCTGTTAAAAATCTTCGAAAACTAGGTGCTTTTCTGGATGAAAATGGTATCCTTCGCGTCGGCGGGCGCCTAGTCAATTCAAAATTACATTATGACCAAAAACATCCCGCTATTTTGCCGCGAGATCATCGCCTAACTACTCTTGTTATTGAATATTACCACAAGGTCTATCTGCATCCAGGAAAACACACCCTCCATTTTCTTCTTTTACAGCGTTTCTGGATTTTGTCTGCGCGACGCGCAATAAACTCAGTAGTTTTAAACTGCAGAAATTGTTGGATTCTTAACCCCAGGCCCTATGAGCCTGGTCCCATGGGTAACTTACCTACTCTTCGCGTATCTCAAATCAAACCTTTCAGTGTCGTGGGTATAGACTACGCAGGCTTTTTTACGACAGCTCTATCAAAAACCCGCAATCCCAAGACTTCAAAGTCTTATGTCTGCATTTTTAAATGTTTTGCAACCACTGCAACTCACCTAGAAATAGTCTCGGATCTTACTTGTGAAGCTTTCTTGGCAGCACTACGAAGATTCACTTCGCGTCGTGGTAAAATTTGCAAAATATTCTCCGATAATGCAACTTGCTTTACGGCTGCGGAAAAACAGCTGCGAGATATGTTCAAAACCTCAGTCGAATCCCAACATATCGAATGGCATTTCCAGCCACCTTCTGCACCCCATTTTTCAGGCTTGGCAGAAGCAGGGGTAAAATCTTTTAAGACCCATCTCCATAGGATTATCGGCGAACAAATTTTAACATTTGAGGAGCTTTATACTGTCATTGTGCAGATTGAGGCTCTTCTGAACAGTAGACCGCTTTGTCAAGTCTCTACAGACCCTCACGACTTTTCAGTGCTTACGCCTGGGCACTTCTTGACCCTCGAACCTCTTTCTGCTTTACCCGATCATGATTTAACGCATCTTAAATTAAACCGCTTAGATAGGTGGCAGATGTTGCAGCGAATACACCAGGACTTTTGGTCAAGGTGGAAAAACGAGTACCTGAACACATTACAACAAAAGGGCAAGTGGTTAGAACCTTCCTCTCCTTTACCCGAAGTTGGAACTCTAGTGCTAATTAAAGCAGATAATATTCGACCTTCTAACTGGCCATTAGGCCGAATTTCCGCGTTACATCCTGGCAAGGATAACATTTGTCGTGTAGCGACTGTGGTAACTAGTCTAGGGACTTTTAAGAGACCCCTAGTAAAATTATGCCCGCTACCCTTTGCAAAATCTGAATGAAAGAAATTACTTTCTTTGGGGGTGGAGCATGTTCGGATTTCATCCTCAATTTATTAGCTAAATAAGTTAGAATTTTTTGTTTATTTTATTTCGTTTTATTATTTAAATTATAACTATAAAATTACGCCTAATAATATAAGAAACCTTTATTTCCCGCGCCGCGACTTTTATTTAAATTTCTCGTGTATCCAATGAAAGGACTAGAGCGAGCACAGGAAGAGCCCTCTGGTGGCGAAAAAATGCAACGTAAAAACGGCGCAAGAAAGTGCGCATAAAACTAGGACTTGAGAAAAGAATGTCAAGCTAACCGCGCGCGGAGTGAAAATAAAACTTCAACATTCTAAGAAAAACTCCGTCTAAAAAGTGCCAAAACGTTCTCTAAACCCAACCCGCAGTTTGTTCGACTCAGCATATGGACATTACAAGACTGGTAAGTGTGAGCTCTGTCCTCGATATTTTTTTCTATAATTAAAACGTTACGCAAATCTAAAATTGATACTTATCAGTTGGTAGTGGACCTATATGCTAGTTCAGCTTGGTTTTTAAGAAAATTGAATAAAACATGTGAAAAACATGTTTTTTTTAATCACCCCCATTTACGCACGTCGCTGGAAAGTTTGTTATAAGTTAAAACCCACCAAGATTCACATTGCAGAAAAAAGAATTGCACTGTTTATAATAAAGTGTTGTGTATATTTTTTCATAATAAGCTTAGTTTCTGAGAAAATTAGATAAAACCTGTAACAAAAATGGTTTATTTTCTGATGCCCCTAAGGTTTTAATTATGCAACCAATCTAAGTACGTTGTACATCATTTTAAAGGAAATTTTATTGACGATAATAAAATATAACACATGTTTTGCCGCAGGCATTAGTTTTAAAAAAAATCGAATAAATCTTGGGAAAAACATAGGTATTTTTTCAGCTTTTTAAATTACTACAATTAATGGACGCCGTTCAAGAGTTTGTTATCAGTCTGACGTTATTGGGTTACACCTTGTTAAAAAGGGAATTTTACAATAAAGTATATTATAAATTTTGCTCTTAGAAGCTTAGTTTTTAAAAAAATTTGACAAAACCTCAAACTTTCAGATTTTGGGGGGTCTGGGGGGGGGGGGTTTCAGAGGTTTTTGCAGTCATTAAAAAAACTAATATGATATTATTTTTTAGTTATATGAATATATATTTTAAATGTACATAATTTGGGCATTACAGCGGCAATTTAAAATTTCGCCGCCAGGTCTACCGCCATTTTGTATGTATCAGGGCTTTTCGTATTCAACGGGGTCAAAATAGAGAGAATTGACCATTTGCCAAAAAGTAATATAAAATGCTTCTAGAAAGTTCATTTTCCCCAATATTGCCTTAACTATATAACGTCCCCTTAGTGCAACTAGATAACTTGAACTTTACGGTTTTAAGAAAATCTCAAGATGTCTTTTTACAAAATGTGCATTTTCGGAGTTATCTATCAGTTATCTAATTCTTGTCACTCAAAGTTTGGTTGCTCGTACAAGATATCTAGATGTTACATTAAAAAGATAATGAAAAATAGGTCAGCAACTGAATAACTCAAAATGCATATTTTTCGAGTTATCTAGTTGTTGGGCTAAGGGCCGATATGTTTTTGTATTCCCTCTATTAACCTCGGGCTGATGTGTGATCAGTAAGTAACTTTTAAAGACATCTTTAGATAAGAATTTTGAAAAAAACTTATGTTATTATAGAAATAGGTATTTAAAATAGTTTAAGAAAAGGACTAGCGCTGCAAATAGCGTTGGTTGCAAAAATTGTAAACAGACTCCATTCTTGTTCATATTTTAATTGATGACTAGAAAATTTGTGTCGTTTTCTTTTTAAGTTCATAAACCTCTGATTGTTTAGACTTTCTTCAAAAATTGCCAACTTTCAATGCGAATTTCTCTATCAGATTAAATTTCGGATGTATATCTATAACCTATATAACACTGCTGGTGTTTTCCTTTGTAACTGGAATACATACTAGAATTGTTTTAGAAGTGATCGAATTGCAAAAGACCAAACACCGGTCAAAACAATTTATGCAATAGTAGGTATATACACTCAAGTACGTCTGATTTTCAGGGCCACAACTTACCTTTGGCCACCCAGGCCCATCTTGTTTTGTAATTTCTAAACCTAAATAAAACTTTAAGGGGTGGTCGAAAAGGTCAAAAGTAGACAAAAAGTTTAGATAAGTTTAGGTCAAGAGTTTGATTTTTTCAAGTTTGAGGAGTGGCGGAAACCGGAAAATTTAAAATAAATTCTATTGCGTGTTTCCAAAAAACTAGATATAACGGTAAAAAATTATGTCTACAATGAAAACACACTGATAAAAACGAATCTTTAAACTAACGGCAAATGCATTTACCTCAAACGCTAGGTTCATGGGGTTTTTGTAATGAACTTACGAAAATTTTGTGGTAAAATCGGCTTATTTCTTTGATAGAAATGCTTAAATAGTTGCGTGACTGGATAAGGCGTTTTTCGTAAATTATAAGGATTTTGCCCTGAAAGCATTGATCAATTGTTTCATAAGTTATACATTTCAATGAATTTGATAAAAGTGAATCAGCTGTTATAATCAAATGACGATTTTGTCCCACGGCCACAAGATTTTGGTTCGGCCGAATATTACTTTTAAACGATAACCAATTCTTTTATATGAATAGCTTTATAAAAATGTGCTTTTATACAAAATTACGTATTTTCTTTATCTCAGACCACAGAAAGTTTTTTCAAATTTCAGATTTCAGAGGGTTTTGAGTCAAAGTCATCGGTAGCTTATGTAAAAAGCTCTGTTCATTTCATACCGGGTGATTCATCATGTTTTAACAGCCCCGTTAATTCCTTTTTTACTCTAACTACACAGAAAGTGTAAATATAAAAATTGCTTAATTTTTTACAAAATTTAAATGAAATTTTACTAAACTAAGTATAAACCAGGTTAGTGTATGTTAATATGCTAAACAGATATAGATTATTTTAACTGTTATTTAAAAAGGAAATTATTAAAGTGGGTATTTTTGAAATCAGATAAATTAAAAAGAACAAAAAGGATATTTCCATTGAAATAAAAAAGAATTTTTAAATGTTGCAAAAAATAAACAGCTTTTACTTTTATATTTTGTGTGCAGCTGTAATACAAAATGAGTTAGGGGAGTGTTAAACTATGGAGAGAATCACGTAATGGCCATCCTGTAAAAAAAGGTTATTTTTAAATAAAAAGAAAACAACATTTTTAAAAATATAACTAAAAAATGGGCCCATGACGGATGTGATACGTTTCAGCCTTTAAAACAATTTTATGTAAATATCTTAGAAACGAAAGCTTCTACGAAGTTTTTGGTTATAACACAAATTATTTTAAAAAATACGTTTTACTATATTCCGAAGACCGCATATTGATGAAAGGCTCGGTTAAAAAGTTAGCATTTTTACAATTTCAACTGTCAAAAAACTGTCATTAAACTTAATGGACAATGACCAAAATCTATTCAGCTCGTTACAGTATCCAACACTAGTTTTCATGAAAATCTCATTAAATTGGTCCAGCGGTTCCGGAGCTATCGTGTGCCGGACAGACATACATACAAACAAACACACCCACACACGGACAAGCATCACGACGCGATTGTTAAGATAGGTCCAAATTCACCCAAATGAAATATTTTCTGCATTACCTTTTTTTTCGTCGAAAACGATACCTTCTCTAGTCATTGCTGCACCGGCTAGGAAGGTAAAAATGGTATGGTATAGTTTCCCAAAAAAAAAAATATTTTTTTAAGTAAATTATTTTTATTAAAATGGTAAAAAAGTATAAAATCATTTTGGTTAACTAACCCGAACACTACAACTAACTAAATATACAGTATGTCTAGCTAAGTTGGAACCATATGGAAACTTTTTTATTATTCAAATCAGATATCAAATCTTTTAAGTCGTATACGAGGTTTGTCAAAAAATATGAATTTTGATCAAAATCTTTGTTAGATCCCGCTAAATTTCGCGGTGTTTGTAAATTTTAAAACCACACAATTGAATGACGGACAGAGAGCATTTTCGCGCATTTTTGGACATGCGCACCAAGAATCAGTGAGATCCTTTTTCGACCGCCTCGAGAAATGGCGTGTTAATTTACTTTCTCCAACTATTTCAAATTTCTACACTCGAAAGTGCTTGATTTTGGTGTACTGAAGCATAGAACTAGAAACTTCAGCCCTTCAGCTACGTGGTGACATCATTAGATCCAAACAGGGGCCCCTTGGAAGTGGAGAAATCGGCTGCAAACTGGTGAGTGCTTTGTCTCTGATTTCCGTTGTGTGGTACCCACAATTAACCTATGGACCTTTTAATTATTTCGTAATTTCATATCAATATATTTATGTTTGTTCGCGCTTTCATTAATTAAAATATATACAGTCCATTGCATTTATCGTTTTTCTTACTGCGGGCATAACATAAGTGTTCCTTCGACCGAATTATTTAAAATTTACTCCATACGACGGTATTAATAAGTCGGCCATTTATTTTCACGCCGAGATCAAGGCCTTCGTATTGAAACGAGATAGATTTTCGCTCGACCTTCGGTAGCGGCGCAGTTCACGTGTTTTTCGGTCCGCTGCTATGGTAACGTACCGTGGTCATTCAGTAAACAATTCGAAGCAATCAAAACAAACAAGCACATGTTCAGTGTGTTAGGTGTGTTCCATATCATTTCGATATTTAAAACAATTTTCATCAATTGCGATAAATTGGTGCATATTTTCGACAATTCGTCATTTTTCTATTTCAGAAGCATTAATTTAGCGTTAATTGTATATTTACCGACATTTCTGTGATTAGATGTGTTCCATATCATTTCGATATTTAAAACAATTTTCATCAATTGCGATAAATTAGTGCATATTTTCGACAATTCGTCATTTTTCTATTTCAGAAGCATTAATTTGGCGTTAATTGTATATTTACCGGCAATTTCGTCATTTCAAAGGTAAAATCATGTCTGTCAAAAAAGCCGTGCAAAAACGCAAGGGTTTTTTATCTGCGATCACCGAGTGTTATGTGTTTTCACAGACCGCGGCATCGGACGAAAAAGCGAGAAACGAGTTTCAAGTAAGGTATTCCGATTTGGATGAAACCTTCGATAAATGCATGCTGGCACATAATGATGTCATTATGTTGATAGACGACTCGGACGACGAGGAGTTTAAAACGCAGGATGCGATCCTTTCAGAAGCTCGTAAATATTTTTATGCGTGTAAGGGGGTTTACTCTAAAATATTTCCGGTTGAGGCCCCATCCTTTTCGGGATCATATGTTCGACAAAACGAAACTCCAAAACTCAAAGAGTTAGGTACTCCCATATTTCGAGGTGATAAAAAATTATGGCCAAGCTTTTTCGATCTTTTTAATAACATTATAGATCAAAATCAAAGTCTAAGTAACGTTCGAAAACTTCAATATTTATTTTTATATTTCGAGGATGAGCCTTTAAAATTGATATCAGGGATTAGCTTATCTGATCAAAATTATAAAATTGCTTACGACAAATTAGTCGATAGAAATTAAAACAAGCGAGACCTCGCAAATGATGCTTTAAGCACAATTATGAACTCCACCTTAAAAAACGAGTCAGCTAAAGAATTGCGTAATTTAATTGACACCTTTTCTGAATCCCTAGAAATTTTAAAATCACTTAGCTTTGACGTTGACAGTTGGGACTTTATTATTTTTTTCATTTTGTTAGAAAAATTGGATATTACGACGCGTTCAAATTTCGAAATGAGTCACGCCAATACTAATACCGAAATTACCACTTTTCAGTCACTTTTTCAATTTCTAGAAAAAAGATGTAAAGTTTTGGAATCACTTCCTCAATCAACAGCACCCAAAAAGGTGCCAGCTATCAAAAATCAAATTCTATGCAAAATCAGTTTGGGCAAAAGCCTAACTATCAAAATTCAAATTCTATGCAAAATCAGTTTGGGCAAAAGCCTACCTATAAATCATCCAATTCGCCTTTTATAGGACTGGCTGGCACCTCAACTAATTCAAGTACGGGAATAAAATGTTTCCGGTGTAATCAAGGTCACGTGCTTTCGAAATGTCAAACATTTCTTGATCTCTCACCTACCGATCGCCTATCTTTCGTCAAGCAGAAAAAATTATGTCTAGCGTGTTTTCATCCCTTGCATGGGGTAGATACGTGCAAATCAAAATATTCATGCAGGACTTGCAATAGTAAAAGGCACCACACTTTAACTCATACCTTAGAAACTAATCAAGAGTCTGGAAGCCAAGATACTAGTGCTGTCATTCACACACCACCTGTCAATAATCTTCATGTGTCATTAAATACCTCAGGACCTTCAGGTACCTTTCTTTTATGCACCGCCATAATAGATGTTATGGACGGTTGCGGAAATTTTCAACCTGTAAGGGCACTGCTTGATTCTGGATCACAGATCAGTGAAAAGTGTATTCAGCGTCTTAATCTTCCTAGGCGAAGTTACACCACTGAAATATTAAATCAGATGTCTTCTTTTACTTCCAAAGGGCTCGTTCAATGTCACATTAAGCCACAAGGACAGGTCACTCCTTTACTTAATTTCGAAGCAATTGTCGTTCCACAATTATGTTCCAATATGCCTACATTCACTTTGAACGATAATCAGTGGAAACACTTGGAAAGCCTTAAACTTGCCGACCCATCTTATTTCAAATCTAGACCTGTGGACCTAGTTATTGGTTACGAGCTATTCGCACAGATATTCAAGGAGGGCAGGGTTCTTGGACAAATAGGGCAACCTTCAGCCCTTAAAACGATCTTTGGCTGGGTCGTCATGGGAAAAGTTGACGAAGTAGGTAGTCTTACGGAACGAACCAGTTGTTTTTTAACGAGTCATTCACCTCCTTTAGAGGTCATTCTCCCTAGGTTTTGGGAAATCGAACATTTGCCTAAAAACAAATCTTAACAAAGGAAGAAAAACAAGCAGAATCAATTTTTACTGCGAGTGTAGTACGGCGACCGAGCGGTAGATTCATGGTAGATCTTCCGTTTAAAGATAAAATTAACCCTGACCTAGGAAATACTTATCCGCAAGCTTATCGTAGATTTTTACTTCTAGAAAATACATTACTCAAAAATCCTGATCTGTACACTGCCTATTCAAGTTTCATGCAAGACTATATCGATTCTAATCATATGAGTTTAGTTTTATCTAGTCAACCAAGAGTCGACGTATCATGTTTTTTAGCACATCATTCGGTACTGAAGCCGGAAAGCTTAAGTACAAAATTAAGGGTAGTCTGGGATTGTTCGGCAGTCACCCCAAAAAATATTAGTCTCAATGACACGTTGTTATCTGGACCGAAACTTCAAAGGGATATTGCTTCTTTACTCCTTACGTTTCGTCTTAATCCTATTGCCTACATTACTGATATCAAACAGATGTTCCGTCAAGTCCTTATCAATCCTTATCGCCGTCCTTATCAAAGGATATTGTGGAGGTTTTCTCCACAGGACCCACTTTCAGTGTGGGAACTTTCTACTGTCACTTTTGGCACGACATGCTCACCTTTTCTAGCCATGCGTACATTAAATGAGCTGGCAGAGAGAGAAAAGGAACGTTTTCCTATGGCTAGTACTGTTCTAAAAACGTCAATCTATATCGACGATATCTTGGGAACTAGCCCTTCGCTTTCTGAAGCTCTCTCCCTTCAAACAGAACTCAATGATTTGTTGAAGTCGGGAGGATTTGAACTTAAAAAATGGGCAAGCAATTGTCCTGAGTTATTGGCAACATTGCCAGAGTCCGATCGTCAAATGCCTCTCTCTTTCGACAAGGAGGAACCCCACTTTATCAAAGTTTTAGGACTTCAATGGCATCCAAAAAACGACATTTTTTCTTATCAATGCCGAATGAAGGACAAACCCCCAACCAAACGTTCTATTTTATCTATCATAGGAACAATCTTCGATCCCTTAGGTTTTCTTTGTCCCTTGTTGCTACAAGCAAAATTTATTTTGCAACAGTTGTGGATATTAAAAATAGGCTGGGACGAAGAACCAGATTCTTCTATCATCGACTCTTGGAACAAACTTCGTTCTGAATTCCCGCTTCTTTCCAATTTTCAATTACCCCGCCAAATCAAACTGTCAAAAACCAATACCTGTCAAATTATCGGCTTCTGTGACGCTTCAATTCGAGGCTACGCAGGCGTCGTATATTTTCGTGTAGAAGAGGAAAATAATATATCTGTTTCTCTCATATCTGCAAAATCTAGGGTCGCGCCTATAAAGTCACAAACTTTGGCTAGGCTAGAACTCCTAGGCGCATTTCTTTTAAGCGAATTAATTGACTTCGTTTTATCTAGATATGAAGGAAAAATAACTTTTACAAATATCGTTACTTTCTGCGATTCGCAAGTCGTATTGCACTGGCTTTCATCCCCTCCTAATCGCTCGCAAACCTTTGTTGGAGATCGAGTCAGTAGAATCCAAGAAATCATTCCCTCAAACTCGTGGCGCTACATTCCTTCTGCTTTAAATGCAGCCGATACTGCGTCACGAGGGGCCACCCCTTCACAGCTCATGTCACATGACATGTGGTGGAACGCACCGTCGTTTTTGTGGTCTCCCGAAAACGAATGGCCCGATTTTCATAAATCAAAAATGCCGATTGATTTCGGAGATATTAATCTGGAGGAAAAGCAAACGGTCTGTTGCAATGCGATAATTAACGTTAACTTCTTAGAACAGCTTCTTATCAAATATTCATGTATATCAAAAATTCAACGTATCATATGTTATATCCTTCGAATAGTTAACCTTTTTTAAAACCATTCCTATCAAAAACCCACTAAGCCGCCGGACCAAAAAGTTATTTTTGAGAATATCGTTTTTCCTACCACCGGTGAGATGCAAAGTGCGTTATACCTTCTTATCAAACGCGTTCAAGGTTCTTGTTTTTCTGAGCTTTTTTCCGCGTTATCTAAGGATAAACCAATACCGAAACCTTTCCGAAAACTTTCACCTTTGCTTGATGAAAATAATATCATTAGAGTCGGTGGCAGATTACAAAAATCTGACCTTTTGTCTTATTCTGCAAAACACCCCGTCTTACTTTCGAGTAATCATCGTTTAACTACTCTTCTTATCGAGTCCACTCATCGACAATACCTTCATCCTGGGTTTAAAACATTACATAATCTGCTTTTACAGCAATTTTGGATATTGTCTGCCAGACGGGCAATTCACAGAACCATATCCCAGTGTTTGCAATGTTTTAGAATCAACCCTAAACCCTATAGACCGCACATAATAAAACCTTTTTCGAGTGTAGCTATCGACTTTTGTGGACCTTTCTTTGTGATTCCTCATCGTTACCGTGGTTGTAAAGCTTTCAAATCGTATGTCTGTGTGTTTGTCTGTACGGCCACACATTGCGTGCATTTGGAATTAACCATGGAACTGTCCACCGAAGTTTTGTAGGTGCATTCCATCGATTCATTTCCAGACGTGGAAGCGTGACGCAATGCTGGTCAGATCAGGGCAGTAATTTTATAGCGTTTCGTAACCAATTACTTGATTACGCAAGAAGTGCGTCCACCAGACTTACTATTCGTTGGCATCTGGGACCTCCTCTCAGTCCACATTTCAATGGCCTGGCAGAAGCTGGCGTCAAAAGTTTTAAAACTCACTTTGTTCGAGTTGTCGGCGACCAGAAGTTGTCTATCATGGAAATGTCCACCCTTACATGTCGCATAGAAGCCGTAATTAATAGTCGCCCTTTATCTCCTGCCTCTTCAGACCCACACGATCTTCAACCTCTTACCCCTGGGCATTTTTTGACCCTTGAACCCCTTAATTCAGAAATTCCGGAGTCAGATTTGTCCGAGGTTTCCCTAAATCGGCTCTCGAGATGGCAACTAATCCAAAAACTACATAATGATTTTTGGAAACGGTATTCTATAGAGTATTTGCATACGCTACAACAGCGACACAAGTGGGCTGATTCGTCCCCAAATATCAAACTAAATGATTTGGTTATCATAACGAGTGATCCCAGCCAATCACCTTTGAAATGGCCGGTCGGTCGGGTCATCGAACTGCATCCCGGCGGAGACGGTCAGGTGCGTGTTGCGACGGTACAAACGGTTACCGGTGTTTACAAGCGGCCAGTTGTAAAACTGTGCCTCTTGTCGAATTAAAAGTAATTTTAATTTTTTCTACCAATTGAAGTCAATTATTACAATAGGTAATTCTTTATTATTATTTTTTTAATTTTGTTTGTTTGTTTTGACTTTTTCGGGTTTTCGTTATCTCTAAATAAACTTACGCTACTTATCTGTTTTTCATTCATTTATATTTATCGGTCGATCATTTTTTTTTATCTATATCTGTCCGGCTGATATTCTAAAATTGTGTGTTTTGGAAGGCAGTTATGTTAGCTTCCGCTAAATTTCGCGGTGTTTGTAAATTTTAAAACCACACAATTGAATGACGGACAGAGTGCATTTTCGCGCATTTTTGGACATGCGCACTAAGAATCAGTGAGATCCTTTTTCGACCGCCTCGAGAAATGGCGTGTTAATTTACTTTCTCCAACTATTTCAAATTTCTACACTCGAAAGTGCTCGATTTTGTTGTAGCATAGAACTAGAAACTTCAGCCTTTCAGCTACGTGGTGACATCATTAGATCCAAACAGGGGCCCCTTGGAAGTGGAGAAATTGGCTGCAAACTGGTGAGTGCTTTGTCTCTGATTTCCGTTGTGTGGTACCAACAATTAACCTATGGACCTTTTAATTATTTCGTAATTTCATATCAATATATTTATGTTTGTTCGCGCTTTCATTAATTAAAATATATACAGTCCATTGCATTTATCGTTTTTCTTACTGCGGGCATAACAATCTTAATTTTTGACAATATCGAAAATTTTTATTAAGAAAAGTTGATCAGAACGAAAAACTCGGTTTAAATATGCAATTACAACGAAAATTTAATTAAAAAATTAAAACACATATAAATGGTGGTGGTATTTACTTTTTAATTTATAATTTGGAAAAATTAGTAAAAAATAAGCAAACATGTTATTTATTTTTATAAATGGTTGTAATTGCATATTTAAATGTGGTTTTCAGTTCTGATCAACTTTTCTTACTACCTATTTTGGATCTTGTCAAAAAAGGTAGTTTGCCCCTGAGCAAAATTCATATTTTTTGATAAAAATCATATACGACTAAAAAAATTTGATATCTGATGATTGTATTTTAGGTTTTGGAATTTGCAGAACTTTTTATGAAAACAATTTTTTTTCCTAAAATGAATAATAAAAAAGTTTTCCATATGGTTTCAACTTAGCTAGTCATATGAGTGCTGTATAAGAAAACTAGGTACCAAAGATTTTAAGAAGTATTATTAGGTATTTTTTAACAAAATATCGTTTTCTTTTGCAGGTATTTGCATGCTCTTAAACTTTTTATTGACCAAGAAAACCACCTTCTACTTTTTAAGTCAGGTACATAATACACTTATTATTAATTTGTAATTATTATTAATAAAAAAGTAGAAACGGTGAACTAAACTTAAAGTAACTAGGCAGATATGTTTTAATAAATCACTTTTTGTGAAAAAATATAAGACACTAAAAAAGTTTTTACAAATATTATTAGGTATATCTTAATAAAACGAGAGATTTTTTTTTTAAATTTGGTTTAAATATATACAGGGTGATCTGGCAGAAAGTGAAACAAATCTCGCTGGTAAATGTTTTTTTTTAATTTTTTTTTAAAACATTTTTTTCAAAAACAAAATATAGCTATCAGATAAAATAAAAATATTTTATTGTTCTTGCAAAAAAAATTGTGTTTTTTCTTGTAATAAGAGCAAGCTTATAAATTATGTGCCCTACAAATGCTGTGAGTATTTTTATACCATGCCTGTAGAGCTAATGGGGTGTCAAGACAAATTGAGTCAAACCCAATCACTCCGATCATTCAAAAAATTGCGATTGTTTGAAAAAGTTGAGTTTTGAAAAAATGTTTTTTTTTTAGTTTTAAAAAACATTTTGAGTTTATGAAATTGTATTTAAAAAAATGCTTTTTGAAAAATATGCTTGTTAAAAAAAAATATTAAAAAAAAATTTAAAAAAATTTAAGTTTTAATTACATTAGTTTAATGTGCTGAGTACGTATACCTACTTCTTCTTCTGTCATGGGCTCACAAAGCTTCCGGACACAACTCGAATCCATAAAATTCTGTCTAAAGAGCCAGCAAACAAACTTGGCGCAATAAAGCTCTCTGATGGCACCTTCACAAAATCTGAAAGGGAATCCCTGGAGGCACTGGCAGAGCATCATTTCCCAGGAAGCACACTCCTTGAAAACGGGAATATTCCTGAGCAATTGACGCATGGACATCGCCCAAAACAGGCGGATTGGAAAATTGCAAAAGAAATGATCAATTCAAATACGATCAAAATGGCGTTCACGTCTTTTGAACCATCCAAATCACCGGGCCTAGATGGTATTCTTCCAGTGCTATTACAAAAAGGCCTGGAAGTGCTAGTACCTTGCCTGGTGAAACTGTATAGAGCCAGCCTAGCATGGAATTATATTCCAACCAGCTGGAATAAAGTTAAGGTAGTTTACATACCTAAGGCGGGTCGGGCAGATAATACTCCAAAATCGCTTCGACCCATAAGCCTCACCTCATTTCTGTTGAAAGGCTTGGAAAAGATAATAGACGCACATATCAGAGGTGGCGCCTTAATGGCCCACCCGCTCAATGCAAACCAATATGCATACCAAGCCGGGAAGTCAACAGAACTAGCTTTAAACAACCTTGTTGGAAAAATCAAGGAAACCCTCGATACAAAAGGCATCGCAGTAGGTGTTTTTCTTGATATAGAAGGAGCATTTAACAATGCAATACCCAATTCCCTCTTTGAATCAGCGTGCGCCCGAGGAATAGAATCTACCGTCACGGGATTCATCAGGTGCACACTCGAGAATCGAGTGATTGAAACGACTCTTAACGATGAGATGGTAAGCTTCAGAGCTGCTAGAGGCTGTCCACAAGGAGGAGTTTTGTCTCCCCTCCTGTGGTCTCTACTGGTCGATGATCTTCTTGCCATCTTGGAATCGCTGGATGTAGAGGTATTGGGATACGCAGATGACGTAGGAGCAATCATTAGAGACATTCCAGAGAGTGAATTCTCTGGAAAGATACAAGAAGTAATAAACACGGTAAAAGACTGGTGTGACAGGGAACAGATGTCTGTAAATCCCAGCAAAACAGTTATTATACCGTTCACCCGTAAAAGGAAGCTTGATTTCCTGACTCCTCCGGAGCTTAACGGTGAAATAATTCCATTTGCATCAGAGGGGAAATACCTAGGGGTCACTCTAGATAAAACTCTTACCTGGAATGCCCATATGGAAAAAGTAACCCGCAAAGCCACACTGTCCTTATGGACGTGCAAAAGGATTTGCGGAAAAACCTGAGGCACTAGCCCCAAACAAATGTATTGGCTGTATATAACAGTCATCAGACCAATGATTGCGTATGGCGCAATAGTCTGGTTCGAGAAGGGACATCAAAGAACCTCAAGGGCCAAACTAACCAGCTTACAATGACAAGCCAGTCTTGCCATATGTGGTGCAATGAGCTCGAGCCCATCGACTGCGCTTGAATGCTTACTAAACTTACCTCCGCTTCACATTTTCTTAGAGGCGGAGGCACGAAGAGCAACATACAGAATAAGAGCCAACCACCAGGATGGCAGGGCAAACAAAGTGATATCAACAGCCCTAATAAGGGAACAAGAGTTGGATGCAACTCTAGGAATGATATCCGACGTCATGCCCAACACGGTGTACAGCAGAAAGCTATACAACATTATCCTCCCGGAGAGGGAGGACTGGTTAAAGAACAGGACCAATTTTTCAAATAACGATAGCTTCTGGTATACCGACGGATCCAAAATGCCTTCGGGCGTTGGATCTGGAGTTGTTAGTATTCAAGAAAAAGTCGAGATTAAACATAGTCTCGGCCAATTGGCTACTATATTTCAGGCCGAACTCGTAGCCATTGAACTGTGTGCCCGGTGGATTACTGACCACGAATGGACCAACAGGACAATAAAAATCTTCTCCGACAGTCAAGCAGCCTTAAGAGCGCTTGATTCCTATACGGTCTCATCGAGAACCGTGAGGAGCTGTAAAGATTCGCTGAATGCGCTTGGTAGCGCTAACAATGTATCATTAGTGTGGATACCAGGGCATTCTGGGCACGAGGGAAATGAGGCCGCAGACCTAGCAGCGAGCGAAGCGGCATCTGCCGAGTTTTTCGGCCCCGAGCCAGCCAGCCCTGGGGATATCATACAATGCTGCTAAATCAACCATATTAAAATGGATGGAGAATAGCTTCCAACAATACTGGATAAATATAACAGAACTGGCTCACTCTAAAGAGTTCATTAAAGGACCTTGTAGAAACAGAGCCAGGAACATTATTGGACTTACCAGACAGGAGATACGTATAGTGACTGGTCTTTATACGGGTCACTGTCGACTGAGAGTGCCCATGCACAGAATGGGACTAACAGAAGAGACCGAATGTGGACTCTGTATGGAGTATGACGAAACAGTCAGACATGTACTGTGCGAATTGTTGTAACAATCCGGCTATTGCACGTTTACGTCAGAATACTTTCGGTAAACCTCAGATCGACTCAGAAGATCTGTCTCACCCAAACTGATAGCCGGCCTTTTTGGAGGATTAGGCATACAGTGGTCGCAGTGGAAGGGCTGCAAGGCCCACTCACATATGAATCATCAATCATCATCATGTATACCTACAATAACATTTTTAGATTCTCTTCTCTAACAGTAGTAGGTTTCCTATTTCAATAAACAATTTCAGAATTTAATTTAATTTTAAATGTGAAAAAATTTGAGTCTCCTATTTGTCCATGAATCGGTTCAGTACTTACTTCATTTTATTCACTTAATGACAAAATGAGGCGTTTTAGTCTTATTTTGTCACATCGTACTGCAGATTTCGTCCATTTGTTCATCATTTAAAAAATTTAATAGTTCAGGCTCATCGATTTTTTGTCCTGTAAATGAAAAAAAAAATGCCTAGGTTTCTCAATTATAGAACTTATGGTTTTTAGGTTGGGTTGACTTTCTTGATAAAATTAACAAAATTCAAGAAATTTTTTATTTAGAAAACAGTTTCAAAAAATTTAACCGAATCAAGACCACCTCTCCCCTAAGATTTTTGTTTGTCAGTTATTACTTTAGCATATTAAATAAATAAATATATATTTTATATATATTAAAAAACTTTTGCTTGTGGCTGTTTTTACAATAATCTCTATGGTCACTTTCAAATTTTCGCCGGTGGTGCATTTTTTCTTAAGGTACAAATTTTTATGTTGCTTTTGAAACATTTTGCTTGAACCGAACAGCCCGAATGAACCCCCCCCCCCCCCGACAGGAAACAACATGAGTCGCCCTTGCCTTGATGTCTAAATATTTTTGATTAAGTATACACAGTGGCGTATATAAGGGGGGGGGGCTAAGATTTTTTTAGATATTTTCCACATATTTCCTGAATACAAACATAAAATACGGCCTCATGGGGTCTCATCCCCCCCCCCCAAACTGCCTCGGGCCCACCCCGAAACTTTTTTCTATATACGCCACTGAGTATACATGTAATTTAGTCTGCCCCCACCCTCCCAAGCTCTAGCTGTGCCATTGCATGCATCATTTTCTCTGGTTCTGTTTGGACAAGTAACTAACCTATGACAAAATAATTTACCCTTACCAATCCCTAAATTTACACTTACAAAAAATTAAGTTTTTTAATGGTAATAATTAATTAAAAAAGATATAAGTATATTTTTTATATTTAACTGATTTTATACTTAATGTATTTAAAAATTTAGTAAGGTTATTTTTTAAAAAAATTATGAAATATTTTATATTATATTATACCTTCAGATATTAATTCGTCTAACTTACTAAGTTACTAACTAACTAACTCGAACATTTTATTATATCTTCTTTTCTCTTTTCTTAGTTCATAATCACACTGTAATTTTTATGTTTTAAGACTATAGACACGGAACTGTAGTTACAGTTCTGTGACTATAGGTTAAGTATTTGCTTTGTCAATATAAAATATATTTTTTTGGACAATAAAGCTTATTTGATTTAATTTATAAATGCTGCACGCCAAATGCATCTTTCTCTTTTAAAAGTACTTTAAGTTTTTAATGATATATGGTTTTATAATAAATGCTTATGGTTTTCAGTAAGCTAAAGCTTGGAAAACAAAAGAACCTTTCTTTTAAGTATGTTTTATTACTTTGTGATGAATTGCCTATGGTTTCATAATAAACGCGTATGGTTTTTCCAGTAGCTAAAGGTTGCAAGCCAAAAGAATCTTTCTTTTTAAGAAATTTTTATTAGTTATTGATGATTGCCTATGGTTTTGTCACAAATGCATATGATCTTCAAGCAGTGAGAACAAACGACGCCGTCAAAAATGGCATGATGACCACGCTTAGAAAATTAAATGTTCGACGGTTTAGACACACATTAAAAGTTTTTAAATAAAATTACTCTAATAATACCAAGGGGGTAACAGATGAACCAAAATTTGTACATGTCTTACTGTTAGTAATGCCACTGTGGTCTTTTTTATACAGTGAGAATGCCAAAATGACTGTTTCCCCCTCGAATAATACTCTAGTAATTTAAAACGATAACATTAATCTAAACAGTATATCATATAAATAATGCAGAATTGTTTCTTACCTTTAAATTTGGGCCATAAATGGCCCAAACGAGCTTTTTCTAGAAGCTTTTGTAATTTTAACTCCACTGCCATGTTCAACCAAGCCTCGGACCTAATACCGGTTGCAACAACCTGACGCGACTCAAGACTACGCTGCAACTAATCGTGACCGACTGACCCACTTGCAAAATCCAAACCTTTCCGGAGCCAAAATCAATGACCTTGTAACAAGTTCATCAAAAATTGATTTAAGTTCTAGGAATAAGATTCAAATCAGAGCGTTTTAGGCAAAACCCACACTTTTTTACCAAAAGTATAAAGAGCTAAAAGAATAAAAAATTTATATCAAATTAATAGATAATTTTGTGACAAAAGCCATTCTTTAAATTTAAATGTAATTAATTTGATGCAAGAAAAAATAAGCCAAATCCGCGGTTCATTTGTCAAAAATCGGGTTTTTTTTTTCAGTGCACGTTCGTTTCTTCAATAAATTGTTTTACTTTAAAACAATTTGTTTTGAATTAAAATATCTCTTTTTAGTTCAACGCAGCGTTTAATCTTGAAATGAGACTTTATTTTTCTTCTTTAATTGTTTTGATTCAGTATACACCATTTTGTAACAAAGCAAATTGTCTTCATATAAGTAATATTTTGCTTCCAGAGAAAACGGTGCCTTAGATTAATTCAGTTCCAATTTATAATAAAACGATTTCTGTTTGACATTACAATAATAGGCAAGACATTTTTTGTGCTATATCAAGAAAATATTCTTTTAGTGAATAGTAAAGCACAAATTATTTTACTTCAAAGCAATTTGCTTTGATCTAAGACAATTTTTTTTCCGTGTGAGTTAAGGTGGCCAAATATTTTTTTTATTATTATTTAGTCGGTTTGGAACGTTTTTCTACGTTTTTCTACGTTGTCCGACGCCTATTCTCAACCTCCTTCGATCCTGACAATCATCTTGTGTCAGATTTTTTTGACTCATTGATCTTTGGATTGACTGTTGTCATTTTAGTTTAGGACGCCCTCTTTTTCTGCGCCCTATTGGTTGCCATTCTAGGACCTGCTTTGGTAATCCTTCGACGTTCATCCGTTGTACATGGCCGTACCATATCAGTTGCCTTTTAGTAATGTCATCCGTTATGCTTCCCACGATTCCCATTCTTTCTTTTATGATTTCATTTCTTATGTGATCTCTTCTAGATATTCTCATTGATCTTCTTATTGCATCCATTTCGACACTTTTCATTTTTGTTTTGTATTTTTCTGTAATGCGACAAGTCTCTATTCCATACAACAGCGTGCTTTTAACCATTGTTTCATATATGTTAAATTTTACATTCTTTTTTATCTCTCTGCTCCATAAAATATTGTTGTACATGGCCAAATAACCTTTGCAATAAATATTAAGTCGTCAATTTTATAGGAATTATTTTTTAAAAGCTATTTTATTTACAAAAAAAATTAAGCAAGTTTTTTGTACACATCTAAAGGCTTTCACGTGCGGATCTATGGGAGGGGAAAAAGGCGAAATTCCCCCCCCCCAAATCTCAAACTAAATTTAGTTTTGATACACAGAATACGCCTCCTGGTCACTATAGTTTTATGCAATATTTATTATAATACTTCCTCTCCCAATTAAAGTTCCCAGACCCGCCCCTGCTAAAGGTCCCTTAGTAATTACAGAAAATAGTAATATTATCACCACATTTAAAAACCATTTTTTGAAAAAGCGATTTTTGTTTTAAATTTTAACACTCTGTATCTAAAACGCAACGAGGTTTTTGAACTGGCCTACCGCCCAGGGGCGGCTGCTCTTCAAGGCTGCCTACCACAAGCCTAAATTCGCCCTCCCCCTTTCAATGCTATGGAAAAAAAAGTTGGTAGGATAGGCCCTCATCCAAGCACTTTTATAGCCATGAGGCGTGCCGAACTGCGTCTTTTTTGAAAAGGCCTCCAAAATTATTTATAAAATAAAGCAAGCACACACCAAAAAATATATTAAAGTAAACAAAAATTTAAGGTTAGATCACTTAGACTCGTATACGGAAATTGGGAACCGAGTGGGCTCTACCACCATGAAAAAGTCGTATACGAGCGTTCAAGAATTCAAATGCTCGTTGAAATGTTGTCTATTGGTGTACGTTTTGGTGAATTCGTATACTGTTTTTTTTTCAAGAATTGGGCCCCAGAGTTCTTCCCAAATGATGTATAAGCCGAGAAGAGCCACTGCTATTCTCGGGTATAAGTCCGGCCAGAATAAAATGGGGCGCAAAAGAGATGGCTTCAATTAGCGCTTTCTTTCTCTGCCCAGTGGCGTGCTATAATTTTTAATTCATCATTATTAGGTATTAATTTTATATTTTACTCCTCCTAAGCTTTTTTTTGCTGGAAAACTCCGTACCACAATTCTCTTAAAAATAATAATTTTTCCAAAACTTTTATACTTATTGTATAATATAGGTACCAGAGCTATCATAAGTACATTATGAAAGTACTTCAAGTACAAGTACCAAGTACATTAAGATTTCTAAAAGTACTTGATTTTCCCCAAGTCTTTTACTTTTACAATAAAAGTATGAATGAGAAAAACGCCAAAAATATCAATAAAAAAGTCAAATTTTTCTTTAAAAAATTGTCAAAAACCGTCAAAAATGTAAAAAAAATTTAAAGATGTAAAAAAATGTAAAACTTGTCAAAAATGTTTACAAAATTCTCAACCTGAAAGGTTTTATTTTTTGAAATATTATTGTGTGTAAATTTACTTATATACCTAAATTGCGTTTATTTATTTTTTCATAGAAAGGTAATGGAAAGAGATAATTGTATTACACAAAAAGCTGCAAAATTCACCCCGTCGCATCAAAATGTTTTTAAAGTTTTGCAATAGGCATGTCACAGTTACCCCGAACTCCGGGGTAAATGAGACCTACCCCAAAAACAAAAATTTTGAAATATATTAAGTTTTTCTGTCTTAAATTGCATACGGTTGTTCCAAATGGATCACATTTGTGTAAATCCAAATATATTTGACTTTGTAATAAGTCCTACAAAAAATTCTTGTAAAACCGGGATGCACGTCCCCTGCCTTGCCTTATTTCTTTTTTGGTGGAGCACTTTGGGCACTGTTCTTACCGTCGAGAATTTCTAAGTCACTCATAGAAAGTACTATTTTTATAATAGCCCACAAAACTGCTTAAAAACTTGTTTAAATCAAACTAAATATCCAAGCAATTTTTTGAGGTGTATTTAGTCAGACTAAATAAATTTTCGGGTTCTTTAAACCAACCTCCATCAAACGTAGAAATTACGTCTGCTGCACGGCGACTAGGTGAATCCCCAAAAATCGAGCTGCAAGTGCAATATGCCGACACCCCTCAATAGATGGCATGACTGCTGTAGTAGTTTCTCACACTGAATTTGAATTTCACGTTTCACAAAATAATGAAGGTGCGTGCAAATAATTAAGCCTATTACCATTATTCTTTGAATAAGTGTGTAACTAATTAATTTTAAGACGTACTTATATTGCTAAAATACCAGAGTTCTCTGCCAGGTTGATTAAAAAACCGGACAGACAACCCTAACGTTACCACTACTTGTCTTGGGCGTATTATAGTTATATCTCACCTATATCTACATTGTACTTCAAGAATATTTTATTGTACTTAAAGTACTTTTAATGTACTTGAAGTACTTCGAATGTACTTGAAGTACTTATAATGTACTTGAAGTACTTATATTGTACTTGAAGTACTTATAATGTACTTGAAGTACTTATAATGTACTTGAAGTACTTTACTCGACAAAATCAAGTACATTTCCAAGTACATTGTTAAAAGTACTTCAAGTACCAAGTACAATTACCGCATTGTAGATGTACTTCTAGTAAAGTACATGAAGTATTTGTAAGTAATTGAAGTACAATTTCAAGGATTGTACTTACTAGGTACCTACCTATTTTATTAGGTAGGTGTGTCCGGATCTAGAAATCTAAAAAACACCAATTTACATTCTAAAAATAGCAAAAATCCAAAACTATTCGTTATACCTTTAAAATTGGGACTCCACACAGTTTTATTAAAAAATTAAAAAAGAGTAAATGATCCGCCACTGTTTCTTTTTGTTGGTGTAGATGTAGAATGTGTATGATAACAATAAAAACCCAATAAAAAGTTATGAATTGTGGACAAGGGTCACTTTCAGCCCACTGGTAACAATAGAAACCCAATAAAAGGGTGTGAATTATGAACGGACTGAAGTCGATTTCGTTAAACGTACCAGACGAGTACCGTATTTTCTTGTAATATTAAAATTTTGTTCATGGTAAATTTCCTAAAAATGAAGACCACCCAGTAAGACCAAAGTGCTGTAAACAGAGGGAGATAGATTGAGTTGAGCCCTCTCTTTTGCGCCTCTTTTTATTCTGGTCGGACACTATCACATCTTACTGGTCCCAGAACAGACTAGTAAGTTTTACTTAAAATACAAATTTCTAATATTCAATAAACAAAAATTTGATTATCTTAAAATTGTATTATGTTATTTTCTAATTGGGTGTCCCATTATGGAGAGCTTCCGGATATATTTTAAAAGATATTAGGCACTATGACTATGACGGTACTGCAAACTCACAGGTAAAATTCGATGTTTTTGGAGGGTATTAGATATTTATAGAGGAGACCGAAAAAAACTGAAACACAATCAAAACACGGCAAGTGGCATTTCCAAATTAAAAACTACTTTCCAATGCACCAAAGCAATACCCGCTTAAAAAAAAATGAATTTTTTTCTTGGAATCTTGCAATTACTGATTGTTTCATTCTAAGAAAATCATATTGGCACATTTCTAGAAAAAAATTTCTTGCATAAAGACTTTTTGTTTCTCCTTTCAAACAAATTAATGTTTTAAAACAGCGCGTACAAAAATACCGCCGTTTTAAAAAAGCACCAGTAACGAAATAGCGATATTTTAAAATCGCTAGGATCGAAAAAAAAGATAACCTGATGATGTGACACAACTTGATATAACTTGACTTGATCTAACCTAACCTAACGTAACCCGAGAAAAAAACCTAACCTAATCAAAGCGAGGTTAGGTTGGGTTGTCAGGATAGGTTAGGTTGTCAGGTTGGGTTATATCAAGTCATGTTACGTAAAGTTGTGTCAGATCTGGTTTTTTTTTCGATATTGGCGCTATTTTTAAAACAGCGATATTTTGCTACTAACACTATTTCATTAAGCGCCATTTTGTTACGCGCTATTTTGATACTGGCAATTCTTCATATCAAAGCTTTTAGTTATACCCTATTTTAAAACGGCGCTATTTTGTTACACGTAATTTTAGAACAGCGGTATAACATTACGCGTTATTTCGTTACGCGCTATTTTTTTCACTGACGCTATTTCATGCCAAAGCTACGAAGAGCTTTGGTATGAAATAGCGTCAGTGAAAAAAATAGCGTAGGTAATAAAATAGCTGATAACGAAATAGCGTGTTATACCGTGTTATACCGCTGTTTTTAAAGAGCGTGTAAAAAAATTGCGCTATTTTAAGACAGCGCAATTTAATTGCAAGCTATTTTAATACTAGCGCTTTTTCATTACGCGCTATTTTGTTACGCGCTCTTTCTATACAGGCGCTATTTGGTTACTGGCGCTAGTTCAAGTTATTTCGTAAAACGCAATTTTATTATTGCAATTATTGTGTTGCACTTTATTTTAAAACAGCGCTGCAATATTACGCGCAATTTCAAGCCAGTGTCAAAAGCTGCAAGCCGTTTAAGCTACAGGAGGAAATTTATAATAAAATATAATGCCAAAAAGTGAACGTCCACACATATACTGAGCACGTATTCGCGAACTAAGCCTTTGATGTGCCGACTCGATTGGGAACCCTGAACGAATTCCCGAGTTGCTCTAGCACTGTTCGCGAACACGCGTATACCCAGCTTGGAAAATGTTCGTGCTTTCTTCAAAAAAAGCTCACGATCTTAATCTGTACCCTGCTTAAGAGGGGTTCAAATTGATATGATAGAATTACTATAAGTACATTATGTTAATCATATTGTTTCGTTCAATAATATTTTGGGAGAATTTGTTTTAAACCCTTAAAATTCTTTCTATCAAAGGCCTATTATGTGAGCCAATACCAAACCTTTAATTTCCTAACCACTTTATAATCTGCCGGTGGTTTTATACAGACTAATTCTTTTGAGGGTTTTAATGAATATTTGGATAATGGATATGAATTTCACAAGATTTTTTAAAAACTCATTTTGATATGGGTGTCCCAAAAATATACCGACAACCTGTAAGGGGTGGTAGGTGCCATCAAAACAAACATTTTTTGTCCAGTAAACATATTATTATGTCCGTAAATGAGCTGTTTTGGCTGTAGAGCAGAAAAACTGTTTTTAGTAGAGTAAATTTGTAGGGTATTTTAATAAAAAGCTGCAAAAAGGGTATATTTTTTATATTTGGCATGGTAGTAGCTAACATCAAAAGCTAAATTTTCAATCGATGATCCCCTGATTTCCGGCATCGATTTCCAAGATGGCGGCTGCCAAAGTTATGAAAAAAAATGAATTCCCTGTTTTAAGACAAATTAAATTAATTTTGATAAACTTACTTTAAGTGGAACCTACTTAATTAAAAAATGTAAAAAAATTACACCTGTCACTTTAAAACAAAATGGCGGCTGTATTTTTAAAAAATCGTTTTTCTTTGATATTTTCTTTATTTTTTGCGCGATATTTATTTTTAATACCTAATAATATTAAAGCCACTGACCAGCTCTTTAAACCTAATGAAAAAAGTTATTAGTTTCTCAGCCGACACAAAGATGGCGTTTAATATGTCAAAAATAAAAGAGACCTTTATAACCTGTAGACCAAATTAAATTTTAAAATAATTTTTTTTTGGATTTTATCAATAGTAAGCCAAGTTTTGTAAAAATTTTTAAAAATTTACAGTTTGACATTAAACATTTTAAGATGGCGCCCGAAGTTCAGATAAAAAAGTTATTTTTTTGTTCTTGTTTGACAGAACTAGTATTGCCCTGTAATATATCGATTTATACTAAATAGGGGTCGCCGATTTTAAATATTTCATCATGAATGACACATGTCTATTATTACGTCTATCAAGATGGCGGCGTTCAAAATATAAAAACAACATTATCTTCTTGGTTTGGTATATCTTTTTACCAAGATATGTAGTTTTATATTACTCTTAATTAGTTTTAAGTCATAATGTACAAAAATAATATAATTTATTTATTTTTTAAAGATGGCGGTCGAAAAAATAAAAAAAACATTTTTGTTTATTTTTTCGAAATTTAACCAAAAAAACTGGAAAAAACAAGACATCTCGGTAAACAAAACACAGATATTAACTTTGCTAATTTAAACGTTACTGTGAGATCAATATTAACGGAGATGTCAACTTTTTTGACATATTTAAAACATCTGTGTTTTGCTTAACGAGATGTCTTGGTTTTCTCAGTTTTTTTTGTTAAATTTCGAAAAAATAAACAAAAATGTTTTTTTTTACTTTTTCGGTCGCCATCTTTACAAAATAAATAAATTCTATTTTTTTGTACATTACAATTTAAAACTTATTAAGATTAATATAAATCTACATATCTTGGTAAAAAGATTTACTAAACCAAAAAGATACTGTTGTATTTATATTTTGACCGCCGCCATCTTGGATAATAATAGACATATGTCATTTATTATGAAATATTTACAATCGGCGACCCCCATTTTGTATAAATCAATATATTACACGGCAATACTAGTTATGTCAAACAATAACAAAAAAAATACTTTGTTATCTGAACTTCGGCCGCCATCTTAAAATGTTAAATTGTAACTTTTTATAAATTTTTACAAAATCTGGCTTACTACTGATAAAACCCAAAAATTTTTTTTGTAAAAATTTGGTCTACTGGTCGTAAAGGTCTCTTTTATTTTTGACAAATTAAGCGCCATCTTTGTGTCGGCAGGGAAACGTATCATTTCATTTAAGCAGGATTAAAGAACTGGTCAGTAGCTTTAATATGAGGTATAAAACAATACAAAAAATAAAGAAAATATCGAAGAAAAACGATTTTTTTTATATATAGCCGCCATTTTGTTTTGCAGTGACAGGTGTAAATTTTTTTTACATTTTTAAATTGAGTATATCCCACTTAAAGAAAATTTATCAAAATTAATTTAATTTCTCTTAAAACAAGGAAATCATTTTTTTTTCTTAACTTTGGCAGCCGCCATTTTGGATTCTGAGGCCGGAAAATCGGGGATCCTCGAATGAAAATTTCGCTCTTGGTATTAGGTACTACTATGCCATATATAAAAAATATACCCTTTTTGCAGCTTTATTTTACAAATGTACTCTACTATTTTGGTATTTTTATTTCGAAACATTTTTTATCGCAATGTTGTTTATTGAAAGATGCAAAAACTTTTCCTTATCATTAATAACATATTCGGATAGTTAGAAAATTTATTTTAAAATTAGTTGACATTAGTCATGGGTACCATCAACTTGTATTGATTTAAAATTTGCATTAAAATGGCAAATAATTTCTCACTTGCCGATATGCACCTGGCTTACGGCGCAGCTCTGTCCAATGGAAGAGAATCATCTAGAGAGAATATGTAAAATATGAGGACCGCACTTCGACAGTGGATTCTAGCTAAGAATAGGTCACAGATAAACGATCTGGATGTTGCTAAACCAGGTTTTGGTCCAATTTTTTTTAAATTCCCCCTCCTCTTATAGTCGTGTTCGAATACCTGAAAATTTAACTATGTTGATGCCCTAAAGCGACAATGACAGAGAAATTAATCAAAAATGTGTAAGACCTAACCTAAAAATAAAATTATATTAGTTTTGTAAATTTTAGCTGCAAAAACCCCCAAAAACCCCCCAAAACCTAAAATTTTTAGGTTTTCTTCAAATTTTCTCAAAAACTAAGCTTCTTAGGGAAAAATATGTAATTACCTTTATTATAGACAATAAAATTTCTGTTTTTGCCATGTACAAATCAGTGGGGTACAGCCAAAGACGAACTGTCCAGCAGCGTCCGTTTATTGAGGTAATGCAAAAAAATTAAAAAAAGAAACATGCATATCACCGGTTTTCCCCGATTTTCTTGAAAACCAAGCTCTTTATCAAAAATTGTGTCCTATAGTCGGTTGTAGATAATAAAATTTTCTCTTAAACGGTATAAAATAAGGCAGGATTAGTTTTATTTATAGCAATTTAGGAGCCTCCGTAAATTACATCAATTTTAAAAAATCACTAATCTTACCAATTTTTTTACAAGTTTATTGTAGAAAATAAAAAATTCACTTTTTAACAGTGTATAAGCTAGTGTAATCAGACTAACATCAAACTCTCCAGCGGCGTCCGTTTTTTGAGAAAATATAAAATTTTTTTAAAACCACAGGTTTGTCACATGTTCTGCCCGATTATCCTTAAAACCATTGTGCTCTATAGTCGATTATAGACCATAAAAACTCCTTTTAAGCGCTGTACCACAAGGTAAGGTTTATCTTCAGAATAAAACTTTACAGGCGTCCCTAAATAAAATCAATTTTTACAAATCACCAAACAAATTAATTTTGTTACAGGTTTTATACAATTTTTCTTAGAAACTAAGCTCAATAAAAAAAAGTGTTTTCAACTTTATTGTAGAAAATAAAATTACCTTTATAACGATGTATAATCTAGTAGGGTTTGATTGATGACAAACTCTCCAGCGACGTCCGTAAATGGGGGTCATTTAACAAAGAAATAAATAAAAATATTTTTGTCACATGTTTCACCCGATTTTTAAAAAAACTAAGCTCTTTATCAAAAAATATCTCTCATACTTGATTGTAGAAAATAAAATTTCCTTTTAAACGATGTATAACAAGGTAAGAAAAGTTTAATTTTTAAAACTTTGGGGACGTGCGTAAATTAAATCAATGTTTAAAAGTCACCAAACAAATTAATTTTTGTTCGATTTTTTTTAAGGTTCTTATAAATTTGAATCAGTGGCGGTAGTAGGCCATCCCCCCTCACCCATCTAACCATACCTACAAAATTATGGCGCAGGATGTGGAGAAAAGGTGAGTAGGAGGGATCACCTTTGCTGGTAGAGCATCTTTTTTCGATGGGAGGGGGGTTTTCTATTTTTTTTTGTGGAGGGGAAATGGAAGGGAGGGTGGGAAGGTAGGAGGGGTGCAAAGACGGCTATAGTGTGGTGTTTCATTTGGTAATTTTTAAATATTTTTTTTTTTATCTGGACGCCCCTGAAGTTTTAAAAATGAAATTAATCTTACCAAGTTATAGATCATTTAAAAGAAAATTTTATTTTCTACAAATCAGCTGTGCAGCATATGTCTTCTAAAAAGCTTAGTTTTTTTGGAAAATCGGGTGAAACATGACAATAACCAAACCTCACTGACTTGTATATTGAAAAAAAGGGAAGTTTATTTTCTACAATAAAGTTTAGAACACATTTTTTTCAGTTGGGCTTAGTTTCTGAGGAAATTGGATAAAACCTGTAAAAAAAATTATTTGTTTGGTGATTTGTAAAAATTGATTTTATTTACGGACGCCTGTGAAGTTTTAATTTGAAGCTAAATCTTAATTTGTGATATGTTATTTAAAATAAAATTTTATTGCCTACATTTGACTATGGGACATTTGATAGAAGGCTTGGTTTTTAAGATAATCGGGTAAAACATGTGACAAACATGTGGTTTTTTATTTTTTTTACATTTTCTCAATAAACGGACGCCGCTGGAAAGTTTGGTATTAGTCCGATCGCACTGGCTTGTACATTCATAAAAAGATCATTTAATTTTCTACAATAAAGTGTTAAATATTTCTTTCCCAAAAAGCTTCGTTTTTGAGAAAATTGGACAAAACTTGTAAAATTGGTAAGTTTAGTGATTACGGACGACCCTAAAATGTTATAAATAAAAATAATCTTACCTTGCTATACACCATTTTAAGGGAAATTTCATTATCTACAATTGCCTATAGGACACAATTTTTGATACAGAGCTTAGTTTTCAAGAAAATCGGGTAAATCATTTCTTTTTGTAATTTTTTTACATCACATCAATAAACGGACGCCGCTGAAGAGTTTGTCATTGGTCGTACCCCACTGACTAATCCATTGTTGAAAAGCAAATTTTATTGTCTAGGTTTAAGGTACTAACAATTTTTTTCTAAGAAGCTTAGTTTTTGAGAAAATTTGAAGAAAACCTCAAAAACTCAGGTTTTGAGGGGTTGGGGGTTTTTGCAGCTAACATTTAAAATATTTATAAAATTTTATATTTAGGTTGGATTTTACACATTTTTGATTAATTTCTCTGTCATTGTGGCTTTAAGGCGTCAACTTAGTTAAATTTTCAGAAATTCGAACACGACTATAAGAGAAGGGGGATAAAAATCATAGGACCAAAACCTGGCCTGGATGTTGCCACCAGATCGTTAATCTGTGATCTTTTGTCAGCTAGAATCCATTGTCAAACTGCGGTCCTCATATTTTGCATAGTAAACTACCTACAGCGCCTGCACTATTATATGAAGAGAGATATCCAAAGCAACCTCATCATACATTTAATTCAATTAATGCGCAAAATAAAAGGCTGTCGATTTAAAATTTTTAATAACAACCTTTAAAAAGTGCTGCTGCGGTAGATCAATTAATTAAAAGGCCTTCTTAGCCCGCGAAGCAATGGCTAGGAAAGGTATTGTTTCCGACGATTTTGTTTTCACATAACGCCGAAGAAGTGTTGTTTGGGTGTATTTTGACATATGTTAGCAATATCTTCGTGACGTCTGTGTGTGCGTGTGTTTGTATGTCTGTCCGTACCACGATAGCTCCAAACCGCTGAACCGATTTTCGTAAAATTTTCAGGTAAAATAGTGTTCGATACTGATTAGATTTTGTTCAAAATCTATTGCTAATAACAGTTTAAAAATTATAAATAACTTTTGTAGCCTTGGTGGCTCGGTGCGTTTGTGCATTGAAGACGAGTGAGTTAAAGAAATCTCGCTGGCTACAGTGGTGGGTTCGATCCCCGTCGGTTGCCGAGGTCGGGATCGGGCAGAAATTTATAGGATTCCTGGGGAGTGTAAAATGTAATATTGTCCTACCCCTTCAAGCACAGGCAGTGACGTCTCGTAGAATAAAAATCTGGAGGTTGCAAAGGAAAATCGTAATTTATTAACACAGAAATATACGGATCAAGCTTTAATAATAAAGGAATAAATTACAAAATTAACATTAAATACACACCCATCGGGATTTACTTAAACGGACTACACGACAAATTAAAATACTCTGCCCATCTATGGGCACCTAAGCTCACACTAGGTACTATAGTTACAGTGTACGTGTGAGCTAATATAACTAAAAACTGAAATATATTTTATTGAACTCCAGACTCAATTACCTTTCGTTTGATACCACACAAGCCATGTTTTGACTTAAACTTTAATTTTTCAAATCTACCCCCACCTTTTTTTTAACTAAAATGTATTTTGTTTCACTCCAGACTCAATTACCTTTCGTTTGATATCACACACGCCATATTTCCATATAAACACTAATTTTTTTAATTTACCCCCACCCTTTTTTTAAAAGTAAAATGTATTTTATTTAACTCCAGACGCAATTACCTTTCGTTTGATATCACACACGCCATATTTTTACATAAACTCTAATTTTTGAAATATACCCCCACCCGTTTATTTGGCTTGTGTTTGGTGGATTTTGTTCATTTTTAAATGGGACCATCTCGACCCAAAACCCAGCGTAGATACCAAATTTCATTAAAATCGGACAAGCGGTTTTTGAGTTATGCGCGTTGGTCGTTACAGACAGACATACAGACAGACAGACAGACAGACGGCGCAACAAAAAAGTTTCAAAATCATCTGAAACGCAAAGATATATAAAAAATTTTAAAATCGGAGCAACTTTTTTTTTCTCGAAAAAATTAGGATCACTATAGCTCACACTACTATAGTATAGTAGTAGTGTGAGCTAATAAGAAATTAGCATGCAAAATAAATACTCTGCCAATATATGGGCCCCTAAGCTCACACTAGGTTTCTACTATAGTTATAGCGTACGTGTGAGCTGATATAACTAAAAACTAAAATAAAGTTTATTCAACCCCAGACAAAATTACCTTTCGTTTGATACCACACAAGCCATGTTTTGACTTAAACTCAAATTTTTTAAATCTACCCCCACCCTTAAAAAAACAAACACTAAAATATATTTTGTTTAACTCCGGACTCAATTACCTTTCGTTTGATATCACACACGCCATATTTTTACGTTAACTGAAACTTTTGAAATCTACCCCCACCCTTAAAAAAAAACTAAAATATATTTTATTTAACTCCAAACTCAATTACCTTTCGTTTGATATCACACACGCCAAATTTTCACATAAACTCTAATTTTTAAAATCTACCCCCACCCTTTTATTTGGCTTGTGTTCGGTGGATTTTGTTCATTTTTTAATGTGACCATCTCGACCCAAGACCCAGCCTAGGTACCAAATTTCATTTAAATCGGGTAAGCGGTTTTTGAGTTATGCGCGTTGGTCGTTACAGACATACAGACAGACAGACAGACATACAGACAGACAGACAGACAGACAGACGGCGCAACAAAAAAGTTTCAAAATCATTTGAAACGCAAAGATATATAAAAAATTTTGAAATATGTGTGAGCTAAAATCGGTTTGCAGTCGACCTGCCACCTCACTGAGCTTTACGGGACCAACGATTATAAACACACACAGGATTGCTTATTTCCATTTAACTAATGTTAGCGTCGCTCAGCGAGACGAACAGTGTCTGCTTACGTCACCAGCGGACCAGTTGCTTTGTTTGTATTCAGAGTTCGTGTGATTTTAAGGTGTTTTTGACGTTTTTACCTCAATTTTTTTGCGTTTTTTCATTTATTTGACGGTGTCGTTGACTATTTAGGAGGTAAATCTGAGGGCACAGCCGTGCCTCGCCAAGTTCACGCGCCGTACCATCTTTTCTTGAAACATTACTTGACCTATCTAAAACTCTACTTCGGAATGAGCTACGAATCTCAAACTTTGCACAGTTGTAGATCTCCATGGAGTTAACAATCCCTTCATGTTTAGTTTCATGGAACTCCCAAAAGTACTGAAGTAGTTACGAAATTTCAAAAAACGTCGAAATTTTCACTCACTCACTTACTCATATATAGATCATCAAAATTCTACTGTACTTCCAGACATGCTACAAAGCTGAAATTTGGCAGACATAAGTCTGCCAAACCCCTGGAAAAAATCAACCCCAACATTCTAATTTACTTCCCCCCCCTATACATGTAAAGTTATGTAAAAGTAACATTGCCCACTTCCAGAAATGGCAGACTGATAGGAACTATGATAAAACTATAGAAAAAAAATTAAAAAACCCAAAATTATAATTTACTTTCCTCCCCTATAAATGTAAGGTAATGTAAAAGTAACATTGCCCACTTCCGGACACGCTAGAGAGCTGAGCTTTGGAAGGTCGATAGTAACTATGATAGAACTATAGAAAAAAATTAAAACACCCCAAAATTCTAATTTACTTCCCTCTCCTATAAATGTAAAATTGTGTAAAAGTAACATTGTCCACTTCCAGAAACGCTCGAGAGCTGAGATTTGGAAGGCCGATAGGAACTATGATAAACTATAAAAGAAAATTAAAAACCCCAAAGTTTAATTAACTTCCCTCCCCTATAAATGTAAAGTTATGTAAATTAGCATGTCCACTTCCAGAAACGCTTGAAAGCTGAGCTTTTGAAGAAAACGCTAAGATTTTAATTTACTTTCCTTCCCTATAAATGTAAAGTTATGTATAATTAACATTGCCTACTTCCAGGAACCCTAGAGAGGTGAGCTTTAGAAGGCTGATAAGAACTATGATAAAACCATAGGAAAATATAAAAAAAACTCAACATTTTTAATAAGGCATTGCAAAAGTTTTGAACAATATCCCGTATATTTTACTACTTTAATACTTAAATATTATGCAAATTCTTTAAAAAAGCAGTGAAATCATAACAAAAACATTTCATGTAAAAAAAGCCAAGTACGCGAAAGTGGTATTTCGTAAAAAGAATTGAGATAAAAGTAAAGCCAAGTTCTACAATACAAATTTCAAAATGAATGGTTCTTACTAGCTTGGAAATGTTTTTCTAAACTTGGCTATTATTATTAAACCTTTATAAATGTGAATTAAGTGAATTGATATAAAGAAAGCACAATTTTTTGTTGAAATAAAAGCTTTGTGTTCCCTCTTTCAGTGTAGAAATATAAATATATATACTTTTATATTATTATATTTATATAAACTTTTAATTTTTTTTTGATTTTTGGAAACTCCTTGCTCATTAAATTATTCACATTAAAGAAAATTGGTAATTATGCCGCAAACGTACTTTTTTTATTAAACTGATTATTGGAAAGTTTATTTTGTAGACAGTTTCTCCAAGTTTAGTTTCAGTTTTTTTCTTAAGTTTATTTAGTCTCTTTATAGAAGTTTTCAGAAACATGTTACAGAAGAACGAGTGAAAACGGGCGCTGGGTGGGATGAAAACAACTCATAACACAAACAATGTAAATCATTTGAAAAAAAACTTATGAAAATCTATTGATTTAAAGCATAAGAAGTTGAAAAACACATTTTATTTGGCTGTTTTCTCCAAAAACTGACTGGTTTTTGATATAATAATATAATAAATATTGCAATTTTAGATCTGAAATATCAAATAAATACCTTTTTGTTACTGCATAATATAAGTGTATTTTATTATATCGGCAACAAAAACAATAAATTATACATCTAATGATTTAAATTGATTAAACTTTTTAAAAAAATCCTACTTCTATTCTAAAACTTTCAACTATTTAAAAAACAAACTCCAACATATCTTCTGGTAGGAAAATTCAGCTCTCAGAGCAAACTCTTGATTTATCAAATCATTTGTTTTGAATAAATGAAATTATTAATTATATTTACTAACACGAATAAAAAAATTTGTTTGCAAATAAGCAAGAAAAAAGCGGGAAAAACTCACGATTGCAATGTGTATTATATGAAGCGCGCTGAGCAGAGGTCCACTAGTGACGTAAGCAAGGCCCCGCCTACCGCTAAAAGATTCGAGCAAATAGGCAATCCTGTGTGTTTATAATCGTTGTTACGGGACGGCTTTGAAATCCTCGCAAATTGGGTTGCATTCGCGCCATATTAGAGGTGCGGTAGCGTATAAATGTACATAATTCTGGTGGGAATTTAAAAATGTATAATTGATAGTTCTTTCATTATTTTACCTATATTTTTTGAGGGTTGCGCAATCCTGCAAGCCGATGGACGAGCCGCCACTGCACGCCGGTAACCAGGCCGGATGAGGTCGGATATCTCGTGAAGGCCGACTTTGTTACACAATCCTTCAGTCGGTAAACTATTCTAAGGGTCAAAAGGACCGGATAAAAAAAATACCCGGTCTGGAGTTCCAAAGCCCAGGCCTTAGTGTCGGCGAAAGAGTCACGGTTATCAAATGAGAAAAAAATGTGCTAACTTTTTAACGGAGCACAGCATAAACATGCGATTTTTGGAATATAGTAGAACACATTTTTCTTAATAATTTGTGTTGCAATAAAAAACTTCGTTTCGTTTCTGTATTTACAAAAAACTGAGAGAGAATCACTGGGGGGCTAGGCGGCTAGGAAGATATCAGATCCGACATGGATCTATTTATTACCTTCCTACCCTGCGTAGCAATGGCTAGAGAAGGTATTATTTTCCGCGAAAAATTTTTTTTGGGAAAACGCTGAAAATGTGTTATTTAGGTGTATTTTGACCTATAGTCAATATCGTCGTGATGTCTGTCTGTGTGTGTTTATGTTATAGTTAGTTATGTTTAGGTAAAATAGTGTTCGACACTCTAACAAGCTGAATAGATTTTGATCAAAATCCATTAATAATAATGGCGGTTTTTTGGCAATTAAAATTTTTTAAAAATTCTAACTTTTTAACGGAGCATCGCATGAATAGGCGATTTTCGGGATACAGTAGACTACATTTTGTTCCATAAGTTCTGTTATAACCAAGAACTTTATAAGAGCTTTAGTTTATGAGATATTTACAAAAAACTGTTTTCAAGGCTGATATATAAGTGTGCTAATAGGCTAGCTAGAAAGGTATCAGATTCGTCGTTTTTATCAAAATCAGTAGTTAGTTTGGAGCTATCGCGAAACAGACACGTTTCACGACTATGATGTCAAAATGTAAAAAAAAATCCTACCGGCCTTTCTTTTTCTTAGGTTTTGCACTTCTAAAAACTAGAATCAATAAAAATGCATTCATAGAAAAAATTTCATCATTTTACCCATTAACATGAATGCAATGCTGATACAGGTGGATCAATGTTCAATATTGGTCAATTAACTGGCGTAAGCGGTTTTCTACTAGTAGATGTGATGAGGCAAGGTTATTGTTTTAATCAGTAACAACTGCAGCAGAAAATAATCCAATTTTAGGTTTAATCTTACGAAATTATTTCCGAACGTGTAAATTTTGATTAGCTTTCACATATTATCACATACGTTCATGTTAATTTATTATTGCGTGATTACTTTTTTATTATCACTGTATTGCCATATTTTTTTTCTTTTTTACCTGCTACCTACGAGTTAGTCGGTTTTCGATTTATTTATAAATGACATTGGAAGAAATCTGGATATAAGCTTCTTACTTTATTGTGATTACTTTAAGACTTGGTTTCCCATAAAGTCTATAAAAGACTGTCAATATAATTTACAGGAGTTACATGGCTTGTGTGTAAGTAATCGTCTAGATTTAAATATTAATAAGTGACAAGTTATGACCTATACTACTAAAACAAAAAACGTTATTCATTATGACTACCAAATCAATAATGTTATTTTAGACAGCCCAACTAATTTTAAAGACCTAGGTGTATCGAAAGCTGTCAAAACACTATATTACACTCTTATAAGATCGCATTTAGAGTAAGCTGAAATTATTTAGTCTCCGATATATACTGGATTCAGATAAAAGTAGCTATTTTTTTGCGGGATTGCCGGTTGGTTTTCAAATATGGAGATGTCAGTTAGATTAAATCAAATTTCCCTAGCAATTTCTAAAAATCATTAAGAAAATTAACTGATTCATTTGTATTATTCAAGAAAATAAAAAGTTATTCTAGTTTGCACACATTTTTTGTTACTTTTAAGTCAAATTATTGAAAATAAAAATATTAAAATTGAAGTTTTGGCAAACGCGGAAAATTTTTAAATTAGTTCGCTAAGATCAGTTCAGTTTGAAGTGAACATTACTAAACCCCTGTAAAATCATCATCACTTGCCAGTGTGACAGGTTTCAAACTCACCCCGAATTAAGAAACGTCAAAACTGTTTGACAATTATTTGACTGGTTTTGTATACCAGAGATGTCGCACTTGTTTTTTAAACAGGGCCGCCTTTCAATAACGAAGTTTTATTTATACCTTAGAGTAATAATAATATAAAGAGAAGAAGTCAATCGCGGCCCCGTGTAAATTTTCTCTATTCGTGGCGGTTATTCCTGAAGAATTTGCAGAATCCCCGCCGATGGCAACATAGGTGCGTCACTGGAATCATCTCGAAAAAACCACACTGGGCTGAATTTTCACAGTATTTTCCGAAACATAGCACTTCTTGTTTATTTTTACGTCCAACTAAGTTCTTTTTTACGAAAATAAAACTCAGCACACAGAAAAAAACACCAAAAATTCAATATACCGAGTCCGACGGCCAAGACAACACTGCATTTAATACAAACACATGTTACTGTCAGTGTCGACCTTAGAGCTTACGAATATCTGGGCTAACCGTTCACGACTTGAGGACCCACCTAATTAAACTTGTTGCCATATAAGTGAAAAAATAATCTTTTGTTTAAAACTCGTAGACAATGATTGAGTAGAAATAAAACTATAGTAAAGTAGTTACGAAATTTCAAAAAACGTCGAAATTGCCACTCACTCACTGACTCACTCACTCATGTATAGATCATCAAAATTCTACTGTACTTCCAGACATGCTATAAAGCTGAAATTTGGCGGACTGATAGAAATTATGATCAAACCCCTGGAAAAAATCAAAAAGCCCCAAAATTCTAATCTACTCCCCTCCCCTATACATGTAGAATTATTTAAAAGTAACATTACCCACTTCTAGAAATGCTAGAGAGCTGAGCTTTGGCAGCCTGATAGGAACTATGATAAAACTATAGGAAAAAACACTCCAAAATTCTAATTTACTTCCCTCCCATATAAATGTAAAGTTATGTAAAAGTAACACTGCCCACTTCCAGAAACGCTAGAGAGCTGAGCTTTTTAAGACTGAAAGACACTATGATAAAACTATAGGAAAACGTTTTAAAACACCAATATTTTAATTTACTTCCCTCTCCTATACATGTAAATTTATATAAAAGTAACATTGCCCACTTCCAGAAACGCTAGAGAGCTGAGCTTTGGAAGGCTGATAGAAACCATGATAAAACCATGGGAAAAAATTTAAAAACCCCAAAAATTTTCATTTACTCGCCTCCCCTATAAATGTCAAGTTATGTAAAAGTAACATAACCCACTTCCGAAAACGCTAGAGAGCTGAGCATTGGAAGACTTATAGGATCTATGATAAAACCCCCAAAAAGTTTCATTTACATAAAGTAACATTACCCACTTCCAAAAACGCTAGAGAGCTGAGCATTGGAAGACTAATAAGAACTATGATAAAACTATAGGAAAAAATTTAAAAATACGAAAATTTTAATTTACTTCCATCCCCTATACATGTAAAGTTATGCAAAAGTAACATTGTCCACTTCCAGAAACGCTAGGGAGCTGAGCTTTGGAAGGCTGATACCAGCTATGATAAAACCATGGGAAAAAATTAAAAGACCTCAAAATTGTAAGTAAGGCATTGCAAAAGTTTTGAACAATATTCCGCATATTTTACTATTTTAAAAATTAAATATTATCCAATTCCTTTAAAAAAGAAGTGAAATCTTAACAAAAACATTTCATGTAAAAATAATCAAGTACGCGGCATTCCGTAAAAAGAATTGAGATAAAAGTAAAGTCAAGTTTTCCAATACAAATTTCAAAATGAAAGTAAGAAACTAGTTTGGAAATGTTTTTCTAAACTTGGCTATTACGGCTGTAAATGACTCAGGCACAGTGCTAAATTGAACATAAAGAAGTTTGGCTGTAATAGCAAAGTTTAGAAAAACATTTCCAACTAGTAAAAATCTTTCATTATGAAATTTGTATTAGAGAGCTTGGCCTTACTTTTAACTCAATTCTTTTTAGGGAATGCCATTTTCGCGTACTTGGCTCTTTTTTACATGAATTGTTTTTGTGTTGGAAGTTTCAGTAAGTAAGTATATCTAACCGTTTTCAAGTGTAAACTAAACAATCCAGTCGAAAGGCTACTACTTATACTACTTGGTGTGCAGTCGGCCCGCCCCCTTTTTACCTTCCTAGCCCGCACAGCATCGGCTAGAGAAGGTATTGTTTTCGACGAAATTTTTTTTTGAGATAACACCGAAAATGTGTTATTTGGGTGTATTTTGACCTACCCTAGCAATATCGTCGTGATGTCTGTCTGTGTTGTGTGTGTATGTATGCACATATCTCTCCGTAACGCGATAGCTCCTAAACCGCTTAACCGATTTACATGATATTTTCAGGTAAAATAGTACTCGATACTGCAACAAGCTGATTAGATTTTAGTCAAAATTCGTGAATGCTAAATACAGTTTTTTGACAGTGAAAACGTTTAAAAAATGCTAACTTTTTAATGGAACCTCGCATCAATATGCAGTTTTCGGAATATAGCAGCGCGCGTTTTTTGAAAAAAATTATGTTATAACCGAAAAGTTCGTAGGAGCCTTCATTTCGGAGATATTTACAAAAAACTGTTTTCAAGGTTGATATAACGTGGAGTGTGCTAATGGGCTAGGAAGGTATCAGATCCGTAATGGATCCATTTATTTAATTCCAAGACGCTTGTTTTTCTTACGGTGTGGTTTCACACAGAAAAACTACAAAACTACTAAATACTTAGAGAAAATTAAAACAATCCTATGAAATTTTCATTTGAATGGTTAATAGTGCTTCAACTCTCCAAACAGAAAAGTCGCATTTTAAAATAATAAAATGGAATATCCTTAATACCGGTTAAAACTATTGGAACAATGACTAATAGTTAATCGTTCTCTACTATAGGAAAAAGGATTCCCTTTTTACCTGGGGATTTAGTCAAAGTAGCTCAAAACGAAACCCGGCCCTGCTAACACGAAATCCGTAATATGATGTCATACACCTGTTGCCACGTCCTGAAAAAATTGTGGGAAAAGGGGCCGTTCATAAATTATGTTGTCTAAATGAGTTTTTATCGCAGATTGTAATAAGAAATACACAGCATAAAACGACGCGATGCGGGCTAATAAGCATGACAAATTATCGCACGGTTTGAATAGCCTAACCAACTTAAAGCACTATATATTTTGGTAAGGTAAGAAGTTGAACCTTACTTATTATTTAAAATTAAAAAACATTGCTTACCAACAAATGAATGAATGACCGCCGAAACCGGGGCTACTACTTCTCTTTATATGTTATTACTCTGAGGTTTATACCTCTGTTTCGAATCTGGCGATAGCTATTTCAACTAAATCCTTTTTAGCAAGACACTTGAAATTTGGTAGGTTTATATGGCGTTCTGGTGATAGTACATTACAATATATTTCTTATTACAAAGATATCAAAATGGCGGTTATTTTTATTTATAAACCAACTTGCCTTAAAATTAAAAAAAAAATGACAACATTGTCAACATTTTAGGCAAGCTTAAAAAAATCAAATATTATAAGGGATTTTTGACGGACTTACAGAATGTGCAGGGTGGGCAAAATTCGATTATTATTATTTAGGTATTTCTAGCCAAGATACATAAAAACGAGTAGACATTTCATGGGTTCGATTTTCGAGACGTCTTCAAATATCAAAACTACAAAAGGCCTTGTAGTTTTTTAGTCTGCAAGTGGCCTATAACTTTTATATTTATAAAAATTTCATTTTACTTTTTTATAGAATTTTTAATAAAGATTCGTCTGTAGAAGTAAATTTCATCGGCCCCTTTTAGCATTTGAGATATTATATTAAGTTAAAAAATTTCTTGTTGAACCCTCATTTTATCAGCCAAAAATTTCCTTTAAAATAGCATCACTCAATATTAAATTATTTTATTGTTTTTTGAAGTGTAGACTTCTTTCGGCGCGTTTAGCAATTTTTGTGGGTACTGAATTGAACTGAGCTGTCACGCTGGGCTATATAACGCTCATTCGGGTGAAGTCGGCTCGAGTCGACTAACTGTGAGAGAAATAGTCAGCAGAGCGATATGATTATGCAGATGAAGGCCACTCAGAGCAAAATTTACGAGAGTAATTTATACCCAATTATAATTATGTAAATGTTATTACTTTGTATATTACTTTGTCAATATACAACGCAAAAAATCTTGTATTTCGTATTAATAATTTTGCCTTGTTGAAGTTTACACTTGTGCCGTGTGGTCTTAAGCACACACAATTTTTTTTTTAAATTTGTTTATTTTAAAATATTTAAAACCAATTCGTTTAAAACTGAGTAGAAACAAAATTTCGGACTTCCATTGTTTTTATTAGTTTTAAATAATAAGAGTCTCTTAAATAAATAAAGACAATAAATTATATAAAATAAAAAATATAAGAAAATACAAAGAATATAAAGAAATAAAGGAGTAAACAATATCGATTTTATGAATATGTCAAAAACTAAAAGTGACAGATAAAATTTAGTTTGATAGTTTTTATAAATATATATATATATATATATTTTCTATAAAAATAACTATGAAAGAGAATTCTACACCAAAATGAAATTTTCATAAATAAAAGGTTATAGAAAAATGCTCTCGTAGCTGAAAAACTACGAGGTCAATAGACTATCAAGAAGCGGTTTTGATATTTGAAAACGTCTCAAAAATCGAGCTCAGGACATTGTTTTCAACTTTATCGGCTAGAAATACCTAAAACCCTCAAGAAACAACGAAATTGGCCCACCCTGTACGTACCAAATTCGGAACTTAAACACCAGTATTTACTAAGACCTTAAGACTTAGCATTGTAGACCGGGTTTAAGTATCAAGTCTATAGACTTGATACCGACCGGTTTAAGTGTATTTTTTAATACTCACAGGTCAAATAACTGCAAAGATTCGGTTCTCCCTAATGTGCAATATGATAGTAAGCATTTCTCAGTGAGTTTCATCTAATACAAATTCAAATTAACATTAGAAATAAACCAAATAAAAATTTTGTAACGAATAGTAATTTTTTGGTAATTTAGTCCGTGCAGTCATAGGATTCTCGTTAAAAATAGTCTAAAATGGTAGTACCACCCCTGAGGCTGCAAAATAATATACTAACTACATTTTCGTGTAAATCTTTTACATACAAAATTTTTCCAATGAAAATAACGAATAAATAACTGAAAACTATTTATAGACATACATTAATAACAAAATGCGAAGCAATTTAAAATCTCACTGCATTTACATAGGTTTAGTCCGCGAATTTTTCAGTGCACGTTATATAATAATAGGTATCGTTGAAAAACCCATGTATATGAGTTTGACATCTTTCAGTTCAATGGGTAGCACAAGGCCCGTGGAGACACCGGCAAATAAAAGGAAGGGCACAAAAAAGTTTTTTATTGTTACTAATATTGTACCACTTTTAGTGATATTGGTTCAAAATAAGGTAGTTAGCCTGAATTTATAGATTAAAATTGCAAAATTTTTCGTCTGCGCCACATATATACAAAAAAATTTTTTTTGCAGGACCTTAACATGTGTTTTTATATCAAGTACCTATGTATGTGGCTTGACTGGATTAACCCTTTCAAGATCAGAGCCTGGATACGCCATTGCGTGGAGAAGAAACATGAGCCGTCTAGGGGTAAATTAATGATCTGGGCCCCCCTCCACCCTACCAATTTCCCAATGTAATACTAATATATTTAACACCCTGTGTCATTTTTTAAAATGTAAAATGGGTCAAAAATTAGTAGATTGGGCCCCCTGTGGATATTTACGTATTTTATATTTTGTGATTAACACATTTGTGTAAAGTGGTAAAAATCACAGTGTTCCGTGGTGTACTGTGGTAAAAATTCCTTTCTACACGACCCCTTACATTATAGGTATATACACAGCCCCCTATAAATATAATTTTCTTAAAAACTAAGATTAGTTCATTAGGAACCAATTTATTTAATTTTTTTTTTATTATGGAGGCTAGTGTTCCAACCAGGGTTGCCAGACGTCCCACTGTAGGGGGGACGGTCCCGCTTTTTGGAGCTCGGTCCCGCTTTTTTTAAATCCTATGAAGGACCCGCTTTTTATGCAAATTTTCCCGATTTTCCCGCTTTTTTTCTTCATTTCTGTCCTACTTTTTTACCTGTCTGTATCTTCTTATATATAACTTATAAATATTATTTAAAAAAAAATTGTGTGTGCTTAAGACCACACGGCAGAAGTATAAACTTCAACAAGGCGAAATTAATAATACGAAATACAAGATTTTTTGCGTTGTATATTGACACAGTAATATACAAAGTAATAACATTCACATAATTTTATTTGGGTATAAATTACTCTGGTCAATGTTGCTCTGAGTGGCCTTCATCTGCATCATCATATCGCTCTGCTGACTGTTCCTCTCACAGTTAGTCGACTCGAGCCGACTTCACCCGAATGAGCATTACATAGCCGAGCGTGACGGATCAGTTCAATTCAGTACCCACAAAAAGTGCTAAACGCACCTAAAGAAGTTTACACTTCAACAAACAATCGAAGAGGAATGTTTTACTTTTTCGTTTAAGTTACTTTCTCATTTCGTTCATATTTGTTTATTTTAAATAAAATTCACAAATCACTAAAAGAAATTACAGATCATATATTTTATTATGCAAATATTTTTGAAATATAATAAGTCCATGGAAGTTTGAAACACAACTTAATTTAAAAGTTTTTCACCTCTTCAATTAACAAAAAACTAAATTTAAATAGGTAGGTATAACATTTAAATTTTAAAATTAAATTATTGAATGTATTTTGGAAATGTAAATAAATAAACACACCATTTGGTTCCTAAAAGACTCCTACACTAACTTTATGTTAAAATCGATGTAAATTTTTAGTATCTATTTTAAATTTTTGTGTTTACGCATTTAATTAATTTGTCGCGCGTTTTAATTTGAAAAATCTGGCAACCCTGGTTCCAACTCGAATACTAAAGACTACTAACCCTACAATCGTCCCAATAAGTTTCAAAACTTGGCGACCTTTTGCAACCTGAATATGCATAAAAAACTCTTAGCATAAACAAATTTTAAAGAAATTTCTTTAAAGGTATAATTGCAAGCAGCTAATTAGGCACACAGACAGACACATATTATAGGTAGGCAAGTATGTAGTTGTATAGATATATCTAATGTCGGTCGCGTTTCTATGACCGTTCGGCGATATTACGCGCTGTGAAATGCCAGCGTGGGAAAGGCGCAGTTCGAGCTAGCTTGTGAAGGCGCGAGCGGGAGCAGCTGGCGATATCGCGCACGTGAGAAGGCAACCTTCGACGGCCCAATTTTTTTTTGATAAAAATAATATGCTTTTTCTTATTACTTTCCTAGCCCGCATAGCAATGGCTAGAGAAGGTATTGTTTTCGACGAAAATTTTTTTTTAGATAACACCGAAAATGTGTTATTTGGGTGTATTTTGACCTACCCTAGCAGTATCGTCGTGATGTCTGTGTGTGTGTGTGTATGTAACTCTGTCCGTAATACGATAGCTCCTAAACCGCCCAACCGATTTTCATGAAATTTTTAGGTAAAATAGTATTCGATACTGTAACGAGCTGATTAGATTTTGGTCGAAATTCGTCAATGCTAATGGCAGTTTTTTGACAGTTAAAAAGTTTTAAAAATGCTAACCTTTTAACAGAGCGTCAGTATGCGGTTTTCGGAATATTATAGCGCACATTTTTTCAAAAATTTTTATAATCAAAACTTGGTAGGAGCTTTCGTGTCAGACATATTTACAAAAAACTGTTGTTAAGGTTCATATAGCATGGAGTTTACTTGGAGTGTGGTCATGGGTTAGGAAGGTATCAGATCTGTCATGGATCCATGTATTTTTTTTGCGCAAAGTTAAAATTAAACTGTACTTACCAGGTACCTATTCACTTACCTATTGGTATATTTCGCAACAGCAAAAAAAAACTGCTCGAAGGGTGTTACTCCACATTAGTTTAAAAATGTCGGACGACTTGCCATTAGTCGCCATTTTTAGACATTGTAACAACAAAAAAAGATGACCCATATCGCAAGGTATTTATGAACAATTTTTATAAATATTAAAAACTATTGCATTTACGGGAAAAATGAGTTAAACCTTCAACCAAAATGTATACTTTTAAACCTAGGATTGTAGGACTTAGCACTTAGCACCCTTTAGTAAAAACTGGTAAAAGTGTTTAAGAAAACTGATGTTTAACTTAAACTTTAAAAACCATTGAAGATATTCCTATTTTTAAACCCATTTGCCTCAAACTGAAAATGTCGCAATGCAAAAGGTTACATATTACAATTTTTTGCAAAACTTAAAAAATCAAAATGATGAACTTTCCCATTTAAACCGATTATTGATATGAAATTCTGGAACTTTGGAGTGTTTGATTTTTGTATGAAGATTTTTTGAGGTGGCTGACTTTTATTTTTGACTTAAACTGAAAAGAATCAACATGACAAGATGATCCAAAATTGCGGTCTATCTTATTTTTTTACCAAAATTTCCCTTAAAATTAGTACCTATCTACTTTAGATTTTTAAGGTTTTACTAAAAAAAAGGATCATAACAAAAGCACAAACAGCTGACTTTTAATAGATAAAAGCGGAGCGCGCACACAAAAAAGACTTCAAGGAAAATTTGCTACCCCAAAAAATGTCGAATGATTTCCATTCCAATTTTCCCCAAGATGCCTAGTGATTCCTAGATATTTTCAGGTATTTCCCAGTTATTTTCTTAGGATTGACAGCGATTTTCATGTGATGAGAAAAATGTTCAAATCGTGAATTTCCCCTCAAATGACTAGTTTAAAAAATATATATTTTCAAGCAACCAAAATAAGTATTTTAAATGCGCCCCACAATTTCATTTTAGTCTGTGAAAAGTCAGGTTTGTATGCGTACTACTTTCTAGTTTTTGCAAAACTCATAATTGAAAATTACAAAAAAAACTAAATTACCAAACTGTCACAAGGCAAATTTCAGTTGACAGCTAAATAAGTGTCATTTGGACATGGACATTTTTGAATTTAGTATATTATGTTGTTCACAAAGAAAACCTTGAGCGCATCCAAAGAAAATTTTTTAAATACTTGCACCTAAAATCTGATCATGTTTATCCTAGACAAGGCTTTCCACAGAGTGAACTTTTGAGAAAATTTAATATTCATTCATTAGAGACAAGGCAAAATAACTCATTTTTAATTATTCGCCACAAAATTTTGTATAATAAAATAGCCTGATATTCTAAGTCGTATGTCATTTATAGTCCCTCGTACCTCAACCCGTCAAATTAGTATGTTTTATCTTTCTAATGCAAGGACTAATACCATGAAATTGTCTCCTGTTTTTAAAATATGTAATATGTGTAACCAGAGTAGTCAGGTACTTCAAGTGCAGTACTTGAAATTGTACTCCAAGTACTTACAAGTTCTTCAAGTACTGTACTTGAAGTACATCTACAATCCGGTAATTGTACTTAATACTTTTAACAATGTACTTGGAAATGTACTTGATTTTGTCAAGTAAAGTAATTCAAGTACATTCTAATTACTTCAAGTAAATTTAAAGTACTTCAAGTACATTCAAAGTACTCCAAGTACGTTCAAAGTACTTCATGTACATTAAAAGTACTTCAAGTACATTAACAATACTTCAAGTACAATAAAAATACTTCAAGTACAATAAAATATTATGTACTGTACTTGATTTTGTCAAGTAAAGTAATTCAAGTACATTCAAAGTACTCCAAGTACATTCGAAGTACTTCATGTACATTAAAAGTACTTCAAGTACATTAAAAATACTTTAAGTACAATAAAACATTCTTGAAGTACAATGTAGATACAGGTGAAATATAACTTTAATGCGCTAAATTCAAGTGGTAACCTCAGGGTTGCTACCTGGACAGGTTTTTTTATCAACTTGGCAGGGAAGTCCGGTATTTTAGTAACCTTGATAGAAGCGTCTTAATTAATCGCCCAAAAAATCTTAATATTAGGTACACACTTATCCAAAGAATAATGACTATCAGCTTAATTATATCCACGCACCTTCATTATTTCATGAAACGTGATATTCAAATTCATTATGAGAAACTACAGTGATCTCTATTTAGGTGTGTCGGTAGTACGGTAGTGCAGGTATATTCCACTTGCAGCTCGATTTTTGGGGATCCACCTAGTCTTGCCGCCTTGCAGCAGACGTAATTTCTCCGTTTGATGGAGGTTGGTTTAAAGAACCCGAAAATTTATTTAGTCTGACTAGATACACCTCAAAAAATTCCTTGGATATTTACGTTTGTTATGCTTATTTATTTAGTTTGATATAAACAAGTTTTTAAGCAGTTTTTTGGGCTATTATAAATCTTTGAGTGATTTAGAAATTATTAACGTTAAAAACAGTGCCCCAAGTGCCCCACCAAAAAAAATAAGGCAAGGTAGGGTACGTGCAACCCGGTTTTACAAGATTTTTTTGTAGGTCTCATTACAAAGTGATATTTGGATTTTCACAAATGTGATCTATTTGGAACAACCGTAAGCAATTTAAGACAGAAAAACTTCAAGTACTTTTACAAATCTTAATGTACTTGAAGTACTTTCATATTGTACTTGTTACAGCTCTGTGCGTAAGTCACTTAACGTCGACTTCTTCCATATCTAGCTGAACGGTTTAAAAAAGTGTTATCAGAGATATAAATGATATTTTTTTTGCTATTTTCTGTTCACACTTTTAGTTGTTTATTGATTTTTTGTTGGTACTGCATTATTTTTTACCTACCTAGCCCGCGCAGCAATGGCTATGGAAGGTATTATTTTCGACAATTTTTTTTTTTTTTTTTTGATAACGCCGAAAATGTGTTATTTATGTGTATTTTGACCTTAGAGTAATAATAATATAAAGAGAAGAAGTCAACCGCGGCCCCGTGTAAATTTTCCCTATTCGTGGCGGTCATTCCTGAAAACTTAAAATTTGCAGAATCCCCGGCGATGCACAGTAGGATAAGACGTCTTTATTTTGGCCAATATTAGAAGAACATGATTTATGCAAACAAAACCGAATTTTTTGAGTAGCAATATTTTAAAGACTTTTATAGGTGGTATACTAAAGAGTTTAAAACCATTTTAGTAAATTATATAAGATTTTATTATGTACAGGGTGATCCCCATTTGGCAATTTTGGGGTGTTGAAAATAACTTGAATAGAAGATACAAGACAACCGCATATGTAGAGCTGTATTTTAGTCAAATTGAATGTCGATTTTTAAAATTAAACAGATCAAAGTTAAAGTTTACTTTTTTAAAAATATAAAAAGAAAACACATAAAAAATTAGACATAAAGGATTATAGACACTATAGCCCTGTAGCTTGGTAATATGTAGTTTTCACCGTAAAAGTTAACTTCATATTTTATCTCTTTCCTTTAAATAACCTTAAAATCCCCAAAAGTGCCAAATCAGAATTACACTGTTTGTTCTAGTTCTATACTCATAAGAAATATCTTATATTCACCCTAATTATCCGAAAGTCCTGGATACTTCCACAAATTAAAATGGCAAGATATTAAAAAATTTTGCACAAACAGAACAAGTTGTATTTACTCAAAAATAACAAAGTCTAAATATTACAGATCACTTAACTTTTCTTGAAGTTTTACTTTCTAATCGTTTATTTCTGAACCCAACTCTAAGCTATCTAATTCTGAAATGTCAAATAAAAATTCATGATCTGACTCAACACTACTGGATTGGCTGTTATTTTCAAGTAAACGTGATTTAGATAAATATTCATCGGGTGATTGTAAAAAATTTCTTACATCTTCTACCTGAAGCGTACTACTTCATTTCAGTTTGGATTTTCGGGACATAAGTTGAGATTAACGGATCTGAAGTGTCCATTGCCCTATTGAAAATGTCTGTTAAATTATTTATTCTACTACTTTTTGGGGCATGGTATTCCCGATCATGCTTGTAGATCTTGTTTCTCGTTTCTGAGGCTTCCTCTCCCAAAAATCCAGCTAGTAATAAACAATTCTGCAAAATCTGCTTGCTGTGAATAAGCACCTTGTGTACACTCGCTGGCATTGGAAACCAAGGATAAGTGTTCATGAAAATATTAGCAGTTTCAAAGCAGTAGTTAGTTTGTCAAATTTAAAGGCAATTAGCAATACAGGAAACTAATATTACACAAAAATGTAATTTATCATTGAAAGGAAACTTGTGTTATCTCAGACAACCACGTATCAAAAAGGTCTTGATTTTTAATGCAGAGTTCATCTAAAAGTAAACTCCTTTGTTGCAAATAGTTGCAAACGGTTTTCAACAGCCTTTTAGCTTAAACTCTAAAGAATATTATTACATATCGGCCTGATCGGATCCTCGCGGATCTCATTTTGTAATTCAACCTAACCAAACAATTTTATTTATTTTGCCAGATTCCTGCTATATATTGATTTAAAACCAGCAAACAAAAAATATGTGCGCTTCTAAGAACAAAAGGTATATAATTAATCAATCTTACCTTCGTTCTCCATGGGTAATAAAAAAAATTAATATCTTTGGTACAGCGCCTTTTGAAATATCAGTAAATATTTAAAGAAAAAACAAAAGAATACTTTATTCGACGTATAAGCTGACTTTGCGCTGTCATCAAGCACAGCCTACTTAGATTTCAAATGTTATTGTTACAAATATTGATGACTTGGTCATTTAAAATATTTTTGGTGGTAATTTTATAACTAAAAGGTTATTTTTTCCTATATGGGCCAAAATTTGGATTTTTTATCCTATAGTGCGATGGCAACATAGCTGCGTCACTGGAATCATCTCGAAAAAACCACACTGGGCTGAATTTTCCCAGTATTTTCAGAAACATAGCACTTCTTGTTTATTTTTACGTCCAACTAAGTTCTTTTTTACAAAAATAAAACTCAGCACACAGAAAAAAACACCAAAAATTCAATATACCGAGACCGACGGCCAAGACAACACTGTATTTAATACAAACACATGTTACTCTCAGTTTCGACCTTAGAGCTTAGGAATATCTGGGCTAACCGTTCACGACTTGAGGACCCACCTAATTAAACTTGTTGCCATTATATAACTGAAAAAATAATCTTTTGTTTGAAACTCGTAGCCAATGATTAAGTAGAAATAAAACTTTGGACCTCCATTGTCTTTATCTGAGGGCACGGCAGTGCCTCGCCAAGCGCTGCCGTACCATCTTTTCTTGAAACATTTCAGCCCATATTTGACCTATCTAAAACTCTACTTCGGAAAGAGGTACGAACCTCGTACTTTGCACAGTCGTAGACCTTCATAGAGTTAACAACCCCTCCAAGTTTCATGGACTTCTATAAAGTAGTACAGTAGTTACGAAATTTCAAAAAACGTCGAAATTGCCACTCACTCACTGATTCACTCACTCATGTATAGATCATCAAAATTCTACTGTACTTCCAGACCTGCTATAAACCTGAAATTTGGCGGACTAATAAGAATTATGACCAAACCCCTGGAAAAAATCAAAAAGCCCCAAAATTCTAATTTACTCCCCTCCCCTATACATGTAAAATTATTTAAAAGTAACATTACCAACTTCTAGAAATGCTAGAGATCTGAGCTTTGGCAGCCTGATAGGAACTATGATAAAACTATAGGAAAAAACACCCCAAAATTCTAATTTACTTCCCTCCCATATAAATGTAAAGTTATGTAAAAGTAACATTACCCACTTCCAAAAACGCTAGAGAGCTGAGCATTGGAAGACTGATAGGAACTATGATAAAACTATAGGAAAAAATTTAAAAACATGAAAATTTTAATTAACTTCCCTCCCCTATACATGTAAAGTTATGCAAAAGTAACATTGTCCACTTTCAGAAACGCTAGAGAGCTGAGCTTTTTAAGACTGAAAGAAACTATGATAAAACTATTGGAAAAAATGTTAAAACAACAATATTTTAATTTACTTCCCTCTCCTATAAATGTAAATTTATATAAAAGTAACATTGCCCACTTCCAGAAATGCTAGAGAGCTGAGCTTTGGAAGGCTGATAGAACCTATAATAAAACCATGGGAAAAAATTTAAAAACCCAAAAAATTTTCATTTACTCTCCTCCCCTATAAATGTCAAGTTATGTAAAAGTAACATTATCCACTTCCAAAAACGCTAGAGAGCTGAGCATTGGAAAACTGATAGGAACTATGATAAAACTATAGGAAAAATTTAAAAACATGAAAATTCTAATTTACTTCCCTCCCCTATACATGTAAAGTTATGCAAAAGTAACATTGTCCACTTTCAGAAATGCTAGAGAGCTGAGCTTTGGAAGTCTGATAGAAACTATAATAAAACCATGGGAAAAAAATTAAAAACCCCAAAAATTTTATTTACTCTCCTCCCCTATAAATGTCGTTATGTAAAAGTAACATTATCCACTTCCAAAAACGCTAGAGAGCTGAGCATTGGAAGACTGATAGGAACTATGATAAAACTATAGGAAAAAATTTAAAAACATGAAAATTTTAATTTACTTCCCTCCCCTATACATGTAAAGTTATGCAAAAGTAACATTGTCCACTTTCAGAAACGCTAGAGAGATGAGCTTTGGAAGGCTGATAAAATTAAAAGACCTCAAAATTTTAAGTAAGGCATTGCAAAAGTTTTGAACAATATTCCGCATATTTTACTATTTTAAAAATTAAACATTATCCAATTCCTTTAAAAAAATAAGTGAAATCATAACAAAACATTTTATGTAAAAAAAGCCAAGTACGAGGCATTCCGTAAAAAGAATTAAGATAAAAGTAAAGTCAAGTTCTCCAATAAAAATTTCAAAATGAAAGTAACTAACTAGTTTGGAAATGTTTTTCTAAACTTGGCTATTACGGCTGTAAATGACTCTTAGGCACAGTGCTAAATTGAACATAAAGAAGTTTGGCTGTAATAGCAAAGTTTAGAAAAACATTTCCAACTAGTAAAAATCTTTCATTATGAAATTTGTATTGGAGAACTTGGCCTTACTTTTATCTCAATTTTTTTTACGGAATGCCATTTTCGCGTACTTGTCTCTTTTTTACATGAAATGTTTTTGTGTTGATTAATTTTAAACAGGAGGTTTCAGTAAGTAAGTATATCTAACCGTTTTCAAGTGTAAACTAAACAATCCAGTCTAAAGGCTACTACTTATACTACTTGGTGTGCAGTCGGCCCGCCCCCCTTTTTACCTTCCTAGCCCGCACAGCAACAGCTAGAGAAGGAGTTGTTTTCGACAAAAAATTTTTTTTGAGATAATACCGAAAATGTGTTATTTGGGTGTTATTTTGACCTACCCTAGCAATATCGTCGTGATGTCTGTCTGTGTTGTGTGTGTATGTATGTATATCTGTCCGTAACGCGATAGCTCCTAAACCGCTTAACCGATTTACATGAAATTTTCAGGTAAAATAGTACTCGATACTGCAACGAGCTGATTAGATTTTAGTCAAAATTCGTGAATGCTAATGACAGTTAAAAAGTTTAAAAAATGCTAACTTTTTAATAGAACGTCGCATCAATATGTGGTTTTCGGAATGTAGTAGCGCGCGTTTTTTGAAAAAAATTATGTTATAACCGAAAAGTTCGTAGGAGCTTTCATTCCGGAGATATTTACAAAAAACTGTTTTCAAGGTTGATATAACGTGGAGTGTGCTAATGGGCTAGGAAGGTCCAGATCCGTCATGGATCCACTTATTTAATTCCAAGACGCTTGTTTTCCTTAAGGTGTGGTTTCACACAGAAAAACTACAAAACTACTAAATACTTAGAGAAAATTAAAACAATCCTATGAAATTTTCGTTTGAATAATCGAACTTCGTGATATAGTGACCTTAGGTAATAGTGCTTCAACTCTCCAAACAGAAAAGCCGCATTTTAAAATAATAAAATAGAATATCCCTAATACCGGTTAAAACTGTTGGAACAATGACTAATAGGTAATGGTCCTCTACTATAGGAAAAAGGATTCCCTTTTTACCTGGGGATATAGTCCAACTAGCTCAAAACGAAACCCGGCCCTGCTAACACGAAATCCGTAAGATGATCATACACCTGTTGCCACGTCTTGAAAAATTTGAGGGAAAAGGGGCCGTTCATAAATTATGTTGTCTAAATGAGTTTTTATCGCAGATTGTAATAAGAAATACACAGCATAAAACGACGCGACGCGGGCTAATAAGCGCATGACAAATTATCACATGGTTTGAATAGACTAACCAACTCAAAGCACTATATATTTTGGTAAGGTAAGAAGTTGAACCTTACTTATTATTTATAAATTTTACAGAGGCAGAGGAGGCGGCAACAGCGAAAAAGCTACATTGTTTACCAACTAATGAATGAATGACCGCCGAAACCGGGGCTACTACTTCTCTTTATATGTTATTACTCTGAGATTTTGACCTATCTTAGCAATATCGTCGTGATATATGTGTGTGTGTGTGTGTGTGTGTGTGTGTGTGTGTGTGTGTGTGTGTGTGTGTGTCTGTGTGTGTCTGTTTTTAACATGACAGCTCCTAAACCGCTGAAACGATATTCACAACATTTTCAGGTAAAATAGCGTTCGACACTATGACGAGCTGATTAGATTTTAGTGAGAATCCAATAAAATTAGACAAAATTAGTATATTTAAAAAACGCTAACTTTCTAACAGAGCATCGCATTAATATGCGGTTTCCGGAATATAGTAGGCTGCATTTTTCTCAAAAATTTGAGATATTTACAAAAAACTGTGTTCGAGGCTGATATACAGGGTGTACCAGACCACCCGTCCACCCCATTTAAAACTTAGGGGAAAAGTTTATTTAATGATCCAAAACATTACTTAAGTACGCTCTTTTAATTATTGGTAGATGTTTTCAACTTTGGGAGTCGGCCGGGAGATGATCATGGCCGGAAGTGCCCTATTTAGGCCTGGAGTCCGTTTTTCAAATAGGGATGGGCATATATTTAAAAAAATTATGACGTTTAAGAAAAAAATATTTCAAATAAAAGGTACGTATTTTCTTGCGTAGAATCCGAATTCGTTGCAAAATTATACCCATCTCTATTCAAAAAACGGCCTTTAGACGTGAATAGGCCACTTTCGGTCGGCGCCGAAATCTATAAATACCACCAATTGAAAGAGCATATTCGTTATGGCTACAATCATTCTTTAGATCATTGAAAAATTCGATCCCCTAGGTTTTAAAAGGGGTGGACGAATGGTCCGGGACACCTAGTACAATGGCTGTATAGGACAACTGGGCGCCGCCAACTGGCCGCCCGTCCAACTCGGCGCCGGGCTAAAAAAATTTTTTTTGTTAAAATGTACAGATAAAAAACAAAATAGATTATAGATATATTATTTTTACAAAAACATCTTTATAAAAAATCCTTTACGCAATTTTCTTGAAATTTGGTTTTGTTAAGTAAAGTTAAATCCATAAAGTCGAGTGTTGAAATTTGGTAGGTGTAGTGTTTGGTAACCTGGTAACACTATAATTTACGTTTTTTATTACAAGAATGGCGGATCCAAAATGGCGGATTTCTTTATTTTTAAACCGATTTGTCTCAAACTTGAAAGTTTGCAGTGCCTGAGATCACTTAATACAGTTTTATCCTCAAACTTAAAAAATTCAAACTGGCGAATCCAAAATGGCGGATTTTCTTATTTACTGACCGATTTGTAATATTTCAAGTTTAAGACAAATCCGTTGGTAAATAAGAAAATCCGCCATTTGGATCGGCCATTTTGATTTCTTTAAGTTTGAGTAAAAATTTTTGTTAAATGACCTTAAGCAATGTAATATTTCAAGTTTGAGACAAATCCGTTAGTAAATAAGAAAATCCACCATTTTGGATTTGCTATTTTGAATGTTTTAAGTTTGAGGATAAAATTGTATTAAGTGATCTCAGGCACTGCAAACTTTTAAGTTTGCGACAAATCGGTTTAAAAATAAAGAAATCCGCCATTTTGGATCCGCCATTGTTGTAATAAAAAACGTAAATTGTAGTGGTACCAGGTTACCAAATACTATACCTACAAATTTCAACACTCGACTTAATGAATTTAACTTTATTTAACAAAACCAAATTTCAATAAAATTGCGTAAAGGATTTTTGAAAGATGTTTTTGTATAAATAATATATCTATTTTGTTTTTCATCTGCATATGTTGCCCCGGCCGGCGCCCGGTTGGCGGCGCTTAGTTATCCCATTCCGTATAACGGTGTTCACTTGAAGTGCGCTAATAGGCTAGCTAGGAAGGTATCAGATCCGTCATGGATCCATTTATTTTAGAGTCACTTTGCGATCATCATTTTTCATTTTATAGAATTTAGGTTTACTAGTTTATAGTTTTATTAGTAGAAATAGTTTTGTAGTATAGTATTCGTCTATTCTATACTGTTATTGGGCTCTTGCCTGTTGTCTAGAATTAAATAAATAAAATAAAACTATTTTTTTTTACGGTTAAGCGCACTCGCAAGGAGATCCCTATCACGCTCGAAAAGCGGCCAGTGCGCGGAAATGTTGGTGTGTGTTGGTTTTGAAACGGTTCAGGTTGTAACCTGCAGGGAAAACTGTCGCAGAGAGTTTATTCCACAGCGATGCTGTTCTCCAGAGATATGAATTCTGATATAATGAGGTTCTTGGTGCCTCTATTTTGACAGTAAATTGATGGTTACCGTCTGTTTGACGTGTTCGCCTACTAGGTGCTACTCCCGGGGGGATCATACGTGCCAACTCTTCAGAGCATTTTCCGTGATAATACCTGTAGAAGAGAGATAGATCGCCCACAGTTCTTCGATGTTCGAGACTATCCAAACTACGGGTAAGTGCGGGGTCATTGATCAGCTTGATAGCTCGTTTTTGCACGGTGTTCAAAAGCATTAAGGTATGTTTGGGTGCCGCACTCCATATATGTGAGCAGTACTCCATAGTTGGCTTGGTGTATACAGATGTCTTGTACGAAATAGCACCCCAAGCTTTTGGGACGCCCTTTTAGCTATATCTGCCACGTGACTGTGCCAAGACATGTTGGTCTCTGCAGTGACTCCTAAGATGTTCAACTGGCTCTGCAATGTGACAGCACTTCCAGATAGCATGATGTTTGGCTCACCGGTGCTGGTCTTTTTTGAAAACAGGGCTGCTTGGGTTTTCTGCGCGTTGAACTGTACAAGGTTTTTGTTGCCCCAGTCCTCTATTATCTCCAGGTCGTTATTTATCTGCGATATTTGAGTTAGTCTAAGATGATGGAATTCACGTGCGGATAGACACTGAGTGGGTGGTATGACTGAGGAGACTACATTGCCATCATCTGCAAAGCAATAAAGTGGATTTACTGTTTTCTCTATGAGGTCATTTATATATGTATGTATGTAAATCAGAAAAAGGATTGCTCCCTGTGGCACACCAGCATTTATTTGGTAAGAGTTGGAGTTCCGGCCATCCAGTGCAACATAAATGGATCTATCCTTAAGGTAACTTTCAAACCAAGTGCAAAGTTTCGGCGACAATCCCATTGCTTTAAGCTTGTTGAGCAGATTTTCATTCCAGACTTTATCGAATGCTTTTGATATATCTAAGGCAATTGTTCTTGTTTCGCCCCGTAACTCAATCGCTTTTTGCCATAAATGAGTGACGTATGTAAGTAAATCGCCAGTTGACCTATATTTTCGAAATCCGTATTGCTTGTCGTTGATAAGTTTGTACTTTTCCAAGTACTTGGTTAGGTGATTGTTCACAACTCTTTCCATTACTTTTGATATCACCGGAAGTAGAGCAATTGGTCTATAGTTTAACGGATCTGTCTTTTTTCCTTTCTTTGGAATAGGTTGTACTGCGGCAGACTTCCATGATGATGGATATACTCCTTGCCTGTAAGATAAATTGAATAATTTAGCGAAAGTTGGGGTGAGTTCGTTAGCACAATTTTTGAGTACTATCGCGGTAATGCCATCTGGACCCATTGCTTTGTTTGTATCCAACTTTTTAAGGGATTTTCGGATTTCTCTGTGACAAAAGGGTACCTCTGGCATACTGTGGAAAACCCTTCCAATGAACGGTGGAGTTTTTCCATTTGGCACTGTTAGGTTTGAGTTGTAGGAAAAGATTTTGGCCAGCACATTGGCTTTTTCCTCTGATGTTGTGGCTAAGTGAGTATTTTTATCCGTAAGTGGTGGTATGGATGACTTGGTGAAGTTTCATCCAACAGCTTTTGCAAGAGACCAAAAGGACCTAGAACTACTTGGACAATTCAGCAACCTGTTTTTTATTCTTTGACTGTATGTTTCTTTGGCGGCGTCAATAGTAATTTTGCAACTATTTCTGGCTTCTATAAATTCTGTGTGGTTTTGAGCGGTTTGTTGTCGTTTCCAAAGGTTATATGCTGTGTGTTTTTTCTGTACAGCCGTTTGACACTGGCCGTTGAACCAAGGTTTTGCATTTGCTCTGCGTTTTATTGTATGTGGGATATATGCATCCATTCCAGATAAGATTACTTTTGTTATTTCATTACAGCAAATAGTGGGATCAGCTGTTTTAAAGCAAACCTCTTGCCATGGAAAATCCAGGTAAAACTGTTTAAGGTCATTCCATTTTGCCGATTTATAGTGCCACATTTTACGAGGAAGTGATTGTTGGCTTGGTGGTATGAGCATTTCGCACTTTGTTATTATAAGTTTATGATCGGATGAACCAACTTGAATTGTGTACGAGTCAGGATTTGTAGTTAGGAACAAGTCTAAAAGCGCTGCAAATTCACCCCTTTCTGAGATACGGGTAGGTTCATCGACAAGCTGCGTTAGACCACAACTTATGGCAAAAGCTTCTGCTTTCCTGTGGGGGGTATATTGTGGACGTTGAAATCGCCTAAAAAAACAATTCCCGCATGTGGATAGTTAGACTGTATACTATCACAGTTTTCGGATAATGTCGCGAAAAAGTTTTGATACTCGGTGTTACTTGGCGGTCGGTAGAGGCAGCAGATGAACTTGGTCGATGACTTTAAGGTGAATTTTAGCCATATGATATCGAGGTTCGCTGGTTCTAGCTTCTCCTCTCGATGACATGAAAGGTCATTTTTAATGTACACACAGATCCCAAAATTATGTCGAAATCGGTGGTGTAGGTCATAGCCGGGATAAAGATAGCTCACAATAGGTGTTGCAGAACTGATTTTAGTTTCAGTGAGAACAAGGATGTCAGGTCTTTGTTCTTCAAGATGTTGGTGAACTGAATTCATGTTGGTACTTAATCCTCTTATATTGCTAAAATCAATTCCCAGGATCACCCGACGCCCGGAGATCCGAGTGGTCGGGTATTTTATCTCTGGAATATTTTGATCCTGGAGGCGCCATCATGCTATCTGTTACTCATTGTTGGAACCGGACTGCCAGCGCAGTAGCGGAACGTGGTGATACCACTTAGCGCTACTCAGTTCTGGCATGGTGGTATCTCACCGGTCGACGCCCAATGAGTAAAAGCGTCTACCACCTACCATGCATGCAGAAAAGTTCCACTTTACCACCGACGGTTCTACGGAGGAGGGGGTACAGGGTGTAATTCCCCCCTCCTCTTCCCCAGAGTCCGAATAAGATATATAAGGTATATAAAGGCCAGTAGCTACTACAAATAGGTTAAAGGCTAAAAAGATAATATGTTGTTGGCCTTATCAACGCACATGAAAGAAAACGCACAGGAAATATCCACACAGAAAAAAAGCGTAGACGGAAAAAATGGCACGCGAAAAAGAGCGCACAGCGAAAAAACTTACAACAACAATAATAACACCAGCACACGAAATCAAGAAGTGGTCTGTGCAACATTCAGATACGTAATATCCCAATAACCACGGTAATTTCCAATTCATGATGCAAACATTAAGAAATGGCAATATCAAATGTACGTAACAGTGTCCCTCTTGCGGAGAATAAAATGTCCTGATCCACAGGTTTGATCCGTGTCGTCACGTTGATTTATCGGCGCACAGTGGCCAAAAACCCTATATATGTAAATGTACTACCACAACTTTAAATTACAATATAGAGTTTAATCGCAAGCAAGTTTTTTTTCAAATAAGGCAATTTCATTTGTGGCGCTTTTTTGGAAGGCTTCACATTTTCTCCTGGATAAATAAATAATGTGGCAGCTTTGACCAACGTCAAAAATGATGGGAAGGTTAATAGGCTAAAAGGGGCACTAAACTGAGCAATGATCTCTATATATATAACTGGATAGGCCTTTACATATATGCAAAGTGAAGCAAAAATATTGATATTTTTTGTAGAGAGAGCACGCTGCACCTTTCCTTTTTTGCTTTTACTCTCCGATGATATTCTGTGATTTTGAAAGTTCACGGGCGTTTGATTTTTAATCTATAACTGGATTTTTACTGCGATTAGGTACTAAAAAAGTTTTTTAAAAGTCTGTCCAAGCAAAAAGTTGTTTGAGATAATACCTACCGTTTGTACCATTGATGACGTAATCCGTTGGGAGAAGGGCAGGTGGATTGTAAGTGTCCCCTAAAATTTACGCACTACTGGGAATTAGGTTCAAACTAATATCTGAAATCCGTGTGTTTTTAACGAATAATATTTGCTAATACATTTATGAACCAAATCTTCTTATTTTGAAACCTCGTATCACCTGTTGCATTATGGCCAATACGTTATGGAATACTCTGTATATTAAAGAAGAAAGATCAGCAGGGAAATAATCGAGCTCTACGGAACTTCTGACTTTCTCTCCTTAAACTCCGATTAGAAAGAGATATATTATTTTTAATCCAAAAAATAAGTTTTCATTTTGTATGATATTTTAATATTTTATTCTGTTAAAATTTATAATTCCAAGAAATCATAAAAACGTTAAATACGTACAGGGTGTTCAATTATATTTCTTCCCACCATTTCTGGCCAATCATTTTCATCATCAATAAAAAATTTTAAAAGCGTTTAAATCAGCAAATTTTTTCTCTTTGGTTACCTACTGTATGAAATTTATTTTGAAGTTTACTTTACACGATGTTTCTAATAGGAGTAACTACGTGGAACTTTTGGAAACGGTAAAAGATAGAATTTTGGTTGAATGAGAAGAAATTTGCGCTATTTGGAGCCCAATCAGATGCTGTATCGATTGTATCTACAGTGGTTTTTAACATATCGGAAAAAAACTAAAGGTTGTGTTTTTCAAAAAAATTTAAATATCTTCGCCACCTTGTAGACAAATTTTATATTATTTGGTAATTTTGTATTGGCAACTGCAGCCAATAAAATCACGTTAACGAATTTTTTCTAGGCCTTCTGATTATTTTGTAACCATAGCCAACGTTTTGATCTTCTTATTGCATCAACTTCGACACTTTCCATTTTTGTTTTGTATTTTTCTTTTATGCGACAAATCTCTATTCCATACAATAGCGTGCTTTTCACCAGTGTTTCATACATGTTAAATTTTACATTCTTTTTTTATCTCTCTGCTCCATAAAATACTATTAAGACGTATAACCTTTTTTGATTTTACTATTATTTTTTTCAGTTCTTCACAGTCTGTCTGACACCCAAGTATACATACATGGAGATATTGTTTTGCCCATTGTCTATTGTCTACTCATTTGATTCGTTTCCAATACATAAGTACTGTGTCTTGTCCACGTTCACTTTCTCACCATGAACCGAACCGAACCATATCGTTGGTATACTGGCAAAATCGTCTAAGTCAAAAAAGGTAGTTTTGAGAAAATCGCATTTTAAAAAATTCTGAAATTAGAAAAAACATTTTGAGACATTGAGAGTGAGAAACTCCTGAATTTTACATGATTAATATATTGGATATTAGAGAACGTATGTAAGTACAGTGAAACCTCTCTTTGTGGACAACTCTATTAAGCGGATACTCCCTTTAGGCAGACAAATTTGTTGGAACCAAGCTTTTCCCTATTTCTTTACATGTAAAATTCACTCTTATAACGGCACATTCTAATAACCGGACGTGGACAATTTTTTTTGCTTAAAAAATTCTGAAACCTCTCTTAACCGGACACGAACCTCTGACAACGAGTTGCACGACATGGGCATAAATATTATGTAGTATGTTATGTTATGTTATAACAATGTACTCTGCAGTCGTGGAATTACCTCTTTCCGTTTTAGTGCGGAGACTAAATACTTCTGTCGTATTTACAATATATTTTATTATTGTTCAGAAGTTGTTAACGTTTTGAAGAACGAACATCTATTAGCGCGAAAGATCGCTGAAAAATGTAATATCGAAAAAACTTAAGCAGCGGAAATTGTTAATAAATATAAATTAAAATTTCGCAGTTCTCTCTCATAACCGGACATCTCCAATAAGCGGACAAAATCGACGAAACCGTGAGTGTCCGCTTATTGGAGGTTTCTCTGTATGTAAAAAAAAGTTTTTATTTTAATTTAGTTATTTTTTATAGATTTTGTGAAGTCTGTGATTTAATGTATGTTTTAAATTTGGTTTTAGCGGCCAGGCTTGATCACGGCTGGTTTTACTAAGATAAAAACTTATTATTTTTCTTTATTATTATGCAAATATCTCAAAAACTAAAAACTCCACTTTTGTACAGCGGAGAGATAACGCCAATCTTAAAAGGATTTGGGAAATATTGCTTTTTTATACATTTATTTATTAAAAAACATAATGGAGCAGCGAGTGAATGTACTATTGCTTTTAGTATTTCGATTTTTTTAATTTCCTGCTCGGACGTATAATTTAAATACATGCCCAGTTCAGTCTCAGAGTCAACAAAATTTATCGGTTTTGTAATTTTTTTAGCAAATTTTTCGCCTAAAGAGCAGTAATGCTGATTAAATTTGTTTGCAATTTCTTTTTTATCTAGAATTTCAGCATTATTATATTTAATTTTTTGAATTTCTTGCTGTTTTTGAGTTTTATTACAAACTTTGTTGACCGAATCCCATAGTTGTTTACTACTTTGTTGATTAGTTATCAAACCTTCAAAATAACTTTTTTTGGAATCAGCAATGGACTTAGTAAGATTTCTTTTGCATCTATTGTAATTTTACTTCATGGTTAAATTATTTGGAGAAGCTTTAAGGTTTTGATATAGCTCATTTTTATGATTTATTGCTTTAACAAGATTCTTGCTAATCCACCCTTTTTTAGAAATTAACATCTTGTTAATTTTTACCTTTTTCGTATTTTTTTGAACAATATTTGTTATATTATTTATTAAAATTTGTGTCACGTTATCTAAGTCTTCACAAGCATAAAAAGAATCCCAGCTAACTGTTTGAGAATCTTGTTTTAATTGTTTGTAATTAATGTATTCTTTATAGCATTTTTTTAAATTATTTTCTTTTATGTTGTGATTACTTATTTCTAATATTGTTGGAAAATGATCGGTTATTTTATAATTAAGGAGGTAAGCGTTTACATTTTCAGTACAGTTAGATTTTATAAAATAATGGTCTAGACAAGATTTTTGTAGGTTCCTTTCCCATGTACAAACATTGTTTATGTAAGAAATATAAGAATTTGCACCAAACAGATTTAAGTAATTTTGCACATGATTAAGATCCTGTTTGTCTTCCAGAATATTGATATTGGTATCACCACAAATAACATGAATATCTGTTCTTGGCAAAACAGCTATATAATTTAACAAATTCGTATTAAAAACATCCACATCTGTTGACGGTGGTCTGTATATAGCGGTCAGTTTAAACAATTTGTTTTGCATACCAATCATGGCAATATCAAGAAATTTTTATATTTGAAAAGAGTTTAATCTGATATTGGTAAGTAAATTTGTTATTAATATAAACAAGGACACCATCGTTCTTGTTTACATTGCCACAATTGTATAGCAAATCGTACTCATCCATTTTTAAGATATCAGTATTTTCTATGGAAAACGTCTTAGTGGGCACTATGATATCAAATTTTACTTTAAGTTGTGACAATAAAATCAATAACGCATCTAAGTTTTTTCCAGCGCTACAAATATTTAATTGAAAAATTTTAATTGAGTTGTTTCCAAACTGAATGTTTTATAGTTCATAACTTCAAAGTTCAAAATATATGGATCCATTTTTTTCTAAAAAGTAATTTACTTAATCTTCGGTCAACGAAACAACATCCTCTTCATTGAATATTCTTTTCTTTTATCCTGAAAAATTAGTGTAAATCCTACCTCCTGTGGTCCAAACTTTTTTTTTTCCTAATTTTTCTTTTGTAAAAGTTAGCAAATCGTATCTTTTCTTGGTAAGTTCCTCCGTAACTGAAATGGTAGAACCTTAAAAAAAATTTTTGTTAAAAAACACCAAATTCCTGTCAAAAGTGTTAAAAAATTTGACAAGAATCGGTCTGGGTTTTGTGTCGCTGTTTTTTCCAATCCAGTAAGAGTACTTAATATCGATTTTTTTTCAACTCTAATTTGGTATCAAAAACGTTTTTAAGATGGTCATCAACCTTGCTGATATTTTCCGGGATACCATATACTCGAAGCTGGGTTTGCATCATGTTCTGCTCCATATCATCTAGCTTGGATAGAATTTCAAAATTTTCATTTTGAACAGAATTTACGTTCTCTGGTAATACCTCGTGCTTGGTTTTTAGATATTTTATTTCTTTGCTTATCTCCGCCGATATTTTTGAGCACAATTTATCAGCCAAATTATTTAAAAAAGTTTTATTATCAAATGTCGTTTCTAAAACCTCCGAGATAATAGTTTTTAACTCGTTTGTTTGAGATCAGTAAATACACCCATATCCTTGCAACTTAATTAATTTAATGTTTATTTATTTTACGAAACACTAAGATACAATGTTTCTATTTCTTTTTATGCAGCAAAACTCTTTTTCTCCCGCAGAAAGAAAAAACCGCGAAAAAATTCGCACTATTTCTACTTTAATTTCAATAAATATATAGAGCGATAAAAATACGTCCGCACCGTATCGATTTCGATAAATACTAGCTACAATTACTTGGTCGTCAGCAAACTGTAATGTGTACATGTACATGTACTTTACGTTTCCAGTTTTTTTGAGATACTGCGATATATATTTTAAAAAAGGATTATAGACATACCACTTTCTTAAGCCTTTCGTTACCAGGAATTCTTTTGTCGATTTCCAATTCTAATTTTAGATTTTGACCTTTTGTATACCTGGTTCTTTTATCGCTTTTATGGATGTATGATTAATATTAGTTTGTTCTTACACTGTCCATAATTTTTCTACTGGAACGGTATCATATGCTGTTTGTTGGTCCACAAAGGTAACATGAGTCTCTCTCTCTCTCTATTTCTGGAACTCATTTCCTCAATTACTTGTTTAAGAAAAAAAACATTATCACTACAAATTATGTGGCAAGTAAATGATTTACTTAGCAACTGGTTGAGGTCTATTTTTTCTGTGCATCCTTTCAGCATATTATGAGTTCGCAGGGTTCAAACTTATAAGACTTCTTCTTTTAATTTTCGCGCCCGGTTTAAAAGTATCTATGCGGAACTTTATTACCCTAAAATAATCAAGAATAATAATGGGCCTCTGACTAAATCAGCTCCCTGCCCTTTTAAGATAAGGATGCGCCACTGTCTAACTTTAACTTTCTCTTCCGACGCGCCACTGTCACTCCAAGTGGGTTTTAAGAATCGAGATGTTCTTGTGCGTGCTCTCTCCTACGACTTATCAATATTTATACCATGGTTTTTACCCAAGACATCTTACATTTTACTTAATGCATTTATTCATACCTGATGACACTGGCGACATGACTTTTCAGCTGAGTGAAAATTGAATATCTAGGTATATCGTACGTTGCATAAGAATATCTCAGTATTAAAATTTAAATCAGCTATAGCTTCTTTGCGAAAAAAAATATTTTTAACTTAACTATCTCAAAACTAACGTCTTAGTAGAGTAAATTTGTAAAATAAAGCTGCAAAAAGGGTATATTTTTTATATTTAGCATAGTCGTACCCATACCAAAAGCTAAATTTTCATTCGAGGATCCCCGATTTTCCGGCCTCAAAATCCAAGATGGCGGCTGCAAAATTTAAGAGAAAAATTTATTTTCTTGTTTTAAGAGAAATTAAATTAATTTTGATAAATTTACTTTAAGTGAGATATACTCAATTTAAAAATGTAAAAAAAATTGCACCTGTCACTGCAAAACAAAATGGCGGCTATGTTTTTAAAAAATCGTTTGTTTTCCATATTTTCTTTATTTTTCGTGCGATATTTATTTTTAATACCTCAAATTAAAGATACTGACCAGTTCTTTAAACTTGCTTAAATGAAATGATAAGTTTCCCAGCCGACACAAAGATGGCGCTTAATTTGTCAAAAATAAAAGAGACCTTTACAACCAGTAGACCAAATTAAATTTTGACAAAATTTTCTTTTGGATTTTATCAGTAGTAAGCCAGATTTTGTAAAAATTTATAAAAAGTTACAATTTGATTTAAGATTTAAGATTTTAAGATGGCGGCCGAAGTTCAGATAAAAAAATATTTCTTTTGTTCTTGTTTGACACAACTAGTATTGCCGTGTAATATATTGATTTATACTAAATGTTTTAAATATTTCATAATAAATGACATATGTCTATTATTATCCAAGATCGCGGCGTTCAAAATATAAATACAACAGTATCTTTTTGGTTTAGTAAATCTTTTTAGCAAGATAGGTAGTTTTATATTAATCTTAATTAGTTTTAAACTGTAATGTACAAAAAAAAATAGAATTTATTTATTTTTTATAGATGGCGGCCGAAAAAGTAAAAAAAAACATTTTTGTTTATTTTTTCGAAATTTAACAAAAAAAACTGAGAAAACCAAGACACAAAAGTTTTAAATATGTCAAAAAAGTTGACATATGTCACCTGTCGGGTGATTTGAATAAATTGACATATTTTACTTAATAGCTATCTCCGTTAATATTTATCTAACAGTAACGTTTAAATGAGCAAAGTTAAATAATTTTTTCTAAATCATCAGAATCTGATGTCAAAAGTGACATACGTCATACACTTATCAAACTATTGACATATGGTTTCTTTTTTTGAATAAAACACCCTGTATATAATGTTTTTAATTGATTGGGCTCCTTCTTCTGATTTCAAAAATATATAATATGTTGACATTTAGTCCAGCCGTTGTTAAAATATTTGCATTTTAAAAATTATTCATTAACAAAATGGCAACATCCTTATTGTTTATTTAGGTTATTAAAATGCAAATATTTCAATAACGGCTTGTCTAAATGTCAACATATTATATATTTTTAAAATCAGAAAAACGAGTCTTATCAACTAAAAAAATTATATACCGGGTGTTTTATTTAAAAAAATAAACCATACGTCAAAAGTTTGACAAGTGTATGACATATGTCATTTTTGACATCAGATTCTGATGATTTAGAAAAAATTATTTAACTTTGCTTATTTAAACGTTACTGTTAGATTAATATTAACGAAGATAGCTATTAAGTAAAATATGGTCAATTCAATCAAATCACCCGGTACGTGAATATGTCAACTTTTTTGACATTTTTAAAATATCTGTGTTTTGTATACCGAGATGTCTTGTTTTTTCCAGTTTTTTTTGTTAAATTTCGAAAAAATAAACAAAAATGTTTTTTTAAACTTTTTCGACCGCCATCTTTAAAAAATAAATAAATTATATTATTTTTGTACATTATGACTTAAAACTAATTACGAGTAATATAAAACTACATACCTTGGTAAAAAAAAACTACCAAACCAAGAAGATAATGTTGTTTTTATATTTTGTACGCCGCCATCTTGATTAATAATAGACATGTGTCATTTATGATGAAATATTTAAAATCGGCGACCCCTATTTAGTATAAATCGATATATTACGCGGCAATACTAGTTCTGTCAAACAAGAACAAAAAATTAACTTTTTTATCTGAACTTCGGCCGCCATCTTAAAATGTTTAATGTCAAAATGTCATTTTTTTTAAAAATTTGACAAAACTTGGCTTACTATTGATAAAATCCAAAAAAAAATTTTTTTTAATTTAATTTGGTCTAGAGGTTATAAAGGTTTCTTTTATTTTTGACATATACGGCTGCGAAACTAATAACTTTTTTTCATTAGGTTTAAAGAGCTGGTCAGTGGCTTTAATATGCGGTATTAAAAATAAATATCGCGCAAAAAATAAATAAAATATCAAAGGAAAACGATTTTTTTTCAATATAGCCGCTATTTTGTTTTAAAGTGACAGGTGTATTATTTTATATTTTTAAATTAAGTAGGTCCCACTTAAAGTAAGTTTATCCAAATTCATTTAATTTGTCTTAAAACAGGGAATTCATTTTTTTTCCTAACTTTGGCAGCCGCCATCTTGGATTCCGATGCCGGAAATCACACTGAAAAAAAAACGATTTTATTATTAACAAATATTTGGTAAACCTGATTTTTGTTGTGCTCATTAAAAAATATTAAAAGCAAATATCATTAATTATTGGTTCGGTTCGGCTTTTTTAAAGGGTTTAGTTATAAATAATATATCATTTGTTTCTTTAATAATTTGATGTTTTTGTAAATATTAATTGCCTTATATTAACCATAACCAAAACACTCTTTCTTTTAAGAACGTCTTTGTTATTAATACTTAAAATTTCCTAAATATAAATATACTCTTAATATTGGCAAATATTTCTTTGTGTTTATTACAACAAACATTTTCTTGTATAATGTTATGGCGTGATTTTGTTATTATAACGGTCTGAATTGGTTTCTATTAATTACTTCGTAAAGTTCAAACAAATTTGGTTATTATTAACAAGCGATATCGAGCAATATAACTTAGTACCGTCTCGTCCACAGAACACCAGTCCCGGCTCGGGCGTTGTCGCGCGAGATCGTGACGTTTCGGTTGATATGTTGTAGGGGAGAGCGGGGCTAGTTAAGCCACTTTTTACATAAATGCAAATAGAAGCATTGCTATATTACAAAGAAAAAAAACCGATTTTATTATTAACAAATATTTGGTAAACCTGATTTTTGTTGTAAATAAATGCATTGCTATATTACTTACAGTTTTACAATTATAATATGTTTAAGGCAAATATTGGTTTTTAAAACTATGCATTCAAACTTAAAAAACACTTTTTTCTAGCACCCTTGCAAGCGGCCCAACTAACCCCACCCACGGAGTAAGTTGGGCCATACGATGGGGCAAGTTGGGCATGGTTGAATAATTAGGAACTGTAAATATATGCAACATAAAATAACAGGAAATTTAAAAAAAAACAGGTTTTAGCAAACATAAGTAAACCCTGCATCAGCACATGTTTCATGGGCCCAAAATTTGTAAGTTAAACATTGTACCCATTTTTCTTTTGGTTTGCTGTTTGAGAATGGTTCCATGCAGACTAGACAAAATGTTTCCTCTTCATCATCGCTGTCATCTTTCAGTGTCCTTTTCTGAGTAGTTTTTCTATGCTTCTTTTCCTTGAAGACATTTTTGGTTACAGATTTTTCTTTTTTTAAACTTTTTTCACGTTCCAACTCTTCTTTAACCGGAGTTTTAGTTAGTATAGCTGTTGACCATTTTCTTCGGTTGATATTCTTGGTCTTTCTTTCGCCAGCTTTCGGAAAAGCACGAATTTTTAAAATTTCCTTGGATCGATTGGTAATAATAGATCACACAATTTTAAGTCACCGGGTATTTGCCTCAAATTTGAGTTGAAGGGTCTGTGTGATGTCATAAATAAATAAATTGCGGCTTTTTTACTGTTTTTTCACAATTTTTGGCTTATAACTTCTGCCAATAACTTAGTTTTACAGAAAAACTAATCGTTTTTTGTTTGCAAGAGAACACCAATCAAGATACCGCGTGAACAAGTCCACATCTAGGGGGCCTAATTTCCATATGAGGGTAAAAAACAGATAGAATATAGCATATATTAATAAGAGACCGCAATATGCCCGATTCCAGTCGAAAGCGTTTCAGCGTTGCCAAAGGTAACTTTGATAAATAACTACAGGCGCAAGTCGTCGCAGTCTTCAAGAGGCGGATAATCTAAAACATTTGTTTAGTGCGAGAATTATTACATGACGTGATTTTTAGTTCATCTTACGTACGCATGCTGATTTTAACCTTAAAATAAAAGAAATGTTTTTAGAAAATGTATGGGGTTAGCTGGGCCGGCACACCTACATACAAAATTGAGAGAGTCGGCAATCATGTTTGCGTAAATATTAGCATCGTTATAATTTCATTAAACTCTGTCTAAATATGTAAAGTTAACTATAAAAAACCGAATGGGGGCATGCAGGTGTTATAAAACAATCTGGAAAATGTTTTCCGAAATAACAAAAAGTTACTTACGAGGTCCAAAAAAAAATGCCTCTCTAGTGAAATAGCGCGTATCAAAATAGCGCGTATCAAAATAGCGCGCTCATTTGAGCGCGTGTTCAAAATAGCGCGTGATCAAAATAGCGCGTATCACAACGGCGCGTTATCAAAATAGCGCGTATCATAATGGCGCGTGTTCAAAATAACGCGTATCAAAATAGCGCGTATCAAAAGAGCGCGTATCAAAATGGCGCGTGTTAAAAATAGCGCGTATCAAAATAGCGCGTATTCAAAATAGCGCGTATCAAAATAGCGCGTGTTTAAAATACCGTGTGTTCAAAATAGCGCGCCTTAAAATAGCGCGTCTAAAAATACCGCGTTTTGAAAGATCGCCATTACAAACGTCGCTGTTACAAAATAGTTCGAGTAAGGGGTCTCTTTCTAACATATTTAAAAAAAAACTTTCCTGACTTTTTTCCCGGGATACTATAGGGTGTAACCAAACCGAACCGATTCAAACCGCACCGAACTGAAATGAACCGAACCAAACCGAAACATTTTTAGTATAGCAAGCCATCAGTTTATTTAACGGTTAAGTAAGTATAACTTATCTGACCTTGCTCAAACTGTTTACGTGAATATACCTAAGCAGACCTGATACGCGCTATTTTTAATACGCGCTATTTTGATACGCGCTATTGTGATCACGCGCTATTTTGATACGCGCTATTTTGAACACGCGCTATTTTGATACGCGCTATTTTGAACACGCGCTATTCTGAAAACGCGCTGTTTTGAAAAGCGCTGTTTTGACACGCGCTATTTTGATACGCGCTATTTCGTTACAGAGCAAAAAAAAATAGGTCAAAATCTGTTTCTTGGAGAAACACACATCACAGATTCTCACTGCGGACTAATGCATGAGCAAAGGCGACTTTGTCACGTGGGTGGCGCTGGCAGCTGACGTCTAATTGTCGGGTTAATAGGGGTTTCTCAACGTGCCCCTATGCCCAACGAGCCCCGCTCTCCCCTACGTATGAGCCGCGGTCTAGACCGAACCGACCCGACGCCCTACGTAGCATTGTATTACAGACCGTCGCAGACACTCATAGAGAAATGTCTCTGCAGACACTGTGCCGAAAAATCAAGGGGACGCCATGTTTTAGGAAGAACATTGACCAAACAAAGTATAGTTTTTGTGCTAATACAGACCTAAATACGCGGGTATTTTTATGGCATCATAATGGTGTTTTGGTTGCAAGAGTCGAAATGAACAAAAACTCATCAGGAATAACGCTTTAAAGGTAGAAATATAGCTTCAAGAATAAAAACGTATTTATTGTATAAACTTCTTGTTCTGTGGAAACTGATTGCTTTATAAACAAACAGTAAATAGGATTGATTTTTAATTAACTGATTTATGTGCTAATTGTCGACAAGTATCCACAGGCGTAGGCTTTATTTGTTTTTAATATAAAATTCATACTCTTTTTTTTTTGTTTCAGATATCCGCTTAAAGATGGAAACAATCTGGCTTTGGTCGTCCACAATAACATAGTAAGTGTTATTTATTATTTTTTTTAGAATGCTTTATATTTGTATTTTGTGATTTTAATAATTTTAAATTTGATGTCATTTGAATCATGGCTTCAATTTTTTTAATTAATTATTAAAGATTTTTAAGCAAAGAGCCTTTAGTATGAAAATGTGAAGTTTAAACCTTTTAACTTAAAGCAAACATTTAATTCTCTGCACAGTGGCGTATATAGAAAAAAATTCGAAGGAGGGGGCAAGACGGTTTCGGGGGGGGGGGGGGGCGAGACCTCATGAGGCAGTATTTTAGGCTATTTTGTTTATATTCATAAAATATGTGGAAAACATCTAAAAAACTTAACTTTAAAGGGGGGCCCAGGTTACGCCACTGGTTCTGTATTAAATTTACAAATATATAAAATTTATTTTCTTTTTCAGGTCAGCACTGACTTGAAGGTGGAGGAAGTAATTGAACAAAGGAGAAACATTTAAAAAAAAACACGGGCTACCCATGCGGCCTTTCATAATGGTGGAGTCCCTGAACTTATAGTGAGGTAAAATCAGTTTATGTCAGATTCGACAAAATTTTGTGTGCATCTCACATGGAACAAACGTGTGTATATTTCATTAACCAACCTTTCCAAAAAAAAACAAAGATTACCAGCCACCATAAAAAAATTTGACTCCACTTTTATAATAAAATACAAATAAATATTTTTCATCAAAACAACTTGCTTTTTATTATTATTAAAATTCTCTTATTATTCTATACCTTATTCATTACTATAGGGTTAATGGAAAAAAAGACACCAATTTTGATCACACAACTTTATTTCTTTTTGACAATCCATTTTCGTCTTCCTAAGGCTAAGGTGTAGCCTGAGGAAGATGAAGAAATACAGGTGTGTGATCAAAAGTGGTGTCCTTATTTTCATTAACCCTATAGAAATATACAGGGTGTTCATTTTAAAACTTCCCAACCAAGATTTCTCGAAAATAATTTTTTTTTGAGAAAAAGTAAAAACATGTTAATTAATTTATTAAGGAGGGCACATTTTGGCTATCTTATAGTTTTTGTAGTACACACCCCCTTTGAAAAAATAAGTTAATATGTCAAAAATAAATTGATAGATTTTCAAAATTTGTACACCTTTGTAAAGATATTTAAGAAACCTTCAAAAAAAAGTGTCAATTGACCCACTTTCCATATTCAAAATATAGGGGTAAAATGTACCCCTCAAAGGGGGTGTGTACTACAAAAATTTTAAGATAGCCAGAATGTGTCCTCCTTAATAAATTAATTGATGTGTTTTGGCATTTTTAAAAAAAATCATTTTCGAGAAATCTGGGGTGGGTTTTAAAATGAACACCCTGTATTTTAAACAGAACGTGAAACCTACAAATACCTTATTAATGCAAAATAACTAAATATAATTGCAGCTACTAATTATATAATAACCCATAATTAATTAATTTAATATTAAATAAGAATGATCCTTATAATAAATATACAGTATATTAATAATTAAACTCACATATATTTTTAAATACCAACAATATATTAGTGCTTGATGTAGCTTTTTTTAAATATTACCAGACGATTTTGTTTTTATTAACAAATATTTGTTTCAATTGTTGAAATTTCTGAATTGTTACCTGCAAACAAATATCTAATAAGCCAAATATGGGCAACGCATTTGGTAACAGTTACAAAATGTTTGTTATTGTTACAAAATTCTTCTCTCAGTGCAGGGAATCCTCGATTGAAAATTTAGCTTTTGATTTTAGCTACTACCATGCCAAATATAAAAAATATACCCTTTTTGCAGCTTTTTATTGAAATACCCTACAAACTTACTCTACTATCTTGGGCGTAACAGAGTTTGGCTTCGATGTACACATATTTAATATTGTAATTTTTCGCCATTTTCAGCGTTTTTCGCATTTTTTTTTATCGGCGCGAGAATTTGAAACGTTTTTACAATTGACTTAAAATTTTGGGGTGTAGGTACGGTTAAAATGGACGGGAATTCGGATTCGAGGGCTAAAAAACTTACTTATAGATAGGTAGGTCTGTTTAAATGTTCAAATGTACAGATTACCAGTGGCGTATTTAGACAAAAGTTTTGAGCTCGGCCCGACACAGTTTTGGGGGGGGGGGGCCAGACCCCATTAGGCCATATTTTATGCTATTTTATGCCTGTATTCATGAACAATGTAAAAATTATCAAAAAAAAATTTAGATTCGGGAAGGGCGTGGGCTCCGCGAGTCCCCCCCTTATGCGCCACTGCAGATTACTGTTTTATTTTGTTATATATTATATATTTTTAAGTTTCAAAATTTTATGAAATTTTCAATATAAGTACTTCATTTGGTCAGAAAGTCTATCCTCAAAATCCCCATACCAACTCCCTTCCTTTTGTTGGCAAAGTTGAGACCATCAAGTAATCGAACCTGATTCTTTTTTGCCTTTATGTTATTGCTCGCGGGAAATCATACAATGATACCCTTGATAGAAAAGATTTTCCTGTGCGCCATTTTCACGTTTGCGCTTGTTTCCGTGTGTGCTCTTTTCATGTGCAAATGTTTCCTGTGCTTTTTTCTCCTGGACGCTTATTCTCGACTGGCCGTGACGTGAGGAGAGGTAAGCCCTCACACCGGTGGATTCATTTCCCCGTGTAAAAAGATGGTGAAAGCGCTCCAAGTTCACCCGTAAAAGTGAACTTTTTGCTCAACTCACCTGACAGGCAGTCAAGAATATTTTCTTTAATAGCCACTGCACGTATCTTGACCTAACGTACGTTTTGATCAAGTGCGCATGTGCAGTACAATACGCATTACACGCGGTGTATTGTAACCAAGCGCGGATATACGGGACGGGAAGAAGCGGTAATTTTACCCCCAAATCCGAAACTTTATTCAGGTTTGACACAGAAAATACCTACTAGTGAGGGCAAGGAGAATTCGCCGACGCCGCGGTTGTTTCGCCACCGCCTTAATTTTAGTTTGCAATTTAAATTTAGCTTGACTTTGTATATTTGCAGGCGCGGATCTACCGGAGGGGAAAAAAGGGAAATTCCCTTCCTAAATCTCAAACTATATTAAGTTTTGACATACAGAGTACAGCGTGTCCCATTTTCGATGGGAAACTGTGTTATTATTAAAGATATCGATTTTCTAAATGCACCTCATTGTGCTGTTTTAGAGAGCCCTTAATGGTGTAATTAGATTTTCGCTATACCCCATATAGTAGAGTAAATTTGTAAAATAAAGCTGCAAAAAGGGTATATTCTTTTATATTTGGCATAGTAGTACCTAACACCAAAAGCTAAATTTTCATTCGAGGATCCCCGATTTTCCGGCTTCAGAATCCAAGATGGCGGCTGCCAAAGTTAAGAAAAAAAATGATTTCCTTGTTTTAAGAGGAATTAAATTAATTTTGATAAATTTACTTTAAGTGGGATATATTAAAAAAAATCGTTTTTCTTCGATATTTTCTTTATTTTTTGTGCGATATTTATTTTTAATATCTCATATTAAAGCTACTGACCAGTTCTTTAATCTTGCTTAAATGAAATGATAAGTTTCCCAGCCGACACAAAAATGGCGCTTAATTTGTCAAAAATAAGACCTTTACAACCAGTAGACCAAATTAAATAAAAAAAAAATTTTTTTTGGATTTTATCAGTAGTAAGCCAGATTTTGTAAAAATTTATAAAAAATTACAATTTGACATTTAACATTTTAAAATGGCGGCCGAAGTTCAGATAAAAAAGTAATTTTTTTATTCTTGTTTGACACAACTAGTATTGCCGTTTAATATATTGATTTATACTAAATGGGGGTCGCCGATTGTAAATATTTCATAATAAATGACATATGTCTATTATTATCCAAGATGGCGGCGGTCAAAATATAAATACAACAGTATCTTTTTGGTTTAGTAAATCTTTTTACCAAGATATGTAGTTTTATATTAATCTTAATTAGTTTTAAATTGTAATGTACAAAAAAATAGAATTTATTTATTTTTTAAAGATGGCGGCCGAAAAAGTTTAAAAAAAAACATTTTTGTTTATTTTTTCGAAATTTAACAAAAAAAACTGAGAAAACCAAGACATCTCGTTAAACAAAACACAGATGTTTTAAATATGTCAAAAAAGTTGACGTATGTCACGTGCCGGGTGATTTGAATAAATTGACATATTTTACTTAATAGCTATCTCCGTTAATATTTATCTAACAGTAACTTTTAGATTAGCAAAGTTAAATAATTTTTTCTAAATCATCAGAATCTGATGTCAAAAATGACATATGTCATACACTTGTCAAACTATTGACATATGGTTTATTTTTTTAAATAAAACACCCTATATATAATGTTTTTAATTGATAGGGTTCCTTTTTCTGATTTCAAAAATATATATTATGTTGACATTTAGTCCAGCCGTTGTTGAAATATTTGCATTTTAAAAATTATATTCATTAACAAAATGGCAACATCCTTATTGTTTATTTAGGTTATTAAAATGAAAATATTTCAATAACGGCTGGTCTAAATGTCAACATATTATATATTTTTGAAATCAGAAAAACGAGTCTTATCAACTAAAAAAATTATGTACAGGGTGTTTTATTTAAAAAAATAAACCATATGTCAAAAGTTTGACAAGTGTATGACATATGTCATTTTTGACATCAGATTCTGATCATTTAGAAAAAATTATTTAACTTTGCTTATTTAAACAGTACTGTTAGATTAATATTAACGGAGATAGCTATTAAGTAAAATATGGTCAATTCAATCAAATCACCCGGTACGTGACATATGTCAACTTTTTTGACATTTTTAAAATATCTGTGTTTTGTTTACCGAGATGTCTTGTTTTTTCCAATTTTTTTTTGTTAAACTTTAAAAAAATAAAAATAACAAAATTTTAAACATTTTCGACCGCCATCTTTAAAACATAAATAAATTATATTATTTTTGTCCATTATGACTTAAAGCTAATTAAGAGTAATATAAAACTACATATCTTCGGAAAAAAAAAAATACCAAACCAAGAAGATAATGTTGTTTCTATATTTTGAACGCCGCCATCTTGATTAATAATAGACATGTGTCATTTATGATAAAATATTTAAAATCGGCGACCCCTATTTAGTATAAATCGATATATTACACGGCAATACTAGTTCTGTCAAGCAAGAACAAAAAAATTACTTTTTATCTGAACTTCGACCGCCATCTTAAAATTTTTAATGTCAAATTGTAATTTTTTTAAAATTTTTACAAAACTTGGCTTACTATTGATAAAATACAATTTTTTTTTTTTTTTAATTTAATTTGGTCTACAGGTTATAAAGGTCTCTTTTATTTTTGACATATTAAACGCCATCTTTGTGTCGGCTGAGAAACTAATAATTTTTTTATTAGGTTTAAAGAGCTGGTCAGTGGCTTTAATATGAGGTATTAAAAATAAATATTGCGCAAAAAATAAATAAAATATCGAAGAAAAACGATTTTTTAAAAATATACCCGCCATTTTGTTTTAAAGTGACAGGTGTAATTTTTTTTTTACATTTTTGAATTAAGTAGGTCCCACTTAAAGTAAGTTTATCAAAATTAATTTAATTTGTCTTAAAACAGGGAATTCATTTTTTTTCTAAACTTTGGCAGCCATCTTGGATTCCGATGCCGGAAATCAGGGGATTCTTGATTAAAATGTTAGCTTTTGATGTTAGCTACTACCATGCCAAATATAAAAAATATACCCTTTTTGCAGCTTTTTATTGAAATACCCTACAAATTTACTCTACTAATAGTTTCGCAAATACAGGGAGTTTTTGAAAAAATTGCATTTTTAATAATCCCTTATATCTCGCTTATTTTGCAAGATATTTTTATCCTTTAAAAACCTTTTTATGCCAAGTTTTTTAGTAGAAAGTAATAACAACGCGACGTTACAAAATAATAAAAAATTTATATATTTTTATTTTAAGGTTAAAAAAAAATTGCTTCAAACCTGCAAATTTCCAACATAGATATAAATAAAAATTGCTAGTTGAACGATTTTTAGTTTCATTGTTTTGATACTTAGCAAATTAAAATGGTTTTACGTTTTTTTTTAAAACAAAGTGTACGACAAATACAAATAAAATAACGAATAACATTAAATAATAACTGATTTTTCTTTAATGATATGAATGTTTAAACTGATTGCTATGACGTGTAAGACATTGTTGGCATTTTTGAGTAATTTTTCTTAATGCATTTTGCATAAAAATATTTCTGTCGTTTAAATGTTGGGATTTTGTTGCTTAAATAAAGCAGTCAAACATATCACATTTTTCAAAATCTGGATATGGTCGATTTCTCGCTATTTTAGAATAATTTTGAGTGTCATTCACAAAAATGACAAGTAAAATGACAATGACAATTCCACGCTTTTGCTTTTCCATGTTGAAGTAAATTTCATGAGCTACCATCAAATAATTACTATATGATATTATTTTTGTAAATCTTTTATTTAACGTTTCAAAACAGGTAAACTGTTTTAAACTGTTGTAAAGTGTGTGTTGCCATTTTTAATTTATATTTACGTTGGAAATTTTCAGGTTCGGACAAATTTTTTTTAAAAATAATAACTTTTTTTTGCCTTAAAACTAAAAAATATTAAACTTTTATTATTTTGTGATAATATTAGCACGAAATCAGTCAAAATAATAATAAAAAAAATTCAGGCCCTATTTAATTTGTTATGTTAAATACCATATCTCAAAAACTACGCAATATTTTTAAAAAATGAGAACGTCATTATTTGCTCTAAAAAAGTTGCCATAAAAAGGTTTTTACAGAACAAAAATATCTTGCAAAATAAGCGCGATCCAAGAAATTATTAAAAATGTAATTTTTTCAAAAACTCCCTCTATTAGCGAAACCACGGGGTACAGGAAAAAACTGATTACTCCATTTTTAAGCGCCCAAAAAAAAGGTGCAATCAGGAAATCGATATCTTTAATAACCGAGTTTCCCATTTAATCCTATCGAAAATGGGACACGCTGTACACTTCCTGGTCACTATGCAAAATAGTCTTGTGTGTTGGCTATTCTCGGGTTATATGTTCGCGCTTTCATTTAATAAAATATATACAGTCCATTGCAGTTATCGTTTTTCTAACTGCGGGCAAACACCGATATTTATTATTATTATTATTATAGTATGCATTTTCAAATTCAGCGACACACCCCAAAGTTTTAAATTTAATACATATCGGTGCATAAATAAAAAAGTCTGTCATTTTGAACTCTCCAAATATGATTCTTTTTAAGTTTAAGTCAAAAACCATAAGCAGCAACTTTAAACATACCAACTTCCAAAATTTATGCAAATCGGTACATAAATGAAAAAACATGCGATTTTGGATTCGACAGTCAAATTATTTTTATTTTATTAAAAAATCCTAATCAACGACCTTAAACACCCCAAAGTTCCAAATTTATTACATATGGGATCATAAATAAGGTAGCGTAGGTATTATGCAGTTATCCAATGAAAGACGTATCCAGGGAAGAGCAAAGGGGGCTGCCCTTTCTCTCCAGATTTGTTAAAATCAGACAATTAAATTCAACCAGATGATGAAGTTTCCCCTCCTTAATTTAGTTTAGGAAAGTCATGGAATTCATCTAATTTTAGAATTACCATTGCGGGGCTGCTGCTGCTGCAGTCAATATTTTTGCAACTTAGTGTTTAAACTACAAAAACGTGCTGTTCGTTTTATTTCCAGTGCTTCTCCAAGAGAACATTGCAAACCATTATTTCAAACACGAAATCTTAACCCTTACGTGCTTTTTATTCTTGAATCAGTTACACTCATTCATAAATCCATTTCTTCTTTTCCTCATCATCAAACAAATTACGTCAAAATCATCATATACCACTTCCAATCCCTCACTGCTCTGGTCAAAAATTCTATTATTTACAACGTCAAACTTTATAGTCATCCTCCTATTACAAGAAAAAATCTTTCAAATTTATTTGAACTTCGAAGGCAACTTAAAACTAAGCTACTCACCCAGGCTTTCTACAAAGTCTAGTAATTTTTAAGATTCTCATTTAATTAAGATCCATTTAAATAGTTTTATAGATATTTTTTCTGTATGTTAAAAAGCGCAAACTTTCTGGGCTTGTTGGTCTATAATGGTCTATTTTATATAGATATTATTAAATATTTATTTTAGAAGTAAACTGACTTTGTGTGTATATACCTACATTTCTAATTGATTTTTTAAATATTTTTGGCTTTTGAGGTGAATGTTTTTACCTTTTGTCTATAAATATTTTTATTTTAATTTAGATTGTCTTGTTTTAAATATTTTAAAATGTTTAATATTCTTTTAGCTTTAAAATTAATTAAGAGCTTGTAAATAAACCAACTTTTTCTACTGTACAAATTAGACTTTAGGGAAATTTAAGTACTTAGCTTTCTCAATAAGATTTGTTTTGATTCATGGACAATAATCTTCTACCCCTTTTTCCCATCTTTAAACAAAACTAACTTGGTGCTAGATTTCGCCGGCACCTCCAATATTTTTGGGTTGCGGTCTGATTATGACTTAACCAAAATACATAAGAATCGGTTTGCAATTCAAGCTGAAATTCTTACTGGTCTCTTAAACTATATCGAATTCTCCGCATTTATATTCAAAACGGCCAATGATGCGTAAAACAAACAGTAACTTACGTGAAACCTTGGACAAAGAAACATCTTCCATTAATTAACGAAACTTGTTTTCAAAGCTTCTTCTTTACTCATATTTATGCAAGTCATGCCTCTGAAACGTTTATCTAGGATATAAATTATAGCTTTCGGTCGCCCATCCCTGGGTCCATCCGGCCAGGCTAGGCAGCATCTGCACCTTGTTTTGGCTACCGTGTGACCAAAGGGTATCTTGATATCCCTTAATCGGCCTGCATCGTCCGCAAGGACTTAAATAAAATCAACATCCAAACTTGATCTACCTGACTGTTGTAATGAACGACCACCGCGAAAATTAAGAAAGGTCCATACCGAGCTTTACAAAGATTTTTTCCCAAATATTTACATAATGGATTGTGATACAAAAGATAATAACTTGTCCCATTAATTTTAGTTGGTCTTTTTAAACGTCTTTGATTTTTCTAAATTTCGTTTTTACTCAGGTCGACCACGCATGCTTATCAAGTCAAATCGCCGCTTGCTATGCGATCGATCCGGGTTCGATTCCCGGCATTGACATTGGCTGTTGTATGCGTTTCTCATTTACTTTACTTTGTTACCAACACTTTGAATTGAGTTTTCGGAACACACACAATATCAGTGATACTTTATTAATGTATCCCCGTATAGACTTATTTTTATTAACAACAAAATCTAGAAAAACATTGCGATTAATATGATATTATAAAAGTTATGAAAATTGACCACATAATTGACATTGACCCAATAGGATGGAAGTCCCAGTATAAACAAACTTTTATCTACAAAAGAGGACAAAAACTGAAAGTCCATTTACTTATAAAAAAACTTTTATCTACAAAAGAGGACAAAAACTGAAAGGCTATTTACTTATTTTCCTTAGCAAAAATTAAAAGTCTTTGGAATATGTTAGTTTCCAACAATTTTTTTTCAAGCAAGGATTTAATAAAAACTGAAACTCAAAAAAAAATGCTTGAGAACTGTAAGACAGACCATGGTATTCCTATGTATTTTTAGACGCTGAATCCGAATCCGGGTTAAAAAAAGTCCTGAAATATCTAGGGTGGCTACGGGGGTGGTAAAGGGGTAACTACCCCCCCAGAACCCGAAAAAATATGAAACAGTATAGGGGCGGCTGGCTACTACAGGTAAGTTAAATTCTGAAAAAAACTATATTTTTGTTTACTTGCTTTAACAGAAAAGCACTTAAAGAAATCGCCCGTGGAAAACAGTGCACATGGAAAAACGCGCACAGGGAAAACCCCCAAAATTTCGAATAAATTGAAAAAACCAAGATCAAAGTTGCAATATTGCACGCTGACGCTGAAGTTGCGAAAATGGTATATTTTCAAAGCCATCAAATAAATTTACTTCGGAGAGCTTCTTTATAAAGCAACATCATTCAAAAGATGTTCTATATTTTTATTCACCGATTCCTTTTCGCTTTTCTCCAAAAATTTTCACAAATATTGAAATAGTTAACAAAATATAATAAAAGATCTTCAAGTTTTAAATATTTTGATAATTTTTATATTTTGTATGAATTTCATATATGTATAGTGTCCCCCATAATGTTCGCAACATATGGGAAAATTTTTTATTTGAGAGATATGGGAAAAAATTTATTATACGATCAATCCTGCTTGTTGAATATCCTAAAAAGACATTTTGACATTTGTCACATGCTCACTGTCATGGCGGCAAATGCAAAAAATTAGGCATGAAAACTTAAAAAGTGAGGTTAAGTCGCAAAATATCGAAAAAAGTTATTTGAAAAAAGTGTTTAGAATGTCATTTTAGGGTCCTCTATGAAATTTGGAGCAATAATATTACAAAATACGAAATACCCTATTTTTGACCCTAGCCTTATTATGAATTAATTTTATACAGATTTTATTATTGAAATAGTTTAAGTAACGCAATGTTTAATGGATAAATGTAAAATGATTCCAAATTCTTAATTGAAGTCGTTCATTAAAAATTAAATAAAAATATCCGATTAGCACATGTACCTTTCTTGTTGCAATGGCCTTTTTTTTAACAGTTTGTAAGGTTTCCGTGAACTTAGTATTAATACCACAATAGAAAAAAGCCTTATCATTGATATTATTTAATAAATAATAGGGACCTATTGCAATATGGCCAGGCAATAATTGTGCCGGGCACTAAATTGACATTTTCACATTGAAAACTGAGAGTTGATCTTTCAAAATTGACATACCAAAGTCGAATTTATAAATCCAGTCGTTTATTTTCCATTAATAGTGGCGTCACTATTAATTCCGGGTCTTATGATACACAAAGTCCTCATTTTGAAAGAAGACAGCTGTTCTTATAATGTGAAACTGTCAATATAGTGCCCAGCACAATTATTGCCTGGCCGTATTGCAATAGGTCCCTAATATCAATGACGTTGTTCTTTTCCATTGTGGTATTAATATTAAATTTACGGAAACCTACAAATTGTCAAAACAAAAGGCCATTGTGACAAGAAACGTACATGTGCCAATCGGATATTTTTAATTAATTTTTTATGAATGACTTTAATAAAGAATTTTGAATTATTTTACCTTTGCCCATTAACTATTGCGTTACTTGAACTATTTCAATAATAAAATCTGTATAAAGTTAATTCATAATATAAGGCTAGGGCAAAAAATAGGGTATTTCTTATTTTTTATTATTATTGCTCCAAATTTCATAGAGGACCCTAAAATGACATTCTAAACACTTTTTTTAAATAACTTTTTTCGATATTTTGCCATCTAACCTCACTTTGTGGGTTTTCATGACTAATTTTTTGAATTTGCCACCATGACAGTAATCACGTGACTAATGTCAAAATGTCTTTCTAGGTTATTCAACAAGCAGGATTGATCGTATATAAATTTTTTTCCCATATCTCACAAATAAAATTTTTTCCCATATGTTGCGAACATTATGGGGCACACAATATATATAATATCATATCCTAAGATATTTTCAAAATATTAAAAAACTTACAAATATTTTTAAAATTCTAAAATTTTTCAAAATTTACATATATCCAGGGTGTCCCATAACTTAGGAGTCAAAGTGCAGCAGGTGAAGAGGAGGTTATTTCTGATAAAAAAGTTTATATAATATGCGGGTCGAAGACTGGGGGAAAGAAGTTTTACAAAACAAATAAAATTTGTCATAGTCAAATGAATACTTAGCTATAATTGTGATCCAAAAATGTATTACTTCATTTTTTGAGAAAATTGCAAGTTAAAGAGATAATTTTTGCTTACTTATTTAAAAAAAAATATCAGTGATACTTTATAAATGTATCCCCGTATAGACTTATTTTTATTAACAAGAAAATCTAGAAAAACATTGCGATTATAAAAGTTATGAAAATTGACCACATAATTTTTTTTTCAAAATATTTTTATCTTCACTTATTGCTTGTTCTACTAATACACGACTTTTAAAAAAGTTATCATAAAAATACTCTGCCAATCTATGGGCACCTGAGCTCACACTAGGTACTATAGTTATAGTGTGAGGTAATATAATCAAAAACTGAAATATATTTTATTCAACTCCAGACTCAATTACCTTTCGTTTGATACCACACAAGCCATGTTTTGACTTAAACTCAATTTTTTTAAATCTACCCCCACCCTTTTAAAAAAAACTAAAATGTATTTTGTTTAACTCCAGACTCAATTACCTTTCGTTTGATATCACACACGCCATATTTTCACTTAAACTGTAATTTTTGACATCTACCCCCACCCTTTTTTTAAAAATAGACTAAAATGCATTTTTTAAACTCTAGACTTAATTACCTTTCGTTTGATATCACACACGCCATATTTTCACATAAACTCTAATTTTTGGAATCTACCCCCCAACTAACAATTATAGTAGCGGCTACATGCTCCAAAGGCTTTCCTACTTTCTTATGGTAGAAATGTGGTGATCTCAACCAAAATTCGTTACTTTTTAGTTCTCACTACTGTTTAGTATCACGAAAAAGTAGAAGTTTCGTAAAAATGACCCTTTAAACTACCTGATAGGATTGTTTCTTGATAGTCTAATCTGATAGTCTGCTCTACCACAATAGCACGTTGCCAAAGTTTTACTTTCTTTTTAGTCGTTAATTCGTAGTCACCCCGACATTTATATGTTACTTAATTACCACTACAAAGTTGGGCTTAATTGAAGTCGCAAACGGGTGTATCCGACAACTACCTTATAACTTTATATTTTCCTACATAGGTTTGGGTCATCATAGTAATATCTGATGTAATAATGTAGAGAAAATTACTTTTGAGGACAACCTAAAAGTCACAAAAACTTTGATTTTGTATTTATGTCAATCCTTCAAAGTAGAGACTACTTCCTATTTCTACTTTAAAAACGTAAACATCTTAAAGTCGCCTGTTGGTCGCGACTAATGTTAACCTTACTTTTTGTGGCTCCTTAAATTATTGCCAATTTGTTATAATTTATAATCAATTAAAGCAAGTATCGTTTATAATAAATTCTTAGCAAAGTACGACTTGTAAGCAGAATTTTAAGTTGTGACTTAAGTGCAACTAATACAAGTGGTATAAATAGATCGAAAATGCTCCCTGCTTGTCATTGCTACGTTTTCATGCGAATTGAGTTCGATTTAATCTTATTGGAATAAAGCCATAATAACACTATTATTAGAACCGAACCAATACGTGTACTAGAGACCCAGAGAGAGAGATGTCCCAAAAATTTGGTTCTGTTGTCGCGAAAAAAAAATATCAAAATTTGACAACCCTAGTTTAGTTAGATGCTAGATCAATTTTTAGTTTTTATTGGTAGGCTTTAAGGTAGGGTTGCCAAATCTGTTTTAGGTCAAAACGGGACTAAAGTTAAAAATGAAGCAAAAATATGGGACAAAGCAGAAAAAAAAACATAAAAATACATATGGAAAGTTTAAGAACGTTTGTGAGCCACTCATTAATAATGATGTCCGTAATATGCACTTGTACGCAAGCATATGTTAAAAAATAGTTTTATCATTTTTGTGTTGCAGTTGACTTAAAATAAAACAATTCATGTGAGATAAATTGGTAAAAGTTTAAAATTTTGTGCCAAGTTCGAAAAATGGGACAAAGGACGTCCCGTTAATACCTTGTCCTCCTTGCTTTTTTATTGTAACAATGACAAAAATATAACGTTTTAACCTAAGCACATTGTACAACAGCATTCCCCAAATTATGCTGAATTGATGTACGGTACTTATATATTCAATTAAAATTTGTTTACTGCTTTAATGTAATATTTAATACCAACAATCAATTCAGCGTTGACAAACTGTTCGAAGTTGCGATGCGATAGAAAGACCTAGTACCACACCTTCTGACACTTTCAATAAAAAACATTTTAATATTTTATGTATCTGTTCCCCAAATGATGACTTTCTAGTCGGACAACTTTCTTAATGAGTAAAATTAACGTTTACTTAAAATTTATTGTAAACCATGTAGGAACTCATAAACCTTACTGATTCTAATTAGAGTTTGAAATAAAGATTGGAAAATTTAATTGATTTTAATATGTTTTGTGCCCATTTGAACTATCCTTATTGAGTTATGGACGCGTTCCCCAAGTAATTTTTCGAGTATAAAAAAAAACAAAATTAAATTAGGGACGTTTTTATTAAAAATGTTTCTGAAATGTGGAGATGAGTTTGAAGTATAACAATCTGACAATAATTTGAAAACTGTAATTTACTACAGCTTTAACTAAAAAAATCTTCTCCAATTGAAATTCTCCACCTCCATGATTTTTACATATGTTTTGGTATATTATAAAAACTTTTTAAAATTTACTTTTATTTATTTATTTATTGGATACTTTACAAACATCACTAATTATATAGAGAAAAATTTAATAAAAAAAAGTAAATATTTATAACTTAACCTACTGCCTACCTACAAAAGAAAAAAAGATGAAATATTACATAATGCGTAATGAATCGTTATTGCCAAATGAATTAAATCATAAATAATAAAACAAACTGAGTTGAAACCTGGTTGAAACGCCATGGAAACGCAGCAACCGACGGCAAGACGACAGTACGGATTTATGTGTGTGTGTGTAAGAGAGAGCGCGAGACACAGAGTAAATTTAGAAAGAAAAGAGACAGTGCCATAGCAAAAGGGAATTTCTATTTTACTGACCATCATTTTAACGACCAACGTATTTTCGATAAAAAACCGCCTAGTTTGTGGTAAAAACAAATATTAACTTTTAAGTTAACAGGTGTTAGTGAAGTACCACTTCTAAACAGCTCTACTCATCTATCACTTAACTACAACCTAGTTTTATCCCAAAAACCACCTTCACTTAGCTTCTACGACCCTCGCTTAGGCTTAGCTTCTACCATCAAAAAATCAACTACTACCACCTACCGTAGTAGAACCTAAGGGAAGGTGGAAGTACTTGATTTTTTTGTGGTGAAAGCTAGGACAAGTTGGTGTTAGAAGCTAAGCAAAGGTGGTAGTAGTTGGTTTTTTAGGGGTAGAATCTAAGCGAAGGTGGTAGTAGTTGGATTTTTTTTGAAAAAAGCTAAGCGAAGGTGGTAGTAGTTGGTGTAGAATCTAATAATTAAAGGTATTTTTGCTATAAACCTGAGCTGTAACTAAATAATAGATAAATAGGTAACTGTATGGCAGTGGTAGAAGCTTTTATTTATTAGTTATGATTTGTTTCGACCCTATACAATTTAGTCTGACGTGACATAGTATAAAAAATCGTTGGTCAGTAATATCCAAGTCAGTAAAATTCGGGTCAGTATAATAGGCAGACCTCAAAAAGTGTTTTGATTTATAAACAATAAACAAATAAAAAATGGCTTTGGTCTCTGTTTTTTACTAATCTTATTCAACCTAATCTGTGCTTCTGTTAAAATGGCTTTTTGATGAATGATGCCACAAAACAACGAGCCTTCAAGTTTATTAGGTACAGTGCAAATAGTCTGCAATCAAGTACAATCTAAATAGAGAAATGATGAAGGCACGTAAACCAAAGGAAAATAGGTAAGGGAGAGAGCTATGAACCATGGGGAATACGCCCTTTTTATTAGCTTTCATTATTCAGAATAATGATATCTGTAGGCAAATATTTTAAATACTATATCTTCAAACACATCACAGAAGCCCCATGTATAAAAATTTCCTTTTTTTGTTACAGGATCCACATTTTCAAAGACGAGGAAACCTCTACAAATGTAAATACAGCAGATTTTGGGACGATAGGTATACAGGATAATCCAAGAACTTCTACAGAAACCTCTGGCCTAGTTTGAACTAAAGAACCAAAAAGTGTTTGTGAATTTAATTTGACAAAATGTTATTATTAGTACTACCTACCTACTCTGAAATTAAAATAAAGAACATAAGTCTTTTCCTTACACATTGAGCTGTGTCAGGCATCCATTATAAATGTAACCCCCCACGATCCCCATGAGATCCACTATCCCCACGAGATAGTGAGGGGTTACATTCATAATGAATACCCCTGTACACGTGGCAATGTGTTAATCCTAAATCATTTTTTGTTGTAGTCAGTAGAGACCCACAAGTGATCATGGTGCATCGAGGTCCACTAGGGCCTGCCACCACTTAAAATACAATACCCCTGTACATCCAAAAAATTGATGTCTTTTGTTTTATTTAATGGTCATGTCAGTGGAGGTCCCAGACGGGGGGGGGGCATGTTCCTCCCTTTTTCCCGAGAATTACATAAAAATTACAAGAAACATGTGGTATTACACACCTGAGCAAAAAAATAAGGTTTTATAACTAGATAGATAGGTTCAAAAACAACCCCCCCATGTTTAAAACTCAGTTTCCACCTATGTGTGCCCACATTGCTTGAAAAATCTCATTAGGTGACTTTGCATTTAAACAAGTCAATCTATATCCCGTTGTGTGATACATTTTTTGAATCAGGGTGGGCACACATAGGTGGAAACCGGGCCTCACTGCCCCCTCTAGATAATTTTTTAAATAAAAAACTACATAAGTTTTATTTATTTCATTTAAAATTACTTATTACAATAATGGATCAAAACATTAAGAGCCATACTAAATATATTGAGAATGACAAAGGCTGACCTGAAATCAACCAGGAAAGAAGTCAACTTAAAATTTATCTGGATCATCTCAGCAAATCCTAGGTTCAGTAGGGCAATGAATGATTGTTTTCATTGTTGATATCATAAATGCATTGCATAATACACATGTTGCCGGGTGATCTATTTATAAGAATACATGGTGGTTGGGCATTCGTTGTAGTGCCTATCATGTACCTCAATGGTGATAAGGAGACCTCATTGGCCTTTAGCAGCTATTAATAACTCATAGAGTTAGTTCAATTGCAATACTTCTTTAGCATTTCTGGTTACTACAAGCAGTGATCTAAAATTTAAAAAAAACAATGTGTTAAATAACTCAGATTTTATAGTTAAAATTATTTGTTTTGATTCCAATTAATAACTTTTCAACTAGGTTAGACAAGGCCATAAGTCCATGAATACATCCTTGATCAGAACATAAACTAGGCCTTATTGTAAAAGCGTAAAAATTAGCTATGTGTTTTCTTATATCTTTGTTAATAAATACTAATCTATCACTATCATTTTTAAAGTTTTTTTACCTGAGTTTATTGATAACATTGTAAAACAAAATAATTTGTTTAAAACTTTTGTTGTTGCTCCTCCTTAAATGTCAATGACAAGTGACGTCTGTTGCTGACGGTCCAATCGGCCATATAACTTGAAGGTCGTGATTTGCTTACCCGCGTGGTAGCTGACACTCTCTCGTAATTTTTTAGTTGCGGAGAAAAGTCGGTAACACGTTCCCGTAACGGATGAGGTAGAAATTTCAATGTGCTATCTAGAACTATAAGGGAATGGAGACACAAAAGTAGTAAGTGGTACGTAGCCGTAACTTAGGCTCACTTTCAAGTAGCTCTCCCCTCTATGAAGGAATAATTTTTGTACGCCATGTTTTTTTTTGAAGGACAGAAAAATTGTTTTTCTTATTTTAGTTTTGAAGCCCATTTTACAGAGATATAGTTTTTCGTACACAAATTAAATAAAAGCTTTACCAAATATCCATACTAAAAACCATTTGGTCGGATTATCTGCCAATTATAAAAACATAACCTCAAAAACCACAACGAAAATATTCCATCAGCTACCAGAAAACGGCTAAATTTTGCAGGCGCGCCTATTTTTTGCAATAAACATAATGCATGTTGCACATAAAAATTTGCATCGCAGTTGAATTTTGACCTCTGCTCGTTAAATCTCGTAATTTTAGATAACATAGTACATATTACAGACATAACCAAACTAAAAAACTTAGCGTGTTTGTTTACTGTTGTGTTCCATATTGTATTATAATAATTCTACCAAAATGAAACGATTATATTATTTGCAACTACATCGCTACTTTTATGCCATTACGGAAAAAAACAGCCTCTACGACGTAGTCGATACCTGGCTGCGACGTAGTAGTGTAGTTGTTACTACAGTAACTTTAAACACTTGGCCTAGTAGTCATAACCAGAAATTTGTTCCCCACTTAGGGAATTAACACGTCGCTGTATGGTATACTGAGACGTAGCGGGAATACGTTGCGGTTATCTTTAAGAAATTCTTTCTAGTTGGGGTTTCGTCGTGACAACTTTAAATGTTTGTTGGGCCCCACTCTTTTATTTGGCATGCGTTCGGTCGATTTTGTTCATTTTTAAATGGGAGCATCACGGCCCAAGACCCAACTTAGGTACCAAATTTCATTAAAATCGGACAAGCGGTTTTTGAGTTATGCGGGTTGGTCGTTACAGACAGACAGACAGACATACAGACAGACAGACAGACAGACAGCAAAACAAAAAAGTTTCAAAATCATCTAAAACGCAAAGATATATAAAAATTTTTGAAATCAGAGCAACTTTTTTTTTCTCGAAAAAATTAGGATCACCATAGCTCACACTACTTATATAGTAGTAGTGTGAGCTAAAATGTAAAAATCGCCAACTTTGATGCTCTGTATCTCGAGAAAGTTGCCCTATGGCCCCTAAAGTATACAACTCTATTTTTGTGAGCAAAATTAAGATGATCACGTAACCTGTAGAGTAGGTACAGTCGAGGACTTTTTAAATTGCCGCCCTTAAAAATAAAAAATATTCCTATTTGAAAGTCGGGAAAGTAGTTTGAACCAAAACAAAAAAATTGTGAACCTTACATCTGTCTACACATATATGTTTAAAAATTCAAGTTTTTTGATTTCTTTAAATGATTAATTTTGATTGAAAAAAAATACAGCGGCAATTTAAAAAGTCCCCGACTGCACCACATATACATAATATTCCAATACCCATGGTAACGTCCCATTCATGGTGCAAACATGAGGGCCTTGGGGTCTTTAAGCAAAAAAGACCTGATTGGTTGCTTTCAAAGACATATGTATATTATTTCCATATAGTACGTACTATTGCAATACCTACGGTACCTTACGATGCAGAATGCAAACATATTTGAAATAGCAATATCAATGGACACTAAGTCTATCGTTTTTGCAATCATTAAGTTAAAATGTCCTGGTTGTTTATACTTTACACATGCATATTATTTTATTCGTGTATTCATCATGTCAAATCATCGGTTCACAGTTGACAAAAGCTCTATCTATGTAAATTTGGTATCTGTGCATTTTTCGTATCTTTATTTCTGATTGTTTGCATCAAACGCCAACCATTGTGCATGTAAATAGGTAACAGGGAGTATTGAACTATTACGTATATGAGGTACCATTCTAAATCTAACATTTATTTCATTTTCTTAGGTCAAAACTTTTCTTTATTTGATTTGTCTGTGGGCTGTTTTACTAGGTGCGCTTTTTTCTCTACACGCGTTTTGAGTGTGCGCTTTACTATGGGTGCGCATTTTCTGTGTCGCATTTTTTCGTGTGCAAATATTTTCGCTTTTTTTTATGTTTGTTTATTTACGGTTACCGTTGCACCATTACTGTCCCCCCCACTGACTAGTGTTCAATTGGAAGCACGGAAATAGTCACGCCCTGTTCATAAATAGTGAATTTTGAACCTTTTATACACGTTTAGCGCCGATACACACACGCGTTTTTTTGCAGCGCGGTGACGCAGCGTTACCGCGTTTTTGTGAAGTATGCACGCAAGACGAACACGCGTTTGCCGCTCAACTGTGTGAATCGCGCCATTTATTTCATAGTATCACGGACCGCAATTGCGGTAACGCTGTGTCGTCGCGCTGCAGAAAAACGCGTGTGTGTACCGGCCCTTAGAGAGAAATCGCTTCTACAATGCCCTAGTACGACAAGTAACCAGTGGCGGCTGCTATAGGGAAGGCAACGGGCAGTGTCCCCCCAAAACTAGACAACAAACAGTATTTTTATTGATTTATTTAAAAAAAGTTAAATCTTCCCTTACGACATGATTGCCTAGTTCTTTTTGTTACCTGTGGTTAACAGCAAGCGATAAATTGGGTAAACTTTTTTAGCGTAAATAATTAGAAGCCGGCAGCGCCGAGCGGGGCAAGGTTTCAATTTCACCCGTTTTCCAGCGGGGTATGGGTGGATGTCCTCGAGCGGGGCCGGGAGGAACGTTTGTTTTAGTTGAAGTCGGCCATCATCATCGTGCGAAACCGTCCGTTGCCCTTGCTACGAAGCCGGTTCTATTCTTAGTGAAGGCGTATGAGTTTGTTTTAATCGCGTGTCATTGTTTGTTTTTGTTATCGTTTCTTTATAAAAAGGAAATAAATACCGTCGATTACATAATAAACTGTGCAAATTTAAATACGTTGACATATGAACTTCGATATCAAATAAAATGTTTAGGGTCACATAGACCGGACCTAAAAATTTACCAAAATTTTAGTGTAAGTAATGCCGAGGGGTGTTCCATAAAAACTTATAATAGAAAATATAATAAAAAATTATACGATGCTGAAAACTGGTTGTGCGGTTGTGAAAAAAGAAATACTTTTTTTGCTTTATTTTTCTTGTTATGAACAATCCACGAAGTGATCCTGCGTGCAAAGGGAATGTGTGATATCAAGCACTTTAGTGAAAAGTTAAAAAGACACAAAGTAAATGGTATTCACTTAAATAACCACATAGAATTTTCTATGCTAGGCAGGACTAATATTATGTGCCAATTGAATAGTGCCTATAGGCAAAACATTACTGAACATAATGAAAATATGACAAAAATTAGACATATACCTAATAGGTTAATAGACTGTTTAAAATTCTGTGAGATTTATGAGGTTGCTCTAAGGGGCCATAAAAAAGAAAGGGGAATGGATTTTATCTATAAACAAATAAACTAAAAACTACACCAAGTAGCTGCTTTATTGGAAAATACTGAAAAAAAAATTGTTTCGATAAGTTTTTTTATCTCATTTTTCATACAATTTAAATTTCTGCCCCCTCCCCCCCCAATTTATAACGTCACCAGCCGCCACTGCAAGTAACACGTGTCGGACTTAGATATGATTCAAAGCTTCCTATTGGTCAAAGCCCTTCAGATCGCACGATGGGAATGATCACATCGGTCCACAACCCAGAATCAGCAGCCTGTAATTTTCACCATTGCATTGGGTCAATTTATATAAAATCAAGAAATAAATTGGTAAAATTTTTTTTTAAGTCACAAGCTTTTATAAAATGCACTAAAAATTAAAAAATAATTTTCTAACATTCTAATATTATCATAATAATAAAAGCGATGGCCGACTGATGGAAATCTTGACGATGTTAGCACGATAAGATATCCGTATCAATTAAATATTACTATTTGCAAGAATCAATCTAGCAGAAAAATGCAGAGGTACTAAACCCACCCAACCTGACCTAAGATACCCCAGCAGTTCTCTGACATAGGTATAGCAATGGCTTAACAATGCGGCACATCAAACATATCTTTGATGACCTGCTATGTTGAATATTCTTTAAGTGTTTAGATCACAACTTTAGATTAACTTATGCTTTGATTTGCGGCCATCGCTTTTATTATTATGATAATATTAGAATGTTAGAAAATTATTTTTTAATTTTTAGTGCATTTTATAAAAGCTTGTAACTTAATATGGACATTTTTTCATTATTGTTGTATTGTCATCGGACCACTATATGAATACCAAATTTCATCCAAATCGGATAGTGTTGAGTGTGTGAGAAACGCATTTTTCTATAGATGGGGGTGGGGGTAGGAGTGGTAGGATTTTTTTTTACAATGTTGTATTGTCATCGGACCACTATATGTATACCAAATTTCATCCAAATCGGATAATGGGAAGTGTGTCAATAACTCATTTTTCTATGAAAGGGGGTGGGGGTAGGGGTGCGAGAATATTTTTTTCTTAATATTGTATTGTCATCGGATCACTATATGTATACCAAATTTCATCCAAATCGGAAAACGGGATGTGTGTCAAAAACAAATTTTTCTATGGAAGGGGGTGACGGTAGGGGTGGGAGGATATTTTTTTCTTATTGTTGTATTATCATCGGACCACTATCTTTATACCAAATTTTATCCAAATCGGATAACGGGAAGTGTGTCAAAAACACATTTTTCTATAGAAGGGGTGGGGGTAGCAGTGGGAGGATATTTTTTCTTTAGTGTTGTATTGTCATGGGATCACTATGTGTGTACCAAATTTCATCCAAATCGGATAATGGGAAGTGTGTCAAAAACGCTTCACAAGATTTTATAGTTAGTTAGATAGACAGAACATCTGAAGTTAAATAAAAGCTTGTAAAAAAAAGAGTAGGTTTGGCATTGGGAATGTTCCTGATTTTAATAATTTTTGGTAAATTCAGTATCCCTCTAAAGATGCTAAAAATATCAAATTTCAAAATTTTCTGATTAGTAGTTTTTTTAATAAATAGCTGATATAAATCACGAGACACGAGAGACGAGACGAGAGAAAGGCTCTCAGTCGGCGTCTTGGTGTAGTAGTAGCAATGTTTGCTTTCCACACCGGCGGTCCGGGTTCGATTCCTGGCTAGGTACTTGGTTGTTTGTGTTTGTTTAAAAATGCTTTTACCTTGCTCGAACTCTGCAAAACTGGGCGATTGATCCTGATTGGATGGAAAGTCCCAGTATAAATAAGAAAAAAAGACGAGAGAAAGGCTCTCTCGAGCGATAAAAGACTCCTATTTTATCTTGCATAACGAGACGAGACGAGAGAAGGCCTTCTCTCGTATAATGACGTTAACTGTCGTCATAATTTTCCGCACTTGTGTTGCAAAGTACTTTCCCACACATGAGCGGACAAGCAGTTTATTGGATTTATGCAAAATTAAAGACCAATTTTTACAAAAATTAGTATACTTAGTTCAAGAGTGTTCGTAGGAAATATAGCGTACACAACGAGATAGAAAGGAACTTTCTTACACTCGCGTGTTGTGTCACTCTGCTAGGGCCTCGTTCTCTTGTTATGAAATAGATTATTTCTGCACGCAAATGCCGTTTACAGAATTATGCGTAATGAGTTCTATGAAGCATTTATGTACAGAAAAATAGGTTTCTACAAGCGTCAGGAAAACATAAAAAAAAATTATAAGAAAAATAAACCAAAACACACCACATCACGCAATTTTTAAAAAATTTAACGAAATATAACATTTCATAGGAAATATTATGAACAGAATTTTCAAATCTATACAGGTTTTCCAAAATTTGACATTTCTTTGCGGATTTTTTTTTCATTCTAGTGCGGCAAAGTAGAATTTTCTGCACTAAAAACAGTGTGCAAAATCACATTTTCAACACGCTTGTAGAAAAAATACCTTTCTGGAAGCATGTGCGAAAAATTGGCAGTTCAAAACAAAAATGCATTCGGGAAAGTAATACTTTCCGCACGCTCCTAGAAATAAGTTTTTTTTGACCCCGGGTTCGGATAGACCGTAAAAGAATACATACACTGAAAAAAAAACCGATTTTACTATTAACAAATATTTGGTAAACCTGATTTTTGTTGTGCTCATTAAAAAATATTAAAAGCAAATATCATTAATTATTGGTAACAAACCTTTTTTTAAAGTGTTTAGTTATAAATAATATTTCATTTGTTTCTTAATTTGATGTCTTTTTAAATATTAATTGCCTTATATTAACCATAACCAAAACACTCTTTCTTTTAAGGTAACAGAACGTCTTTGTTATTAATACTTAAAATTTCCTAAATATAAATATACTCTTAATATTGGCAAATATTTCTTTGTGTTTATTACAACAAACATTTTTTGTATAATGTTATGGCGTGATTTTGTTATTATAACGGTCTGAATTGGTTTCTATTAATTACCTCGTAAAGTTCACAACAAATTTGGTTACTATTAACAAGCGATATTATCGAGCAATATAACTTTGTACCGTCTCGGCTCGGGCCTTGTCGCGCGTAGATCGTGACGTTTCGGTTGACACTTTGTAGGGGAGAGCGGGGCTAGTTGAGCCACTTTTTACATAAATGTAAATAAAAGCATTGCTATATTACTTACAGTTTTACAATTATAATATGTTTAAGGCAAATATTGGATTTTAAAACTATGCATTCAAACTTAAAAAACACTTTTCTCTAGCACCCTTGCAAGCGGCCCAACTAACCCCACCCACGGTTCATTCACGATGGGGCAAGTTGGGCTTGGTTGAATTAGGATTGTATATATGCAACATAAAATAACAGGAAATTCTTAGATTATTTTTATTGATAATAATAAAATACTGTTAACTTTCTTAAAAAACAAACAATATAAAGTAACCTTATTCTTGCTCTAGTCTGAATCGGAATTACGGTTTTAGCAAACATAAGTAAACCCTGCATCAGCACATGTTTCATGGGCCCAAAACTTGTAAGTTAAACATTGTACCCATTTTTCTTTTGGTTTGCTGTTTGAGAATGGTTCCATGCAGACTAGACAAGATGTTTCCTCTTCATCATCGCTGTCATCTTTCAGTGTCCTTTTCTGAGTAGTTTTTCTATGCTTCTTCTTCTTTTTTTCTTCTTTTTTTTACTTTTTTCACGTTTCAACTCTTCTTTAACCGGAGTTTCAGTTAGTACAGCTGTTGACCATTTTATTCGGTTTATATTCTTGGTCTTTCTTTCGCCAGCTTTCGGAAAAGCACGAATTTTTAAGATTTCCCTAGATCGATTGGTAATTATAGATCACACAATTTTAAGTCACCGGGTGTATGCCTCAAATTCTGTGTGATGTCATAAATAAATAAATGGCAGCTTTTTTACTGTTTTTTTTACAATCTTTGGCTTATAACTTCTGCCAATAACTTAGTTTTACAGCAAAACTAATCATTTTCTGTTTGCAACACCAATCAAGATTGTGAAGAAATTAGCTTTATATCTCCAAGACTAACAAAGATACCGCGTGAACAAGTCCACATCTAGGAGGCCTAATTTCCATAAGAGGACAAAAACAGATAGAATATAGCATATACTAATAAGAGACCGCAATATGCCCGATTCCAGTCGAAAGCGTTTCAGCGTTGCCATAGGTAACTTTGATTAATAACTACAGGCGCAAGTCGTCGCAGTCTTCAAGAGGCGGACAATCTAAAACATTTGTTTAGGGCGAGAATTATTACATGACGTGATTTTTAGTCCATCATACGTAAGCATGCTGATTTTAACCTTAAAATAAAAAAAAATGTTTTTAGAAAATGTATGGGGTTAGCTGGGCCGGTGGCCCAACGTGCCCCGAACTTTTTGGCTCAACTAGCCCCACACCTACATACAAAATTGAGAGAGTCGGCAACCATGTTTGCGTAAATATTAGCATCGTTATAATTTCATTAAACTCTGTCTAAATATGTAAAGTTAACTAAAAAAAACCGAATGGAGGCATGCAGGTTTAACAAAACAATCTGTAAAATGTTTTCCGAAATAACAAAAAGTTACTTACGAGGTCAAAAAAAAAATGGCTCTGTAATGAAATAGCGCGTATCAAAATAGCGCGCTCATTTGAGCGCGTGTTCAAAATAGCGCATATCAAAATATCGCGTGATCAAAATAGCGCGTATCATAATAGCTCGTGTTCCAAATAACGCGTACAAAATAGCGCGTATCAAAACAGCGCGTATCAAAATGGCGCGTGTTCGCAATAGCGCGTATCAAAATAGCGCGTATTCAAAATAGCGCGTATCAAAATAGCGCGTATAAAATAGCGTGTGTTCAAAATAGCGCGTCTTAAAATAGCGCGTCTGAAAATGCCGCGTTTTGAAAGATTGCCATTACAAACGTCGCTGTTACAAAATAGTTTGAGTAAGGGGTCTCTTTCTAACATATGTTTAAAAAAAAAAATTTCCTGACTTTTTTCCCGGGTTCCTATAGGGTGTAACCAAACCGAACCGAACCGATTCAATCCGCACGGAACTGAAATGAACCAAACCAAACCGAAACATTTTTTCAAAAAATTATTTCCCTAAATTAGCTTCCCGATCCTTATTTTGGTAGGTTTCTATTCTGATCTGTGACTTAGTGACATTTTTTAGGTGGAAAAAGATCAGGGAGTTACTGGGAAAAATGTTTGGGTTTGGTTCGGTTCGGTTCCGTCCGGTTCGGTTCGGTTTGGTTACACACCCTCTAGGATCGCGGAAAAGAAGCCAGGGAAGTTTTTTTTTTGAAAAAAATGTGTTAGAAAGAGACCCCTTAATCGAACTATATGAGTTGTGTTAAGTATAGCAAGCCATCGGTTTATTTAACGGTTAAGTAAGTATAACTTATCTGACCTTGCTCAAACTGTTTAGGCGAATATACCTAAGCACACCTAATACGCGCTATTTTTTACACGTGCTATTTTAATACGCGCTATTTTGATCACGCGCTATTTTGATACGCGCTATTTTAATACGCGCTGTTTTGAACACGCGCTATTTTAATAAGCGCTATTTTGAACACGCGCTATTCTGAACACGCGCTGTTTTGATACGCGCTATTTTGTTACGCGCTATTTCGTTACAGAGCCAAAAAAAATAGGTCAAATTCTGTTCCTTGGAGATACACACATCACAGATTCTCACTGCGGACTAATGTATGAGCAAAGGCGACTTTGCCACGTGGGTGGCGCTGGCATCTGACGTCTAATTGTCGAGTTAATAGGGGTGTCTCAACGTGCCCCTATGCTCAACCAGCCCCGCTCTCCCCTACGTGTGTGCCGCGGTCTAGACCGATGTTATGCCCGCAGTAAGAAAAACGATAAATGCAATGGACTGTAAATATTTAATTAATGAAAGCGCGAGCAAACATAAATATATTGATATGAAATTACGAAATAATCAAACGTCCATAGGTAAAATATTGGTGTCACACAACGGTAATCAGAATCAAAGGCACTCACCAGTTTGCAGCCAAATTCTCCGCTTCTAAGGGGCCCCTGATTGGATCTAATGATGTCACCACGTAGCTGAAGGGCTGAAGTTTCTAGTTCTAGGCTTCAGTACACAAAAATCGAGCACTTTCAGGTGTAGATATTTGAAATAGTTGGAGAACGAAATTAGCACGCCATTTTCTCGAGGCGGTCGACAAAGGATCTCCCTGGTTGTTGGTGCGCATGTCCAAATACGCGAAATGGGCTTTGTCCTTCATACAATTGTGTGGTTTTAAAAATATATATAAACAACCGCGAAATTTAGCGGGAGCTAACAGATGGCGGTGCATAAAAGAAAGGTACCTGAATGTCCTGAGGCATTTAATGACACATGAAGATTATTGACAGGTGGTGTGTGAATGACAGGACTAGTATCTTGGCTTCCAGACTCTTGATTAGTTTCTAAGATATGAGTTAAAGTGTGGTGCCTTTTACTATTGCAAGTCCTGCATGAATATTTTGATTTGCACGTATCTACACCATGCAAGGGATGAAAACACCCTAGACATAATTTTTTCTGCTTGACGAAATATAGGCGATCGATAGGTGAGAGATCAAGAAATGTTTGACATTTCGAAAGCACGTGACCTTGATTACACCGGAAACATTTTATTCCCGTACTTGAATTAGTTGAGGTGCCAGCCAGTCCTATAAAAGGCGAATTGGATGATTTATAGGTAGGCTTTTGCCCAAACTGATTTCGCATAGAATTTGAATTTTGATAGGTAGGCTTTTGCCCAGACTGATTTTGCATAGAATTTGATTTTTGATAGATAGGCACCTTTTTGGGTGCTGTTGATTGAGGAAGTGATTCCAAAACTTTACATCTTTTTTCTAGAAATTGAAAAAGTGACTGAAAAGTGGGAATTTCGGTATTAGTATTGGCGTGACTCATTTCGAAATTTGAACGCGTCGGAATATCCAATTTTTCTAACAAAATGAAAAAAATAATAAAGTCCCAACTGTCAACGTCAAAGCTAAGTGATTTTAAAATTTCTAGAGATTCAGAAAAGGTGTCAATTAAATTACGCAATTCTTTAGCTGACTCGTTTTTTAAGGTGAAGTTCATAATTGAGCTTAAAGCATCATTTGCGACATCTCGCTTGTTTTGATATCTATTGACTAATTTGTCATAAGCAATTTTATAATTTTGATCAGATAAGCTAATCCCTGATATCAATTTTAAAGGCTCATCCTCGAGATATGAAAATAAATATTGAAGTTTTCGGACGTTACTTAGACTTTGATTTTGATCTATAATGTTATTAAAAAGATCGAAAAAGCTTGGCCATAATTTTTTATCACCTCGAAATATGGGAATACCTAACTCTTTGAGTTTTGGAGTTTCAGATTCGTTTTGTCGAACATATGATCCCGAAAGGGTTGGGGCCTCAACCGGAAATATTTTAGAGTAAACCGAGTCGTCTATCAACATAATGACGTCATTATGTGCCAGCATGCATTTATCGAAGGTTTCATCCAAATCGGAATACCTCACTTGAAACTCGTTTCTCGCTTTTTCATCCTTTTCCGCGGTCTGTGACAACACATAACACTCGGTGATCGCAGATAAAAAACCCTTGCGTTTTTGCGCAATGCAATGGACTGTAAATATTTAATTAATGAAAGCGCGAGCAAACATAAATATATTGATATGAAATTACGAAATAATCAAACGTCCATAGGTAAAATTATTTGTGTCACACAACGGTAATCAGAATCAAAGGCACTCACCCGTTTGCAGCCAAATTCTCCACTTCTAAGGGGCCCCTGATTGGATCTAATGATGTCACCACGTAGCTGAAGGGCTGAAGTTTCTAGTTCTATGCTTCAGTACACAAAAATCGAGCACTTTCAGGTGTAGATATTTGAAATAGTTGGAGAACGAAATTAACACGCCATTTTCTCGAGGCGGTCGACAAGGATCTCCCTGGTTGTTGGTGCGCATGTCCAAATACGCGAAATGCGCTTTGTCCTTCATACAATTGTGTGGTTTTAAAAATATATATAAACAACCGCGAAATTTAGCGGGAGCTAACAGACCGAACCGACCCGACGCCCTACGTAGCATTGTATTACAGACCGTCGCAGAAAGTGTGCCCAAAAATCAAGGGGACGCCATGTTTTTGGAAAAACATTGACCAAACAAGGTTTAGTTTTTGTGATTTTGTACTAATACGGACCTAAATACAGGGGTATTTTTATGGCATCATAATGGTGTTTTGGTTGCAAGAGTCGAAGTGAATAAAAAGTCATCAAGAATAACGCTTTAAAGGTAAATATTTAGAGGTCGAAATATAGTTTCAATAAAAAAAACGTATTCATTTTATAAACTTTTTGTTCTGTGGAAACTGATTGCTTTATAAACAAACAGTAAATAGGATTAATAAAATTCATACTCTTTTTTTTTGTTTCAGATTTCCGCTTAAAGATGGAAACAAATCTGGCTTTGTTGGTTAAAAACATGCATCTTGCTGATTGGTCTTCCACAATAACAGATCCTATTAGAAATCACAAAAACTATCCTATTTAAAGGGCAGTAACTATAGTACGTGTTATTTATAATTTTTTTTAGAATGCTTTATATTTGTATTTTGTGATTTTAATAATTTTAAATTTGATGTCATTTGAATCATGGCTTCAATTCTTTGAATTAATTATTAAAGATTTTTAAGCAAAGAGCCTTTAGTATGAAAATGTGATGTTTAAACCTTTTAGCATAAAGCAAACGTTTAATGTTCAGTACAGTGGCGTATATAGAAAAAAAATTCAGGGGGTATGCCACTGGTTCTGTATTAAATTTACAAATATATAAAATTTATTTTCTTTTTCAGGTCAGCACTGACTTGGAGGTGGAGGAAGTAATTCAACAAAGGAGAAACATTTAAAAAAAACATGGGCTACCCATGCTGCCTTTCGTAATGGTGGAGTCCCCAACTTATAGTGAGGTAAAATCCGTTTATGTCAGTTTTGACAAAATTTTGTGTGCATCTCACGTGGAACAAACGTGGGTATATCTCATTAACCAAGCTTTGCAAAAAAAACAAAGATTACCACTCACCATAAAAAAATTGCGATGTGACAGATCAGTCATACTTTACCAGACTTCATATCTCTGAGACTACAAGCTTATTGTATAAAAAAAATATCTAGTTCTTTTTTATTTATATATTAGGTATTGTAGTAGCGTAAATTTGTAGGATATTTCAAGAAAAAGCTGCAAAAAGGGTATATTTTTTTATATTTGTATATGCGTTAATATGCATAGAATCCACAGGTTTAAAAAGATCCATGGTCTTTTTATTTTTATAATAAAATACAAATAAATATTTTTCATCAAAACAACTTGCTTTTTATTATTATTAAAATTCTGTTATTATTCTATACCTTATTCATTTCTATAGGGTTAATGGGAAAAGGGACACCAATTTTGATCACACAACTTTATTTCTTTTCGACGATTCATCTTCATGTTCCTAAGGCTAAGGTGTGTAGCCCGAGGAAAACGAAAATGAATCGTCGAAATGTCGCAAAGAAATACAGGTGTGTGATCAAAATTGGTTTCCTTATTTCCATTAGCCCTATAGAAATATACAGGGTGTTCATTTTGAAATTTCCCAACCCAGATTTCTCGAAAATGATCTTTTTTGAGAAAAAGTAAAAACAGGTCAATTAATTTATTAAGGAGGGCACATTTTGGGTATCTTACAGTACACACCCCCTTTGAAAAAATAAGTGAATATGTCAAAAACAAATTGATAGATTTTCAAAATTTTTACACCTTTGTAAAGACATTTAAGAAAACTTAAATAAATATAGGGGTAAAATGTACCCCTCAAAGGGGTTGTGTACTACAAAAATTTTAAGATAGCCAAAATGTGTCCTCCTTAATAAATTAATTGACATGTTTTTGATGTTTAAAAAAAAATCATTTTCGAGAAATCTGGGGTGGGAAGTTTTAAAATGAACACCCTCTTTATTAAACAGAACGTGAAAAAATACCTTATTAATGCAAAATAACTAAATATAATTACAGCTACTAATTATATAATAACCCATAATTAATTAAATTAATATTAAATAAGAATGATCCTTATAATAAAGATACAGTATATTAATAATTCAACTCACATATATTTTTAAATACCAACAATATATTAGTGCTTAATGTAGCTTTTTTTTTAACTATTACCAAACGATTTTGTTTTTATTAACAAATATTTGTTTCAATTGTTGAAATTTATGAATTGTTACCTGCAAACAAATATCTAATAAGCCAAATATGGGCAACGCATTTGGTAACAGTTACAAAATGTTTGTTATTGTTACAAAATTCTTCTCTCAGTGTAGTCTGTTTTATGTATCGATTCTTTTCTTGTGCGGTTGTGAAATCGAAGAAATACATTTTGATGCATTAGGTAAATAGATGTTTTGTTCAACGAATTTTACTATATTTTTGTAAAAATTTCTAAAAGAGTAAAATATTATTGGGGGGTGTTCCCTTTAATTTAAAAAAAGTTGCTATCAAATTTGACGGTAGAGGCGACATTTAATATTTGTGTTAAGCATAAAACATTTTACAATTTTTGAATTTATTTTTTTTTAGTTTTCTCCATCTCTTTTAATAGGGACATTTTGTGTCGCGTATTTTAGACTTTGTTACCGTTATTGCTGTTACTGAGTCTGCGGATTAGCAGCTTCCCGCTCTTTTTTTGTTATTTACGGACACGGCGCCCGGTACTTACGGTGGCCGTCCTTACCATTATTTTTTAAGGTTAGTTTTGTATTGTTTTTTTTAATGCAGTCGAATTTTTTACTAAAATTCGGTAGTTTGGTTCGTAAAAAGGCACAAGTCTAATAAAAATAAATAAACAAATATAAATAAACAAAAAGTTGAAGGTGTGTGAAACTACTAAATTAATGTTTGTGTTATGCTTAACTTTAGTGTTCCAAAATCTATATTTTTTGCCTTGAATGTTACCATTATTCTTAGTAACAATTACGGTAACAGCTGTCAAATTTTCTTTGATTTTAACTGACTGAAAATGTCCCTAATAATCAAGGTAAGGGGGTGGAATTCATGGTCAGTGGCGGATCTGGGTATTGATAATTGGGGGTTTCAAAAACAAAACAAAATTATTAAATTTTTGCAAACGTATTTAACATTTAAGGGTGCGTGTTCACTTGAAAATCATATTGTCACGAGGGGGTTTTATCGTGACGAACACAGTTTAAGTTAGGTGTAATGGTTTTATTATAATACTTATATTTACTACTTACATTGTACTTAAATACATCTTGTCTACAAATCTTCTTTGATAGGCTTAACTTCTTATACTTGACTAAAGTACTACTTGTTCACTATTAACTAAGCCTGGGCGTTAGGTTCTCAGCGTACAACTCACTGCTAAACTCTTTTGGAGATGCTTTTATTACAAACCGTTTGCCATTGATAGGATATCGAGATGTGTTTTGTTTCCTGTATAAACATCATCGAAATCCCATTAGCCACGTTGTTTATAATACTTCTATATACAATTTATTACTTTTAATACAATTTGAACTATATACAGAAGTTCATTTCCTTAGAATGTTTAGGGTTAATGTGCACTTGCTTATAAACGTAACTTGTGTCATTCACTTAATAGGACATTATTTTCTATCCTGACACATCCCCCTTGCTTTTAAAAAAAATCTGTCCCCACAGATTGTCTACTAAACTATTTTTCACAAAAAAAATATAACAGTCGTCTGTACCTAATAAATTATAAAACTAATTAACTCAAATAATTGTTTATCCATTCCCATCTACTCGTTCCGATTGTTTTGCATTCTTCAGGTGACGCAACCTAGTCCAATGTAGGTTTATAAAGAAGTATCAACCGCAGTGTTGCCGTGACGAATTTGTGGGTCTTGCACGCTGCCTTGAAAATGTTCAGATCTCGCTTTGTTGCCAACTGTCCTTATCTCGTTTTGACTTGTGCGGTCCATTCCCTCAGGAAGACCTGGATGGTAGGTCCTTTTTTCTGTTCGTAGTGTTTGATTTGGCGGCACGACTGGCGGGGGTTTAGAGTTGGCTTCCCCCGGTTTTTTCATGCTGCGCTCTGGGTAGCTGTCTTGCCTTGTGGTATCGACTGTTGCCTTGTGGTATCGGCTGTTGCCTTGTGTTATCGGCTGTTGCCTTGTGGTATCGGCTGTTGCCTTGTGTTATCGGCTGTTGCCTTGTGGTATCGGCTGTTAGCTCTGTCTGGGTTGACTACTTGGTGGGTTGGCTCTATGGCGATTTGTCTGCTGTACACCAGTGCTAATCGGCCCTGCTCACCACTTTTTCGTCTTTTGCATTACTTTGGTTGATCTTTTTGGCCGCTTTGCTAGGCCTTTTGTGACGTCTTGGTTATGTCAGGTTGTCATCGTTCTTCCATGTCTTCTTTCTTCATGTTGGGAGCGAGTAGAATAGGTGGATCTAAAAAATTAATGTACAAACGATGTTAGGACATAATAAATATTTACATATGTGTACATTGAAAAGAGACAAAAATTACAAAAATGAGAAAAAAAAATTATTTAATTGTTCTCGGTTCATTTTAGAATTATTTATACCTTGGCAACCCTGCTTATTTAGCCTGCTTAAACTTATATCATTTGATAACATTCGATAAAATATGTTTAATTTAATACACCTTTGTTTATAGATTCCACAATTTGTTTTATTATACATTCAAAACAATGTGTGCGTTTTGCACCTTTTAAGACATTATAGAAATTATTTAACTAAGTTTAAAATATGTATGTCATACATTTATGTTTTCTATGGTATACGCCCTTCATTATAATTTATTCCCCTTACATCTCTCAATCTCACTCCTGTGATTCATAAAAATTATTAACATTGTAATAATATACAATTATACTTGGCGATCTCTTCTATGTGGCAATTAGCTTGTCGGCAAATGGGTTAGCTCCTATCATTTACTATAATATTTCTTCAATAATCTTTTCGCGTAGACTTTGACATGAAATATCACGGTAAAAATGAGTTCTTCCATTTGCGGACTACGACGCGCAGTGCAGGTCGTAAACATTTATAAAAATTATTTATTATACAAAACTACCGGCATAGTATACGGTTATGTAATCTATGCGGTTTTTATAATTACATTGAGCACGTGTATAAATAAAATATACCGGCATTTAATTATACGACGAATTTTTTATTCGCCGGAGCCACAATTGACAATGTTTGCATTAACTTTTTCGCCGATTTGAAGGGAGAATAAATCTTTTTATTCTTTCAATTCGATTTGATACTTTGTGTGACCGTAGTTGATTACGATTTCGGGTGTATTTTCTTTTAAATTTAGTGACGCCGATTTTTTTGAATGTTTTTTGAGAAGTTTTATACTTACATAGGTTAAAAACAAAAGCAGGGCAAGGCACGTGACACCGAATAATATGTCATATTCGTAGTGTATCTGTGTTGTGCTTAAAATATTTTGTGCGTTAGCAACTTGAACTGGTGATGCTGCCAGACTTACAATCGGATGATGAAAAAATAGGTATGCAGTCGACACTGAGAGCAGAAAATTCCATAGCAGAAAAATTCTGTGACTTCCCATACCGTATTTATCGCTGAAACCGTATGTTTGCGGTATGATAGTGTCTACTGAATTTTCAATTTGTTTTAATGTTGTCTCTGATGACGTCAAATTTAAATGAGGTATATTTAGTGTCCAATTTGAGTTAAGGCACTCTTGCATATCTTTATATGTGGGTTGCATGTGTTGCATTTTTGGTCTTAAAATAAATGATTTTAGATTTGACCAAACTGCAGGTATAATGTGAACTATGCTCGCTGTCTCGATTTTATTGTTACATGGGAATTTTTGTGGGATAATAATTTCTCCGGATGACTCTAACTGGCAGTTGCATGGGATTTTAATTTTTAAAGCTCCTTTTTTGTTATAAACGTTTTTTAGCTCGGTTTTTTCACTACCGCATGAGAGATAGGTTTTTTCTTGCAGATGTGTAAGTATGTATGTTATGTCATTTATTTCTGAGATGATCAACGAGTTACCCGAGTGGCAATTCATCGGGCAGTATGAACTTATTTCTTCTACAGACGCGCCGTGATATAATTTTTTGGCGCACTCTGGTCCCTGTATATTATCAGCAGAAAACCTAGGAATAAAACATAATTTGTCGTGATAAGGTCTACATAAATGTAGCCCTGTACCTGAAATTTGTCTAATCTCTTCTTTTCCGTAATTATTTTTTGAGACAGCGATGTACAATGCCTGGTGTGGTATTGTACATGTTTGATTGAACCATGCGAAGGGTGTGGTGGTCAGTTCATAAAGGTCCCACTTTTGTCTGTGTTGTATAATCGGTATTTTAATGTGAATAAAAATTTTATTTTCCGTGATGCTGCAGTCGCATATTGGAAGTTCGTAAAATTTTGAAATTTTTTCTTTTGAAATTGCCAAACCTTGATTTGACGAATAGATTTGTTTTTCCAGATTATCTAAATCCTTTCGTAGAACCTCTGGATTGACTATTTCAATAGGGATTTTTCTTGCTTTGCATGATTCAATAATTTTTTGTTTTCTTAGTGCGCGAGTTAGAGATATTATTCGCCTTAAATTTTGATACTGATTGACCAGAGACGTGCTAGCAAAACTTTCTTCATCCCTCAGGATTACTTTAACCTCTTTATTTAAAGTTGAAACTTTTGAGTCGATAAATTTTATTTTACGTTCTGTATCTTTAAAAGTATCGCCAATTTTTGTAGTGTAATCGGAAAAATGTTTTGACTGTTCCCCGATACTGTGAAGGGTTTCGCCTAGCCCTTTACTGATTGTGTTAAGTTGCCTTTTTACTGTTTCGTCATCCTCAGAAATTATATCGAGTTTTTCTTCGGTCGCGACCCCACAACACCAATTTAGAGCGTCTCCGATGAAGCCTAGTGCCCTTTTTGGCCTTAAATTTTGTTTAGATTTTTGTGTCCTCATCGAAGATGCGCCCCAGTTACCGTTTAACAAATCGAATTCTTTTTTGAATGCCTTCCCTAACTCATGTGTGTGTGATACCAAGTTACAATTGTCGCCATATGACTCGCAGATATATCTTGGTAACTCTGGTTCTGTCATGATCTCTTCTGACCAGTCCATTTTATATGTAATCGGAATCGTAGCTTCGTATGCTACAGTTTGCGGTAGTGCTTTCCAAAATGCTCCGGCACTGACTTCTACTAGGTAGGATTGGTTGTTTTCGGCGTCTGTGACCTTAATTGCTATGATGCACAATATGAAGTTCCATCTAAAAAAATTCTTTGCAAATATATGTTATTTACATGCCATTAGATGTGTTTTTAAAAAATTAAATGTCTCTTTTTAAAATTAAAATTTACTTTAATAAAATAATAAATAATAGCATTCATAGTGTTTGGCTACGATATTTATTTTGCATTTTATTTGTTTTATTGCCGTCTGTTCCTTGTTAGCAAAATATTAAGAGTTATCAAAATAAAGTTGTGGTTTATTTCCACAACATCTTAATTTATTAAAAAAAAAATACTTTAATTATTTATAATGTTTTGATCGTTAATATAAATGTTTAACGAAAAATATTAAACTTCTAAGTGTTTTTAAAACAACCGGCTTGGATATTATTAATATCAAAATATTAAAAGTTGTCAAAATAAAGTTGTGGTTTATTTCCACAACATCTTAGTTTATTTAAAAAAATACTTTAATTATTTATAAAGTTTTGATGGTTAATATAAATGTTTAACGAAAACTATTAAACTTCTAAGTGTTTTTAAAACAACCGGCTTGGATATTATTAAACAAACTCCGAGTTCTCTCAACAAATTTAATCAAAAATTTTTATATTCCTTAAATGTTTTTTAAAACAATTTATCTAATTAGTTGATACTTATAAGTTAAATATTTCAATAATTTTTAACTTATTTTTAAACTTTGCGGGAGTGTTATCCCAACATTTAATTTAATTTATTATTATTACTACCTAATTGTTTTCTAAACTTAGGTTGGTGAACACTAATTAGTCGGTCGTGTACCATTGATATTATATTTCCTACAAACAGTTTATATTTATGTATGTAAAGATTTCAAAGCGGTCGTTGCTTGACACTTTGTTATATTATCTGGTGTAGTGTTTTAATAACATGATACCGTACACCTCCTAATCGATTTTTAATTGTTTTATTTATACTTGCACTGAAAATAAAAAATAAAAGTCTAATTTAATTATAGGTAGGTATCTTTTTTAAAATTTAAATTTTGCATTGAACAAAAATGTCTTTTTCACTTCACTAAAATAGCGTTCTTTATTTTATTTCACTTCACTTTAAATAGTGTCTTTATATACAGGGGAATATTTGTGACACAAGGTCTTGTTATAAGGGCTTTGCCCTAAGGGCCTTGCCATAAGGGCCTTAAAAAAAATTTTTTTGGGCAGCTTAATTTTCTGTCACTGGGACTACTTCCGGTGTCCATGGGTCATAGTAAGGTAGCATCCTGCTGAGATGAACCACTTCTTTTTTGCATTTGTTTGATGGTCCTTTTCTTATTTCGTAATCCACATCCGACAATCTGCGTGTAACGTAATATGGGCCGAACCATCTGAGCAATAATTTTTCACTTCTTCCTACTTTTCTGACGGGGGTAAAAACTTTCACTTTCTCGCCTTCTTCATATTCTACGTGTCTGTGTTTTGCGTCATAGTGAATTTTGTCTTTTTGCTGCTGATTTTTTATATTTTCCGCTGCGGCATTTCGCACTGCGAGTGCCCGGTTTCGGATTTCTTCCGTGTTACTTGGTGGTGGACTCATCATGATATTTGCTTCTATAGGTAATATTGGTTCCCTACCATAGACCAGCATAAATGGCGAGTACTGGGTCGTTGCTTGTTTTGAACAATTATAGGTTGATGTCACTAAAGGTAAAAATGTATCCCAGTCTGTATGTGACGTGTTTGTGTACATTGATAACATATCTGCGATAGTTTTATTCATTCTTTCTACTAGTCCGTTGCACTGTGGATGGTATGACGTAGTAAACTGGCTTGTGACGCACATCATTTTTATCATCTCTCTTATTAGTTCGGATCTAAAAATTTGACCTCTGTCACTCAGTAGGTACTTGGGCGATCCGTGTCTTGTGATTATTTTTTCGACCATAAATTTTGCGACAGAATTTGCTTTTCCGTCCGACAATGGCGCTGTTTCGGCCCACCTTGTCGCATAATCTGTCGCGACTACAATCATTGTATTTTTTTGTTTTGATAATGGGAATGGCCCGAGAAGGTCTATAGACACTCTCTCAAAAGGAACGCCTATCGGCATAGGTTGTAATAGCCCTATGGGAATTCTATTCTGTTGTCCTTTTCTGGCTTGGCAGTCGGGGCATCTTTTAATAAAATCTTCGATATGTTTTTGTTGATGGTCCCAAAAATATCGATTTTTAATTTTTTCTGTTGTTTTGGCCACTCCTAGGTGGGCGCCTCCTAACGGCTCGTTATGATGTGCAAATAAAATCTCTCCAATTAAATTTTTTGGTATGGCTAGTAAAAATTCTCGCCCTTCTGGCCTAGGATTTATTTTGTGTAAAACTGTGTCTATAAGCCTAAAATTTTTTATTCTTTTTCTTAGTCCAATACTGCCAGTTTTGTCAGGATCTTGTAAACCGTCTATGATCTCTCGCAAACTTTCGTCTTCTCTCTGTAATTTTCCCATATCTTCGGGTTCAATGATGAACGTGGGTATCTCCTCTAATTGTTCCTCTTCATTTTCGCTCGGTTTTAGCACGGGATTTCTACTCATGCAGTCGGCATCTCTGTGTTTTGCTCCACTTTTGTGTTCTATTGTGTAGTCAAATTCTGACAATTTTATTGCCCATCTGGCTAATCTTCCTACGGGATCTTTAACTGATTTTAACCAGCACAGTGCGTGATGATCGGTTACGATTCGCACATGCTTACCATATACCAATGTTCTAAAATAGCCTAAACTGTATATTATTCCTGCTAGTTCTAATTCTGAGATTGACATATTTTTTTCTGCGTTTGTTAAACTTCGACTGGCATAGGCAACGGGGTGAAGATGGGTGTCTTCCCCCTCTTGCAAAAGTATGGCGCCTAGGCCTTGCCTGCTTGCATCGACGTGTAAAACGCATTCTTTTTCGGGTTGATAATGCGCTAAAACTGGTGATGTGATCAGCCTTCGTTTTAGCTCCTCAAATGCTTTTTGATGTTTTTCTTCCCAAAAGAAAGGTGTGTCTTTTTTGGTTAAATCATGAAGCGGTCTGGCCATAGCGGAAAAGTTTTTTATGAATTTTCGATAAAAATTTGCAAGGCCTAAAAATTGCATGACATTTTTTGTGTTTTAATTTTTGGAAAATTTTCAATTCAAATTAATTTCTTTTTGTCGGGTTTTAGGCCTTGGCTCGATACAGTATAACCGAGCAGATCTAGTTCTTCTTTTATGTATTCGCATTTTGAGGGTTTTAGTGTTAGCCCTGCATCCCGTAGTCTTTGAAAAACGGTGCGCAATTTTTCTAAATGGTCAGAAAGTGTTTCTGAAAATATACAGATGTCACAATAGACCAGGAGCGTTTTCCATTTTAGATCACGAAAAACCATATCTGCCAATCTTTGAAATGTTCCAGGAGCTCCCGATAATCCAAAGCATAGCTTGTTCCAAACGTATGTACCACCTTGTCCGGGGCAACAAAAGGCTGTATACTGTTTAGAATCGTCGCTAAGCTTTATTTGCCAAAATCCACTGAACATATCGAGTGTTGTGAAGTATTTGGCCTTCCCTAAATAGGTCAAAAGGTCGTCTATGACTGGCATTGGGTAGTTAGCTCTACGTGAAACATGATTTACGCGGCGAAAATCGCAACAGAACCGCGTCTCTCAACTCTTCTTTTTCACCAGTACCACCGGACTTGCCCATTCTGACTCCGCTTCGCTTATAACGCCTGCCTGAAGCATTTCATTTACTTGTTTGTCTATAATTTCCTTTTCCTTATGAGATACCCTATATGGCTTTTAACGTATGGGTTTCGCGTCACCCACGTCAATCACGTGTTCTACAAGGTCCGTCTGGCCCATATATTTTGGACTTTTTGCGAAAACATCGCTGTACTCCTCTAATAAATTGTATAAATGCGATTTAATTTTTTCATCTTTTATGTGGTTAATTTTGTGGTCCGCCTTTGTCACTCTCTCTTCATCCTGTATCTCTTGTGTCTCTTCAATGTTAAGGACCGGTAAGGTGTCTATATCGTACCTAAACCCCTTTTTAAGGTAGCCTAAGGTCGATTCCTTGAAAATTTTTATTGGGTTATGTTTTTTGGTGGTTAATTGCATTGTACAAGTGTCGTCATCAAATTCAGGGGGAGAGCAAATCCTTTAGGTCTTAAAAATGCGTCATTCTCTTCAAAAATAAAATTTTTTAAATCAACTGAACCGAATTTTTCTATTTTTAATTTAATTGTTGTATGCTCACTCGGTATAATAAAATAATCATTTAAACAAGTTACTTTGAAAATATCCCTTAAATCCTGGCTTTCCTCCTGTACTAAAGGTAAAGAAGGTGAAATAAAATTTTCATAAGTGCCCAATTGATAATTTTCGTCTTTATGAAACGAAAGTGTTGTTGTTATGTAACCGTTCGTTAGTCGTACAGTCTTGTCGGTGAGATTAATTTGGGCGTTATTTTTTTCTAAAAAGTCCATTCCCAAAATTAAAGGTTTTGGTAATTTTTCTACGACTATGGCTTCAATGTAACCACACATTTCGCCAATTTTAATTTTAAATTCTGTTAGGCCGAGTGGCATTACTTTATTTCCACCGGCAGTTGATAAAGCAAATTGTTGTTTTAAAGGCTCTATGTCTCTACATAGAGATTTCTCTATAATGCATTTTCCAGAGCCGGTATCGAGGACTATGTCTACCCCCTTAAAATTATTGACGACACCCTTAACTACCAGAAATTTGCCCCCCCTCCCCACTCCCAAAGCTAAGATTTTTTTTAGATATTTTCCACATATTTTATAAATACAAACATAAAATAGCATCTCGTCTCGTGCCCCCCCAAAACTGTCTCGGGCCCACAACGAAACGTTTTTCTATATACGCCACTAAAAACAACGGTAACATCTGTCAAATTTTCTGTTATTTTAACTGACCCAAAATGTGCCTAATAATCAAGTGAAGGGGGTGGAATTTATGGTCAGTGGCGGATCTGGGCATTGAGAATTGGGGAGCCTAAGAATAAAACAAAATTATTAAATTTTTGCAAACGTATTTAATATTTAAGGGTACGTATTCACTTGAAAATCATATGCTTGAGAACTGCATCGATAGTATTTATTTTGCAAATGTAGACACTTTAGAGAGTAACAGTCAGATAGCTATCAGACAGAGCGCGAGTAGTAATCCGCTTCTTGGCTACAAAACAGTACTGTACAAAATGGCGCGGAACAGAATAGCGGCGACAAAATAGCCCTGCGACAAAACAGCGCTGCGACAAAACAGCGTTGCGACAAATTGACACGGAATAAAATAGCGTTGGTACAAAATAGCGTCGGTAGAAAATAGCGCTGGTACAAAATGGCGCTGGTATAAAATAGCGCTGGTACAAAATATCGAGTTTCTTTTTAAAATATAAAAAAAAAATTCCTTACTTTTCCGGGATCCTAAAAGTTGTGAAGCCGAACCGACCGAAACTTGGTTCGGTTCAGTTCGTTTCGGTTTGGATTAGTTTGATTCGATTCGGTTTGGTCTGATTCGGTATTTTGATACATCGCTATTTGTATTTTCGATATTTTGCAGTTTCGACATTTTACTTCGATATTCTTTTTTTTCCGATATTAGGAAATTAATAACCATCAGTCAGGTCAGCTAGATTTAACTTTTTTTTTCAATTTTTTTGCGCTTTTTTGTAATGGCGCTATTTTATACCTCAGCTATTTTGCCCCACGCCATTTTGTTTCCCGCTATATTTTCCTGCTTCATTTTGACCAGCGCTGTTTAGTCGCAGCGCTATTGTGTAGGTTCATATGCTATTTTGTCCCGCGCCATTTTATCTCACGCTATTTTGTTCCGCGCTATTTTGTACAGCGCTGTTTTGTGCCGAAGCCCCGCTTGTCAGTAGATAGTTTGAATTTGATGTCGAAGAGCAAGGTACTATAGCAGAAGTCGTGGAGCATAGAGAGAGCTTCTACTGTAACGTGCTATTTTTACTCTTAAGTGAGACGTTCCATATTTGTCTTATTTCTGTAAATAACCAACACTGTTTGACTCGTTTTTTCTATACAACGCTTTAAGTGTATTTTATTCGTATTTTAGAGCTGTGTTTTGAGGTTATATATTGACCAGTAAGTTATCTTATAAAAGAGGCTTGTTTGCCCGCAGGTAGAAAAACGATAACTGCAGTGGATTGTATATATTTTAATTAATGAAAGCGCGAACAAACATAAATATATTGATACGAAATCACGAAATAATCAAAAGGTCCATAGTTAATTGCTGGTACCACACAACGGAAATCAGAAACAAAGTACTCACAGTTTGCAGACAATTTCTCCACGTTCCAGGGGCCCCTTTCTGGATCAAATGATGGCACCACGTAGCTAAAGGGCTGTAATTTCTAGTTCTATGCTTCAGTACACCAAAATCGAGCACTTTTAAGTGTAGCAATTTGAAATATTTGGAGAAAGTAAATTAACACGCCATTTTCTCGAGGCGGTAGAAAAGTATCTCTCCGATTCTTGGTGCGCATGTCCAATGCGCGAAAAATGTACTCTGTCCGTCATCCAATTGTGTGGTTTTAAAATTTACAAACAACCGCGAAATTTAGCGGGAGCTAACATAACTGCCCTCCAAAACACACAATTTTAGAATATCAGCCGGACAGATATAGATATAAGAAAAATGATCGACCGATAAATATAAATGAATGAAGAACAGATAAGTAGCGTAAGTTTATTTAGAGATAACAAAAACCCGAAAAAGGCAAAACAAACAAACAAAATTAAAATAAATAATAACGAATTACCTATTGTAATAATTGACTTCAATAGGTAGAAAAAATTAAAATTACTTTTAATTCGGCAAGAGGCACAGTTTTACAACTGGCCGCTTGTAAACACCGGTAGCCGTTTGTACCGTCGCTACACGTACGTGACCGTCTCCGCCGGGATGCAATTCGAGAACCCGACCGACTGGCCATTTCAAAGGTGATTGGATGTGATCACTCGTTATGATAACCAAATCATTTAATTTGATATTTGGGGACGAATCAGCCCACTTGTGTCGCTGTTGTAGCGTATGCAAATACTCTACAGAATACCGTTTCCAAAAATCATTATGTAGTTTTTGGATTATTTGCCATCTCGAGAGCCGATTTAGGGGAACCTCGGACAAATCTGACTCCGAAATTTCTGAATTAAGGGGTTCAAGGGTCAAAAAATGCCCAGGGGTAAGAGGTTGAAGATCGTGTGGGTCTGAAGAGGCAGGAGATAAAGGGCGACTCTTAAGGACGGCTTCTATGCGTCATGTAAGGGTGGACATTTCCATGATGGACAACTTCTGGTCGCCGACTACTCGAACAAAGTGAGTTTTAAAACTTTTGACGCCAGCTTCTGCCAGGCCATTGAAATGTGGACTGAGAGGAGGTCCCAGATGCCAACGAATAGAAAGTCTGGTGGACGCACTTCTTGCGTAATCAAGTAATTGGTTCCGAAACCCTATAAAATTACTGCCCTTCGATGGACAGTTCCATGGTTAATTCCAAATGCACGCAATGTGTGACCGTTCAGACAAACACACAGACATACGATTTGAAACCTTTACAACCACGGTAACGATGAGGAATCAAATAAAGGTCCACAAAAGTCGATAGCTACACTCGAAAAAGGTTTAAGTTGATTGATTCGATGAGCGGGAAGTGAACTCATTATGGGCGGTCTATAGGGTTTAGGGTTGATTCTAAAACATTGCAAGCACTTGGATATGGTTCTTTGAATTGCCCGTCTGGCAGATAATATCCAAAATTGCTGTAAAAGCAGATTATGCAATGCTTTAAACCCAGGATGAAGGTATTGTGGATGAGTGGACTCGATAAGAAGAGTAGTTAAACGATGGTTACTCGAAAGTAAGACGGGGTGTTTTGCAGAATAAGACAAAAGGTCAGATTTTTGTAATCTGCCACCGACTCTAATGATACTATTTTCATCAAGAGAAGGTGAAAGTTTTCGAAAAGGTTTCGGTATTGGTTTATCCTTAGATAACGCGGAAAAAAGCTCAGAAAAGCAATTACCTTGAACGCGTTTGATAAGAAGGTATAACGCACTTTGCGCATCTCACCGGTGGTAGGAAAAACACTATTTTCAAAAATAATTTTTTGATCCGGTGGCTTAGTGGGTTTTTGATAGGAATGATTTTGAACAAGGTTAACTATTCGAAGGACATAACAAATGATACGTTGAATTTTTGATATAGATGAATATTTGATAAGAAGCTGATCTAAGAAGTTAACGTCAATTATCGCATTGCAACAGACCTTTGGCTTCTCCTCCAGATTAATATCTCCGAAATCAATCGGCATTTTTGATTTATGAAAATCGGGCCATTCGTTTTCGGGAGACCACAAAAACGACGGTGCGTTCCACCACATGTCATGTGACATGAGCTGTGAAGGGGTGGCCCCTCGTGAAGCAATATCGGCTGCATTTAAAGCAGAAGGAATGTAGCGCCATGAGTTTGAGGGAATGATATTCTACTGACTCGATTTCCAACAAAGATTTGCCAGCGATTAGGAGGGGATGAAAGCCAGTGCAATACGACTTGCGAATCGCAGAAAGTAACGATATTTGTAAAAGTTATTTTTCCTTCATAGCTAGATAAGACGAAGTCAATTAATTCGCTTAAAAGAAATGCGCCTAGGAGTTCTAGCCTAGCCAAAGTTTGTGACTTTATAGGCGCGACCCTAGATTTTGCAGATATGAGAGAAACAGATATATTGTTTTCCTCTTCTACACGAAAATATACGACGCCTGCGTAGCCTCGAATTAAAGCGTCACAGAAGCCGATGATTTGACAGGTATTGGTTTTTGACAGTTTGATTTGTCGGGGTAATTGAAAATTGGAAAGAAGCGGGAATTCAGAACGAAATTTGTTCCAAGAGTCGATGATAGAAGAATCTGGTTCTTCGTCCCAGCCTATTATCGATATCCACAACTGTTGCAAAATAAATTTTGCTTGTAGCAACAAGGGACAAAGAAAACCTAAGGGATCGAAGATTGTTCCTATGATAGATAAAATAGAACGTTTAGTTGGGGGTTTGTCCTTCATTCGGCATTGATAAGAAAAAATGTCGTTTTTTGGATGCCATTGAAGGCCTAAAACTTTGATAAAGTGTGGTTCATCCTTGTCAAAAGAGAGATGCATTTGACGATCGGATTCTATCAATGTTGCCAATAACTCAGGACAATTGCTTGCTCATTTTTTAAGTTCAAATCCTCCCGACTTTAACAAATCATTGAGTTCCATCTGTAGGGAAAGGGCTTTAGAAAGCGAAGGGCTAGTTCCCAAGATATCGTCGATGTAAATTGACATTCTTAGAACACTACTAGCCATAGGAAAACGTTCCTTTTCTCTCTCTGCCAGCTCATTTAAGGTACGCATGGCTAGAAAAGGTGAGCATGTCTTGCCAAAAGTAACAGTAGAAAGTTCCCACACTGAAAGTGGGTCCTGTGGAGAAAACCTCCACAATATCCTTTGATAAGGACGGTGATAAGGATTGATAAGGACTTGACGGAACATCTGTTTGATATCAGCAATGTAGGCAATAGGATTAAGACGAAACGTAAGGAGTAAAGAAGCAATATCCTTTTGATGTTTCGGTCCAGATAACAACGTGTCATTGAGACTAATATTTTTTGGGGTGACTGCCGAACAATCCCAGACTACCCTTAATTTTGTACTTAAGCTTTCCGGCTTTAGTACGCAATGATGTGCCAAAAAACATGATACGTCGAGTTTTGGTTGACTAGGTAAAACTAGACTCATATGATTAGAATCGATATAGTCTTGCATGAAACTAGAATAGGCAGTGTACAGATCAGGATTTTTGAGTAATCTATTTTCTAGAAGTAAAAATCTACGATAAGCTTGCGGATAAGTATTCCCTAAGTCAGGGTTTATTTTATCTTTAAACGGAAGATCTACCATGAATCTACCGCTCGGTTGCCGTACGACACTCGCAGTAAAAATTGATTCCGCTTGTTTTTCTTCCTTTGATAAGATTTGTTTTTTAGACAAATGTTCGATTTCCCTAAACCTAGGGATAATGACCTCTACAGGAGGTGAATGACTCGTTAAAAAACAACTGGTTCGTTCCGTAATATTACCTACTTCGTCAACTTTTCCCATGACGACCCAGCCAAAGATGGTTTCAAGGGCTGAAGGTTGCCCTATTTGTCCAAGAACCCTGCCCTCCTTGAATATCTGTGCGAATAGCTCGCAACCAATAACTAGGTCCACAGGTCTAGATTTGAAATAAGATGGGTCGGCAAGTTTAAGGTTTTCCAAGTGTTTCCACTGATTATCGTTCAAAGTGAATGTAGGCATATTGGAACATAGTTGTCGAACAGCAATTGCTTCGAAATTAAGTAAAGGAGTGACCTGTCCTTGTGGCTTAATGTGACATTGAACGAGCCCTTTGGAAGTAAGAGAAGACATTTGATTTAATCCGAATATTTCAGTGGTGTAACTTCGCCTAGGAAGATTAAGAAGCTGAATACACTTTTCACTGATGAATCCTGTCTGTGATCCAGAATCAAGCAGTGCCCTTACAGGTTGAAAATTTCCGCAACCGTCCATAACATCTATTATGGCGGTGCATAAAAGAAAGGTACCTGAAGGTCCTGAGGTATTTAATGACACATGAAGATTATTGACATGTGGTGTGTGAATGACAGGACTAGTATTTTGGCTTCCAGACTCTTTATTAGTTTCTAAGATATGAGTTAAAGTGTGGTGCCTTTTACTATTGCAATTCCTGCATGAATATTTTGATTTGCACGTGTCTACCCCGCTAGACATAATTTTTTCTGCTTGACGAAAGATAGGCGCTCGATAGGCGAGAGGTCAAGAAATGTTTGACATTTCGAAAGCACGTGACCTTGATTACACCGGAAACATTTTATTCCCGTACTTGAATTAGTTGAGGCGCCAGCCAGTCCTATAAAAAGCGAATTGGATGATTTATAGGTAGGCTTTTGCCCAAACTGATTTGGCATAGAATTTGATTTTTGATAGGTAGGCTTTTGCCCAAACTGATTTTGCATAGAATTTGATTTTTGATAGGTAGGCTTTTGCCCAAACTGATTTTGCATAGAATTTGATTTTTGATAGGTGGGCACCTTTTTGGGTGCTGTTGATTGAGGAAGTGATTCCAAAACTTTACATCTTTTTTCTAGAAATTGAAAAAGTGACTGAAAAGTGGGAATTTCGGTATTAGTATTGACGTGACTCATTTCGAAATTTGAACGCGTCGGAATATCCAATTTTTCTAACAAAATGAAAAAAATAATAAAGTCCCAACTGTCAACGTCAAAGCTAAGTGATTTTAAAATTTCTAGGGATTCTGAAAAGGTGTCAATTAAATTACGCAATTCTTTAGCTGACTCGTTTTTTAATGTAGAGTTCATAATTGTGCTTAAAGCATCATTTGCGAGGTCTCGCTTGTTTTGATATCTATTGACTAATTTGTCGTAAGCAATTTTATAGTTTTGATCAGATAAGCTAATCCCTGATATCAATTTTAAAGGCTCATCCTCGAGATATGAAAATAAATATTGAAGTTTTCGGACGTTACTTAGACTTTGATTTTGATCTATAATGTTATTAAAAAGATCGAAAAAGCTTGACCATAATTTTTTATCACCTCGAAATATGGGAATACCTAACTCTTTGAGTTTTGGAGTTTCAGATTTGTTCTGACGAACATATGATCCCGAAAGGGTTGGAGCCTCAACCGGAAATATTTCAGAGTAAACCCCCTTACACGCATAAAATATTTACGAGCTTCTGAAAGGATCGCATCTTGCGTTTTAAACTCCTCGTCGTCCGAGTCGTCTATCAACATAATGACATCATTATGTGCCAACATGCATTTATCGAAGGTTTCATCCAAATCGGAATACCTCACTTGAAACTCGTTTCTCGCTTTTGCGTCCGTTGCCGCGGTTTGTGAAAACACATAACACTCGGTGATCGCAGATAAAAAAACCCTTGCGTTTTTGCACGGCTTTTTTGATAGACATGATTTTTACCTTTGAAATGACGAAATTGTCGGTAAATATACAATTAACGCTAAATTAATGCTTCTGAAATACAAAAATGACGAATTGTCGAAAATATGCAATAATTTATCGCAATTGATGAAAATTGTTTTAAATATCGAAATGATATGGAACACATCTAATCACAGAAATGTCGGTAAATATACAATTAACGCTAAATTAATGCTTCTGAAATAGAAAAATGACGAATTGTCGAAAATATGCACTAATTTATCGCAATTGATGAAAATTGTTTTAAATATCGAAATGATATGGAACACATTTAATCACAGAAATGAGAAATGTTGTTTGTTTTGATTGATTCTCGATTTTTGTTTACTGAAGTGACCACGCAGTAGCGCAGGGTTTACCATAGCAGCGGATTGAAAACAGGTGAACTGCGCTGAAACCGAAGGTCGAACGAAAATCTCTCTCGGTTCAATACGATTGGCAAAATTCAAGGCCGTGTGATCTCGGCGAAAATGTGAAAATGAAATGGCCGACTTATTAATACCGTCGTATGGAGTAAATTTAAATAATTCGGGTCGAAGGAACACTTATGTTTGCCCGCAGTTAGAAAAACTATAACTGCAATGGACTGTATATATTTTATTAAATGAAAGCGCGAACAAACATAAATTATTGCTACGAAATCACGAAATAATCAAAAGGTCCATAGTTAATTGCTGGTACCACACAACGGAAATCAGAAACAAAGTACTCACAGTTTGCAGCCAATTTCTCCACGTCCCAGGGGCCCCTTTCTGGATCAAATGATGGCTCCACGTAGCTGAAGAGCTGAAATTTCTAGTTCTATGCTTCAGTACACCAAAATCGAGCACTTTTAAGTGTAGAAATTTCAAATAGTTGGAGAAAGTAAATTAACACGCCATTTTCTCGAGGCGGTAGAAAAGGATCTCTCCGATTCTTGGTGCGCATGTCCAATGCGCGAAAAATGTACTCTGTCCGTCATCCAATTGTGTGGTTCTAAAATTTACAAACAACCGCGAAATTTAGCGGGAGCTAACAGAGGCTCTCCTTCCTATTATTGTAAGGGTTGTGCGGTATTGTTTAGGCATTGTAGTTGGAATTTGAGATCACAGGTTGTTTGGGAAAAATCACATAAAAACATCTTTAGAGTTGTGTATTTTTCTGTTTACGTTTACGAACCAAACAAACAGCTGTTTGCTACCGTGTATGTTCGATAAATAAACAAAATGAGAAAACATTCTAATCAAATCTACCCGGTATAAACTGTGGCTCTTGTCGGCGTTGCCACATCACAAATTATTTACAATGTTTTCAAGAACAGTCTCTGAGAGCACGCCCCTGTATTTTGTGGGGTGTTGGAGATATTTTGGAGAATATTAGTACAATGGTTTCTTTTTCCCAGATCTCTTCTTCTTCACGGATTAGCCAGTTTTGGTAGCACGGAAGCATATTTAGGTCCAATGTTTGACCTGAAGCACTTGAGGCTCCGCCCGCTTTAATATCTTTACTACTTTAATCAAAGGAGAAGATAAAATAACTCTAATCATGCAATTTTGTAAATTGGGGATAAACGAGGGATAAGAACAGGACGAAAAGACTAAACAAAATCGTAACTTTATTAGATAAATTAATATATATAATCATAGTTAAACAAAGTTAATATATAACTCAGTCGGATTGAAGGGTTATGTAAGGTTAGCTAGTGGTGAGAAAACTTAACATTTGAGCATCCTTATGCCGAGTTTAAGCAGTGGTTGGATGTGTAGGGCTTTACTCGTATGGGAATTCGTTGTGTGTTCATATGTTCCTTGGTTTGATGCATGCTCTGATTTTCAGTAATTAATTTTGCAGTTGATGGTTTCAATCTCAAACTTCTTATAGTGTAACCGGTTATTTTTACCCTACTTTCTATGTTGGCAATGGTCCGTTTTGACATTTGTTTTGATTTGTGCACCTCGAAATCCTCGTTAATAAATCCACAGGGAAGCATTACTTGAGCCTCAATATCGTTATCAAAGGTATATTCTTGAAACCTGCTTGTGGGTGTTTTCTGGACTTTGTATTTTTTTTGCTTCCCAAGTATTCGTTCTCTTTTGGTTTTCAGTAGAACTAGATCCGACAACACCGCAATGCGCAATAAACGAAATTGTAATATTTCCTTGGTAGGTGCTGCCGCCACAATAACGCTTATTGAATTACTGATGTGCTTCTTATTGGTCATTTTCTAATTTAGCGCGCATTTCCTATGTATGTTTTTATAAATAAGGTTCTATTTTTATTTGAATTTTACCGGGAACATTCCGTTGGTACTATATTACCCCACCCAATTAAGATAAGACTTCCTCCTTGTACATTTTGGACAAAGCAGTGTTCCTTCTTTGCAAAGAAATTGGCTGGCCGCTTAGGCCGTTTTTTGGTTCGCCATTTATTTTTGTTGTTTGGCACTGCCAGTGACTGCAGATTATACGAAAGACGGTAAATTGTGAGACCGTGTGCAGTGTTTGAGTATTTGGGTGATGGTCTCACATCCTCTGGTTGAGGGATTCAAGGTAGTATGTACACGCCATTTCTACCAACGTGGAAAAGAATTTGGTAAGTTTGACTTTTATTTGGGGATATTTTAAGATAGTATTAAGTTTGGAGTGCCTCCCAAATTGTAACTATTTTTCTTTAAAATTGTGTGTGTGTAAGTCACCGTCATTTTCTACAAAAGACGCATGGAATTTTTAGAATTAAAAATTAAAAAAAAAACACGTTTTGGGATAAAGACTATGTATTGTTTTTTTCTTTTGTCGACAGTGTTGTCCATTCCAACATCAACCTGGACGTTTGTGCTGGTGGAACTAGGTTCGAATCCAGCAGTAGCACTGTTAAGCCTCTGAGAGGTATGTAGGGTTGTTTTAGTCATCTGTTGATATCTGCTTTATTTTATTGATTCGTCATGGGGTTCTTGATTAAGGTTAGTTTAGGTAGGGGAAACTCGTGCAAAACTGAAGAATTCCAGGAAACTGAAATATTTCATTTTCCACAGGGTTCTACGCTCAGGGCAATAAAGAATATTTTGACCATGTACTGCCCTAGCATCATGTGCTAACCAATCGTCAGGGTGGGGTAGGCAGAGAAAAGGACCCGGTGTGGTGAGGAAATGCCTGGTAACAACAACACTTTAGCAAAACCGTATACCGTAACTAGAAAATAATCAAAGGACCAAGGTAGGAGCAAGTAAACATTTTAGATATAATTTTTTTTAATATAATTTTTCCAGTATAATTTTGGCATTTCTTGTAAACGCAAGAAAATGGGTATGACGTCATAACCAAAATTTTGTGGCATATTTAATGTACATTTTTCTGTGAAATTGAAAGTGCTTTGCTATTTTCCTCTGACTTGTTTTCATTTATTATATTTATTTAATTATTTCATGTTGCACCTATGATTATATTCAGTATTATCCTCGGATTTAAAATAAATAAGGTAAACTAAAATTCGCATTACTTTTACAACCCCTGGACCAACTTTGCAGGGACAAAAGAGAGATAAGATGAACGGAAAATGGGGTTATTTTTTTTAAATGTTTTTATAACATTGTCTAACCTCGTGGGGTAGATCTCGGACTGGGTTGCTGTCTGTCTCATTCTCTTCAACGTAGAAATGATGACAGCAGATATTTGGTCCGGGTCGCCCCTATGATGGATTGATTTTGGAAGTGTATTTTTTTTAAACTGGAAAGTAGGTAATTGAGTTTCCCACTACTGACTCAAATGTAAGTACACTGTGATAGACTTTGCAGACCTGTTGGAGATGTCTGTCTACCTATAAATTGTTATCTATTTGTGTCATTGTAACTAGCGGGTTGAAAATGAATAGGTAAAGTTTATTTTTAACTTCAGGTTAAAAATTCATTTAGAATTTTATCTTATTATAAGTCAATTTTTTTTGTTTTTTTTTTAGTTACACAAATAATCTGGAAGGCTCGGAAGTAGGTAGAGTCTCATGGTTTGGCTACCACATTTGAGTTAAATTGTATTTTATTTAAGATCATTTTTGTAAGACCTGGCATTAAAACTCATGTGGCGCTTCTCTTTTTTTTTCTGAATCCCCCTTGTCCACTGTATAAAAGGTAACGGGCATGCCACTGTCTTACCTAGTTGGAAAATACAGTTCTGCTTCCAGATATTCCTTTAATTACTCATTAATTAATTAGAGTGATTACAAAAAAGTAGGAGCGTCGAACTACCATCAGGTGCGCAACTGACAGTACCATATTGGGGGGGGGGGGGGCGGGTGCTTGAATCACAGGCTTAATAAAAAACACAATAAAAAAGCTACTAAACGAATAAAACAAATTGCGCTGGTAGGTCCATATTTTGGAAAAATTAAGTCCTTTTTACAGAAAATCGTGATGCAAAAAATAATTTGTAGAAAAGAAGAAAAAGTGGCGCCTCAGGCGAAAACTTTAGAAAAATTAACTATTTTTCGGAGAAATTTCGCCGCAGGCAAGAAGTTTGGAATAATTAATTAGTTTTTAGAAAAAATAGTGACAAAAAATATTTTTTATGCTAAAAAAAGAAAAAAATCAAATAAAATTTTATTTAAAAAAAACAGGCACTGAAAAATTTGGTAAATTGTACCAAAGCCAAAAGGTTTAGTTAGTTTTTAAAGACTATCTTAGCGTCGCATTCGAAAGTTGTGTCGGAAAAATTTTAAAGTGTTAGCTACTCAGGACCTCTTAGGAGAACACGAACTTACAACAGTACATACTCTCAAGTGAACAAGGAGTTAAAAGTATCCGTTAAGGGATTTTTTTCTGCTAATGTGGACTGCACCCTAACATTTAGCCGAGCATCTAAATCAAAAATTGTGGGGGGGACCTGGGCCCCTTATAGATCCGCCCCTGTTTATGGTGAATCATCTGGTAGTCCTAGTACTTATTTATTTTTGACCGACTAGTCATTTTTTTGGTGCAATTATGTTCTTATCATAAGCGGATCCAGGATTTCCGGGGGGGGGGGGGGAGCAGCCAAATTAAAATAAAATAAAGTAGATTTTGTAAAAAAAACAAAGTAAGTAGCGATGCAGCCCCGAGCCCTTCTCGCCCCCCCTGGATCCGCCTCTGGTTCTCATAGTTCGTGCCATACAAGGCATAGTTGATTGCGGTTTTTAATCGGTGTTTTACTTTCTTGTTGATACCCAAGGTCTTTAGACTTTTACACAGGTTATCTACAGAATTTAAAAGATCATGAAACCTGACTTGCCAATCACTTTAATTAGATTAAAAAATCTACGTCACCGGGTTGCCTTAAACCATTTGTTTTACGGAAACCCGATGACGCAGCTACAGTTGTCCAGTTAAGTTCACATGACTGGTCAAATTCTGTAGGTAATTGAACTGCAAGACCAACGATTATACACTAGACAGGATTGCTCAGTTTGCCGAATCTGTCTGCAATCGATGTTCAAGGTCAAACTCGATGTTACGTCACCACTTGTGCTGGGCAGAAAGCGCGCCTATTGTTATATTGGATTTTATGTGCTTTTAGAGCTATTTTCTTTATGCAAATTAAATTTTATGCAAAATTGCGGCATTGTACATTTAAAAATATTGTCTTTACATTAAGTAAAAGGATGATAAATGATTTTATATTTAAAATATCTGTTAAATAAATTAAATTTAAATACTTAAAGTGAAAAAAAAACTACACATAATGTCGTAGTACCTATATAATTTGTTCAATTGTTTTAAAAGTATGTAAAGAAATTATTTTGCGATAATAATAATTAAAAACGGAAATATAGACGAAAAATTTATTGATTTATTTAAAAAAAGGAAAAGCACAAATATTGTTCTTAACAAATAGACAAAAAACAAAGAGAAAAAAAATGCACATAATGTATAGTTTAATTATTACAACCGCTTTTTAAAGCATGTTAAGAAATTATTTAATAGATAATTAAAAAACGGGAATATAGAACATAAAAAAAGAATTTATTATTACATTTTTACAAAAAAAAAAGAAAAGTACAGATACATAAAATAAATTAAAAATATTAATATAAATAATAATATTTCATTTAGAAAAATATTCCTTTTCAATTCACAATATTTTGTAATTTTCTTGCTCTACTCCGTTCAATGTCCTCACATCTTTTTCTTTTAAGGTTTTTACTTTTCTCTGCTTGATCGTTATGGAAGTTTATTCTTATTATTGTACGCATTTACAAAAATCAAAAATTATTTTAGGTGGCATGGTTTCTTCTTTTTAAATTTTACTGGCCAATCTACCCATAATTCTGGTACCAAGTCTAAATGAGTTACCAAGATATAACTCAAAGTATGAGTTCCATTTTTTAATTTTTTCCAACCAATGTCGAGAATGAAAGACTATTTTTGAGCCTTGTTTTTTAAGAAACAACTAATTGTTTTTGCACACAGCAATCGCACAGATTCTTCCAGGCATAGTGAGCTAAAAAAATTACAGTGGAAATTATTTATCAATATACTTTAGATAATAATTACAGAATAATTAATAATAAAAATAACCATTAGATGTAAGTACATTTGCTGAGAAAATCGTGGCCATTTTTTTTTCCCTGTAAACAAACGTTCTTCTCTGTCCTAAATCGAATTTTTACACACTGTTAACAAACCAAACGTAAAAAAGTTTATTTATATGTCTTTTCTTAGTAGCACTGCTCTGAAACAATCCAAAAAACACAAACTATTCAGCGAAATATTAACAAAACTCTTTTAAAAAAACGAATAACATCATATACAACGAACGTAAACAAAGGATTTAGCACAAGTGGTGACGTCACGCCGCTCTCCTCACCCCGCACAATTTGTTAACACAGGTTAAATGGACCTAAGCAGTCCTTTATGTCTATAGTTCTTGCTGCAAGACGTTTTCAAAGTTGTAGTCAATCAATTAAATGAACTTGTTTTTATAGTCCAGGAGCTAGCGCAAAAAATGTGCAAGAGTTTTCTGAAGGCTAATATTTTCAAGACGGGTTCAAATTTAGTGATTAAAAGCTAGTGTACAGTCAGCAGTTACAGTTCCGGGACACCTGGCAGCGGGACGCGCGCAAAGGTGTAATTTTAATTAGTATCCCTAAATAGTTTTCTGAAGGCTCAAAATTTGTACAAAATGAGCAAATATAATACAAAACAGAAATCTAACAGTCAGACAGGCGAATATGGGGACACATAGAGTCAGCGCTACTCCATACGTATTTGAGAATAAAAAAAAATCATAGTTTCATCACTGAGAGAAATTTATCATATTTATAATATTATTTTATCATTTGTCGTTCTAAAAGTAACTAAAATTATTTAAAAATCACGAATTTCTTTTTTGTGAAACGTCATTGCCATTAATTAAGGCTAGACGTACTGATGCGCCCAGTGCCCACTGACACTTCTATTGGCTGCTGACTAAAGTAGTTCTATCGCAGAGGAGTCTGACTGTATTTTTTATTAACTTCATAGTTGTTACTATTATTTAAAAAAGTTTCAGCTTTCAGAAAACACTTTCGGTCAAGACATTTTTCTGACAAGTATGGAGTAGCGCTGACTTTATGTGTCCCCATATTCGGTTGTCTGACTGTTAGATTTCTGTTTTGTATTATATTTGCTCGTTTTGTACAAATTTTGAACCTTCAGAAAACAGTTTAGGGATACTAATTAAAATTAAAACTTTGCGCGCGTCCCGCCGCCAGGTGTCCCGGAACTGTAACTGCTGACTGTACACTAGCTTTTAATTACTAAAGTTGAACCCGTCTTGAAAATATTAGCCTTCAGAAAACTGTTGCACATTTTTTGCGCTAGCTCCCCGACTATTACGAATACTTAATATTAGTTTTTACTACATATTTATCGTCCGCATACGTGCCAGAATCCAGTACGGCATCCGTAAATATGAGTTTCCACATAGCACAATCACGTGTTTAATAGGTAAAAAATGTGTGAAAAAAAAATCACCTTTAGTAAATAAACATCCAAAAAGTACCCAGTATTGAAAAATCCGGTTTAGCGGATCGTGCATGGTCAAATGATCACAGGATTCAGTGGTCAGAAGCTAAAATATTGCATAAAGAGTCGCATTGGCGAAAACGAAAGGTTATTGAAGCTCCGTTTATAATGCTGAATCAAGGCCAACACAAAAATAGAGGCCACGACCCTGAAAAAATCAGCTGTTCTCCCGGGGCTGAATTTTACATTGGGTCTTATGGGAGGTCAGACGTTTTTTTATGATATTTTCAAAATGGCACTACAGATTTCCGCAAAATTTCAGTGAAATATTCTCAGACACCATCCCGATATTCCACCAAAGATTTGTAAGGAAGCAACTTGATTAAAAGGTTAAAATCTTCAAGATTTAGCCTTCCTTATTTTGAATTCAAATTACCCGCCATGTACCACATCCCAACTGTTATATTTGACATGTATTTGACTTTGTCATCTGTGATTGTCACATTCGCTTCTGCTTTAAACTTAATTTTTGTGTGAGCTAATGAAGCGGCTATGAAAAATTAGGGATTACTATATATTTAAAAAAAATTGCCCTGCCAGAATAAAGTAAAAACAATCTCAAAAACGGCTTTATTTAAAAAAAAATCAAATATTCATGAACCGTCATTCCAACTTCAATATTTTAAAGACAATCAGCTGTGTCGTTACGTGACCATCAAAAAAAAATCAGCCCCGGATGTGACGTCAACAAAGTGGAGGATCGTGGCCCGTTCATTTTGATAGCCCTGGCTGAATAAAGAAGTTTTTAGTCAACCAAGCACGGACATACCAAACATATGGAAACCAGGCGTCTTGGGGTTAAAATAGGGGGCGGACCGTTACTTACACTTGACTGCACACCAAGTAGTATAAGTAGTAGCCTATAGACTAGATTGTGTAGTTTACACTTGAAAACGGCTAGATATACTTACTAACCGAAACGTCGTGTTTAAAATAAATAAAGACAATGGAAGTCCAAAATTTTGTTTCTATTTAAAAAGTATTTTTTAGTGCTAAGTAAGAATTTTTTACATAAAAGTGCGCCCCTGGATTTTCATGTTTGAAGATATTTACTCGAATATTTTTTGATGTTTTCTATTTTCTTATGTATTATCTTCAAAATAAAATAAAAATTTAGGTTCTAAATTACTTCTAGCATTTTTTAAGTTATTTAAAAAAAAAAATATTTTTAATTTTTAGAAAAATGCCCTTGTTACCCAAAAATGCATTTTAGTATCTAACGCTATATGACTAATGTTATATTTATTTTTTTTTCAACGTCAAAAAGGTTTAAAAAATTAAAACACATCATATTAACATTTTATGTCTACTGTTAACTTCAAATGCGAAATGGTAAGTGGTTATGTCATACCCGGGTGTACCATCCATGTTAGGAAAAGTAGGTGTACCAACGCCGGGTTAACCTGATAAAGACACATTAATATTGTGTAAAAGCGTTTAATGTTGAAAAATCTTGTTTAGCTTTTAAAGAAAACATAATGTATGTATAGAGATTCTGTCTTGAGCGCCATCTTTTAAGATTGCTGAAGTGTTGTAGTCTTAAACGAGTGAACTTTTAGAACTTCCTTTTGCGTGTCACTTTTAATTTAAAAAAAGTTGTGAAAAACACGTGTCAAAAAAGATGCAGAAACTTATTTGTACGTCTAACAAGTCTTTATCGACAGAGCTTTTAGAACAGGATTTTGCGCTTTTTTTTTAATTAAAAACATATAGAGATAAAACGTGACAGAATAATACGCAAGACGTTTGTAGGTTTGAGACGTTTTAATCTAGTGGCGTTTCAGAACATGTTGTGGAGGACTTTTCAAGTGTGAATTTAGCACATGAAAATAACGAGGGTAAAAAAGACGTTATATACACAGCACCAGAAACTTCAGCAAAAATTAAATGTTTTATAAGTTGAATCCTTCTTGTTTTTAAGTTATCTTTAAGCATGCAGATTGAACAAAACCAATATTACATGGTATGAGGTTGTTTTCAGTAAAAAATAACTCTATTATTTTTTGTGAATTTTGTGCTCTGTGGGTTGGGGGGGGGGCTGAACCCCATGCTGCCCTATTTTATTTTTGTATTCAGAAAATATGAGGTAAATATCAAAAAAATCTTGCCCTTCGAGTGGAGAGGGATCCGGCCCCGACACTCCCACTATATACGCCCATGCAGAATCCATCAATGCGATCCATTACTTTGGACAAGGTTCGAGTTAGAGTCTAAAAGTGAAAAATGTTGTTATTTTAATCTTAAAAGCAGACTGCTCAGGTTTTTCAAAATAGCATAAGATATGCATTTTGTTACGGTTGAGAAACAATAGCTATGAAACCATACTCGATCTCGCAAAGGAAGTGCTCCCTGCTTCCGGCTTCTCTTTGCAATCGAAAACTGACTTCCACACCACGAACCGGTTTACAGGTAGATAGGAAGACCTATATATCGACCCCATAGATAAAAGACAACATTATTTAATGCCTTACGCAGTTGTCTCATCTCTTTTCAAAATTTAAATACGCTGACCCAAGAGGGCATTTTCTATAAAACCCCATTACTGGAAACCGGTTTGTGACTCGTGCTTTTCCTAAAGGATATTTTGGGTCGAAAGAATAATAACAGTAATTTATCACTGCATGTCCTAAAGGAAAGGGCCAAGACATTGTTTGTTAATTTTTTTAAATCCTATATTAGTATTATGGTAATGATAATAACGTTATACCGAGTAACGAATTTTTTGGCCACTCCAATATGAAAAATATAGCATTCATTTGCAATGCCCTCCGGGCCCGTGTTTCATCATATTGCTGCCCCTGAAAATTCTCAACTTCGAAACCTTTTCTACAATATAAAGATTTATTTATAAACCTTGTTTACTACATTTGGGTTGAATTTAGTTTAGCAATAGTTTAGAACAAAACACATAAAAAATTAATGGGTAACTAACGCGTTAATAATAACGAAATTAATTTTTTTAAAAATTTTGTTGTGCGGTGTTTGCACTTGCGCGGTAAAAACCTTGCGTGGTATTTTTAGCGCGCTAATGGGCTGGCGGTTTATTATCTTACGCAGTTAAAACTTGCGTGGTATTGGGCTACGCGGTTTATTATTTTTCCGCGTTAAAACCTTTTAATCTAGTGTGGTATCTTTTTGGATGGTATTCGGCTGCGCGACCATTCCCACTAAGCACAAAATCGTAAAAAACGTTAAATAAATGTTGAAATTTTTTTTTCTAGCACAAATTTGTGTTAAAATTCAACTTTTAACTTTAAAAAAACATCTTGAAAATCCTAACGAAAACTTCATGTAAAAGCATTACCAAAAATATATTTCTTAATAACGTTAAGAAACCAATATTTAAAATACCATAATTTTATTAACATTAAAAAAAATACCATCAATATATGGTTATTTTTATAATATTTTTCCTAGATCTCATTACGAACGTTGAATTTAAGATATATGAAGCTAATAAATGTTTTGTTTTTTAAACATTAAGAGGGCGCTGCCGCATAGTTCCACTACCAGAACGGGCCATCGCCATTTTTGGTTGCTTTTCGCTGCGAGTTCATACGAGTCGGTAGCAGATACGCTTTGTGCAATTTTGGTTAAAATATTTACCTTTTGTAGAAACAAACATGGCAAATTAAAAGCATAATTATTAATAATGATAGTGAATCCATATTTGGATACGAATATACACCAGTTGTGTGGAAAAGATGGTATAGTTAAAGAATAACAAATATGTATGCAATGATTTAAATGAAGCATCACAAAATTAGGCAAGAAAAGTAAACAAAAGTAAAAAAATTGTTTTGTATGGAATATCGCATACCTACGTTACAGTTAATCAGACCGGGAATGCCACAATTCACCGCGAATGATTAGCCGCCGGACCTTAAGCCGCGTATTCACTTGAGGCAGAATTCGCAAGCCTCGCAGCGGGACCAAACGAATGCCTCGGCACGGGACCCCATCCGATCACAGTGCGAATTTCAAACGATCTTATCTTTGGAGATATTTGAAAAAAATATATTTTTTCATTGTTAAAAAACATTTATTTTTCAATGTTAGAAAAACATTTCTTTTTCATTGTTAAAAATCAATATTTGTTTAACGTTTGAAAAACACTTTAAAAAAACGTTATAAAAACCTAAGATTATTTTTCTAACGTCAGAAAACGGGTTATTAAGCTTCTTTTTCACTAGGAAGATGACGTTAGAACTAACATCCAACCTAAAGCTATGTTTTTAAATTAAACATTATTTTGACATTATTAAAATGTTTTTGTGTTTAGTGAGTTGCGTATGCACGTTCTTTGGTATTGAGGAGGAAACGCCACTTCATTTAATCTGCTACTGCGCAGCACGACAGAGTACTAGAGCGGTCAACCTGTAGTCACTGGCGTAACTACAGGTTGACCTGGGAGGGCCATGTCCCCCACAACTTACCACCCCCCACCAGAAAAATGTAGCAACCAAATATAGTCTCGAAAAAACATTTTAGAGCATTCCAGACGCCTAAAATGTAGCATTTGGCAAACTTAACCTAACCTGAGAATATCTATTGACATTAATAAAACTTAGCTTTCTATTCTTAAACAAGATTCACAAAAAGGTTTTTTTTTAAATTAATTATTACATACTGTAATGGTATTAGTAAATTTCGAGTCATTCTTTTGAAACCCATGCAGAGTCGTTTGTCTTGACTTCGAAATATAAGTATTTTAAATATTTTTAAGTTGATTTTGTATTTTTATACAGGGGATCAAAAATTTGGATTTCAGTTTTTTTCGTTTTTTTTTATCAAAAACATTGAGTTTACAAGAAAAAATGTGTAGTTATTTAATTACAATACAAGTCATATCCTTCTCTCGTTAAGTTTTAAAGGGTTAGAACTAACGATTCGATATTTTTAAGTGTAAGTTTTTCTTAGATATGATATTATAATTAGCGAAATTTTCAGTAAAATCTGTTTTGTTAATTTTTTTATATCTGCTATTGAACGTAGTTCGAAAAATATCTTTAATTGCTTTTAAAATTTGTACAGGGTCGCTCAAACACAGCAAGTATTGCATAAAAGGCCTATTTTAAACAGAGCATGCATCCTCTAATATTCATTTTAGGATATACAAAAAGAATACCGGAAATAAACTAAAATGATATTCTCGAATATTTTTTGTACGTACATCAGTTACGTACATTTTACGTCCAATGCGGGACTTGTTTAGTGATCCGTGCGGATCATCTGTTTGGTGATCCGTGTCAAAACTGCACCTGAAATAGGTTTGCACTTACAAGGAAAACCTATTCCGGGTCATCACTACTTTAGAGTTAATCCTCCTAGTTGGAGGATTTAACTTTACCTCGAAACCACGAGGTTTGTCTTGATTTAATATACTTAAGGTAATTATTCGGCGTTATCTGAAAAAAAAAATTCGTCGAAAATAATACCTTCTCAAGCCGTTGCTACGCGGGCTGCAAGGATAAAAATGTAATTCGACAAAAGCGGTTATTTGAAACTTTGTTTTTCGACAAACGAGTTTTTGAGGAAAAGTGCAATCGAAAAGAAGTTTTTAAAAACTCATATTAGAAAGAATTTCCGGGACCCAAAAGAAAATATTATTTTAAAAAATGTTACATTAAGGTACCATATAAAAAGTAATTAGGGACTTAATTAAATTGATATACCAAAGTCAAATTTAAAAATAAAGTCGCTAACTTTCCTGTAATAAAAACAGGTCTAATAAATCCGGTAAATCTGTCACAATGCTGCCGATTTTAAAATAAGGTCAGCTTTTATTCCAATAAGTCTATTATTAGAATAAAGTCAGGCATTGATAGTGCTATACCAGTCTCAAGCCTGGGGTTCCATTGCACTAACGGGAAAGGAGGAGAGGGGGGAGTAACAACCTCGTAAAAAAACCAGGGTTCATCTGGCCTGGATGATAGCACCCTGTAAGGGCTCCTGCCTAGGATCACAGGTGAAGGCTAGGGGAAGAAAACCTCGATCAAAAATCACCTGGTCCTCCAGGCTAACTCTCTGATACCCGGAAAAAACGTAAACTGTTAAAAAACCCAATCAAACGCCTCGAGAAAAGAAAGACCTAAGACGAACCAAGCAAAGAAACATGAATATGATTTTGGGTACATGGAACGTGCAAGGAATACGTCGAAAAGTTAATGAAATAGTACATGAGTGGAGCAGAATGAAGGTAGACCTTGCTGTACTAACAGAAACGAAAAAGAGAGGAAAAGAATCTGCAAACCTAGGACAATATGACCATATCTATAGCGGAGTGGCAAAAGAAAAACATGCTCAACAAGGAGTATCTATTTTGATCAACAAAAGATTTAGAAAATTTATCACCAACTGGGAAGCAGTAAATGAAAGGCTAATTAAAATGAATATAACAATAAAAGGAATGAGGCTTACGATTTTTGGAATCTATGCGTATAATGACGATACAAATGTAGCTATGAAAGACAATTTTTTTGAAGAAATACACAATCAAATATCAGCAGTAAGTACATCTAGAGAAATTGTCATATTGGGAGATTTAAATAGTAGAACCGGTTACAGAGTTAATGATCTGACAGTTGGCCAATATGGAGAAGATGTTGTTAATGACAATGGAAATCGGCTAATTACAGTATGTGAGCAATTAGACCTCAAAATCCAAAACGGTTTTTTTCAACATAAGGAAATAACAAATATACCTGGACAAAACGCTCACAAAACCTGAAATCCGTCATTGATTATCTTATCACTAAACAAAAGACAAAACTAAAAATTCAAGATGTCAGAACAAAGCGTGGATCAACATGCGCAAGTGATCACTATTTGCTGGAGACCAAAATTCTCTTTTCTTATCAAGGCCGAAGCCTACATTAATAACATCTTGATGATACATAAAATATATGATTGAAGAAATTGATCACTGTAAATATAATCTATTAAGCCTAGAACATGACAGCGTAAAAAACTTATTATACAAAAAGAAACTGAACAAAAAATTTAATACAAGTTCAGGTGAAACCCCAGATGAGGAATACGAATGTATTACATCAAGCATCCATCAAGCTGCAAAAGAAGCACTAGGATTAGTGGAAGAAACTTCTAAAAGAAGAAAACCATACTGGTGGGATGCTGAGATTGAAAGAGAAATAGAGTAAAAAAGGAAATTATATCACAGCTACTTATCCCAAAAGACAGATAGAAGCAGAGAAGAATACGAAATCGCGCAATCAAAGGTGAGAAGAATGATCAGTCATAAAAAAATCATTCGTGGACGCAAAAGTGCCAACAAATAGATTCTTACTTAGGAGGTAGGAGAAGTAACGAAAGCTGGAAAACTATAAGCTCGATTAAAAAAGAAACATGCAGAGATATCATTTCACCGATACCAGACAAAGAATGTGATGAACATTTTAATAAACTTTTAACTGAAGATAGAGCAGAATTCAAGGAAGAAGAAAGGGACAATATAATTAGAACGATGGGATCTCCAGTACCCCTCACAATCTCTGAGGTCAAAAACGTGTGCACATCCTTAAAAAGCGGTAAATCTGGCGGACCCGGAAATATCCCAGCTGAACTTATTAAATATGGCACTGAAGAACTGTTTTGGAGATAACGGAATCTTTTCCAAAAATATTTAAATGGAACTGTAGTACCAACAGAGTGGAAAACGTCATATATATCCCCAATACACAAAAAAGGAAGGAAAGATATATGTGACAATTATAGAGGTATATCTGTGACTAGTACGCTAAGCAAAATATACGGTAAAATAATAAGAAATAAAGTGGAGAGCGAATATAATAGATAGATAGATCTGGAGGCAGAAGAACAAGCCGGTTGCAGGGCGGGTAGGTCAACTTCAGATCATCTCTTTTGTATAACCCAAGTTATTGAAAAGAAAATGGCATACGGACAAGAGCTGCATCTGCTTTACGTCGATTTGCAGAAGGCATATGATAGTTTACCACTAAATCTACTTTGGAAAGCGTTGGAAAACACAAACATTAGCGTACAACTAATTAAGGCCATCAAAGAGTTATACCGCAATAGTAAGGCAAAAGTTAAAATAAAAGCAAAACTAACCAAAGGCTTTCAAGCAAATAAAGGTCTTAAACAAGGTTGCTGTATCTCGCCTACGCTCTTCAAGATATACTTGGAACAAGTCCTTAAAGTATGGAAGAGAAAATGCCAAAACATGGGAATTCCGTTGGACGAAACCACCTTGTATACTTTATGTTTCGTCGATGATCAGATAGTAGTGGCTCAGGATTATGACGACCTCGAATATATGACACGAAAACTAATAGAAGAGTACAATAAGTGGGGACTAGAGGTTAATCTCAATAAGACAGAGTATGTGTGTATCGGTGGAACGAAACAGGATCTAATCTTAAATACCGGGCGGCGAATTCAGTCCTGTGATGAGTATACTTAGGTCTAAAAATTACAGCCGACGGAACACTAGACAAAGCTATAAAAGATCGAAACGTACAAGGAAGAAAAGCAATACCTTTATTAAATGGAATAATTTGGGACCAAAGTATATCAAAACATAACAAAAAGCTTATATATAACACCATTGTAAAAAGTATTATTACATACGGCTCAGAAGTATGGCCAATCAAGGATAGAACAGAAAAAATGCTTTCCGCTACGGGGATGGACTATTGGAGAAGAGCAGCAGGGAAATCAAAACGAGAAAGAGTTACAAATAAAAGAATAAGATAAATTATGACAGTGGGTGAAAGTACTTTAGTGGATGATATAAGAACAAAACACACCAGTTGTGGTACGGACATGTACAAAGAATGAATGATGAAAGACCACCTAAACAAATACTACAATGGAAACCAACTGGCCGAAGAAAACGAGGACGGCCAAGGAGAAGCTGGAGAGAAGGAATAGACAGTGAATTAAGAATAAGAGGCCTAGATGATGAATTATGGGCAAACAGAAACGAGTGGAGATTGGGTATCGGAAGACGTAGAACGTTGTAAAATATATATATATATATATATATATATATATATATATATATATATATATATATATATTTAGTTTTGTTGGTTTCTTGGGGATGTGGTTCTAATAAAACTAGCAAATATGGATTGACATTTATTGACGTTTCGGTCCAAAGACCTTCTTCAGAAACTAAAAAGAAAGGAAACAACGCTTTTGGATATTTGTTTTCTGAGCAATTATTTTTTAGAGAAAAACTATACATTAAACTAAATAACTAAGACACAAATAAAAATAAAAATTACTCACCATTCACTCACATTTTCACACTACATTATGTCAAAATCAGTTTTAAAAAGACAGTCACACTTTTTACACAAAAAACACTTTAAAAATTAAATACAACCAAATAACACGCATACGAAGACTTAGTTTGCTAATAAAATATTTTCATTTTAATTTTTGTTTAAACAGCCAATGTGTGTGTGTGTGTGTGTGTGTGTGTGTGTGTGTTGTGGAAGGTATATTGATAAGTTTTTTTGTTCTATCTTATAATTTTACTTTTTTCGTTTTTGTTATGTATGTTTTTAAGCAATAATATATATTATGTTTTGGTGGGTTTGAGTTTGGTTAGAAAGAGTGTTATTTTTTTGGTAATAAGTTGTTTTATGTCAGTCCGTGAGTTGATGCAATTTTCACTTTTTTGTATTTCAATTATTTCCAAAAACTCTCGTTTTTTTTGGTGGCATTCAGTTTTTAATATTTTTGTGTTTTCAAAATCAAATGTATGATTCAATGACGTACTGTGGTTGGTTAGGGCTGTTTTATTTTTTTTGTCATATTTGTGTCCATTTAATCGGTTTTTGAGATATTGTCATGTTTGTCCAATGTACACATTGTTGCAGTTTTTACAGGGTATTTGATATACAATGTGGCATTTTTTCTCCTTTGGGATCGAAGACTTTAACTGACTGAATTTTTTTTTTAGATAAGTTTAGTATTTATTATTTTTTGTATTTGTTGTTCTGTTTTTATGTGGAAGTTTATTGTAAAATAAATAGATTCTATTTTTAAAAGTTTTATCAATTAAAGATTCAGGTTTTTATAGATGATTCTCGAAAATCTGGATCAGATAGCTGTATCGCTCTGTCTGCGAGACCAATTATAACAGATTTTTTTTTGGGTAAAAAGGTGCTGTGATTTAAAATTTTAATATCTGGACGACCACGTTTCTTTTGTGTACCACTCAGTTTTTATTGTGTTGTTTAGTCTATGCAGGGTCATGTCTAAAAAGTTAATCTTTTGATCGGTTTCTGTCTCTATTGTAAATTGAAGTTTTTTGTGATAGGCATTAAAACAATTTAAAATATTTTTTTTTTGTTTTTTGGTACAGCGCATGCGCAGTCGTCGACGTACCAAAAAAAGAAGGGGATCTTGAAATCCAAGTTTTTTATAACATTTTCTTCTAGGTGTTCTAAAACTAATTGTGCCATGACACTTGATTTTGAGGCACCCATTGCGCAGCCGCTAATTTGTTTGTAAAAGTTTTTGTTGTAGGAAAAATATGTGGAGTTTAATGTTAGATTTATTGCTGCTAAAAATTCATCTAGTGGTATGTCAGTGTATTTTTTTATGTCTGTCCATTTCTCTGTAATTATTTTTTGTATTAATTCTGTTGGAATGTTTGTGTATAGAGATACTACATCTAGAGATATTAATATGTGGTCATCAGGTAATTTTATGTTTTTAATTTTATTTTTAAAGTCTGTTGAATCTTTCATGTAGGAGCTATTTTTGTTTACAATATTTTGAAGGATATTTTTTAGGTATTTTGATAATTTTTCGAAAGGAGATTGTGTGCAGGAGACAATTGGTCTTAATGGAATATTTTTTATGATGTTTTGGTAGGCCGTAAATTCTAGGGGCTTGCGAGTTTTGAATTTTTAAACTTTTTGCATCGTTTGGAGATATTTACATTTTTGATTCCCATTTTGTTATTAGATCATTATTATTCTTTTGGTAAATGTTTGTTGGGTCATTTTTTAGTATTTGGTATGTTGCAAGGTCGCCCAATAAGTCGTTAATTTTTTGGTCATAATCCTGCTCTAACATTATTACAGTTTTATTTGATTTGTCCGGTACAAGTACTTTAAACTTTTTATTTTGTTTGAGAAAAGATTGTGTTTTTTTCATTTTGTTAATAAAAATGTTTTCTTTTTTGTTATGTTCTTTGGTGCTGTTCATTTTATTTTTGAAATTTGTTAAGGCGTTACAAAATTTGGAGCGTATATCATTTTTATTTTCGGAGCTAAAGCCCGTGATGGTATTTTCAATATTGGTTAGTAAATCTTCGGTAGGTATTTCGTTGGTTTTTAATGGCATAGCAAAGTTTTGGCAGAGGCTAAGAATTTCTTGGGCATATGGTGGGATTTCCACTGTTGTCAAATTTTCAGTCCATTCCGAGGGGACATTTTTAACATCGTTCTTATTGTTTGAGAGTTTTTGGATTTTTTTGAGATTTTTTTCTTTAATTTTTTAAAAAAGATTTTCTTTTCTCTCCTCTTCCATTTTTAAGTAGATATCAAATATATCTTTGGGAAATGTGTTATTGAGCTTTTGTATAAGTGATTTATGTAGTTTTCAATATTGTAGATGTTTTTAGTTGTATCGGTAATTAATAGATTTAGGGTGCTTTTTGTGTATTTTGTTAGTACATTTTGCTTATAACTATTTTCTAGATTTTTACAATTAAAAGATATATGTCTAACATTTAGTTTTAGGAAAGTTGGGCAGATTTCGTTGTTTTTACATTGCAGTAGAAAAATTCTTCGGTTTTTTTGCTTGCAGATCTTGGTTAATACATTTCTGTATTCTTTTAGTAATTTTGTGGCGTTGTTTCCATATGTGTTTTCGATGTTTCGGATGTTTATAATGTCAATCCATATTTGCTAGTTTTATTAGAACCACATCCCCAAGAAATCAACAAAACTAGAAATATAAAATATATGGTTCAGGAAAAAAGAAAAGTCAAATATATATATATATATATATATATATATATATTGCTAGTGCCAAACCGTATGGTGACAGTTTTATGTTGGAAGATAACAGCTGTCTCTCAATGTAAGGCCGTCTTTAATTTAAAAAAAAAACGATTTATTTTATAAATTCGACTTTGTGTCAACTGTCAGCCCACAATGTAAATCTATCAAAAACTCTCTATCACCATTATTGTCAGGCGTTATCCTAGTAAGCCTCTTATAAATGCATAATTTAATCAAAAAATTAAATTGCTCAATTTGTTTATAGAACCCAAGCCCAAAGTCGTGTGAAAGGTTCTGGGGCTTAAGCGCCCTCAAAATTTTAGAGCTTTTCCCACGACCACTTTTTATTATAACTAATCACTAATAGTACAATATCGATAGGTTAGGTACGTTATGGGTGGGCCAAAAAAAGCCGAACAATTTTTTGTTCATTATAACTCTTGGACTATACAATCGAGTTTTAATGAGACAAACTGCACTTGGCAGAGAATTAATCAGAGTTTTGACTGAATGTTTTGTCCACCATCTCAAAATTCAAGATGATGGACGAAATTAAAATGTAACCTTCAAAGATGCTCGTTTATTCTTATGTTGCGAACATTCTTAATGATTTTTTTAAATTGGTAAAAAAGCTGCATTCTTGGCACGTACAGCAAGGTACGAACTAGCCAAATCGGTTCAGTGGTCCTTAAAAAAATATTTTTGTTTCAACCATTGCTTTGCATATTATACGATTGCCTTGCCAATCATGTCTGCATTTATTTCCTTATAAATTCATTACTATTGAACCGATTTTAATGAAATAAAGAATATCTTGGTAAGAATTGATTGCTTTCTAAAGATCATGGTCAAAGTTTATTGTCATCTTAAAATTTAGGATGGCGGACAGAATCATACTTGATTCTTCAAAATGGCGTGTTTATTCTTAGTTTCCGCCAATGTTATAGTTTTTTCTTAATTTATAGAAAAGCACTACTTTTCCCCCACACAACGAGGTGCAAATTAGTGAAAATGGCGTGCTTATTCTTATTTTCCGAAAATGTTTTAGATTTTTTTTTAATTAATAGAAAAACATTACTTCTCTTTCGCATAAAGAGATAAAAATTAATTAAGTGCTTTTCTATAAATTAAAAAAAAACTAAAACATTTTTTGTAAATAAGAATAAACGTGCCTCTTTGAAGGGTCGAGTATGATTATCAGTAACGCACCCAGGAATATGTCTTGGGGGGGCCCGAGGCCTCATAATGTCGTATTTCATGCTATTTTCTGTGTTTGTTCATGAAATATGTGGAAAATATATACAAAAATCATAGGCTTGGGGGGGGGGGGGCCGGGCCCCGCCCCCCCCCCCCCCTGGGTGCGCCCATGTGATTATTTCCGATGTCCTAACTTTTAAAATGGCGGCAAATTTCGATTATAAACTTTAAAGAACAATCAATTCTCACTATGATTTTTTTTCATTAAGACCGGTTCAGTAATAATGAGTTTATAAAGAAATTAATGCATACAGGATTGGCAATGCAATCGTATAATCTGTAAAAGAATGGCTGAAACAAATATAGATTTTTGGAGAATCACCAAACCGATTTTACTAATTTATACCTTGTTGTACAGGGGAAAGTTAGTGCTTTTCTATAAATTAAAAAAAACTAAAACATTTTCAGAAAATGAAACAAGCCATTTTGAAGAACCAATTATGATTCTGTCCACCATCTTAAATTTTAAGATGTTAATAAATTTTGATAACGATCTTTAAAATGCAATCAATTCTCACCAAGATGTTTTTGATTTCATCAAAATCGGTTTAGTAGTAATGAATATATAATGAAATAAATGCAGACATGATTTGCAAGGCAATCGTATAATATACAAAACAATGGTTAAAACAAACATTTTTTTTTTAGAACCACCTACTCGATTTTACTGATTCATACCTTGTTATGTGTGGCAAGAACGTTGCTTTTTTAGTGAATTAAAAAAAATATTAAGACATGTTCGCAACACAAGAATAAACGAGCATCTTTAAAGGGTACAATTTTATTTCGTCCGCCATCTTGGATTTTGAAATGGCGGACAAAAGAATATATTAATTCAAAACTCTAATTAATTCTCTTCCAAGTGCAGTTAGTCTCATTAAAATCGATGGTATAGTTCAAAAGTTATAATGAAAAAAAATGTCCGGTTTTTTTTGGCCCACCCGGTAATTCAATAAAAGAGATTTATTTAATTTAAATTTAACCAAAAGGCAGATGGTCAAACTCATCAGTTGATTTGGCACGTGCTGTGTTATACATATCTGTTCTTATAAAACCATCTTCGCTAACAGAAATGACGACTAAGTTTAAAGGCTTTCCAATAAAAACACGGCATAAGATTTATTTAACTTTGAAAGAAAGTTGACTTGGGGCGACGGCTAGATTTCTTCTTCTTGTATTATAATTTGGGTGTCTTTAGCTGCCAGAGTCATATTGGCCAGTGTTCGTTGTACTTTTTAAAGTTTTAAAAGTGGTCCCAAAAAAAATTGAATCGACCATACGAAATAATCCCACATAGCACAACGTGTTGCTGCTAGAAAAAAACGTGATATATGAAAAGAGGCTTAACAGGTCATTCATTAACGTTATAAAAAATAACGTTGCTAAAAACGGCGTTGTAATAACGCCAATTTCAAATCAAAACAGCAATGTTTTTACGTTAATTTCAAGTGAATTCTAAGTAGATTTTATCAACGTGAAAATCACATTAGGTTCTACACGAATTTTAAAACGCGACTTGAATGGCTCTTCTACCAAATATTTTTGAGATTTTACTAGACGCCCCACCTACTGGCGAAATTTTCAACTTCGACGAAATCTATTTGGGAGTGCTTTGGCCTCTAAACACCAAACACCTGTTAATGAACTCAACCTTGATCCTTCACGATCACGACGCATCAGTTATTAAGTTAATAAAGACACATTAATATTGTGTGAAAGTGTTTACTGTTAAAAAATTTTGTTTACCTTTTAAAGAAAACCCAATTTATGTATAGAGATTTTGTCTTGCCTTGAGCGCCATCTTTTAAAATTGTCTAGAAATGTAAACTAGTGAACGTTTAGAACTTCCTTTCGCGTCACTTTTAAGTTAACAAAAAGTTATTCAAAAAATCGTGATAAAAAAGATGCAGAAAAATAGTAGGTTGAGAAGTCTTAACCTAGTGGCGTTTTAGAACATATTGTGGAGGACTTTTTGAGTGCGAATTTGAATAACGAGGGTAAAAAAGACGTTATATACACACCACCAGAAGCTTCAGCAAAAATTACATTTTTATAGCTTGATTCCTCCTTGTTTTCAAGTTATCTTTAAGCATGTAGATTTAACAAAACAAATATTACATATGGTGGTATGAAGTTGTTTTCTAGTAAAAATTAACTTTATTATTTTTGTTGACGTTAATTTAACGTTGATGTGATTGTTGTGCTATGTGGGATTATATTTATTGAACGAGCGTTTTTGCGGCTGGTGAGTAAAGTAGTTTCGTTTTTCTTTACAGTCAAAGCGGCGCAGGCGCAGCACACATTGCGGACAAATATAGGGTGTTTGGGCAAAGGTCAATATTTTAATTGTTTATCAGAAAGCGGCGGACCAAAACGGCGGCGGGCCTTTTGAGGAATTTGGATACGCAGTAAAAAATCACTAAAAGATGCTTTGCTTTCCATTGAGTGATGGTGGGGGAGGAGAGAGGGAGGAGGGAACTAGTAAAATAGTGTCGAAAAAAATGTGTTCCGAATTTTTTTTTTAAATCGCTCTAAATTTGTGAAAGGTATAGCTACAACTATTACTAATAAGGAGGGTGGGGAGAAGAGAGGGAGAGGAAGGGGGAAACTAGTAAAATGATGTTGGAAATAAAGCGTGTGCAGAAAGAATTCTTGAAATCGCTCTATTTTTGTGAAAGGTATAGCTACAACTATTATTAATACGGAGGGAGGGGAGAAGAAAAAGAGGGGGAAACTAGTAAATTGATGTTGGAAAAAAAAGTCTTCAAGCGTGTGCAGAAAGAACTTTTGAAATCGCTTTATATTTGTGAAAGTTATAGCTATAACTATTACTAATAAGGATGGCGGGGAGACTAGTAAAATGTTGTTGGAAAAGGAATCTGAAAGAGTATGCAGAAAACATTTTTGAAATCGTTTTATATTTGATAAAATTATGCGAATGTTGTTTTTGAATAGGGTGGGGGGAATTACAGGATGGAAGATGGGTGGAAGCAGGGAGGACTTGTCACCTTGCTAGGGAAAACACTAGATAGTGTGTAAACAGTAAATTGTCAACATCTTTATTTGTCATTCGCAGATTGTGATTTCTAGTGGATAAAGAAACTAGAATTTCTATTTACCACGCGTTTTTCCACTCCCACATGTCATAGGGCAGCTTACTGTGGGGTAACTCTAAGGATTCGATAAAAATTTGTAGAAAACAAAAAATGGCCATAAGGTTGATTACTTTCTGTGAGTATAATACACATTGTAAACCTTTATTTATCAATCTTCGGGTTATGACTCTTCCGTGTGTATGTATTTTACAACAGCTTTGTGAAATTCATAAAAATAAGTCAGAACTCATATTGAATCGCAATTTTCATGAATACAATACACGTTCAATGAATCTTATATGCGGACCGCGTTACCGGTTATCAAAATCAACAAAAAATTCACTTGACCATAGTCTTAATAATTTATTACCTGAAGGTATAAAAAATTTGGAACTAAATAAAATTAAAATTAAAATTAAAAACTAAATTATTGATAATGCATTTTATTCGGTAAACGAATACAGGCAGGCTACCCATCCGAATAATGTACTGTAACTATTAGCTCACACATATACTATACTATAGTAGTGTGAGCTATAGTATAATATATATATATAGGTGATAATTTTTTCAAGAAAAAAAAAGTTGTTCCGATTTCAAAATTTATATATCTTTGCGTTTCAGATGATTTTGAAACTTTTTTGTTGCGCCGTCTGTCTGTCTGTCTGTCTGTCTGTCTGTCTGTCTGTCTGTCTGTCTGTCTGTCTGTCTGTCTGTCTGTCTGTCTGTCTGTCTGTCTGTCTGTCTGTCTGTCTGTCTGTCTGTCTGTCTGTCTGTCTGTCTGTCTGTCTGTCTGTCTGTCTGTCTGTCTGTCTGTCTGTCTGTCTGTCTGTCTGTCTGTCTGTCTGTCTGTCTGTCTGTCTGTCTGTCTGTCTGTCTGTCTGTCTGTCTGTCTGTCTGTCTGTCTGTCTGTCTGTCTGTCTGTCTGTCTGTCTGTCTGTCTGTCTGTCTGTCTGTCTGTCTGTCTGTCTGTCTGTCTGTCTGTCTGTCTGTCTGTCTGTCTGTCTGTCTGTCTGTCTGTCTGTCTGTCTGTCTGTCTGTCTGTCTGTCTGTCTCTCTCTCTGTCTGTCTGTCTGTCTGTCTGTCTGTCTGTCTGTCTGTCTGTCTGTCTGTCTGTCTGTCTGTCTGTCTGTCTGTCTGTCTGTCTGTCTGTCTGTCTGTCTGTCTGTCTGTCTGTCTGTCTGTCTGTCTGTCTGTCTGTCTGTCTGTCTGTCTGTCTGTCTGTCTGTCTGTCTGTCTGTCTGTCTGTCTGTCTGTCTGTCTGTCTGTCTGTCTGTCTGTCTGTCTGTCTGTCTGTCTGTCTGTCTGTCTGTCTGTCTGTCTGTCTGTCTGTCTGTCTGTCTGTCTGTCTGTCTGTCTGTCTGTCTGTCTGTCTGTCTGTCTGTCTGTCTGTCTGTCTGTCTGTCTGTCTGTCTGTCTGTCTGTCTGTCTGTCTGTCTGTCTGTCTGTCTGTCTGTCTGTCTGTCTGTCTGTCTGTCTGTCTGTCTGTCTGTCTGTCTGTCTGTCTGTCTGTCTGTCTGTCTGTCTGTCTGTCTGTCTGTCTGTCTGTCTGTCTGTCTGTCTGTCTGTCTGTCTGTCTGTCTGTCTGTATGTCTGTCTGTATGTCTGTCTGTATGTCTGTCTGTCTGTATGTCTGTCTGTATGTCTGTCTGTATGTCTGTCTGTATGTCTGTCTGTATGTCTGTCTGTATGTCTGTCTGTATGTCTGTCTGTATGTCTGTCTGTATGTCTGTCTGTATGTCTGTCTGTATGTCTGTCTGTCTGTCTGTCTGTCTGTCTGTCTGTCTGTCTGTCTGTCTGTCTGTCTGTCTGTCTGTCTGTCTGTCTGTCTGTCTGTCTGTATGTCTGTCTGTATGTCTGTCTGTATGTCTGTCTGTATGTCTGTCTGTATGTCTGTCTGTATGTCTGTCTGTATGTCTGTCTGTATGTCTGTCTGTATGTCTGTCTGTATGTCTGTCTGTATGTCTGTCTGTATGTCTGTCTGTATGTCTGTCTGTATGTCTGTCTGTATGTCTGTCTGTATGTCTGTCTGTATGTCTGTCTGTATGTCTGTCTGTATGTCTGTCTGTATGTCTGTCTGTATGTCTGTCTGTATGTCTGTCTGTATGTCTGTCTGTATGTCTGTCTGTATGTCTGTCTGTATGTCTGTCTGTATGTCTGTCTGTATGTCTGTCTGTATGTCTGTCTGTATGTCTGTCTGTATGTCTGTCTGTATGTCTGTCTGTATGTCTGTCTGTATGTCTGTCTGTATGTCTGTCTGTATGTCTGTCTGTATGTCTGTCTGTATGTCTGTCTGTATGTCTGTCTGTATGTCTGTCTGTATGTCTGTCTGTATGTCTGTCTGTATGTCTGTCTGTATGTCTGTCTGTATGTCTGTCTGTATGTCTGTCTGTATGTCTGTCTGTATGTCTGTCTGTATGTCTGTCTGTATGTCTGTCTGTATGTCTGTCTGTATGTCTGTCTGTATGTCTGTCTGTATGTCTGTCTGTATGTCTGTCTGTATGTCTGTCTGTATGTCTGTCTGTATGTCTGTCTGTATGTCTGTCTGTATGTCTGTCTGTATGTCTGTCTGTATGTCTGTCTGTATGTCTGTCTGTATGTCTGTCTGTATGTCTGTCTGTATGTCTGTCTGTATGTCTGTCTGTATGTCTGTCTGTATGTCTGTCTGTATGTCTGTCTGTATGTCTGTATGTCTGTCTGTATGTCTGTCTGTATGTCTGTCTGTATGTCTGTCTGTATGTCTGTCTGTATGTCTGTCTGTATGTCTGTCTGTATGTCTGTCTGTATGTCTGTCTGTATGTCTGTCTGTATGTCTGTCTGTATGTCTGTCTGTATGTCTGTCTGTATGTCTGTCTGTATGTCTGTCTGTATGTCTGTCTGTATGTCTGTCTGTATGTCTGTCTGTATGTCTGTCTGTATGTCTGTCTGTATGTCTGTCTGTATGTCTGTCTGTATGTCTGTCTGTATGTCTGTCTGTATGTCTGTCTGTATGTCTGTCTGTATGTCTGTCTGTATGTCTGTCTGTATGTCTGTCTGTATGTCTGTCTGTATGTCTGTCTGTCTGTCTGTCTGTCTGTCTGTCTGTCTGTCTGTATGTCTGTCTGTATGTCTGTATGTCTGTCTGTATGTCTGTCTGTATGTCTGTCTGTATGTCTGTCTGTATGTCTGTCTGTATGTCTGTCTGTATGTCTGTCTGTATGTCTGTCTGTATGTCTGTCTGTATGTCTGTCTGTATGTCAGTCTGTCTGTATGTCTGTCTGTATGTCTTTCTGTATGTCTGTCTGTATGTCTGTATGTCTGTCTGTATGTCTGTCTGTATGTCTGTCTGTCTGTCTGTCTGTATGTCTGTCTGTCTGTCTGTCTGTCTGTCTGTCTGTCTGTCTGTCTGTCTGTCTGTCTGTCTGTCTGTCTGTCTGTCTGTCTGTCTGTCTGTCTGTCTGTCTGTCTGTCTGTCTGTCTGTCTGTCTGTCTGTCTGTCTGTCTGTCTGTCTGTCTGTCTGTCTGTCTGTCTGTCTGTCTGTCTGTCTGTCTGTCTGTCTGTCTGTCTGTCTGTCTGTCTGTCTGTCTGTCTGTCTGTCTGTCTGTCTGTCTGTCTGTCTGTCTGTCTGTCTGTCTGTCTGTCTGTCTGTCTGTCTGTCTGTCTGTCTGTCTGTCTGTCTGTCTGTCTGTCTGTCTGTCTGTCTGTCTGTCTGTCTGTCTGTCTGTCTGTCTGTCTGTCTGTCTGTCTGTCTGTCTGTCTGTCTGTCTGTCTGTCTGTCTGTCTGTCTGTCTGTCTGTCTGTCTGTCTGTCTGTCTGTCTGTCTGTCTGTCTGTCTGTCTGTCTGTCTGTCTGTCTGTCTGTCTGTCTGTCTGTCTGTCTGTCTGTCTGTCTGTCTGTCTGTCTGTCTGTCTGTCTGTCTGTCTGTCTGTCTGTCTGTCTGTCTGTCTGTCTGTCTGTCTGTCTGTCTGTCTGTCTGTCTGTCTGTCTGTCTGTCTGTCTGTCTGTCTGTCTGTCTGTCTGTCTGTCTGTCTGTCTGTCTGTCTGTCTGTCTGTCTGTCTGTCTGTCTGTCTGTCTGTCTGTCTGTCTGTCTGTCTGTCTGTCTGTCTGTCTGTCTGTCTGTCTGTCTGTCTGTCTGTCTGTCTGTCTGTCTGTCTGTCTGTCTGTCTGTCTGTCTGTCTGTCTGTCTGTCTGTCTGTCTGTCTGTCTGTCTGTCTGTCTGTCTGTCTGTCTGTCTGTCTGTCTGTCTGTCTGTCTGTCTGTCTGTCTGTCTGTCTGTCTGTCTGTCTGTCTGTCTGTCTGTCTGTCTGTCTGTCTGTCTGTCTGTCTGTCTGTCTGTCTGTCTGTCTGTCTGTCTGTCTGTCTGTCTGTCTGTCTGTCTGTCTGTCTGTCTGTCTGTCTGTCTGTCTGTCTGTCTGTCTGTCTGTCTGTCTGTCTGTCTGTCTGTCTGTCTGTCTGTCTGTCTGTCTGTCTGTCTGTCTGTCTGTCTGTCTGTCTGTCTGTCTGTCTGTCTGTCTGTCTGTCTGTCTGTCTGTCTGTCTGTCTGTCTGTCTGTCTGTCTGTCTGTCTGTCTGTCTGTCTGTCTGTCTGTCTGTCTGTCTGTCTGTCTGTCTGTCTGTCTGTCTGTCTGTCTGTCTGTCTGTCTGTCTGTCTGTCTGTCTGTCTGTCTGTCTGTCTGTCTGTCTGTCTGTCTGTCTGTCTGTCTGTCTGTCTGTCTGTCTGTCTGTCTGTCTGTCTGTCTGTCTGTCTGTCTGTCTGTCTGTCTGTCTGTCTGTCTGTCTGTCTGTCTGTCTGTCTGTCTGTCTGTCTGTCTGTCTGTCTGTCTGTCTGTCTGTCTATCTGTCTGTCTGTCTGTCTGTCTGTCTGTCTGTCTGTCTGTCTGTCTGTCTGTCTGTCTGTCTGTCTGTCTGTCTGTCTGTCTGTCTGTCTGTCTGTCTGTCTGTCTGTCTGTCTGTCTGTCTGTCTGTCTGTCTGTCTGTCTGTCTGTCTGTCTGTCTGTCTGTCTGTCTGTCTGTCTGTCTGTCTGTCTGTCTGTCTGTCTGTCTGTCTGTCTGTCTGTCCGTCTGTCTGTCTGTCTGTCTGTCTGTCTGTATGTCTGTCTGTCTGTCTGTATGTCTGTCTGTCTGTATGTCTGTCTGTATGTCTGTCTGTATGTCTGTATGTCTGTCTGTATGTCTGTATGTCTGTCTGTATGTCTGTCTGTATGTCTGTCTGTATGTCTGTATGTCTGTCTGTATGTCTGTATGTCTGTCTGTATGTCTGTCTGTATGTCTGTCTGTATGTCTGTCTGTATGTCTGTCTGTATGTCTGTCTGTATGTCTGTATGTCTGTCTGTATGTCTGTATGTCTGTCTGTCTGTATGTCTGTCTGTATGTCTGTCTGTATGTCTGTCTGTATGTCTGTCTGTATGTCTGTCTGTATGTCTGTCTGTATGTCTGTCTGTATGTCTGTCTGTATGTCTGTCTGTATGTATGTCTGTCTGTCTGTATGTCTGTCTGTATGTCTGTCTGTATGTCTGTCTGTATGTCTGTCTGTATGTCTGTCTGTATGTCTGTCTGTATGTCTGTCTGTATGTCTGTCTGTATGTATGTCTGTATGTCTGTCTGTATGTCTGTCTGTATGTCTGTCTGTATGTCTGTCTGTATGTCTGTCTGTATGTCTGTCTGTATGTCTGTCTGTATGTCTGTCTGTCTGTATGTCTGTCTGTATGTCTGTCTGTATGTCTGTCTGTATGTCTGTCTGTATGTCTGTCTGTATGTCTGTCTGTATGTCTGTCTGTATGTCTGTCTGTATGTCTGTCTGTATGTCTGTCTGTATGTCTGTCTGTATGTCTGTCTGTATGTCTGTCTGTATGTCTGTCTGTATGTCTGTCTGTATGTCTGTCTGTATGTCTGTATGTCTGTCTGTCTGTCTGTATGTCTGTCTGTCTGTCTGTCTGTCTGTATGTCTGTATGTCTGTCTGTATGTCTGTCTGTATGTCTGTCTGTATGTCTGTCTGTATGTCTGTCTGTATGTCTGTCTGTATGTCTGTCTGTATGTCTGTCTGTATGTCTGTCTGTATGTCTGTCTGTATGTCTGTCTGTATGTCTGTCTGTATGTCTGTCTGTATGTCTGTCTGTATGTCTGTCTGTATGTCTGTCTGTATGTATGTCTGTATGTCTGTCTGTATGTCTGTCTGTATGTCTGTCTGTATGTCTGTCTGTATGTCTGTCTGTATGTCTGTATGTCTGTCTGTATGTCTGTATGTCTGTCTGTATATCTGTCTGTATGTCTGTCTGTATGTCTGTATGTCTGTCTGTATGTCTGTATGTCTGTCTGTATGTCTGTCTGTATGTCTGTCTGTATGTCTGTCTGTATGTCTGTCTGTATGTCTGTCTGTATGTCTGTCTGTATGTCTGTCTGTATGTCTGTCTTTATGTCTGTCTGTATGTCTGTCTGTATGTCTGTCTGTATGTCTGTCTGTCTGTCTGTCTGTATGTCTGTCTGTATGTCTGTCTGTATGTCTGTCTGTCTGTATGTCTGTCTGTATGTCTGTCTGTATGTCTGTCTGTATGTCTGTCTGTATGTCTGTCTGTATGTCTGTCTGTATGTCTGTCTGTATGTATGTCTGTATGTCTGTCTGTATGTCTGTCTGTATGTCTGTCTGTATGTCTGTCTGTATGTCTGTCTGTATGTCTGTCTGTATGTCTGTCTGTATGTCTGTCTGTATGTCTGTCTGTATGTCTGTCTGTATGTCTGTCTGTATGTCTGTCTGTATGTCTGTCTGTATGTCTGTCTGTATGTCTGTCTGTATGTCTGTATGTCTGTCTGTATGTCTGTCTGTATGTCTGTCTGTATGTCTGTCTGTATGTCTGTCTGTATGTCTGTCTGTCTGTATGTCTGTCTGTATGTCTGTCTGTCTGTATGTCTGTCTGTATGTCTGTCTGTCTGTCTGTCTGTCTGTCTGTCTGTCTGTCTGTCTGTCTGTATGTCTGTCTGTATGTCTGTCTGTATGTCTGTCTGTATGTCTGTCTGTATGTCTGTATGTCTGTCTGTATGTCTGTCTGTATGTCTGTCTGTATGTCTGTCTGTATGTCTGTCTGTATGTCTGTCTGTATGTCTGTCTGTATGTCTGTCTGTATGTCTGTCTGTCTGTATGTCTGTCTGTCTGTCTGTCTGTCTGTCTGTCTGTATGTCTGTCTGTCTGTCTGTCTGTCTGTCTGTCTGTCTGTCTGTCTGTCTGTCTGTCTGTCTGTCTGTCTGTCTGTCTGTCTGTCTGTCTGTCTGTCTGTCTGTCTGTCTGTCTGTCTGTCTGTCTGTCTGTCTGTCTGTCTGTCTGTCTGTCTGTCTGTCTGTCTGTCTGTCTGTCTGTCTGTCTGTCTGTCTGTCTGTCTGTCTGTCTGTCTGTCTGTCTGTCTGTCTGTCTGTCTGTCTGTCTGTCTGTCTGTCTGTCTGTCTGTCTGTCTGTCTGTCTGTCTGTCTGTCTGTCTGTCTGTCTGTCTGTCTGTCTGTCTGTCTGTCTGTCTGTCTGTCTGTCTGTCTGTCTGTCTGTCTGTCTGTCTGTCTGTCTGTCTGTCTGTCTGTCTGTCTGTCTGTCTGTCTGTCTGTCTGTCTGTCTGTCTGTCTGTCTGTCTGTCTGTCTGTCTGTCTGTCTGTCTGTCTGTCTGTCTGTCTGTCTGTCTGTCTGTCTGTCTGTCTGTCTGTCTGTCTGTCTGTCTGTCTGTCTGTCTGTCTGTCTGTCTGTCTGTCTGTCTGTCTGTCTGTCTGTCTGTCTGTCTGTCTGTCTGTCTGTCTGTCTGTCTGTCTGTCTGTCTGTCTGTCTGTCTGTCTGTCTGTCTGTCTGTCTGTCTGTCTGTCTGTCTGTCTGTCTGTCTGTCTGTCTGTCTGTCTGTCTGTCTGTCTGTCTGTCTGTCTGTCTGTCTGTCTGTCTGTCTGTCTGTCTGTCTGTCTGTCTGTCTGTCTGTCTGTCTGTCTGTCTGTCTGTCTGTCTGTCTGTCTGTCTGTCTGTCTGTCTGTCTGTCTGTCTGTCTGTCTGTCTGTCTGTCTGTCTGTCTGTCTGTCTGTCTGTCTGTCTGTCTGTCTGTCTGTCTGTCTGTCTGTCTGTCTGTCTGTCTGTCTGTCTGTCTGTCTGTCTGTCTGTCTGTCTGTCTGTCTGTCTGTCTGTCTGTCTGTCTGTCTGTCTGTCTGTCTGTCTGTCTGTCTGTCTGTCTGTCTGTCTGTCTGTCTGTCTGTCTGTCTGTCTGTCTGTCTGTCTGTCTGTCTGTCTGTCTGTCTGTCTGTCTGTCTGTCTGTCTGTCTGTCTGTCTGTCTGTCTGTCTGTCTGTCTGTCTGTCTGTCTGTCTGTCTGTCTGTCTGTCTGTCTGTCTGTCTGTCTGTCTGTCTGTCTGTCTGTCTGTCTGTCTGTCTGTCTGTCTGTCTGTCTGTCTGTCTGTCTGTCTGTCTGTCTGTCTGTCTGTCTGTCTGTCTGTCTGTCTGTCTGTCTGTCTGTCTGTCTGTCTGTCTGTCTGTCTGTCTGTCTGTCTGTCTGTCTGTCTGTCTGTCTGTCTGTCTGTTGTAACGTGTCATTTTTACGTTTGGGACAACGTTACATATTTGTTTATTTGGGTAAATGGTCAAGGCTCTTTGATTCGTCTTTCTGTACACAAGTAAGGGTATTTTATAGAGCTAGGTTTGGAGGTTATATAGGGTCTAGGAAGTTACCTTAAAAGGAGGCATTCCATCGAATTACTGTGGACACTACGCACATCGCATTATCTGGACATCGTAATTGGAATTTAAGATCACAGGCTTCGGGAAAAATCACATAAAAATTTTGATTGTTTTGTTTTTATCTGTGGAATTTTGTGATTCACTTGACGTTCATAAAGTTAAACAGCTGTTATGCTGGGGAATGGCGGCGTTGCCGCATCACAAATGGTTTCAGTAACAGGAAGGAAACATTTAGATGAACATTTCATTCCCTTACGTTTATTCTCGAGGATATTGGGACAATCCGAACCCCATATTCTTCACGGATTAGCTAGTTCTGATAGCACGAAAACATATTTAGGTTCACGGTTTGACCAGTAACAACCGAGGCTCCGCCACTTTGATATCTTTATTAATTTGATAGGGAAAGGATAAAATAAATACGAGTTATGCACTGTTGTAAATGGGAGATAAACGAGGGATAAAAACCAAGACTGAAAGAATGAACGAAATCGTGTGAGTTAACATCTGAACACTCTTGTGCCTTTAAGCAATGGTTCAGTGTGTATTTTTGGGTTCAGGTTCAGAAACAGCTTTATTACTGTAGAAATGTTTTACAAAAATGGCGTTAAACCATATGAATATTAGAGAAAACATTTATAAAGAGCGACGGAAACTTTTGACGAAGACTGTAACTGGAGTGCAACTAAATTCTGCGCTCAGTATAGCTTTACTCATATGGGAATTGGTTGAGTGTTCGAATATTAATAATGTGTATGGAGGGTGTCTCGACGTCCTTGTTATAAAAATTCCAACCGTGGAAATAGATCCGACAACACCTCAATGTACGTTTTACCGGATTGCAATGTCCACTTGGTCGGTGCTGCCCCCTATATACCTGTATAGGACTATCGCTGTATCTCCTCATTGGTTACTTTGAAAACCCCGGGTTTTTCTTCCAGGCTTGCCACTGAATGTAGAGATTTATTTTTGGCGGAAAAGTTTTTTATAAATAGGTTTACATCCTTTATTTGAATTTCACCGGGAAGATTAGGTTGGTACTATTGTGTTTTACCGTCCCCACTCCCCACCAAATTTACAAAACGGTTTCCGGCCACTTCGTTTTTTGTGTTCTGCCTGGTCTCTCTTTGCGAACGAATTTTGGCTGGGTCGACAACAGTTTCTGGGATCGCCTTTGTTTTTGGTGATTGGCACTACAGCGATTGTAGGAGATATCCCAGAAACTGTGGAAGTGAGTCCGTCGTGTCTAGGCAATCTGGAGTGACGCTCGCACCCTTTTGAGGGGAATTTTAAGTCGGCCTACGCCATTTGCACGGAAAGAGCATCGCCCTGTCAATTCCAGCGACGGGACAGTTGGGCTGGACGCTGGTGGGAAGCCGGACGGGCCAGTTATAACCCTGAGAAAGGGTTTCTACGCTCGGGCAAGAACCAACATTTTGACCACCATGTGCTGCCCTAGCGTGATGTGCTAAGCGGGCATTAGGGGAGGCGCGGGCAAGCCAGGAGCAGCGAGAGCAGTGGAAGATGTCTGGAAACAGGTTCACAAGATAAAACAACCTATTGTTCAATTAACCAACAACTTAAAAACTAATCAAGGACCAAGGTAGGAGCAAGCCTTAACGATAATTTTTTTCATAAACCTTCAATATAATTTAGACATAATCTTTTCATATAAATTTATAATATCATTTAGACGTAATCTTTCATATATAAGTTTTCACAGTATAATTTCAACATTGCTTGTAAACGCAAGATAAGGTATGACGTCATGACCAAAATTTTGCGGCATATTTAAGTAACATTTTTTTCTTCGAAATTGAAAGTGCTTTGCGTTTAAATATTTTACTCTGTCCTATAATAATTCAGCACCATCTTTTCCTCAGATTTTAAAATAAACAAGATGAACTAAATTTCTTTGTTATTTGTACAACCCAATGACCAACTTTGCGGAGACAAAAGAGAGATGAGATTATATGTTTTAGCGGTTTCTTCACACTGTTTTACCTCATGGGGTAGATCTCGGACTGGGTTGCTGTCTGTCTCATTCGACCTAGCGTAGAATGATGACAGCGGATATTTGGTCCAGATCTCCCCTATGACAGAATAACTTTGGAAGTATATTTATTTTTTTTTTCAATCATTTATGTAACCGAGTCTCACACTACTGACTCAGGTGTAGGTACACTATGGCCTATTAAAGGACTCCATCTACCTGTAAAGTGCTTCCTGTTCTATTCTGTTTATTTTCTTTTTGGCTTTTTAATTGCACAAATATTCTGGAAGCCTCGGAAGTATAGAATTTCATTGTTTGGCTACAACGTTTGGGTTGAACTGTACTTTATTTAAGATCTTCTTTGTAAAACATTGATATTAAATAATGTGGCGCACTTAAAAGTTTCTTATTTCTGAACCCCCCCCTTCTCCACTGTATAAAAGTTACCGGGCATATCAATGTTTTACCTAGCTGGAAAGTACAGTTCTGCTTCCAGATATTTGTTTAATTATTCAGTGGGTTTCAGTGTCACAAAATGGCGGCGACGTCTTTAAGCTGCCACAAATGTCACACAACTTTTTTTTAAGGCCACAAATTGGCGCCCAAAATTTTTTTAACTTTTTTTAAGGCCACAAATTGGCGCCCTACGTGTGTTTTTGGCTAGTTTTTTAACATCTGATGTAATTTTTTGTTCTTTTTTTTAATTTGGAAAAAAAAGAAAAAACTTTTTTTTTTGAATTTTTTTTTGGAATTTTTTTTTAAAAATTTTTTGTGGTACATCCAAAGCCAGGTTAAAGGCTTTCAGTGGCTGTCAGTGTTTTTTGATACCCAATCAATTTTTTAATGAAAAACAAGATCATTGGTTTTCGTAAATTACACTTTTTAAATATTTTTTTTTTGGTAATATTGGTTGATTTGGAACTCGTTTTGTTGTTTTAGGGATTCTCATAGTTTTTATTAGCTTATCTTCACAGGGTTTTTCTGGGAAAATAAAAGATCCATTTTTATTTATTAAGGAATAATAAGTTGATAAAAAAACATGGGAGTTTTTATTGAACGGAGTCCAATTCATGTTCTTAATTCTTTAAAGTTTTTTGTAGGAAGAACATGTGTTAATTTTTTTGTAAAGAAAAATAAACACAGTAATCTAAGTTTACTTCAATTTTTTTGTTGATTTATAGGTGGATGGATTTCCAGACATGGTCTTTTTATGTTTTAAATATATGACATAGGTAGTGTGTTTTTTCTAACAATTTTTTTTTGCAGGTTCATTTATTTATATGTTATTATTTCCTGCTTGTGATAAGATAGAAATTGTTTCACCGATTATTTTTTAGTGCAGTCAATTTATTTAGGTCAACAATTTAATTTTTTTGGCGATCTTAATTTTTTGTGGGATATCACCACTTGGTATTTGGAATATTTTTACAGGGTTTCACACAAATTTTTCTTGGCTGAGTTGTTTTAAAGTAAAAATAGCTTAACAGCTGGTAGCTTTGTTTAGTTGAAAGTATTAATTAGTAATGAAAGAAAAGGAAAATGAGTCTATTTTGCTGTCATTTTCTTTTCTTGTTTTTGGAGGTAACTGTTGATGACAATTAAGAACTTACGTCACTCAGTTACATCGGGTCAGAGGAGGGTACACTACTAGTGTCGGCTCGGGAGGTTAGGAAACACAAGGCTAAAACCCCTAGAGTGACACCTTGGCTGAAGATCAATGCCAAAAGTCCAGTTGACATTTTTTTTTTGGGGTATTTTTTTTGAAAGACAGTTTTTAGGTCTTTGGTTTAGTTGTCTAGTTGTGTTTCGTGACTGATCAAATTTTTTTGGTGGAAAATACAGCGTTGGGCTTTGGAGTGCATTTTTTTTAAAAAATGACCTACGGGTATTTCTACCAATTAAAGTTTTCTGGTTCACAATTATTTTTTTTTCTGTATTTTTTTCTGCGTTCAGGTCATAGCTTGGTCATGGCCATTGGAGAGCAAACATTTATGTTTGAGCCTTGAGAAGTTTTGCCTGCTCCGGATTGAATACAGGGAAAATGAATTTGAAGCCCAACTAGATATAATACCACAAAAGAAATGTTTAACTGAGACAGATATAGATATAAGTTTTTTGATTTTTTTTAGTTCATTTGTAGAGTTCATTTGTAAAGTTCAGTAAATTTTTTAAGTAATGTCATTTTGAGGCCGAAAAATTGGTCAGTGAATTTAAGAGAGACTTTCAACTAAATATAAATGCTAGGCGGTGGTAATTGGTAAAAATATTTCAAAATTTTATTTTTTTTAAATAATTTAATTTTTCGTAAAAAATTATTTCCTTTCTGTTAACATAACTTCTCGAATTCTTGTTTTGGTCAAAACGGTTTGTATAGGGGTCGTAGTTTTAAAGGGTGACCAGACAGGTTATATTTTTTTTAGGGGACCAAACGGGAACTTCTTGAGTTACAAAAAGGTGAACTTTTTTTGTCTTAGTTGATCAGGCAGGAATAAATAAATCTTTTACTTCCAAATCATAATTTTAAATAACAAAATTAATTGGTTAAGTGTTTGGGTCTTATATAATGAAAAACGTTTTGTTTTTGAGGATACTGGTATGATATGAAATTATTTTAATTTCATGCCAAATGTTAGTTGACGGCAGATATGCTAGTCTTCAGTTTTTTCGTTAGTTTGCATTTCAGGACAGTGGCGTGTACTTAAAGGGGCCTTAGATCTGCGCCCATTGTAAAGCAACTTCCAACATACTTGCTTAGCTTTTCACTTAATCTTCGTTTTGTTGCTTCTGAAATTAAAGCGTTATGTTGGATAACGATGGATAGTGTTAGACTGAGAAAGTACCTAGGTAGTTAGGGATGAAAACTTGGAAGTTGTGGACAATTGGGAAATAATTTCTTTTATTTCATTTTTTTTAATTTTAAAATAGTTTCATACTGGTGACCTCAAATAATGAAGCAAATTTTTAAATTACAATACACTGTTGTGGAATAAATGGGAAAGTGTTCAGGTTAAACAATAAATTTAAGATGATTGATTTACAAAAAAACGATTTCAATCTAAGAATAAATTTAAAAACAATAGGTTTTCTTTGATGAGACTAAACAATGATGAGGGCATATACTTTTTTTTTGTTATGCATAATATGATAGTAGTACCTTTTGTATTGCCATAATTAGGGGTTTTCCTCCCGCGAGCTGGGTGGAAATGGAAGAAATGTTTGGTTCGGAGTGTAGAAATCGAGGAACGAGGACTTCCTGCTAATCTTTTTAGGATTTCGCAACTTCGGTTTTCGCTAAATCAAAATACATCCAAATTTGTCCTACAGGCTGAATCTCGCATTTTCCAGGACCTTGCAGATTCGCGGAGAAAGACAAATTTTGTGATCTATTTAATTATGATAGGAACTAAAATAGTAACATGCACATGAGGGGACTAGATATATTTAGGTTAAAAAGTAGTAAGAACACTGATCTGAACAGTTTTCCATAATAGTGTCCTATTTTCACAGGGTGCTTCAAAATATCTTCACCCTTTCTTTGAAGTAAGATGTCGTTTCGCCTGTGGGTGTTTGACCGTTTAAAAAATATATAGGGTCCAGATGGGATTGGAATGGAAATCACAAGTTTTTGGGTTTTATTGACATTATACTTAGGGAATAGGGGAAATGTCTAATAAAAAGTTTTTTGGTTTTAGGCCGAGTTTTGTTGAGATAACAAAAGTTTAATTGGGGCCGGGAGTTTTATTATGCTCTTTTAAAATTAATGTAATAGTTTTTGGTTCTTGATTTTGTTCTCTGGTTTTTACGCAGGATTATTCCCAACTGTTTCATTTCTAAATATCATTTGTAGGTGATGGGGTCTCATTAGCCCTTGGACATTTGGTAGATTTGCTTTGACTGATAGTTGTGGAGTGGGCCCAACTTAATTTTATATCTCGTAAACACCGGGAATAGGGATCTGAGAATGCATTAAGCAGTAAAATTTTTTTTTGATTAGATGTTGTGTGTAAAGACACTTGAGTAGGCAGATTTAGTTTTACAACGTTCTTATAGGTGATCCTTGAAATTGTTTCCATATTTATTTTTTTGAAAGGGCACACGGGATAATTCTTTACGGGGTTGAGTGCAAAGTTTAAGACTTAGGTTCACATTAATATAGGGGTACAGTAAATGAGTACTCACGTTGGTTGTTTCCTTTAGTAATAATTTTAAACAAATATACTAACATCGTTTGTTTTTTGTAACATAAACATTTTTTTAAAACTTTTCCTAAACTGATTTTTTATTTTTATACCTTATGATTCTTAAGTAAATTTAATTTTCAACATTTTTTTTTATAGTAAATAAATTTTTCTAGCTCATTGACTTTTCACATTGCCACAGTTTTGGGAGAGGAAAGGGAATTGACAACTGGTTTTTTAAAGGAAAAGAACAAAAACTGTTGCATGACAACTTGAATAAGATTTTTCTGGTGCTGGTTCTATTAAATTTTTTTTTAAGGTTCACTAATAGGAGCTGCAACCCCACTTAAACATTTTTAATTTTTTTTGAAAATATTTTTTAAATATTTTTTTTTTAAATTTTTTTTAAGAAAGGAAACTTGATTTTCTTGTTGCAAAATTTTTTTTTGGTGCATAGTAAGTACCTTGTCCCTACAATGATTCTACCAGTTTATTTAAATATTTTTTTTCTGAATTAAAATATAATTTTATTTCGAACCCTCACGTTTTAGCAACCTATCATCATTTGTTTTAATTTTTTTTTCTCCCTACTCCAAACCACCTATTAGGGTAGAGTAATATTTTGAACATTGTAGTGAGCCACTATTTAATTTTTTTATTATTGTGCTACTGTGGTCGCCACCAAAAAATTTTTAAAAATTTTTTGCGCACCTTTCGGTACGATCCTAGGGTCTTTTTGACCATGACCATGGTTTGCATCAATTTAGTTAAAATTTTGGGAATTTCATTTTAACAATTATTAGAGTTGCAGTCCTACCAAGACGTTATTTGTAAATTTTTTATTACCATCGGTAATTTTTTTAAATTTTCTTTTATTTTTTTTAATTACACACAACATCCTTACTAGTCTAATTCGACGCAATTTCAGCGAGCGGATTTTTTTTTAATTGAGCATATTTTACGATTTCTATAACATGAACATCTGTTCCGACGTTTATTGCGTTCACTTATATATTAAGGGATGATGTGACCTTAAGCAATGCATGTTTCGTGTAAACTCAGAGTAGGTAAGCAGGTTAAAGTGGGTTTTGATTTTTTCTTTTTAGAAAAATCATTGTATACGGCGATTTGGGTTTTTTTGAGGAGTTTATTAGTGGAGCCGTTCTGCAATAGCAGGAGTATACCCTAGCGTTAACTGTGTACAACAGCTTTGGGATTTTTTTGTTATAGGTAGTCTGTTGTACGTTCCATTTAGGGATAAATTTACCTATTCGGTTGTTGAGGTAAACAAACATCACTTAACTTTAATTTTAATCCAGTTCAGCTAGGATAAGCGCAATTATTTTTTTTTGTGTTTTACTCACGCAGGAGTGAAACATAAGACCTAAACACTGCCAAAACTCTTGTCTCTCTTTTATTTTTTTAACTTTTTTTTTATGGCTACTTGTTAATTCTAACTTAGGATTTAAGTAGTTATTTCTCTCTGCAAGGTTGGACGTCATAGTTGGTTGTACAAATACTTAACATAAATTATGATTACATTTTTAAATGCAAATAAATTTTATTTTCTTACTGCTCCGGTGTTTTTCGGTTTTGTTCGCGTCTGCCCGTATTTAAGTTTTATATTTTCTACATTTGTGAGAAAATTTATAGTGATTTTCACTAGTGAGTTTAAAGTGAACTTTGTGTTTGTTATTGCGTGGTTTAGTTTTTATAATTGGGAGGTATAATTAACAGTTTTAATTAAAGTTTGAAGATAAAAGGCACTATGGCTATTTCTTTGAGTCGGTTGTCTGACGTAAGGTACTTAGTCAAGGACGAATTAATCTATGAGTTAACATGGAGAGGCATAGCTATTGGATCGGTGGAAGAGATGAAGCAACAGCTCATACTGATTAGACAGAGAGAAAGGACCGATGGGAGTATGAGATACCCTCCGTATCCCTTTAAATTTGGCCAGGATGCTTTTAGCTGCATGAAGAAGCTAGATAGTCTGGTACCGCTGGTAGAGAAGTTCTCTGGTACGAGCAAAGGGGGAGAGTTTAGGAAAATCGCTGTAAGGTTGGAACATGTGTTAGCCAGGATAAATAACATGAATCCGTCAAACTTTGAAGAAAGTCAAACAAAAGGCATACTGGTTGCGGAAACCTTGAGTTTGATTGGGAGGTTGCAGAGCCAAGCAACAGATTTATTAAGAGTTGGCGTGAACTCAGATGATGATGAAGCATCTGAAACCCAATCAACGACTCGAAGCTCAGATCACTCGACAAATGTTGGCAACATTCCCAGCCAGTCTCATTTCCCGCAACCACAGCACTCGAGCACACAACAGCCTACGAACCAACCGTCGCACTGTGGGGCAAGGACACACAAAAGCTGGAATTTATTAAGGAAACCAGATTAGTCTAAATAATTTGTTTGTATGATTTTTATGTAGCATTGGCAACTGCGCTTTTAAGCTCCCAAGCCGCAAGTCATTACAGTCGTTCAATATCGCTCCAAGCGCAGTCGAAATTGGTGCATTCTAAAGATTAGACGTAACTTGAATTTCTATACACCGTTGTGTTCTTGTTTTAACTAGTGTATTTTCGTTGATAACTGTTGAACCAAAAGAATTTTTTTGATATGGATCCTTCTACCTCAGGTATGTATTAGGTTTTAAAGTAAAATTTTTGTATAAGGTACCTAACAATGCATAGATATAAGCTATAAACCAAAACAGTAAATAAGTTCAAACTCAACTAACAATATTTCATATTTTACTAACCATTTAGTTTAGTATCGAGGCCGATCGAGTTATATTTTTTTAACATTATTACTTTGTGGGCAATGATAAAAAAGGCCTTACATTTATTTTTCGCCCCTTTCCGCCGTTTTTTTTTAAATACGTATTTTTGTCGTAAGAAGCTATTAGGTCTAGATATTTATTTGGTGCCGGCTTAGAATTATTTTTTAAATAAGTGTCCAGTTTTTGACATGACCGGCTGTTTCTTGTCTAATTCTAAGATACAAAATTCTTAGCGGCCATTTGTAAATTACATGGCATAAAAATGGCGTTTTTACCCTCTCTCCTAACACATTTTGAAGAAAAAATATATTGCAGAAATTTTAAGCGCACCGCAAAGGCAAACCCCCTTTCTTTTAAATGTTACACATTTTTGGGCCGCCCCTTGCCATTTATAACTAAAAACTACTACTACTAACTACTAAAACTCGGAATACTGATTCCTTTATTATGATTATTTTGTTAAATACATTTTTAAAACTATGATTGTTGGGGTGCCTACATCTAAAAATTTTTCTAAAAACCTCTTGAATTATTTTTTTTATTATTATAAGATTAAAAAGGATTTTGATGAAAATGTAAAATATATAAAATAACACAACCTTATAAACACTATGCAAAGCTCTTTTTCAAACCGAAATTAAAATTTTCGATGGTGTGTTGTTTTTTTTTTGGATTATGACCCTTCTGTTAAAAGAATTAATCAAATTAGTATTATTGAAAAAGCTATAAAATTATAACACAAATTATATTTATTTCAGGTACCATGTCAAACAATCTTTTTGTGAGCAGACAAGAACTATTTGACATCCTAAAAGGTTCTGGTAACAGTAACTTAGAGGAACAGTTTACTTTTTTGACGGAAAATATCAAAAGACGAACAGGTTGTTCCGAAGAAAATTTAAAAGATTTAAATAAGAAATTGGCACATTTTAAATCGGAAATGAAATCTAGATGGGCAAAAGCAAGAAGAACCGAAGATCGTTTTTTAAAAGCGAACCGCACCTGGTTGGAAAGTGCTATTTCATTTCCTCGCTATGAAATGCTGTCGTTTGAACAAAAACGGGGAGGACGCCCAAAAAGAGCTTTTGAAGAAAGTGGTGAGCGGTCAAAAAGAAAAAAGACCGAGCGGTTACGAAGCATTGCCACAACTCCAGAGCTAAGTTATGGGAAAAACGGATGCTTCAAGAGTGGTGCACGAGGTAACTGCAACTACTCCAACACGCGCAAGCAAGTATAGAGTAGCATACAAAGAATCATTAAAAGACCACAAGCCTAGATTGATGTCAGGCGAAAATGCCTTAGCTGTCTTAGTGGAAGCTAAATTGTCCAGACATCAATACAATGTAATTCGAATGAGTGACCCTGAGAAATTTCCTTCATATAAAGCCATACAGGAAGCCAAAAAACTATGTTATCCGAAAGCAGATGCCATTCAAATATCTGAAACCACTGCAGAAGTCAAGCTGCAGGCTTTACTGGACCACACAGTTCAACGACTTCTTATTGTACAAGAAAGCGTAATAGAGTCACTAAATGGAGAAGAATTAAACCAGTTAAGTTTAATTACCAAGTGGGGCTTTGATGGGAGCTCTGGCCATAGTTCGTACAAACAAGCTTTCCATGGATCTGAAGCAACTGATGCCGCTGTCTTTATTACATCGATTGTACCAGTTCGTCTCACATGCAAATCAAAGGTAATTTGGCAAAATCCTCGTCCGTCTTCTCCGAGATACTGTCGGCCGCTAAAGATACAATTCATAAAAGAATCTGTCAAACTAACAGTTACAGAAAAAAATCGAGTTGAAGATGAAATAAGCAAATTACATAACAGCGTTATGACATTTAATGAAAGACAGGTTACAGTGATCCATACATTAATATTTGCAATGGTGGATGGAAAAGTTTGTAATGCTCTTACAGAAACCACATCGACGCAGAAGTGTTACATTTGTGGCGCTACATCTAAATATTTCAACCTTATTGACGAAGTCATTCAAAGAAATGTAAAAGTTGAAAACTTGCAGTTTGGGTTATCAGTGCTTCATGGATGGATACGATTTTTTGAGTGTCTACTGCATTTGGCATACAAACTTCCAATCCAAAAATGGCAAGCTAGGGGATATCGTAAATAAAACCAAACTTGAAATACAAAAAATGTTTAGAGAAAAGACTGGTCTAATTGTAGATAAGCCAAAACCAGGTTTTGGTAATTCGAATGATGGAAATACGGCCAGAAGATTCTTTGCCGATCCCGAAATTTCATCTGAAATAACAAAAATTGATTTAGACCTCATTAAGAAAATGCATATAATATTAATAGTAGTTGCATCTGGTCATGAAATTAATGTCGAAAAATTTAGACTATTTGCTCAAAATACTGCTAGATATTTTGTAGAAAAATACCCATGGTACCCGATGCCTCCCACTGTACATAAATTCCTCATTCATGGACCTGAAATAATTTCTGCGGCTTTGCTGCCAATTGGTCAGTTGACAGAAGAAGCGCAAGAAGCGCGCAACAAAGATTTTAAAATGTATCGCGAACATTTTTCAAGGAAATGTAGTCGTGTGAAATCAAATCAGGATATTTTGAATTTATTTTTTATAAGCTCAGACCCGTTTATAACAAGCAAAAGACGTCTGCCAAAAAAAAATTCCAAGGTTTACCCCCAGAAGCCAGACAATTGTTACTAGCTCCAAATGAAGCCTTTAATACTGGAAGTGATTACGAGGAAGACCCGTCGTCTGAATCCGAAAATGAACATTTTTAGTTTTTTATTTTTTTATCTTACCAACATACTAAAAAAATAATAAAATCTAGTGAACTTGATTGTTTTAATGAAAATTAAACAGTAATTACTGGATTAAATATTGTATTGCACTTGCTATTAGTTTATTCCACATTTTTTGTTATCCTGCCCCACTGTGCGTCGGTCATTGCTCCAGTGCAAATGCAAGTGCTAACGAACCCAACTCAAGCACCAATCCAGGCACCAGTCCCTATGCCGATTGAGAATTACGGTACATCAGCTTTTCATTATCAACAACCGTCTACCGTTCCTTTGAGTCTAGCTGCCCTCCAAAGTAGCATTGCACCAATTGCTCAGTCACGACCATTTTCAGGTTCGTCGCCAGTACCAATATCAAGTGATCCTGGTACTTCATATCATGTTGCACCTGTACCTCCGCATAAGTGGAACATAAAGTTTACAGGCGAGAGGGGTACAATCTCCGTCACCGCATTTTTCGAGAGAGTGGACGAGTTGAGTCAGGCTAGAGGAGTCAGCAAAAAGGTTTTACTGAATTCGGGCATTGATCTTTTTGAAAAGTCAGCTTATACTTTTTACAAAGATGTACGTAGAGAAGTCCATACATGGGAACAGCTGGAACAGAGGTTCATGGCAGAATTTCCTTCTTCATATGGCGAGAAGCTATTGAAGGAGATTCAAAAACGTAAACAAGGCCCTGGAGAGTCTATAGGGACCTATATTGCTGTCATGAACACATATTTCCAAAGACTTGGCTGTCCTGTTTCCGAAGAGGCGAAATTAGCTATCGTCTTCAGAAATATCGCGGACATCTATAAAAATGGGTTAATTGCTACTGAGGTCAATAGCCTATCACATTTAAAGGATCTGTGTCGTAGAATAGACCAGAGATATGGTTTAGAAGAGGAGAATTTTACACCTAGGAGAAACCAATCAATCGAACCTGACTTGGCCTACGTTGACGTAGAGAGCGACAGTGACGATTTTTCAACAGGGGTTGATGCAATTCAAATATCAGGTGCCGGGACATCGAACCAACAGAATTTAAATCATCCTGCTAATAGATTCGACAGAAATAGGCAGCAGCCAGCAAGCAATTTTGCTGCTAGGGCTGATAGAGATAGACAGCAACCAGCTAGTGGTCAGTCTAGTGTAAATGACAGGGATGTACAACCACAGGGTGTTGGATCTGGTAGGGCGAACAGGGACGTTGTTTGTTACAGATGCAACCAAACAGGGCACATGGCAATCGGGTGCGCACTACCTAGAGGCAAACAGTGCTATTCGTGTGGTCAGGCAGGGGTTACAGTAAGAGAATGTCGTAATTGTAATCGTCAGGGAAACGGACCCAGGCGTTCGTAGGTGGTCGACCTTCGAGTCAGCCTGAACAAGCATCGACCGATAGGCTAACGTACGTTTTAGATTATGTGATAAGTCATGCTCGTAAAGATGAGAGGCCTTATTTAGAAGTGGATGTGCTCGGAAATAAGTTATTAGGTTTGTTGGATTCCGGGGCTTCACGTACCTTTTTAGGGAATCATGGTTGGTCAATCATCGAGAGGTTTGGGTTTTCACTTGATACGACGAAGAAGACGAGTTGTATTGTGGCAAATGGTCAAAGCACGAGTAGTATTGGAACAGTGCAGCTTCCTATGCGAGTTCAGGACAAATTTAGGTTAATAGAGGTCGTCGTCGTTCCTGAGTTGCCGCACACTTTGATTTTAGGATTAGATTTTTGGATTTCGATGGGTATAGTACCGAACTTAAGTACTAATGAGTGGCATTTTGCCGATAATAAAGATGTGATTTGTTCTTTAGAAACATCAGACCAACAAACAACTCTTACACCTTATGAATCAGAACGACTAGAGGAATTGGTCGTTAAATATAAGAATATGATGGGTGACTCACTGGGATGTACAGACAGAGTAGAACATAAGATTACAACAAATGCAGCACCGATAAGACAACGTTCATATAAGGTCTCACCGGTCATTCAAAAACTTATTGATGACGAAATCGACGAAATGCTGAAAATGGATGTGATAGAACGTAGTAGTAGTTCATGGGCTTCACCAGTGGTAATGGTACAAAAGAAAAACACAAAGAAATATCGTTTCTGTGTAGACTACCGCAAATTGAACTCAGTGACGGCGCGTGATAGTTATCCTTTACCACTCGTATCCGAGACTCTTGACAAATTGAAAGATGCTAAGTACTTGTCAACTTTAGATATTAAGAGTGCTTATTGGCAAGTACCAATGGAAGAATCATCGAAGCCACTAACAGCATTCATCTGTCGACGAGGTCTCTTCCAATTTAAGCGTTTACCATTTGGTCTTCATAATGCACCTGCAACTTGGCAGAGACTCATAGATAGCATCATAGGAAACGATTTAGACCCCTACGTGTACGTATATCTCGATGACCTCGTAATTGTCACACAGAGCTTTTCTGAACATCTTAGAATTCTTGAGGAAGTCCTACGAAGATTGCAGAATGCAAAGATAACGGTAAGTTGGGAAAAATGCCAACTGTGTAGGCCAGAAATGACTTATTTAGGTTTCGTAGTGGACCGTCGAGGCATCCGAGTTGACCCTAATAAAATTAGAGCCATGTTAGAGCTCCAGAGGCCAAGAACTGTCAGAGAAGTTCGTAGAGTTGTAGGTACAATATCCTGGTATAGACGTTTCATAGAGAATTTTTCAGCGATAATAGCTCCAATTACAGCTCTAACTAAGAAAAATCAAAAGTTCGATTGGACTCCAGACTGCGAAAAAGCATTTATTAAGATTAAGGAACTTTTAGTGACTGCACCGATTCTTACATGTCCAGATTATACCAAAGAATTTGTCATTCAAACAGACGCATCAGGCTATGGAATAGGAGCATGTTTAACGCAACCTTATCCTGAAGGAGACAAAGTCATTTGCTATTTGAGTCGATCTTTGACTAAGCAAGAACGTGTTTACACGACCACCGAGCGAGAATGTTTGGCATTGGTTTGGGCGATAGAGAAGCTCCGGCCTTATATTGAGGGGATCTCATTTAAGGTCATAACAGATCATTTTAGCTTAAAATGGCTTCATAGCTTAAAAGAGCCCAGTGGAAGGCTTGCTCGTTGGTCTGTAAAACTGCAGCAATATGATTTTGAAGTAATCCATCGGAAAGGGAAATATTTAGTTGTCCCGGACATGTTGTCTCGTGCAGTACCTATGATTGATACAATTTCGCAGCCCAGAGATGTTTCAACAGCAATTAAAGATCGATGGTACCAAAAGATGGTAAAGAGGGTCGTAGAATCACCATTAAAATTTATGAATTGGAGATACACTGATAATAAGTTGTATAAATATGTCAAACAAGAATACCCTCAACTTTCACCATCTAACGAATATTGGAAAGAGGTAGTACCCAAAGATCATAGGCGTAGAATTATTGGAGAAGCTCACGATCCTCCTACCGCCGGACATATGGGTGTGTATAAAACCTTCCACAGACTGGCAGAAAAATATTACTGGCCGAAAATGCGCCAGGACGTGGCAACTTTTGTAAAGAAATGCTTTGTCTGTGCAGCTCATAAAAGTGATACACAAGGTGTATCTGATCAGATGATATCTCACCCAAAACCAACTCGTCCTTGGGAGGTTATTTCGACTGATTTATGTGGACCTTTACCTCGTTCGACAAAGGGTAATTGCTGGATTCTCGTCGTTACAGACTATTTGAGTAAGTTTTCCTTAGTTTTTCCAATGCGAGCAGCCCCTACTCAAGCTGTTGTTAAGCATCTTGAGGAGCAAGTATTTATGGTCTTCGGAGTGCCCCGTTTGATACTTTGTGATAATGGCCCTCAGTACAAAAGTAATGAGTTTAAGCGTTTTGCTGAGAGTTATCAGGTTAAAATTCAGTATAATCCGTATTATCACCCCAGAGCAAATCCAACAGAAAGGACGAATCGCACGTTAAAAACCATGTTATGTTGCTATGTGAAAGACAACCACAGGAAGTGGGACGAACAAATACATAAACTTGCCTGCGCGATTCGTACTGCAACCCATGAGACAACCAGGATGTCTCCTTTCTTTGTTAATTTTGGTAGGAATATGTGTTTGTCAGGAAAAGATTACTCCAACCCAGTTTTGTTATCTGAAGAGAATGGTGTACAAACTGCAGCTGAAAGTAAGAACGAAGGTTTCCGGAAGCTCTATGCTGATGTTAAGAGAAGGTTAGAGGTGGCTGGAGAGAAAAACGTAGTTCAGTATAATTTGCGTACAAGGGTACCCAACTTTGCTGTGGGTCAGCGTGTTTGGAAGAAAAATTATGTTTTGTCAGATGCTGCGAAGTTTTTCTCGAAGAAGTTAGCACCGAAATTCGTTGGTCCTTATGTGATTAGGAATAAAATTTCTCCATGGATATTTGAGCTTCAGGAACCATCGGGTAAAGTACTGCCAGGGAGTTGGCATGCCAAAGACCTTAAGTCGGCAGCGGATCTCTCCGATTAACCTTTTTAGGTTAATCGTCTTGAAGTTGGGGGGGGATTATGTAACGTGTCATTTTTACGTTTGGGACAACGTTACATATTTGTTTATTTGGGTAAATGGTCAAGGCTCTTTGATTCGTCTTTCTGTACACAAGTAAGGGTATTTTATAGAGCTAGGTTTGGAGGTTATATAGGGTCTAGGAAGTTACCTTAAAAGGAGGCATTCCATCGAATTACTGTGGACACTACGCACATCGCATTATCTGGACATCGTAATTGGAATTTAAGATCACAGGCTTCGGGAAAAATCACATAAAAATTTTGATTGTTTTGTTTTTATCTGTGGAATTTTGTGATTCACTTGACGTTCATAAAGTTAAACAGCTGTTATGCTGGGGAATGGCGGCGTTGCCGCATCACAAATGGTTTCAGTAACAGGAAGGAAACATTTAGATGAACATTTCATTCCCTTACGTTTATTCTCGAGGATATTGGGACAATCCGAACCCCATATTCTTCACGGATTAGCTAGTTCTGATAGCACGAAAACATATTTAGGTTCACGGTTTGACCAGTAACAACCGAGGCTCCGCCACTTTGATATCTTTATTAATTTGATAGGGAAAGGATAAAATAAATACGAGTTATGCACTGTTGTAAATGGGAGATAAACGAGGGATAAAAACCAAGACTGAAAGAATGAACGAAATCGTGTGAGTTAACATCTGAACACTCTTGTGCCTTTAAGCAATGGTTCAGTGTGTATTTTTGGGTTCAGGTTCAGAAACAGCTTTATTACTGTAGAAATGTTTTACAAAAATGGCGTTAAACCATATGAATATTAGAGAAAACATTTATAAAGAGCGACGGAAACTTATGACGAAGACTGTAACTGGAGTGCAACTAAATTCTGCGCTCAGTATAGCTTTTCTCATATGGGAATTGGTTGAGTGTTCGAATATTAATAATGTGTATGGAGGGTGTCTCGACGTCCTTGTTATAAAAATTCCAACCGTGGAAATAGATCCGACAACACCTCAATGTACGTTTTACCGGATTGCAATGTCCACTTGGTCGGTGCTGCCCCCTATATACCTGTATAGGACTATCGCTCTATCTCCTCATTGGTTACTTTGAAAACCCCGGGTTTTTCTTCCAGGCTTGCCACTGAATGTAGAGATTTATTTTTGGCGGAAAAGTTTTTTATAAATAGGTTTACATCCTTTATTTGAATTTCACCGGGAAGATTAGGTTGGTACTATTGCGTTTTACCGTCCCCACTCCCCACCAAATTTACAAAACGGTTTCCGGCCACTTCGTTTTTTGTGTTCTGCCTGGTCTCTCTTTGCGAACGAATTTTGGCTGGGTCGACAACAGTTTCTGGGATCGCCTTTGTTTTTGGTGATTGGCACTACAGCGATTGTAGGAGATATCCCAGAAACTGTGGAAGTGAGTCCGTCGTGTCTAGGCAATCTGGAGTGACGCTCGCACCCTTTTGAGGGGAATTTTAAGTCGGCCTACGCCATTTGCACGGAAAGAGCATCGCCCTGTCAATTCCAGCGACGGGACAGTTGGGCTGGACGCTGGTGGGAAGCCGGACGGGCCAGTTATAACCCTGAGAAAGGGTTTCTACGCTCGGGCAAGAACCAACATTTTGACCACCATGTGCTGCCCTAGCGTGATGTGCTAAGCGGGCATTAGGGGAGGCGCGGGCAAGCCAGGAGCAGCGAGAGCAGTGGAAGATGTCTGGAAACAGGTTCACAAGATAAAACAACCTATTGTTCAATTAACCAACAACTTAAAAACTAATCAAGGACCAAGGTAGGAGCAAGCCTTAACGATAATTTTTTTCATAAACCTTCAATATAATTTAGACATAATCTTTTCATATAAATTTATAATATCATTTAGACGTAATCTTTCATATATAAGTTTTCACAGTATAATTTCAACATTGCTTGTAAACGCAAGATAAGGTATGACGTCATGACCAAAATTTTGCGGCATATTTAAGTAACATTTTTTTCTTCGAAATTGAAAGTGCTTTGCGTTTAAATATTTTACTCTGTCCTATAATAATTCAGCACCATCTTTTCCTCAGATTTTAAAATAAACAAGATGAACTAAATTTCTTTGTTATTTGTACAACCCAATGACCAACTTTGCGGAGACAAAAGAGAGATGAGATTATATGTTTTAGCGGTTTCTTCACACTGTTTTACCTCATGGGGTAGATCTCGGACTGGGTTGCTGTCTGTCTCATTCGACCTAGCGTAGAATGATGACAGCGGATATTTGGTCCAGATCTCCCCTATGACAGAATAACTTTGGAAGTATATTTATTTTTTTTTTTCAATCATTTATGTAACCGAGTCTCACACTACTGACTCAGGTGTAGGTACACTATGGCCTATTAAAGGACTCCATCTACCTGTAAAGTGCTTCCTGTTCTATTCTGTTTATTTTCTTTTTGGCTTTTTAATTGCACAAATATTCTGGAAGCCTCGGAAGTATAGAATTTCATTGTTTGGCTACAACGTTTGGGTTGAACTGTACTTTATTTAAGATCTTCTTTGTAAAACATTGATATTAAATAATGTGGCGCACTTAAAAGTTTCTTATTTCTGAACCCCCCCCTTCTCCACTGTATAAAAGTTACCGGGCATATCAATGTTTTACCTAGCTGGAAAATACAGTTCTGCTTCCAGATATTTGTTTAATTATTCAGTGGGTTTCAGTGTCACAAAATGGCGGCGACGTCTTTAAGCTGCCACAAATGTCACACAACTTTTTTTTAAGGCCACAAATTGGCGCCCAAAATTTTTTTAACTTTTTTTAAGGCCACACTGTCTGTCTGTCTGTCTGTCTGTCTGTCTGTCTGTCTGTCTGTCTGTCTGTCTGTCTGTCTGTCTGTCTGTCTGTCTGTCTGTCTGTCTGTCTGTCTGTCTGTCTGTCTGTCTGTCTGTCTGGCTGGCTGGCTGGCTGGCTGGCTGGCTGGCTGGCTGGCTGGCTGGCTGGCTGGCTGGCTGGCTGGCTGGCTGGCTGGCTGGCTGGCTGGCTGGCTGGCTGGCTGGCTGGCTGGCTGGCTGGCTGGCTGGCTGGCTGGCTGGCTGGCTGGCTGGCTGGCTGGCTGGCTGGCTGGCTGGCTGGCTGGCTGGCTGGCTGGCTGGCTGGCTGGCTGGCTGGCTGGCTGGCTGGCTGTCTGTCTGTCTGTCTGTCTGTCTGTCTGTCTGTCTGTCTGTCTGTCTGTCTGTCTGTCTGTCTGTCTGTCTGTCTGTCTGTCTGTCTGTCTGTCTGTCTGTCTGTCTGTCTGTCTGTCTGTCTGTCTGTCTGTCTGTCTGTCTGTCTGTCTGTCTGTCTGTCTGTCTGTCTGTCTGTCTGTCTGTCTGTCTGTCTGTCTGTCTGTCTGTCTGTCTGTCTGTCTGTCTGTCTGTCTGTCTGTCTGTCTGTCTGTCTGTCTGTCTGTCTGTCTGTCTGTCTGTCTGTCTGTCTGTCTGTCTGTCTGTCTGTCTGTCTGTCTGTCTGTCTGTCTGTCTGTCTGTCTGTCTGTCTGTCTGTCTGTCTGTCTGTCTGTCTGTCTGTCTGTCTGTCTGTCTGTCTGTCTGTCTGTCTGTCTGTCTGTCTGTCTGTCTGTCTGTCTGTCTGTCTGTCTGTCTGTCTGTCTGTCTGTCTGTCTGTCTGTCTGTCTGTCTGTCTGTCTGTCTGTCTGTCTGTCTGTCTGTCTGTCTGTCTGTCTGTCTGTCTGTCTGTCTGTCTGTCTGTCTGTCTGTCTGTCTGTCTGTCTGTCTGTCTGTCTGTCTGTCTGTCTGTCTGTCTGTCTGTCTGTCTGTCTGTCTGTCTGTCTGTCTGTCTGTCTGTCTGTCTGTCTGTCTGTCTGTCTGTCTGTCTGTCTGTCTGTCTGTCTGTCTGTCTGTCTGTCTGTCTGTCTGTCTGTCTGTCTGTCTGTCTGTCTGTCTGTCTGTCTGTCTGTCTGTCTGTCTGTCTGTCTGTCTGTCTGTCTGTCTGTCTGTCTGTCTGTCTGTCTGTCTGTCTGTCTGTCTGTCTGTCTGTCTGTCTGTCTGTCTGTCTGTCTGTCTGTCTGTCTGTCTGTCTGTCTGTCTGTCTGTCTGTCTGTCTGTCTGTCTGTCTGTCTGTCTGTCTGTCTGTCTGTCTGTCTGTCTGTCTGTCTGTCTGTCTGTCTGTCTGTCTGTCTGTCTGTCTGTCTGTCTGTCTGTCTGTCTGTCTGTCTGTCTGTCTGTCTGTCTGTCTGTCTGTCTGTCTGTCTGTCTGTCTGTCTGTCTGTCTGTCTGTCTGTCTGTCTGTCTGTCTGTCTGTCTGTCTGTCTGTCTGTCTGTCTGTCTGTCTGTCTGTCTGTCTGTCTGTCTGTCTGTCTGTCTGTCTGTCTGTCTGTCTGTCTGTCTGTCTGTCTGTCTGTCTGTCTGTCTGTCTGTCTGTCTGTCTGTCTGTCTGTCTGTCTGTCTGTCTGTCTGTCTGTCTGTCTGTCTGTCTGTCTGTCTGTCTGTCTGTCTGTCTGTCTGTCTGTCTGTCTGTCTGTCTGTCTGTCTGTCTGTCTGTCTGTCTGTCTGTCTGTCTGTCTGTCTGTCTGTCTGTCTGTCTGTCTGTCTGTCTGTCTGTCTGTCTGTCTGTCTGTCTGTCTGTCTGTCTGTCTGTCTGTCTGTCTGTCTGTCTGTCTGTCTGTCTGTCTGTCTGTCTGTCTGTCTGTCTGTCTGTCTGTCTGTCTGTCTGTCTGTCTGTCTGTCTGTCTGTCTGTCTGTCTGTCTGTCTGTCTGTCTGTCTGTCTGTCTGTCTGTCTGTCTGTCTGTCTGTCTGTCTGTCTGTCTGTCTGTCTGTCTGTCTGTCTGTCTGTCTGTCTGTCTGTCTGTCTGTCTGTCTGTCTGTCTGTCTGTCTGTCTGTCTGTCTGTCTGTCTGTCTGTCTGTCTGTCTGTCTGTCTGTCTGTCTGTCTGTCTGTCTGTCTGTCTGTCTGTCTGTCTGTCTGTCTGTCTGTCTGTCTGTCTGTCTGTCTGTCTGTCTGTCTGTCTGTCTGTCTGTCTGTCTGTCTGTCTGTCTGTCTGTCTGTCTGTCTGTCTGTCTGTCTGTCTGTCTGTCTGTCTGTCTGTCTGTCTGTCTGTCTGTCTGTCTGTCTGTCTGTCTGTCTGTCTGTCTGTCTGTCTGTCTGTCTGTCTGTCTGTCTGTCTGTCTGTCTGTCTGTCTGTCTGTCTGTCTGTCTGTCTGTCTGTCTGTCTGTCTGTCTGTCTGTCTGTCTGTCTGTCTGTCTGTCTGTCTGTCTGTCTGTCTGTCTGTCTGTCTGTCTGTCTGTCTGTCTGTCTGTCTGTCTGTCTGTCTGTCTGTCTGTCTGTCTGTCTGTCTGTCTGTCTGTCTGTCTGTCTGTCTGTCTGTCTGTCTGTCTGTCTGTCTGTCTGTCTGTCTGTCTGTCTGTCTGTCTGTCTGTCTG